>CM045761.1:37912189-38512189 GCA_025200525.1 Camellia lanceoleosa | reverse complement strand
TTTTCTACTACCAATGTTGAAATTTTACACTATCTCTTTTCTAATGAGATTATGAACGAAGTGGGATTGAGTTATGATTCTACTACAACTAGTGTTTAAACTCTACACTATCTCTTTTCTAATGAGAAAATTTAGTGGAACTGCGGTTCATTTTTAATGAACTTCTTTCAAAAAATTTCAAAAAACTTTGCGTTTTATAGTCTACTCGACTATATGGACCAAATAAGTTATAAAAAAATGAAAAACAATTCATTAAAAATAAAAGTGAAAATAAGTTGGTGACGTTTTTAGATCATTCTACACTCGATGCACAAAAATTGTAAAATTTTTGACACAAATTTAAAAAATATAATATTCAAAAGAAAAAGAAAAAGAGTTTTTTGGGTTAGTTGCCAAACCCACCAAAGGTTATTGATTGAAAGAGAAAAAATCATCATTTTTATGTTTTGTAATCATCTCCAAGGACTGATCCACAGGGTGCGAAAATATATTTATATTTTCAAATTTTCAAGATCCGTCCATGATCATAACAACACTAATTTATTTATTTTATACATGAAAAATAAAAGTCCGTCCTTGATAATCACAATATTATTTTTTTTATTTTTTATTACAAAAAAAAAGAAAAAAAGAAGTGGTTGTCCGATGACTTAAACTAAAGCTATAGCCAGAGAACCTACAGGTTCACTGTCTAGCCTAAGTTCAACTAGGCCGGGCACAACTCACAGGTTCGCTGGTCTAGCTTGAGTTCAACTAAGCTGGCCATAACCTACAGGGTTCAACTAAGCTAGCTAGAACCTCGAGGTTTACTCGGTCTAGCCTGAGTTCAACCAAGCTAGGTAGAACCTAGTGGTTTAATCGTTTTAGCCTAAGTTCAACTAGGCTAGCTAGAACCTACAGGTTCGCTGGTCTAGCTGGAGTTCAAGCGTTGAAGCCACCTATCAACTTTACCATCATCCAACCACTTTGGTGCCCTCGCTTGAGTTGTAAGCTAACGCTACTTAGCTTGGCAATTGTTAGATGTCTCAATCACCCCTTATATTCAGTCATTTTGCGTTGTTTTTAAACGATGTGGGACAAGTTTACGATTATACTACTACCAATATTTAAACTTTACACTATCTCTCTTCTAATTAGATTATGAACGATGTGGGATAGATTTACGATTTTACTACTACCAATATTTAAACTTTACACTATCTTTTTTTCTAATGAGATTATGATTCCTTTTCTTTCGTAGTAGCTGCCATCGTCCGCCACCATCACCGAACCGTCCTTTGTCTTCCCCACCTACAAGGACCAACCGCCATCCCCTCTCTCCCTTTCCTTTCTCTGGCAAGAAATCTAATCCTTCACTCAACATGACTAATTCTTATACCATAGTTTGTTAATGTGTTTATATACCACATGGTTATGTTACATACTTATGTCACATTGTCTTTTTGTTTAAGTAAAATTGCTTCAAATCTCTTATGTGGTGTGGTTCCATTTTTCAAGCACTAAATTACTTTGCAAAATAATGTGTTGAAGTAGGTATATCAAATGTGAAAAATGACGTCTTGGTAGTTGAAGTATTTACAACGTAGCAGCTAGAATCAAATCATTACAGATTGAAATGGTATTTTATAACCATTATGGCTGCACATTTTGTTCTTATTAATAAATTTCCTTCAGGTCATTTCAGTCTTAGAATGCATTGTGATAATGGAGTAGACGTGGCTAATCAATCGGAACTGCAGGGTTCCCATCCAAATTAATTAGTTTTATTGGGAAGCTGATATCCAAACTTCAAAAACATTTATTGGAAAGCGGATAGCCAAACTTCAAATAAGACTTAAAACTCGACAAAAACTTGATTACCAAGCTGCAAAGTGGCCTTTTACGAATTCCTTTTTTATTTTTATTTTTATTTTTTCAATATGTTTGAATCTTGAATTTGTGGAGGGAAAGGAAAAGAGAAGGAAAAAAAATGAAGTGAAAGGTGCTAAATTCTTTTCTTTTGTATGGTTGGGTTAGAAAAATGAAAAGAAAATGAATAGGTTTTTCTTTATCTTTATTTTTAATTTTTTGTTTTAGGTTGTTAATAAGTTTACGATTATACTACAACCAATATTTAAACTTTACACTATCTATTTTCTAATGAGATTATGTTTCCTTCTCTCCCGTAACCGCCATCACCAAATCCTCTCTGGTCAGAGCTTTTAAATGTTTATTGTGCTTGGAATATATTTTGAATTATTTTAAAGGTAGGTAGTAATGCAAGTGTAGAAAAAAACAACAACATTAGAGTGGTAAATTTAAAAATTTGTAATTATTTTTTGAAAATACTATTGAGTTGTAATTTTTCATAAAGAAAATTTAGTGGAACTGGGGTATGTATTTGGATTTTTTTTTTTTTTTTTGTTTCATTAGTACTAGAGGTTTTTCAAATTCTTTTTAAAAAAACTTTGCATTTTAGCATCTAGTCGATTGTATAGACCAAATAAGTTATAAAATTAAAATGGAAAATAATTGAAGAAGAAAAAGTGAAAATAAGTTGGTGATGTTTTTAGATCATTCTACACTAGATACACAAAAAATGAAAAATGTAAAATTTTAGAGTCAAATTAAAAAATAATAATAACATTCAAAAAAAAAAGAAAAAGATAAGAGTTTTTAGTTGGTTTGCCAAAAGCCACCAAATTTTATTGATTGAAATAGAAAAAACCATTATTTTTATGTTGAACATCATCACCAAGGATAGATCCAAAGGGTGGGATAGTATATTTAGATTTTCAAATTTCGGGGATCCATCCTTGATCATAACGATATTAATTTATTTATTTTATACATGAAAAAAAATCCATCCTTGGTCATCACAATATTAATTTTTTATTGTATACATATAAAAAAAAAAACCTTGGGCTAGCCAGAACGAACACGTTCACTAGTCTACCCAGGGTTCAAGCGCCAAACCCTCCTTTCAACTTTACCATCATCCAACCACCTTGGTGCACTCGCTTAAGTCACCAGCTAACGCTACTCAGCTCGGCAATTATTAGATGTCTCAATCACACCTTATATTCAAACATTATGGGTTGTTTTTAAACAATGTGCGAGGGGTTCACGATTTTGCTACTACCAATGTTGAAATTTTACACTATCTCTTTTCTAATGAGATTATGAACGATGTGGGATTGAGTTATGATTCTACTACAACCAGTGTTTAAACTCTACACTATCTCTTTTCTAATGAGAAAATTTAGTGGAACTGCGGTTCATTTTTAATGAACTTCTTTCAAAATATTTCAAAAAACTTTGCGTTTTAGAGTCTACTCAACTACAAGGACCAAATAAGTTATAAAAAAATGAAAAAAAATTCATTAAAAATAAAAGTGAAAATAAGTTGGTGATGTTTTTAGATCATTCTACACTCGATGCACAAAAAATGTAAAATTTTTGACACAAATTTAAAAAATATAATATTCAAAAGAAAAAGAGAAAGAGTTTTTTTGGTTAGTTGCCAAACCCACCAAAGGTTATTGATTGAAATAGAAAAAATCATCATTTTTATGTTTTGTAATCATCACCAAGGACTGATCCACAGGGTTCGAAAGTATATTTATATTTTCAAATTTTCAAGATCCGTCCATGATCATAACAACACTAATTTATTTATTTTATACATGAAAAATAAAAGTCCGTCCTTGATAATCACAATATTATTTTTTTTTATTTTTTATTACAAAAAAAAAGAAAAAAAGAAGTGGTTGTCCAATGACTTAAACTAAAGCTATAGCCAGAGAACCGACAAGTTCACTGTCTAGCCTAAGTTCAACTAGGCCGGGCACAACTCACAGGTTCACTGGTCTAGCTTGAGTTCAACTAAGCTGGCCACAACCTACAGGGTTCAACTAAGCTAGCTAGAACCTCGAGGTTTACTCGGTCTAGCCTGAGTTCAACCAAGCTAGGTAGAACCTAGTGGTTTAATCGTTTTAGCCTAAGTTCAACTAGGCTAGCTAGAACCTACAGGTTCGCTGGTCTAGCCTGAGTTCAAGCGTTGAAGCCATCTATCAACTTTACCATCATCCAACCACTTTGGTGCCCTCGCTTGAGTCGTAAGCTAACGCTACTTAGCTTGGCAATTGTTAGATGTCTCAATCACCCTTATATTCAAATCATTTTATGTTGTTTTTAAACGATGTGGGACAAGTTTACAATTATACTACTACAAATATTTAAACTTTACACTATCTCTCTTCTAATTAGATTATGAACGATGTGGGATAGATTTACGATTCTACTACTACCAATATTTAAACTTTACACTATCTTTTTTTCTAATGAGATTATGTTTCCTTCTCTTCCGTAGTAGCCGCCATCGTGCGCCACCATCACCGAACCGTCCTTTGTCTTCCCCACCTACAAGGACCAACCGCCATCCCCTCTCTCCCTTTCCTTTCTCTGGTAAGAAATCTAATCCTTCACTCAACATGACTAATTCTTATACCATAGTTTGTTAATGTGTTTATATACCACATGGTTATGTTACATACTTATGTCACATTGTCTTTTTGTTTAAGTAAAATTGCTTCAAATCCCTTATGTGGTGTGGTTCCATTTTTCAACCACTAAATTACTTTGCGAAATAATGTGCTGAAGTAGGTATATCAAATGTGAAAAATGACGTCTTGATTGTTGAAGTATTTACAACGTAGCAGCTAGAATCAAATCATTACAGATTGAAATGGCTGATAAGTGACATGGTATTTTATAACCATTATGGCTGCACATTTTGTTCTTATTAATAAATTTCCTTCAGGTCATTTCAGTCTTAGAATGCATTGTGATAATGGAGTAGACGTGGCTAATCAATCGGAACTGCAGGGTTCCCATCCAAATTAATTAGTTTTATTGGGAAGCTGATATCCAAACTTCAAAAAAATTTATTGGAAAGCGGATAGCCAAACTTCAAATAAGACTTAAAATTCAACAAAAACTTGATTACCAAGCTGCAAAAGTGGCCTTTACTTAATTCCTTTTATTTTTATTTTTATTTTTTCAATATGTTTGAATCTTGAATTTGTGGAGGGAAAGGAAAAGAGAAGGAAAAAAAATGAAGTGAAAGGTGCTAAATTCTTTTCTTTTGTATGGTTGGGTTAGAAAAATGAAAAGAAAATGAATAGGTTTTTCTTTTTCTTTATTTTTTATTTTTTATTTTAGGTTGTTAATAGGTTTACGATTATACTACTACCAATATTTAAACTTTACACTATCTATTTGCCAATGAGATTATGTTTCCTTCTCTCCCGTAACCACCATCAACCGCCACCATCACCAAATCCTCTCTGGTCAAAGCTTTTAAATGTTTATTGTGCTTGGAATATATTTTGAATTATTTTAAAGGTAGGTAGTAATGCAAGTGTAGAAAAAAAAAACCACATTAGAGTGGTAAATTTAAAAATTTGTAATTATTTTTTGAAAATACTATTGAGTTGTAATTTTTCGCAAAGAAAATGTAGTGGAACTGGGGTAAGTATTTGGATTTTTTTTTTTTTTTTTTGTTTCATTAGTACTAGAGGTTTTTCAAATTTTTTTTAAAAAAACTTTGCATTTTAGCATCTACTCGATTGTATGGACCAAATAAGTTATAAAATTAAAATGGAAAATAATTGACTAAAAAAAAGTGAAAATAAGTTTGTGATGTTTTTAGATCATTCTACACTAGATACACAAAAAATGTAAAATTTCAGAGGCAAATTAAAAAATAATAATAATATTCAAAAAAAAAAAAAAAAGATATATAGAGTTTTTAGTTGGTTTGCCAAAAGCCACCAAATTTTATTGATTGAAATAGAAAAAACCATTATTTTTATGTTGAACATCATCACCAAGGATAGATCCAAAGGGTGGGATAGTATATTTAGATTTTCAAATTTCGGGGATCCATCCTTGGTCATAACGATATTAATTTATTTATTTTATACATGAAAAAAAATCCATCCTTGGTCATCACAATATTAATTTTTTTATTGTATACATGTAAAAAAAAAAAACCTTAGGCTAGCTGTAATCGAACACATTCCTCGGGTCTACCTGAGTTCAAGCGTCAAACCCACCTTTCAACTTTACCATCATCCAACCACCTTGGTGCACTCGCTTAAGTCACCAGCTAACGCTACTCAGCTCGGCAATTATTAGATGTCTCAATCACACCTTATATTCAAACATTATGGGTTGTTTTTAAAAAATGTGCGAGGGGTTCACGATTTTGCTACTACCAATGTTGAAATTTTACACTATCTCTTTTCTAATGAGATTATGAACGATGTGGGATTGAGTTATGATTCTACTACAACCAGTGTTTAAACTCTACACTATCTCTTTTCTAATGAGAAAATTTAGTGGAACTGCGGTTCATTTTTAATGAACTTCTCTCAAAAAATTTGAAAAAACTTTACGTTTTAGAGTCTACTCGACTACATGGACCAAATAAGTTATAAAAAAATGAAAAACAATTCATTAAAAATAAAAGTGAAAAGAAGTCGGTGATGTTTTCAGATCATTCTACACTCGATGCACAAAAAATGTAAAATCTTTGACACAAATTAAAAAAATATAATATTCAAAAGAAAAAGAAAAAGAGTTTTTTTGGTTAGTTGCCAAACCCACCAACTGTTATTGATTGAAATAGAAAAAATCATCATTTTTATGTTTTGTAATCATTACCATGGGCTGATCCACAGGGTTCGAAAGTATATTTATATTTTCAAATTTTCAAGATCCGTCCATGATCATAACAACACTAATTTATTTATTTTATACATGACAAATAAAAGTTCGTCCTTGATAATCACAATATTATTATTTTTTTATTTTTTATTAGAAAAAAAAAAGAAAAAAAAGAAGTGGTTGTCCGATGACTTAAACTAAAGCTATAGCCAGAGAACCTACAGGTTCACTGTCTAGCCTAAGTTCAACTAGGCCGGGCACAACTCACAGGTTCACTGGTCTAGCTTGAGTTCAACTAAGCTGGCCACAACCTACAGGGTTCAACTAAGCTAGCTAGAACCTCGAGGTTTACTCGGTCTAGCCTGAGTTCAACCAAGCTAGGTAGAACCTAGTGGTTTAATCGTTTTAGCCTAAGTTCAACTAGGCTAGCTAGAACCTACAGGTTCGCTGGTCTAGCCTGAGTTCAAGCGTTGAAGCCATCTATCAACTTTACCATCATCCAACCACTTTGGTGCCCTCGCTTGAGTCGTAAGCTAACGCTACTTAGCTTGGCAATTGTTAGATGTCTCAATCACCCCTTATATTCAGTCATTTTGCGTTGTTTTTAAACGATGTGGGACAAGTTTACAATTATACTACTACAAATATTTAAACTTTACACTATCTCTCTTCTAATTAGATTATGAACAATGTGGGATAGATTTACGATTCTACTACTACCAATATTTAAACTTTACACTATCTTTTTTTTTAATGAGATTATGTTTCCTTCTTTTTCGTAGTAGCCGCCATCATCCGCCACCATCACCGAACCGTCCTTTGTCTTCCCCACCTACAAGGACCAACCGCCATCCCCTCTCTCCCTCTCCTTTCTCTGGTTAGAAATCTAATCCTTCACTCAACATGACTAATTCTTATACCATAGTTTGTTAATGTGTTTATATACCACATGGTTATGTTACATACTTATGTCACATTGTCTTTTTGTTTAAGTAAAATTGCTTCAAATCCCTTATGTGGTGTGGTTCCATTTTTCAAGCACTAAATTACTTTGCAAAATAATGTGCTGAAGTAGGTATATCAAATGTGAAAAATGACGTCTTGATTGTTAAGTATTTACAACGTAGCAGCTAGAATCAAATCATTACAGATTGAAATGGCTGATAAGTGACATGGTATTTTATAACCATTATGGTTGCACATTTTGTTCTTATTAATAAATTTCCTTCAGGTCATTTCAGTCTTAGAATGCATTGTGATAATGGAGTAGATGTGGCTAATCAATTGGAACTGCAGGGTTCCCATCCAAATTAATTAGTTTTATTGGGAAGCTGATATCCAAACTTCAAAAAATTTTACTGGAAAGTGGATAGCCAAACTTCAAATAAGACTTAAAACTCAACAAAAACTTGATTACCAAGCTGCAAAGTGGCCTTTTACGAATTCCTTTTTTATTTTTTCAATATGTTTGAATCTTGAATTTGTGGAGGGAAAGGAAAAGAGAAGGGAAAAAAATGAAGTGAAAGGTGCTAAATTCTTTTCTTTTGTATGGTTGGGTTAGAAAAATGAAAAGAAAATGAATAGGTTTTTCTTTTTCTTTATTTTTTATTTTTGGTTGTTAATAAATAAATGAATATTTACAATTTATTCCCTTTCTCTTTCATTTCTTTTCCCTTGACTAATACATGATCCAAACATAGCGTTAGCGTTAGGGTCGCTCAGTGACAAGGGTCTTGGAACTTGCATGGCCAATCAATGGGAACTACTAGGTTCCAAGCCTAGGAAGTTTTCCTTTTTGGAAATCTGAAAAACATAAAAATTTAGTCTTATCTCAAACCTTAACTTGATTATGTGTGATTCCTATTGTGTATGAAATTCCCATAATTTCCCCCTGTTAGTAGGTTGTCAACCATGGGAAGATGCTTAAAACCTGTGCTATAAACTGTGTGGCCATTTGTGTCACATGTGTTTCTTCTGTTAGAAAAGTCTCAAATCCATTCCCCAACGTGGTTATTAAAATTTCCTTCAGCCCTTGGTTTAACCAATGACCTAGTTTATTCTACTGGCATATCTTTTGTTCCTAGCTTATGATAGTGTTTTAGGGCCAACTCAAAGAAATAACATGTTCAATTCTTCACTCTTCTAGATCTCGACGGTCCTGGGATGGGGCGCTACAATATCATTTGAAGCCATTCAGTAGTCACCATCTCTGTCTGTTTCGGATGCGAACATAAAGAGCTACCAGGGAAGATAAACAAGAGGCATTTGTTGTCGAGACTACAACACAGGCATTTGTAGGCTACAAAAGAGAAGAAACTACTTTTGGAGTAAAATTCCAGTTCAATGAAAGTCTATCTTTTTTTTTTTTTTTTTTGATCGGCAAAGAAAATCTTTATTGATGAAAGCATGTAAAAAGATATAGAACATCAATAAAGAGGAGCTTGGAGCTAAAAGAAGCTCCAAGCTCCAGGAGAAAAACAAAGAAGAAAAAACAAAACAAAACAAAGAAAAAGCAAAAGAAAAGAAAAGAAAAAAAAAAAAAAAAAAAGGCAAGACCAAAGCAAGACTGAAGCCAGACTACACCTGGTTAGCACACATTCGCACCAAAAACAACAAAACTGACCAAACCCAAACCAAACCAAAGACTCTATCAAAACAAATGTCCAAAGAATAGTAAACCAACAAACTAACTCAAGCACAACAGAGGGCAAGCTAACTCTCTAGCACCAACAGACGGCGAAGAGATGCTTTAGTGAAATCAAGAAGCAAATTGAAGCACCAAACAACCCAAAGAAACATAGTGACTGGAGCAACTGATCGAAGAAAACACCAACCGGGCTTGAAGCTCCATTCCACTCTACCACCGCCGAGAAACTCTACCAAACCCCACATGATTCAAGGAAATGCAAAGACTCGATTGAGACCAATTCACAAAGCCCAAGAAGAATGACCAAGAGCACTCCATCGCCAACACAAAGAACCGAACCAAAATCTAAACCGCAGCACAAGCTCAAAGATCAAACCAGATTGCGGTCCTTCACCCAAATAGACACCACAAACCGCATGCGGTAGCCAAAATATCGCTAGCACTAGCATTACATCTCCCTCCTACCATCCACATAGCGGATCACGATATGCAAAACACTCCAGAGCAGACCCAAAGATGCCATATTTGCAAAGAAACCCATCACTGAAACTAGCGAGAACAAAAACAAGAACTGCAGAATAATTCGGACTTAGCGATTCTTTGAAGACTTCACACAAGCAACTTTGATCTGGTATAGGTTAGAAACTATGTCATGGACTGAATAATCAACCTTGAATGACCACTTCACCCACAGAGCAATCGTAGTTTCATCCATCACATAATCCTGCAAAATCGAGTTTCTCCTTAAATAAACACTCGCTTCTTGTCTTCCAAACCACCACTAATCTTTGGGACCGGCCGCCATGCTCTATCTGTCAAGACTTTGCTATACCCCGACCACCAATGGAGTAGGCCTCAACCGAACCAGGGATGACCAGATTCGATCCCACCACTAGCCATGGCTGCCCAAAGACTTCCAAACCAGGAGAAAACATAACACATGCTCCATTGACTCTCCGCAGATTAATGAATACACACTGGATCTCGAGCATTGGGAGGTAGAACCCCTATCCTTTGTAGGAAGGAAGATGTCTTAATTCGACCTCTCCAAGCAAGCCGCCAGATAAACCGCATCTTTGGAGGAGCCAAACTTGCCCAGACCCACCGGCACCTTCAAACCAGGCCTTTATTTACCACCCACCAACTCCACAGAGATGAACAGAGAACTTCCAGACTTTGAGATGAGCCAAGAACAAGAGTCTTCCACTTCCTCTCTCGAGCTCGGGGGATGATTCCAGTCTGCATACAATCTCTGCAGCCTCTTCCTCCCATGCCATGACCTCCTTCTAAATTGAAGTCGCCACACCCCAAGGCTCTTCTTGGCACTAATTTGCTGAGGATTCCTCCTCGGTGGATAGACTATATAACTGGGAACTCCTCTTTCAGCCTCCCATTCATCCAAGTGTCTAACCAAACTGGATCCTCCTCCCATTACCCACTGCTAGCCTAAAATGAAAGTCTATCTTTTTATATTTACATTTGTGGTACTTGGACTCGGCTACGGGTACCAAGTGTCATCTTCATTTAACTTTCATGTCCAAAGACACTAGACACTACAAAATTTCAGATTTTTTAAAATACTTTCTTCATTTATTTAGGATAAAAGGGTATTTACGAACCATCTTAGTTTTTTATGAATAGAATGGGAGTCTTACATGTAGTTTTGTAGTGAACTCTATTACTTAAATATATTTGTTGGGTGCATGTCCAAGTAGATATGTGGACTCATATCCCATATGAGTGCTTCAAAAATGTAGAAGAATCCATGTACCGTAGTAAAATTTCACCTTACATAGCTCATTATGAAGATCCACCGCCCATTTTATTTTATTTCATTTTAGTGGTTTCTAAGTGAAATATAAATTGGCATGGTGGAAAAAAGATCTCATAAATTCTTTATTATTTAAAGCTAAACCAACATTTCGGGTCTACAATTTAACCGAGGCACCATATTGACAACTATGTTGGCACGATGATGTGGCAAGACTTGAATTGATTGAGAAAACTCCTTGTGACAATTTGGGATGAAGTTACTAAGCTACCGATGATGCATGTTCAGTATTAGATGCTTTTGTTGGCATCTCAATCAACTTGATTAATGTGAATTGTGTAATGAGCCAAAGTGACCATGCCTCAAGGAAGAGATGGCAAAGAAGAGTTTAAGTCAATGGAAAAATTGGCGATGATGTAGATTAGTTAGAGATTGATAGTGAGCATTGGCACACGGTAGAGAATAGGAAAAAGTCCCGTAGAAAGAAACAAGTATGTGAGATAGAGTTAGTGGGGAATCAACAGTGTGCGGAGTAGGATATGAAAGAGCAGAGGGGGTTGCTGTTTTTCTGGATAATAACTCTTTTCCTGGGATGACAGGTAGGGTGTGGGTTGTGCTATATATTGAATGCACAAATACTATGGATGATCATTGGTACATACACAAAGGGTGTGTTGGCAGCTAAGTTATTTCTTGTAACGCCCTCAAAATTAAACCCATTAAATATAAAACAAGACATGCATTATTAAAAGAAAACATTATACTATTTCAATCATCAGAGTCTTAAGAAATAAAAACATCATAATATTTGCCTTAAAGGCTTACATCTTGCCAAGTCAATGCTTGGACACAAAACATGAGTTCTAACTCAAAACAAATAAAGCCCTAGGCTTGAATTACATATAACTCAAATAAAGCAAAAAAAGTAAAGCAAGTCCTCGAGAGTCCAAATCCTCACAAGCTAAGTCCTTGGAGGGAGTGAACCACCTGAACCTGAAAAATAAAGTTCCCATATAGGGTGAGCCACAGCCCAATAGAGAAATACTAAACCAATCATAAGAATTAACTAAAGTATTAGCATCTGATACATGGTTAACACACTATAATCAAATGACAATATTCATGACACGAATGTCTACACTGCCTATGACGCATTGTCTATGGCGCATTTTACTTTCCACTTATGGCTCAGAACCTGGCCAAATAACTCAACAGGGTTTCATCTTTTCTTACCATTACTTCCAATTCAACAGGAATAACAATTCAAGTTAGACCTAATCATAACAAATACACATGTTGGTATTGTATCAATCATAATCAATTCACTTCCATACTCCCCAACTGATACACATTTTAGTGATGTATCATATCAACAATAAATAGACATATGTCTATTAATCAATAAGCACACATATGAATGATGCTACTGGAGTCCATCCCCTATCTCCTCCCAACAAATCCGGTTTAGAGGTCCATCCCCTATCTTCCCCTAAACCGTGGAGTTCATCCCCTATCTCCTCCAAAACCAAATGCATATGCAACATAATCAATACTTGACATATACAACACATGATCAATACACGAATGTTCTGTATTAATTCAACTGTCAAATGAATGACTCAATTTCAGTTATACCTAAGCCGCATGCAAGGTCTACAACAATCAATGGCTATCCTCCACCGATAGCCCAAAACAATTATTTCTAAGCAAGAAACAAATACACAACAATTATAATTCCAACATTCTCAAAGGTAAGTATTTAAACCAACCCAATACATCATTAAATTACTAAATTCCCCAATCTCATGGATTTAGCCAATAACACAATTTCTCTTTAAATTAATTATACAAATTAATCTATGACAAAACCTAGGGTTTCTCCCAAAATTACCCAACTACCTCCACATACCAAAATACCAACACTTAGGATTAAAACGTATAAATGGAGTAGGAATTCCCTACCTCGAAGTAATGAACCCAAAAGAAGAAAACGAAGATGATGCCCGAAACTCCAAAGTGCCCCAAATCCAAGTTTGTTCAGATTAAATGAAAGCCCTCACTCTCCTCTATATTATTTGTAAAGCAACTAGGGTAGAAACACACCCTAACTAGATCAAACCTAGGAGAAAAGGTGTATAGGGAAGAAGAAAAGTCGGGCTCTAGGGTTTGGGATCAAAAAGAGACTGAAAAACTGATCCAAAAGTCGGATCTCACCATTTTATACCCGTCGCCCGCTCGGCGTTAAAACCCGCCTCGGCGGCGGACACTCTCGACTTTTCAAAGCGCTCCCGCCGGCGTCTCCTCCGCCGCTCGGCACACACAAACTCCCGCTCTGCACAAGAAATACTGGATGGGTTTTTTTCCCGCTCGAGCGCCAAAACCCCCGCTCGAGCGAACAAGCAACAACAAGTCCCCGCTCGAGCGTCAAACTCCCCGCTCGAGCGGACAAGCCAAAATCTGGGCAACTAGTTTTGGTTCCTAAGCTCAACCAACCTGTTCCAAACCCGCTCAACACATCCTATAACTCCAAATAAGAAAAATATAGGACGACAACAACCACTAAACAAAGATAGAATCTACGGAACCTAAGTCCGGATACAAACATCGACTGGGAAAAGACCGGGGTCGCTATATTTCTAATTCTGGTCTTTCATTCCCTCGCTGGAGTTAGATATGAAAATAATTTTTTCTTTTATTTTTTCATATTTCTGGCTGCAATAAGAATGTCAAGTACCATAGACAAAATAAGAGGGTGATATCTCAGCTTCCATTTCTAGTATTCTTTTACAAAGGTGATTTGATGAGGACAAAAACATGTTGGATGCGGAAAGAATTGAAGTCTTTGAAATTTAGATTTTAGGAATTATATCAAGAGAGTGCTAAGTGGATTTGAATATTGTATTATTTTATTTTTGGTAACTTTTACATTAGTGTTTTCTTGGATGTCTATAAGGAGCCCATTATGTAATAGGTTTATGCAGATTATGGAATTGAATTGAGTTGATTTTTTGATATTGAGAACAAAGAATTTAGGGTTTATTTTCTTTTGTTCGGTGTGCCCTCTTTTTTTTACTATTTTCTTTTCCGGTCATCCGGCATCATGATCTTTTCGTAGCCATGATATTTGGTTTCACCGTCTAACTTAAAATGCCATTTCTATCTTCCAAGTAGGAACTTTTGTAGTAACAACTATGATCAATTCGCTTATTTTTATACCTTTACTTCATCTCTACTCCGTATGTGATTGCTCAAATTTCATTTAGTTCTTGATTGTCTTTGTTTTGCTTTTATCATATTACTGCACATTCATCTTTAAAAGGTCTTTGGTGCTACCCAACTATAATACCTGCCTTTCCACATGTAGGAGCCGGTTAAATAGTGATTACCGCTTGCACGGCATAAAAGCTTGGCATTTGTTGAGAAGTTCTCTTGTAGGTCATAAACTTACACTGCATATACCCAGGGTTTAGTCTTTATTGGGGTTTGAATACATACTCCTAATTACTCTGGTCCAATGAATTGTGAAAATGAGATCAAACCCATGATCTGAATAATGTCGTTGAAACTTGGAAGGGAATATGCTTAATCATTTTGAACTTCGCAGACTAAATGGACAATACAATTTCAGTTATTTGGCTTTTTATGAAAATATTTTCAGATGTTGGAATGGAAACTGAAATGTACTTTTGAAATTTGCCATTTCTTCTTGCACTCGCATGATGCTCGTCTACATCATCACTTTTTAACTTGTGGAAAGGTAAATATGTGTGTCATGCCGAACGCCACTTGTGTTTGACTTCATTTTTCCCATTGCTTAATGGAAGATTTTGACCATGGAGGAGCCAGCCTCTCTCTCTCTCCATGTACATTTGCACACAAATTTTTTGTATTCATGTACTTTGTGGTACGTGTTGCCGCTATTGCTTGTCGATTCATATCACTGTGAATGCTAATATCTTTCGTCTCTGGCTTGCAGGGACTAGTCTTCTCAAATTCGAATGGTACACATATTTGTTGAGCAACTTGTTGCCTACTTGGACTGGAGTGTCCAGATTGTATACTTGAAATGCTATTGTGAGATGGGTTTCTTTGGTTGAAGTTAAATGCCTCTTCTTGCTCATTGATCTGAAGTATTGAGAATCATCAAATCTTATGAAGTCGGGTGGACTTAGCTGCTCTCCCAAATCTATCTTGCTTGTGAGGCTGGAAATTGGCATCCATCTGTATTATTATAATTTTCTTAAAATTTTGTTTTTTCTGCCTTTTTTGTTGTAAGGAGCTTTCGGTAGTAAAATGTTTACGGTAAAAAGTCTTTTTGAGGACTCACTTTTCCTAATTTTTGTGATAATCTGTATATGTCTTTCATTTGTCAAGTTGGGATATGTTGTATAGACTTGGAACTTGTGTTGTATAGAATACGTAGATTATTGGATCTGTTGGAGAGGAAGAAGCACTTTTGGGTGTTACGTTGGTGGAGCCGAGGCGAGGCGGGATTTGGGAGGGAAGTTCTTGCTGGGCAGTGACCTTGCAGGATATTGGTGTATATCATAGGGACGCCGTATACCAGACGAAATCTCCAAGACATGCACACATGCGGTTTTCAGGAACTTGGTCAGTTTCATCTTTCCCCCCAGTTGTATGCATATCAAGCATTTCTTGTATTAAATTAAACCACATCATTTATATGTTGTTCATGTTAACTTATTGGAAGGTTTTAGTTTGGGTTCTTCTAATTCTTTAACAGTAACTTGTAGTTGTACACAGAAGAAATAGAACAAGGTCATAGTTTGTTGCTATAGATCAGACCAAAAAATTTGTTAAATCATGCTAATATATGGAATGGAAATGATAATATTGTTAAATCATGCACATTGTTCTGTTTTATGGAAATTTGGTGTCAGTTGGTTCTGGATCTGCATGTAAAGGGTTTCCTTATGTTTGCTATTATAAGTTTGACATTTCTTTAAAATGTATGTAATTGTATTGCTTCGAATATAAAGATTAGGAATTTGAAGACAATGGAGGGTACTTCTTTTGAAGGCAACTTGGAAACCAGTTCTTGATAAAATCAAAATCAGACTAGCATGTTGGAAAAGAAAGCTGCTATCATTTTCAGGAGGCTCACTCTAATCAAGTCTGTAACCTTTGCCTTGCCTTTGTATTATCTATCTCTTTTAAAATGCCATTGAGTTGCAAGAGAATTTGAGAAACTACAAGTCGCTTTTCCCTGGGTGGGTCGGGTCTAGAAAACCAATCTACGGTTAAATGGGATGATTTAGCAAAGAATATGAATCAAGGGGCTTGGGCATCACAAGAATAAGGCTGGTTAATGATTGCTTGTTATTAAAATGGTGGTGGAGATTTGCCAAAGAGAAAGATGTTTTGTGGAGACAGATCATTTGCGGCAAATATAAGTTGGATGTTAAAAGTCGGTGTCCCTCTCCTATTTCAAATAACACTATTCCGTGTGTGGAAAGGTATCATTTCCTTAGCGGAGAGGAGTGGTAATCTGATGTCATTCTATCATAACAATTTTCTTGTTCGTAGGGATGGAAAAGAATTATCTTCGGAAGGATAGATGGTGCTCCAATAGTTGCTTGAAAGATGAATTCCTACTCTTTTCAGATTAGTGATGGAGAAGGATGTAACTTTATGATAATGCATGATAGGAGGGTTGCAGAGGGATTGGAGCCTCTTTTAGAAGAAGGTCAGTATGACTGGAAGAGAGGGAAGTCTCAGAGACTCAAGGAGCTTTTGATCTCCGGCTCTAATTGTTGTGATAACTGGAGGACAAACCAATCTGTTAGCTGCAGGCTCTGTATGTTTTCTGTCTCATCTGTCTATAGGAGTGAAGTTGTCTCCCTTGGCCCTCCCTTATTACTAGCAAGTTAGTTTGGAACAATCTCGCCTCCAAAGGTCCAATTTTTTGCTGGTTAGCATGGAAAACAGAGTAAAGTCGCCAGACTTCCTTGAAAAATTGGAGTCCTTCAAGCTTCTTCTCCAGCTCTTTGTGCTTTTTGCAAACTGTGGTGAGTCTAATCGCCACGTCTTTGTAATCGCCAATTTTCCTGGAGGGTTTGGTCTGCGATGTTGAATTGGTGGGAGGTGCAAGGTGCCCTTCCCGGATCTGTGGAAGCTGTTCTTCACTGGTGGGAAGGTGTGAAGCTTGGCAAGAAAGAAAAATTGCTTTGGAAAGTCATTCCTCACTGTCTTTTGGTCTCTGTGGAAGCTGAAATGAGTGTTTTTTCAGTCGCTAAACCTCACTTGGAGGACTCAGGCGAGTTGATTAAAATCGAGTTGCACCGTGGTTGAACCGAGATTCAAGGGCTTCAACTTCACCGCCCGTGACTTCATGACCAATTTAAGACAAATCAGTCTTGTTTGGGGAGTAAAACGTCCCCACGTGGCTAATTTAGATCTCACTTTCTGCTGGTTTTTCTTGGAGTACTTCCCTTGGTGTTTTGTTCTCGTGGAGTTCATCTTCGTCCGGTGTGATCTGCTCAATTCTCTGTTTCTGGCGTTTTGGGTCTTTGTTTTGAGCTTCAGCTTCTTCTCAATTCTGTGTTAGGTTGGGGTTGGTTCTGGAGTGAGCTGCTCTCTGTCACAAGTTGTGGGTATGCTTCTGCATATGCTTGGTCTGCTGAATCTCTTCCTGTGGGTATGCTTCTGCATCTGCTTGGTCTGCTGGTCCTGGTGCATTTTATTTTGTTTTTTTTCTGCTTTGTTCTTCTTTTCCTATTACGGTTTGGTTCCTCTCCAAACCCCCATTCCTCTCCTTTCTTGATGTAATCTCATCTTGTATGGTCATCAATTAAGGTTTCTTTGGCTGCTTCAAAAAAAAAATAAAAAATGGTTGACTATACAATTTTTGTGTGCAAATTTGTATGTCACACATTGGTCATGTATTCCCAAGTGAGCCTCATAAATCTTCATCACTCATTGAAAAGTAAGGACTTGGTGGTGTGTTGTGTGAGTTTGCACTTCACTGGGCCTTGGTGTGTGTGATTTTATTCCTATGTGATCAGAAGAGTTCAATAAGAACTAACTGTGGGAGTATGTGGTTATTTCTTGTCATCTCCAGCCTCAGAAAATCATGCTTTTATTATTATTACGCTTATGCTTTTTACAGTCATGAATTTACAACTTCCAAGTCTGACACTCTGAAAACAGAGAATGTATGTTTTTCGTTCGTTTGTTTGTTTGTTTGAGAACATGGGAAACATTATATTAATAAAAGATAATGACAGTACATAATCAAGACCTCGAAGGGCCATCCCAACCAAACAAAAAACAAACAACAAACAAAAAAAGAAATCCACCAAAAAAAACAGTTACGATCTAGAAAAAACTACCGATATGTTCAAAGATGTGGTCTGAAAAACAAGATCTGCAAGCCTGCCGTCTCCGTTGATGTCGCCCTGCCGCCGCTGCCTTTTGAGCGGGAAGTTGGCTTTACAGTTGCCGAAGTTACAGAGCTTGTGAGGAAAAAAAGAAAAAGAAAAAGAAAAAGAAAATCTTTTGGGTATGTAGTTAAGAGGTACTTGTTGGAGAATGTCAACAGAACTCTGGTTGTTATGTAATTAATTTTATTTTAATTTTCTAATTTAACATTGAATTATGTTGATGAATATTGTAGTTTTTCCATGCCATCTGTTCTATGTATCTAGTGCTAAGACATTTAGAGCATAAAGTGTCCTGGCCTTTTGTTTTGTTTTGTTCGTTTGTTTGTTTTACATATGAATTTTGTGCATATGCATCAAAGAAATTTTGACTATACAAGAATGACAACAATCAAAAGAATGAGTTTGTTATTTTTGTTGTTTCTCTTTTTTTGCTTTTTGGTTTTTGGGTGTCTCATAATTATGAATGGTATTGATATGTTATTGTCATGACTGTTGTTTTTACAGAACTAGAGTGCGAGCGTAAACATTGCTTCTTGTGCAAGTCCGGTGTTCGATTTTGTGATTCTTGGCCATGAGTAATTCAATATGCAATGTGCTAGGCATGTTTGTCAGTGTGCTAATTCCGGGAAAATAGTTTTGTATTTAGATCATGGAAACCAATTTAGGTCTCTGGCAGAAAGAATCTTCATTGGGCGAATGAACTCCAATAGAATATGAATTGCTTCCTTGATCAAGTTGTATGTTGTTTGAAAAATATGGTCAAAGGTATTATGTTGTTTGAAACATATGGTCAAATGAATTGTAGAATGAAAGGGTTTATAAGAGAATATTTAGGCATTTTGTTGATATGTCTGAACTCAAACCTTTTTTTTTTTTTTTTGATCGGCAAAGTAAAAATTTCATTAACAACATGAAATTAAAGGTACAGGAAGATGGCGTGCATCAAGAGAGATTCGGAAAGTACAAATTACTCCTACTACTGCTACTCGCATCTATACAACCAACCCCTCGGCCTCACGATTTTTTAAAACAAAAAACCAAAAAATAAGTTAAGAAGGACTTAACTAAAAAATAAAAATACAAGAAACCCCGCAAAATTTGCCCACATAAACCAACCCAAATCAAAACCCAACACCAAAACCAAAACTTTCCGCCCACTTGCTCTATTCCAAACTAAAGCTATCCACCTGTGCTGCCTCAACTCCCAACGCCTACCTACGACACACCCACAACTCAGGTTTCCAATGTGCACGCCCACAACCTCGATACTCACCTGTGCTACATAGCCAAATAAACCACTCTTGAGCCCCACGCTGATACACAGCTACACTGGTACACTCAACCACCAAACTTGCGGACACACAGGTGAACACAACTGGACGAAACAGCTCCTTCTTGCTGGACACACAACCACCATTGCAGATGAACACAGCTCCCTGAACTAGCTTCGAGACCCAAACATCTCCTTCTTCTCGACGAAACAGCCCGAGACCCAAACAGCTCCCTCCATTGCAGATGAAACACAGCTACACTGGTGCACTCTACCTCCATACAGGCTCCATTGCTGTCAACAACCACCCGTGACCTATCCTCCTCCTACACCGATCCTCCTTGCTCCTTTGCTCCATTCACTCTCCTCTTCTTGCTTCACCCTCCTCTTCTAACCTTCTGCAATCACTCCCAAAACCCCGCCACGACCTCACCCGGCCCACCACCCACCACGCCATCTCCAAGCAAACTGCTACAACCTAAGTCTTGAACCGACCGAGCACTCAAAGCATCCGAACACACCCACACACTCCTATGGTCGAAACATTGCCATCACCACTTCTCCACACCTATGGTCAAAACAACCCAAACACCGAAAACACACCACACAACTGACGGCGTTCACCCATCAAAACTCCCATACGCATAGAAGCGCCGAATGAAATCTTCCACAGACACAACCGACGGCGACACCTCCGTATATCTGAACTGAAAACACCCTCAAACTTCCAATCGCAAGCGCCGAGTGAACAACCTAACCAGATCTGGGTCATCCTCTTTGCCGACCCAAAGGAACAACCAAAACGTTCACTAAAACACCCAAAAACCAATCCAAATCTACGACAGCCCGCACATCACCGGTGGAAAATAATGGGGAATCAAGTTTATTAAACGGAAATCTAACAAACAAACACAATAAAGAGCTGGGCCTGCCGACCTCCATAGCCAAAGGCGGTGGGCGGCCGGGCCCAAAGTGAGGCTTGGGGTGGTGGGTCTTGTATTAACACTCCTGCAGTCAAACATGTTTTACCTTGTATCTCGGTTCGAAATCATATAGATTTGGCCTTGATTCAACAAACTGTCAATTATGTAATTACATCTATTTTTCTAGATTTAGAGTCCAATTTGCTTTTTAAATATTTTAACTTTGTGATGAATGTATTTATTCCAGACTTTTACAACTTGAATCTAAATATACCCCATTTTTTGCTAAATGTAGATGCTAATGATTGCAGTTTGGTTAACTTCTCATAGTTTTGAAAGGATTTTTTTTCCTCTTTGTAAAGGAGTAGTAATTTTGATGTTGGACTCATGTTGGTTACTATTGACTGAGTACAGAAAGCAATTGTTTCGTTGCTGGGGAAAGTGAGTTTTACAATTTGTTTGAAGCTTGGAAAAAAATTAATTGTAAGCAATTCTATTTCTCTAGGCAAAAATACACAAATTTATTAGAATAAGATTTAAAAGGACCTGAGAACAAATGATATCTTGGAGAGTGACGTTTTTGAAGTGCTCAAGCTTTTCCTTGGGAGCTGCAAACTCATTACAGAACTGCAAGAGGACGATATATAATTATGGTCATGTTGCCTTAACAGGGTGTCAAAAAATTGACATCCCATACAAGGCCTTATTCACCTATTTATAAACTCAATATTAAATTCAAAAAAAAAGTTAGGGGATTGTATCTTCAAAAATTAATTACAAATTCATAAAGATGTTTATAATTTTATTTTTTAATGTTAATAAAATTTATAACTAATTTTAAAATAATTTTTCAAATATTCCCTGATGTGAAATTATTCATTATTCACAAGATTAATGGGTAGACAATATGCAAACCTTTGATTTACAAAAAGTGTTAATATAGCACATCCTTAAAGATGAGACTACGTTCTCAAGTCCATACCCAGCTGAAACCCGACTGAGATAATCCAAATAAGGAGATGGATATGATTGACTTCTCTCCATTTTTAAAAGAGTGATATTAAACAAATTAATAAATTTTATAAAAAAATTTCGACTAATTGATGACATATTAATGAAGTGGATCCTAATGTAACATTTTACATTAGTTAATACAAATATTTATAAAATTTATTAATTTATATAACAATTTTCTTTTAGGATAGGCTTGACCATTTCTAAAATGAATTCAACAGTCCAATTCGATATTGTGCAGGATCACGTGAATTATTTTGATAAGCTTCATTTATTTTCTAAGTCAAAATTGTATTTATCCAATTTTTCATAGAAATGAGTCACAAAAATTTGAGAATGCATTACAAAATAAATATGATGCAAACCGTGCGATTGTGATTATTAAATTTATAATCTCATATTTATTTGAATAATTCACACACATGGGCTTAAAGAATAAATATAATTGATTATTGTTGGTGTATTTTAATATTTGTTATTTACTATTTATTCGAGACTCATGACTTATTACATAGTTCATGAATGATGAGTTAGTGAGAGTAATGGACATTATCGAGTTAGTACTTATCAAGATAAAGAATCTCGCGTTGACTAAAAAAAAATGGAAGAGATTCATATATTTATCTATGTTATTGACTCTGGATGTAATTTATAATATATAGATTAAATACACAACACAAGAAGCAAGTAGAAGAGGTTGATGGAGTTTTGAATTCATCAATTGGCCTAAATCATATTTCAAAACTTGATTTTATCTTAAATATTTTATATTTTTAAATTTTTTTTGGGAACTTATATTTTTAAATTTGTTTGAACAAACAATTATCAAAATAGACCACTTAGACAATCCCACAAAACTTATCATTGAATCTGACCATGCTTTTCTAGCCAAAAAATGCAGCTCATATACCCCCGATGTGTTCTTGCCTCCGATGTTTATGGAGTAAGACTTTGAAATTGCATATTTCCAAAATTTTGCACATTCTAGCTTCCTTTGGCCCCAATTTTCTTTGAACATTTTTTATCAAATTATATATGTAATTTCTTTATTGTGTCAATTTGATCACTATAATTTTAGTTCTATCAATTTTATTATTAATTTTTTTGTAATATAATAAATTAATTAGAAATGAAAAGTAAAATAGTCCATTTAAAAATAATTTGTCATTTTATATTGGATGTTAATCTATCATTTTGCCTCTTAATTTTAGTCACATTACTAGAGGGACATTACTTTGACTAAATTAACACGATATGAAAAATTCAATTATAAAATTGATATAATCAAATCATCAACTTGATACAAGAGGCAAACTAATACGAATGTGTCTGTTTGGATAGTTGTAGATTTAAAATACATGAATTTAACATTAACTATTCAAGAAATCTAACTTAAATTTAGATTTCATAATTTATCAATAAATTTAGGCTTGCTTTAGCTCTAAATCAGAACCATAAGTATCAATTGCAACAAATAAACAACGTTTTCTCTCTCTCTAAAAGACCTCCTTCCCCAGCCTCTTTTTGGGCCGGCCGGCCGCCGCCTTGGCTATGGCGGTCGGCTGGCCTAGCTCGTCTTTCTATTAGTTTTTCTGTTAGTTTTTACTTCAATAAACTAGAGTCCCCCTTTTTTCCCACCTAGGTGTGTCCTATGTTGCTGCAGGAGAGTTTTTTAGTGGTGAGTCGGTGGTCGTTCAGGTGTTTCTTCAGGGGTCGGCCAGGCTTTTCATCAACCGTGCCCGTTCCAGCTGATTCATCAGGGGTCGTCCCGGAATTTCATTCGAGCGCTCTTTTGCGAGTAGGAGCTTGAGGGGTGTGGAGATGTATCGATGCTCTGTTTGGGCGGAAACATGGGTGACGTAGGCGATCCAGATCTCTGGTTTTCACTGGCGCCTCTCTTCAAGCGAGAGTTTGAGGTGAACTGGCCCAAATGTATGGAGGTGTCCCAAACAGTGGTCGGTGCTGTAGGGTGTGTGGATCCGCGGTGTGAGTTAGAAGAAGTTCTGTTTGGCTTCCTTTCGGCCTCAGAGGCAATGCAATTGTCGAGAGGAGTTCGTCAGAGGAGCTCGAGAACTTCCACCACCATCCGGAGATGTATTCTCGACAGCCTAATGTTGGAACCGCATTGTCAAGATCACAGGGTGGGTTTTGGGTGTGGTAGTGATAGGCGTTGGCTTTGGAGTTTTTCTCGGTGAATAGCAAGACAGTGTGGGTTTCTGTGGCAAAAAGATAGGCGTGGTGTGGCCAGCCGTATAGGAGTGGTTGGTGTGGGTATTGGGAGTTGTAGCAGCTGTGGTGAGGTGTGGGCTGCAGCAGAGGCGTGGTATGGGCTGCAGAAGAGGCGGAGTCCGGATCCTCGGCCGCTCTATCCTGCGGCTCCTCCTGCGGCGCCCCAAAACGACGTCGTTTTGGGGCAAAATTTTATTAAAAAAAAAAAAAAAAAAAAAGAAGAAGAAAAGAAAAGACAGAGCAGAGCAAGCAAAGAAGGGAGAAGAAGGAAGGCAACGGCCCTCCTCCTCACCATCCGATCCAACGGTTGCCGCCTCCACCACTACCAAACTAAACCACCAGTGGCCTGTTTTTCTAAGGTTTTGTTGAACTGTGGGTTGGTGGCGCCGATGGTGAAGGACGGGTTGTGGTGGTTGATTGATATAAATGGACGTGAATGATTTGGTGTTGTGGGTATTTGATAGATTAGGATGAGAAGGTGAATTTGATCTTGGCTTAAATTTTGGGTTCTTTTTTTTTTTTTAGTTGTCGATCGCTGGTTATTGCTCAAATTCGGGTTCTCTTTGATAGTTAGTGCTCAAATTCCGGGCTCAAATTGTGGGTATTTGATTGTTCTTGATCGCTGGTTCTTTTGTTGAAGTCTGATGGTAGGTGGGTTTTCAATTTTTTTTTTTTTTTTTGTGTGTGTGTTTAATTTTGTGGGTTTTTCTTATATATGTTTATAAAGTGTTTGATGATTTGGGATTTTGATAATTTGTTGTTGAGGAAATTTTGTGTTCTATTCATCTTTGTTTTTCAATTCATCTTTGTTTCTGTGTTAGGGCAAAACACAGATGAAAGAGTAAGAGATGAAAGAGTAAGAGATGAAACTGAAAAAATGGGGGAAATGAATTTCTTGTGAGAATTTCAAATCAAAAGAGCATTCCTATCTTGGTTTTGTTTGAACTTGAAATGGGGGTGGTTTGTAGGGTTTCACTTTCTATCAAAATCCTTTTTGAAAGAAGTTCCCTCTGTTTCTTGCTATGTTGTTTGCTTTGTCAACAAAAATGGCAATGGAAGTGAAGAAATGGGAATTCCATGTGAAGATGTGAGTGGTGGTGCAACAACAATAGCGTAAGTGACTACAATGAAGCAAGAGTTGTGCGATGGGAGGAGGAGAGAATAGGGTTTTGTGGGGATTTCCATGGCAGATTGGTGGAGATGGAAACGCAGGGTGATCTTGTTGATTCAGAAGAGAAAGTTGGAATGGCGTAAAGTAAGAAAATAAGAGATAGCATTTGTCCTCTCCAGTTCTTTCCTTGAAAAATGAAAGAAAGAAAAACGACGCTGCTTTTTTTTCGCTGGAGTGCCGCAGAATGGGTGATGATCCGGACTCGTGTGATCAGAGGTGTGGGCTACAACAGCATAGGCGTGATGTGATCAGAGGCGTAGTGAGAGCTACAGCAGCATAGGTGTGGGCTTGGGGAGTTTGTAGCAGCATAGGTGAGGGATTCTTGGTAATTGGGTTGATCAGGGATGTTTGGTGGGTTGATTTTGTGGAGATTCTGGTATTTTAGTGTTTAGTTAAGTCCTTAATTTTTTTGTTTTCAAAAAAAAAAAAAAAAAAAGGTGAGGTTAAGGGGTTGGTTGTATGGATGCGAGTAGCAGTAGTAGGGGTATTTTTATACTTCCGAATCTCTCTCAAGGCATGTCGTCTTCTTGTACCTTTAATTTAAAAATAATTTTTCTAATATTCACTGATGTAAAGTTATTCATTATTCACCGGATTAATGGGTAGACAATACGTAAACCTTTGATTTACAAAAAAGTGTTAATATAGCACATCCTTAAAGATGAGACTGTGTTCTCAAGTCCATACCCAGCTGAAACCCGATGGAAATAATTGAAATAAGTAAATGGATATGATTGAATTCTCTCCATTTTTAAAAGAGTGATATTAAACAAATTAATAAATTTTATAAAAAAATTTCGACTAATTGATGACATATTAATGAAGTGGATCCTAATGTAACATTTTACATTAGTTAATACAAATATTTATAAAATTTATTAATTTATATAACAATTTTCTTTTAGGACAGCCTTGACCATTTCTAAAATAAATTCAACCATCCAATTTGATATTGTGCAGGATCACGTGAATTATTTTGATAAGCTTCATTTATTTTCTAAGTCAAAATTGTATATATCCAATTTTTCATAGAAATGAGTCACAAGAATTTGAGAATGCATTACAAAATAAATATGATGCAAACCGTGCGATTGTGATTATTAAATTTATAATCTCATATTTATTTGAATAATTCACACACATGGGCTTAAAGAATAAATATAATTGATTATTGTTGGTGTATTTTAATATTTGTTATTTACTATTTATTTGAGACTCATGACTTATTACATAGTTCATGAATGATGAGTTAGTGAGAGTAATGGACATTATCGAGTTCGGACTTATCAAGATAAAGAATCTCATGTTGACTAAAAAAAAGTGGAAGAGATTCATATATTTATCTATGTTATTGACTCTGGATGTAATTTATAATATATAGATTAAATACACAACACAAGAAGCAAGTAGAAGAGGCTAATGGAGTTTTGAATTCATCAATTGGCCTAAATCATATTTCAAAACTTGATGTTATCTTAAATATTTTATATTTTTAAATTTTTTTTGGGAACTTATATTTTTAAATTTGTTTGAACAAACAATTATCAAAATAAACCACTTAGTAGGACTGCAAACGAATCGAATTGTTCATAAACAAGTTCGAGTTTGGCTCGTTAATAGAGCTCGAGCTTAAATTTCAAGCTCGATTAATAAACAAGCCGAGCTCAAACTTAATATTGCTCGCGAGCTCAAAAATATAAATATTAATTTTATATTTTTATATTTTAAATATATATTTATATATTATAATAAATATTAATATATTATATTACATTTATTAAATTAAAATATTTTAACTGGTCCGTCAATAATATTACATTTATTAAATTAAAATATTTTACCTGGTCCATCAATAATGTTGATACTTATTATTTTAACATAAAAAATATTCAAAGGTTTGCCTTTGCTTTTCTTTCGTTGACTAATGCCAACATTTCACCACTTTGTAAGCATTTGGACACAAAAGTGTTTCCTCTCTCAAATGTGGGACTTAAAGAGTGGACGAAAATGTTGTGCCAAACGACGTTGTTTGGTGCGTTTGTTGGAAGTCCCACATCGATTACAAAATACATTTTTAGATGGACAAACTTCTATCTAAGTGCAAGTGCAGAGGGTTAGCATATTGGCTTCAATGGTTCTTTCTTGGCTTAACAAGCCATTACGAGGGGAGCTTGAGTTATATAAATTTTAGACAAGCCGAGCTCGAGTTTAGATATCGAGTTTAGATATTGTAGCTCTTTTCGAGCTTGAGCTGAGCTCGAACACTTTGTAAATAAGTCGGGAGTCGGGCCAAGCTCGAATGTTATAAAATTTGACTCGGCTTGTTTGCAGCCCTACCCACTTAGACATTGAATCTGACCATGCTTTTCTAGCCAAAAAATGCAGCTAATATACCCCCGATGTGTTCTTGCCTCCAATGTTTATGGAGTAAGACTTTGAAATTGCATATTTCCAAAATTTTCCACATTCTAGCTTCCTTTGGCCCCAATTTTCTTTGATCATTTTTTTATCAAATTATATATGTAATTTGTGTAATTTATTTATTGTGTCAATTTGATTACTATAATTTTAGTTGTATCAGTTTTATTATTAAATTTTTTGTAATATAATAAATTAATTAGAAATGAAAAGTAATATACTTTTCTCAATAAATTTAGATTTCATAATTTATCAATAAATTTAGGCTTGCTTTAGCTCTAAATCAGAACTACAACAACAAATCCATGAATTGAATTGTAAAATATAATTAATCTATTTTAAAAATAAAATCCAATTGTATATTGAAAAAATCAAATCAAGTCATGATTTGGTTTGAATCGAACTGATTTATAATTTTTTAAATTTATTTTTTATTCATCTAGAAAAAAATAGAAGAAGGCCATACAAATATTTTTTTTGGGATGGCATAGGGATGTTTAGAAAGTTGGGTTGGAGGTTAAAATAGTTAATAAAAATAAAATATATTAAAATAATTAATAAGATAAAATATTATATTTAAATTATAATTTTTTTTTCTTACACAGCTATCAAATCAATTAAAAAAAAAAACTTATCATCCAAAATTTAAACTAGATTAAAATAATCAAAAAAATTAAAAAGTCAATTAAAATAATCTATTCCTAAACATAAGATAAACCAAAGGAGAGTTTTTTTTGGGGATCGAACAAGCAAAGTTCGTTCATGACTATATCTCTCTCTCCCTGAGCTCCAACCGGCATAAAAGCTTGGCATTTGTTGAGAAGTTCTCTTGTAGGTCATAAACTTACACTGCATACCCAGGGTTTAGTCTTTATTGGGGTTTGAATGCATACTCCTAATTACTCTGGTCCAATGAATTGTGAAAATGAGATCAAACCCATGATCTGAATAATGTCACTGAAACTTGGGAGGGAATATGCTTAATCATTTTGAAATTCGCAGCCTAAATGGACAACACAATTTCAGTTATTTGGCTTTTTATGAAAATATTTTCAGATGTTGGAATGGAAACTGAAATGTACTTTTGAAATTTGCAATTTCTTCTACTTTTCGCATGATGCTCGTCTACATCTTCACTTTTTAACTTGTGGAAAGGTAAATATGTGTGTCATGCCGAACTCCACTTGTGTTTGACTTCATTTTTCCCATTGCTTAATGGAAGATTTTGACCATGGAGGAGCCAGCAGCCCCCTCCCCCCCTCTCTCTCTCTCCATGTACATTTGCACACAAATATTTTCACCTAATTAACTAATTAACTAACCACCCACCTGAGGTCACTGAAAAGGGCAACTCTATTGAGGATGAACTTTGTTGTTTTCCATCAACAGTGAGACTATTATTATTTTTTGGTCTGATCAATAATAAGATTTAATAATGCTGTGAGTAAATCAAGGAATATCAACAAAGGGCTGGCAAACAAGGCTATATATATCATCAAGAAAATTACATCCATGATTCATTGCCAAAATCTTCAAAGATCATATTTCATTTGCATATTGTTTTTATACAGACATTAGCCACACCCAATGCACACCTAGAAACAATCATCCCTATTTGCACCACGTCCCAAATACAAAAATGGGAAAAACTACTAACACATAACTACACGAAGATACAATCACTGCCTTCATTCAGACCTATGCGCGAGAGCAGTTACTCTTGAGATGTTTTTTTGAAAAGTCGGTGCCTGTTATTGGAAAATACAAAGCATGTATAAGGAAACCGGGCAGTTAACACCAGTCAAATTTTCAAGAAAAAAGAGATCTGATTAATTTCATTGGGTCCAACTCACCTTTTAATTGTTGGATTTGGTAATACTGCTCAATGAAAAATTGGACCATGTATCTTGAATTGAGTTCATAAGATTTGAATCTATATTTTGCCATTTTTCTTTCTTTTTTAACAGTATTCGATCTATAGGATTTGTTGAACCACCACCAAGTGAATAGAAGGTTCAACAATATATGAACTGAATGGTTATAATAATCAACTAAGCCAACTATCTGAAGAATAGGATGAGAGCCAAAAGAAAAATATGTTCCCAATTGGAATAGGCACGATAGTGCTTCAAAAGAGTTCACTCATAGAAACGCAACAAAAACTAAGCATTATTTTTAGCATTTCAAAAGTAGTTTCACAGTTTTAGGTACTTCAGATGGGCATTAGCTAATTATGATTACACATAACTTTACCATTTAATTATTAGCACTAAAACTAGGTCATAAGCAAAACTTTGCACCTTATTTCTCATGCATATAGGCATAACCAAATACTTAATTTATAATCATGGGTGTTCTAAAATGTATCCAAATTGAATAAAATTCTTAAATCACATCAAAATCCCTTTAACTCAAAATTAAGCTCAAAATGTTCATGAATTTATAATTTACCAAAACTTGTTCTTCTTATAACCAAACATGAAATTAATTCCTCAAATCTTCTAATATTCCATTGATGCATGTCAAGTTGAAGCCCAAATTCATGAGAAAAACACAAATTAAACTTAAAATAATAAATTTCCAATTTATTTCCCATGATTATCCACATGCATGCAAGGATGGGTTTTAATTTGTGAAGAATAAAAATTAATCAAACTCTAACTATTTAATTTCCAAATATATATCCATGATCTTAAAACATAACTCAAAATTTCTTGGTATTCTTGTTAATTCCTATTAATTACATGATTTTGAGTCCAAGTTTAACAAATTTAGGAATTCATCACTCATAATCTACAACCTAACTTGATTTACATGCAAAAATCTAATTTCTACCCATTTATATAATTGATCTACAAATCTTCATTTTAATCTTCTCAAAATTCATCTTGAATTAATTTATATCTAGATTATTTAAACAACACTATAAAGGAGATTGAATTTCTTACCTTAAGATGATTTTGTTCACAATTTTTAACTTGAGTTTTGATAACCCACAAGCTTACTCTTTTCCTTTTCTTCCTTCTCCCCTTGGTTTCTCAGCCGTGCTCTCCTCCCTCTTTCCTTCTGTAATCTGATTCCAGCAGGTTGCTCCTAAGACTTCATCCTTCATCTCTTATTTTATTATTTTATTTAATAATTGGTCGGACACTTGGCCTTAAAGCATAAATCCATGTGGTGTATTTATTATTTTCTTAACTAATTAATCTTGATTAGAATATTTAATTGAAATTGAACTTTAATTATAATTAGCTTAATTAAACACAATATGATTTTAATTAATCTTAGTCATAATTTAATTAATCATAACTAACCACAAGTTCTACATAACTTAATTGGTCTAATTGGCTTTCATTAGAGCCCAATTAACTATATTTAAATTTATCAATCCGAATCAGATTTTTAGTCAGACTCCCAAAATGCTCCAAATATTAAATTAAATTTATTATCATATCAATTTTGATTTCCCAAATCATTTAGGCCTTCAAATCCTGATCAGACTCAAATTTTCATCAATAAATCACATATTCCAATTGGATACATCGCAACTAAATTTAATTTATAATAGCCACAATTCTCAATCCTCCTGACTTAATCAACTCCAATTAGGACCTAATTAATTAAATCTCAAATTTACTAAACTGAATCGAATATTTAATTAAACTCCCAAATGGGTCCGTAATTAAAATTAAATTGATTCAACTTCCTAACTTCACTTCCTTAAGCCATTTGGACCCTTAATTTCTAACTCCAAAATAAACCTTCAATAAAATCATATACGAGTCAGATTCCACAATTCTCATAAATCCCAAATAAATTATAATACTCGGCCATTAAATCTCAAATCCTCTTAATTAATCGAGTACTAATCATTATACGTGATGGGGTTGTTACAGTAAGGCTCAGCTATGCATTTATAAGCTCTGGGGTTCGTGGTCCCAATAAACAGTTCCCTAGGGATTAGAAGGGAAGCCCATATGTCTTTGTGAATAGGTAAGGCACAGAGCCTGTCACTTAGGAAGTGACTCAACCAAGTTGGACCTACGCTGGCTTTGAAAGGACGGAAACGGTGATTAGGAAGGGCAGCTGGCAGTTGATGAAAGAAGGAGAAATAAAAGGCAAAAGTAGAGGGATAGAGTGAAGCATTGGCCAGTCTTATGCCATGGGTGAAAGAATGTAGCTCATGAAATTTGAGACATTTGGATTGTAATTCAGTGAAATAGGCAAAAAGCCAAAGCTGAAGGATCCAGAATGGTCCCCCTTGATTGGCATCTAAAGGTTTCTCATAGAAGAGGGAACAAACTCTATAAACGTGGCCTAGAACGTATGGGGCTAAGGCTACTCTTTTCTGCAAAACAAAGGCTTTGGCAAGAGGAGCAAATTCAAGCATGATTCTTTGGGAAGAAGTACAGAATAGGAATTTGCAAAGCCAATATAATAAGAAGGAGAATAGTTCCCTATCAGTTACTGGACCCTCCCTTTTGTTTTCAGTCTTAGCAAAATCACTATAAGATGAGTTAAGAGAAGGAAGGGAGAAAGGAATTGCTAAGTCAGGGAAATCTGGGGTAACGGGAGTGCCAATAGGGGATATCCCTAGAAGATGGCAAATGTCAAGAACGGTAGGGGCCATCATCCCACACTTAAATTGGAAGAAATTAAAGATGGGGTTCCAAAAGCATAAAGCAGCAGGAACTAAGAAAGGGTCTTCTAAGATAGTTACCCTAGATAATCGAAGAGCATCGAGAAGACAAAGCTCTTGAAGGTCTAATGTCCTGGCAGGGACAACCCGGTCATACCATTCCTGCCATTCTGGTCTCATCGTGGGCCAGCATCGGTGGGGGCGATTGATTCTCCAAATTTTTCCAAATAAGACTACTTTCAGAAGGAGACGTTGATCCTCCAGACGAGGATATAGGGCGGGAAGTTCAGTAAGGGTCTCCTTGAATATTGGCCCGAGCACGTAGTCTTGCTGCTCGTGACGACGAGGGATAAAGATGCGCCCATCGATAGCGCTTTTCTTCCCAGCCTTGTATTTCTCACATTCTGTATCAATAAGCCTTTTTAAGACCACAGATGGGCTTAGACGCTCTATGGTTGGGACTTTTGATGAGGAAGAAGCCATTGATAGTATGCTTTTCAGAAAGTGAAGAAAGGAGCAGAGAGAAATGGAAGACTGATAAGGGTTTATATGTTAAGAGCAAATGATTTCAGAATGTAATACAAAGGGGCTTTTTAAAGGTTTCGTATCTGAAAAATATAGTGCGTATATCGTTAAGTACTAAAAGTACGAATACGAGGAGTCTCTCCCGATATTGATAGTTTTGGAGGGAAGAGCACATTTCGGATGTCAACGACAGCTACGAAGTGAGATATTTGGCTTCGAAGCCAATTTTGGCTCCAAGAAATCAAATAAAAACGGCTTCGAAATATAGAATCCGGCTTCGAAGCATATTACATGTTTGAAGACGCTAAGATGCTGGAGTATTAGTCTACTTCAAAGGGTTTGAAGACCTGTTTAAGGAACATTATTGAAAGTAATGACCTTTAAAGCAAAACTTAGGATTCTTTAAAGAACATCAAAACCAATCATTGGTTTTTGCAAGAGAAGATTGTCCATTGAATTAAGACAGCATAAGCTGCTTTTCGAAGCAAGAGTGGTTAATTTAAAATTGATTGGCTATATTAACTATGACCATATATTGGTTATAATTAGCTTTGAAAAGTAAGGTTGTTAAAATTCGAAACACTAATTTGAGATAATATTAACCAAAATTGTCAATTTTTGCTCCATAAGTTGGAAAAAGACATGTTGGTTCCTTTTAGTGTTTCATTAAAGATAAGTGAGTCCAGATTCGAAGGATGAGGTTATTTAATTCAAGGCTCTGAATTGGCTTTTGAAGACAAAAGGAAATAGAGTCAAACAATGTCAAATACAAAAAGACTTTGCTTGTATTGAAGCCAAGACAATTACATTAAGTAATTCTATTTGGGTACAAATTCAAGCTCATAAAAATAAGGAATAGAATAAATAACAAGATCATGGAATTTTGTCCAACAATGATCAATGAATATTTGTTCTTTCTTTATTATATCTTCTATCTCCTCTAATGTTGGCTGCATAAGTTGATGTGCTCTCACTTCGTAGTAGAGCTTTTCAGCCTTTGTTTCAAAAGCCTCTTCCCTCAATTTTTGTTTCGACTCATCTATAACTAAATCATCCCAATACGCAGAATCTTTATTTTTGAAGTCATCGAAGTCTTCGATGAAGTTTTCTGCTTCGTACTGGGCATGAATTCGAAGAGATGAAAGTTGATCCAAAGATTGAATGGTGATTTTGGAATTTCGATGCCAGTGGAGGAGTACTGGAAGTTGATTCAGGAACATGTGAAGTTCTGCTTGGGCAATAGGATTAAGGACATGGCCCCTAGTTAGAATATCACAAGCCCATCGAAAGTTCTTGAGAGGGATGTCATCCTCAAGAACATTGAAGGGCAAGTGAGAAAAAGCCGCAAGCAGAAGTTGGGCTTGTTTCCGTTCAAATGGAATTGGGGATGATGGAGGTTTGTAAGGAGGAAAGATTTTGTCCATGGGAAGGGCAAGCCTTAATTTCTCTGTCCAGGGAAGAGTGGGAGGAGGAGAAGGAGTAGATGGTTCTGCTTCAGAAGATGGAGAAGGTGTGGATGCTTCTATTCTAGAAAGTGGAGAAGAAGGTGTGGATGCTTCTATTCTAGAAGGTGGAGAAGGTGAGGGTGCTTCAATTTCAGAAGATGGAGAGGAAGAAGTGGATGCCTCTGTTATTGAAGATGGCACGGGAGTGGAAGGAACAAAGGCGTTAATGTAGCCAAGCCAGTCAAAAGAGCAAATCTTCGCCTTCTTGGCTAAAAATGAAGGGCTGCATCCTTGTGATTCTTCCAGACGCTGGGTAGGGTGCATTATCCTTATGGGCATAGAGGATGTGTATCAGGCCACAAGTAGATTCTCTTCTAAACTACGTCGAAGGTCAATGGGCACATAAGGATAGACCACTGAGCTTCGAGCGTAAGAAGGAAAATCTAAAGGATCAGTGAACTCAACAAAATGGTAATTGATTCGTTCCCTCAACTCCCAGGACTCAGGTGTTGACCAGTTTGTCCATCCGGAAACTCCAGAAGATGAAGAAGTGGTAGCTTCATCCCAAGTAGAGGTTTGTGAAGAAGAACTTCTCAAGTCCATATTTGCAACTTGTTGAAGCAAAGGCTTGAGAATAGTTCGTTCAAAATACAATGGGAGTTTAGAGAAAGAACTTCTTGTATCTGTAAGTTTGTAAACCAAAGGATTAAGGGTAATGTGTTCGTAGTCCAAAGGTTGATAATCTGCAAAGGCTTCCATGACCTGAAGATAGAAGGGCGGATAAAGGCGGCCAATGAATGCGTGGAGATTCTTTCGAGGAGAAACAGCATTACTCAATGGCTCTTCGTATGCTTGATCAATAGAGTGAGAAGTTGATTGAGTCATAGTCCGTTCGAATGCTAAAAGTATTGGAATGTTTAACAAAATTGAGAGTTAATGCAAATGATCACCAAACAGGCGACGGTTGTGTTTCCTGAAGATGGATTCTATGCATGTTCCAAAAGCGCGGAAAAAACTTTTAATCCACTAATATCTCCAAGTGTTGGGTATATTAGTGCGGGGGGTAATGTTGGCTACATATTTTGTAAAAGCCAATTACAATTCGACACGTGGCAGTATAAGGGTATAATGGGAAGATGATGTTAATCTTTGATCCCAATCGTACACGTGGCAATAAATATTGGTTCTCAAAAGATCTGAGTAGCACTAGATCAGCAGTGAGATACGAAGTGACATGGCTTTAACGGTTACCTATATTCAAATTCAAATACAGGAGGGAAGTTCAATTGCAAGTGATGGCGTAGTGGAACTATTTCTAAGGCAGCATGATCAGCGATCATGGAGGAACAGTTCGACGGTTCGAAGTACAATTCGAAGGTCATCCCTTACAAGTATAAATAGCAAGGAAGTCCCCAGAAAAGACCCCCAGACTCAGATCATACAAACCAGTCTTTACTTCATATTTTCCTTTCCAGTTTTACCTTTCCTGTACTTTAAATACTTGCACTTTAAATATCCGCATTGCACTTCAAATCATAGGAGTAGTTTCAAATAGATTCAAGTAGGCTGTTGCTGTAAACCTCCTCGAGGCTAAGTTTGGACTATTGTAAGTGTTCATTTTAATGAAATACTTCGATTGTTCTTTATATTAATTGTTATTTCTCTATCAGTAAAAGTCCTCTTCATTGAGGTTGAAAGAACTAAAACACAGTCGCCTGATAATTGATTGGCAATTATAATTTCTGTAAGGACTGATTGATCCTTGCTGGCACGCTCGCATTTACAAATATACCCTTCGAAAAGCCAAAAAGCCAACAATAATTATTTTATTTTTTCTCTTTTAAAAGTTAAAAAAATTAAAAAAATCCATCGCAAACGAGATATTTTAGCCCTAAACTAAAATAACAAAAAAATTAAAAGCTTAATAAAACAACCATCATCCCAAACGAATCCAAAATCTATTTTACGCTCAAGTACTTTACCTTTTTATGATTAAAATATATTCAAAAAATTTCTATGTAATTTTGGATCAAATTACAACTATCAACTCTATTATTAAGGGGTGGTTTGGAATGATTTAAATAAGTATATTTTTTGACTTTTTATGAAATATAGATTGGGTATGGGTTAAGTTTGAAGTGATGTGTTAGAGAGGTGATGTGACTTAAATAAGATGATGTGACAGATAGTGACTTTTTGACTTTTTTAGAGCATGCCAAACAAGGCCTAAATGTAGAGGTGAAATAATTTTAATACTCTCAAACTCTTAGGTGCCGTTTGGTAATATTTACGTTTTCAATTTTCATTTTATATTTATAAAAATTTAAAAAACTCAAATAAAAACTTATTTGATAAATTTTTTATTTATAAATCAGTGGTCTCAGTTTATAAATTTAGCTAAAAAATGTAAACTCAAAAAATATGTTTCCGTTTTCAGTTTTCAGTTTTTTTTTTTTTACCACCCAATACTAGCCACCACCCGCCATCATTTTCCACTACCGTCTTCTACCACTACCACCCACCCCCTACCACCACCCCGCCACCACCACCACCACTCACCACGCACCACCACCACCCACCACTCACCTGCCACCCACTCGCCACCACCACCCAAGGGACAGGGGCAGTTGATGCGTCAGCCGGGGAAAACGAGACGACATCGAGGTCAGATGTAGCATCGACCGGGCAAGTTTCGAAACAAAACCGGGCAAGTTCGAAGACAGGGTCATCCAGCCTGGTTGCTAATTGAGAAGCGGGACCGAGGAAATGTTACCGGTTGAAAGGTAATCCCTGTCACGCTAGAGCGGACGGAATTAAGGGGCAATTGAGTGGGAAAATAATGATCTGGTACCGTGCCGGACAGGTTTGGCCGGACAGAGTTATGCCGGGAAAGATCTGGGCCGAGCAGGTACTGCGTCAAGAAGGTGTTCGGTTAAGACACCGATTGAGTGAACCGAGCTGCGTGCTTAGGATGAATGAAAGCTCAGCAGATTGAAGAATCCGGTGCCCGGAAAGGCGTCAACGACTGTTGATCGGCTGCTCGGCAGGAAGGCCGAGAAAGGTGGATGTGAGATATCCTGCACGGTCGGTAGGATGTGCGTTGCGGTCCTCTCCGGTTTAGCAAGGCGCTTGGCATGAAGCACGGCCGGCTATGGATCGAGCACTCACGGGCTCCAACAGAGAAGGCTGGTAGTTGGGATTAGGTGATGTCCAGCATGGTGTGATCTGACAAAGGCATGGGGTATGTGCTGACAGATGAGACAGCAGAGCCACGTGTTGAGAGATCACTGGGAGTGGATATGAGGCACAGAGAGGTATATAAACAAGTCTGCGCCACCCCTTAGGGGGATGGACAATTTCTGTAAGTAAGACTTACACTCCTACACTCTCCCTTCTCTCTACCTATCCTCAGGTGTGTGTTCTAATTTGACCGTCGGAGGGGTTTTCCGGCCACACACCGCCGGGGAGCTCACCGCCAAGAAGCTTTCAGTGATCGGACACCGAGGAGCCCGAAGAAAGGAAGTGCGTTGTCGGAATATTTCCTCCCGCATAATTGGCGCCGTCTGTGGGAATCTTGCAGATAAAACCTTTTCTTCTGGGTTCATCTGATCATCGTTCATGGCGCACAACGAGGAGTTTCCGTTGTCCGCCGTCGACGGAGCCACCCCGGAGTTTGTCCGGCAGAGAGAAGGACTCCCGTCCATCCATCCGATGGCGAACCTGGAGACAGCCACCGGAGGACAGGCGGGAGACGCGCGGGATAAGCGCGGAAGAAGTCATGGCCGTTCCCGTAGTCCAGACGGTCACCGACGGCGGAGAGAGTCACACTCCAAACGCTTGGAACACAAGTTGCGGGACCAAGACGCCGTCATCCGGCGAATGGCGGCAGAGATGGAGGAGCTCAAGCGGCATTACAAGGGGAAGGGTGTAGCAGGAGTGGGTGACCACAGTGAACGCACCCCATCACGCCGTTCAGCCCCCTCCCGCCGTTCAGCCAGCCAGAGTCAGAGGCACACTCCGGCAATCTCCATTACCAGGAGCTACAAAGATGGTGATTCCGACTTGCACGCAGAGAAGTCCAAAGGCGCAAGATAGCACTTACAGCCCTCACGCCCGAGACGACGCCGAGGTATTCCTATTCCGCCAGACAGAGGATTTGCGACGATTCTAAAGGAACGGGCTCACGCCGTGAAGCTCAAAGGTGCCGGCGCTCCGTTATCCCACGGAGCCCACGCCAATGAGGAGGTCGGAATGCCTCCCGCCACAAGCGGCGCTCCTTCGATACAGATTTGGCCAGTTGAGCGCCACCCTTTTTCATCGAGATAGAAGCGCCGCTTCGCAGATTCCACCACCAAAGTTTACCCTTTACGATGGAAAGACCGATCCGACATGCATGTAAGTCATTTCCGATGTTATGGCGGACACCGACGGAATGACGCTTATGTGCCTTATCTTTCCGCCAAGTTTGGGCGAATTGGGATTGAAGTGGTTTGAAGGCTACCGAGGGAAGTATTGAAAGGTGGCAACAATGCGAAGCCTTCGTGGGCGCGCTTCACGACTAACACCAAAACTCCCAAGGAAGTTGATCACCTCGAGTATCAAGATGGAACCGAGCGACACACTCAAGGCGCATAACCCAAGTATTGGGAGACTTTCAATGAGATAATCGGATCGCCTTGGTCAACCTTGCTATCGTGACAAGATAAACGTGGGCTCTTGGCCGACATAGATCGCGAGACTCACTTACCATGCAACAACCTACGACCATGGGACTTTTATGCGCGTCAATGAGCATATCCGGTAGAGGATGATGCCTCAACCGAGAAGGCAGCGGCCATAACGCCAAAGAGATTGGGAGGAAAGTGAATGCAATGACAAGAGTCCGCCGGTCTAGTGATCGATCAAGAGTCGACCGAGGTTCAAACCGCAAGAACCGGGTAGGAGCGGCGTAATAACATGAATGATTACCGGATGACTACCCCAAGATGATGTGGCCGATGCAGTGTAAGGTTGAAAGCAAGAACAGCATCACCACGTCTTCAAAATTCCAATCTATCGCATACTTAGTGAAATCGTGACGAGGAGTACGCCCGCTTCGCAGTTAGGGCGACGAGAGGCTTCAATCCTAAGTACCGCTTGTACCTTTCACAGGAGCGGCCACCGAACAGAGGACTGCTCGCTTTTGAGGCAACACTTGAAGAGCTAGTGGCGGCCGGGCATCCGGACCTCTACATCGATGGAGGGTTAAGGCAAATCAGTTCCAGCTGACCTCAAGGAACGGATGACCGGATGCACCTCCACAAGGGTGAATGTCATCCACGGCATAGTGGAGCCGGGCGCAGGTTTGCGAAGCCAGGTATGATTAAGAAGGCGTAACACATGAGGGAAGTTTTGTCGGCCAACCAAGGCCAAGAGGGAAGACAGAGGTAAATGATGTAATCATTTTTCTCAAAAGATTTGGAGCGATACAGACACCGCACAACGACGCTTTGGTAGTAACACTGGCGTCAATGATTTTGAGGTTAAAAGGATCTTGATCGATCAGTGAAGTTCGGTCGAGATCATGTATTACGACGCTTTCAAAGCCTCAAGCCCGAGACACGGATTTGGCCCCAAAGAATCTCGCCATTGGTCGGTTTCAACTCACAACCGAGTGGCCTTTGGGAAAAATTATCCCGCCAGCTTAAAGCGGATCGGTCAAACAAAGTTGAGTTCTCGGTATTGCAGTGCCGCCTACTTATAACTGATCCTGGTGGGCTTCATGCTATGCAAGCCGTGGCCAACCTTTCACCAAGTAATGAGATTCCCCGCTATGGGGACCGTCGAGAGATTGGGGCGATCGTTATGTCAAAACAAAGGTTTGGCGGTTAATGGGCCGGCCGCCAAGGGATCTGTTCACAACATTGAGGGACCGGAGGACCCAGTAGTGCTAGATGCTGTGGACACTAAGGCCGACGATAAAGCCGTGGAAGGATTGGTGGAAGTGCGAATTGATACCGATCACCGACAAGTTCTTCTCGCTTCGCCCACCTCACAAAGACAAGAAAGGACCGAGATGGTGGAATTCCTCATGGCCAATATTGAAGTTTTCGATGGTCGCTTTATGACATGCCCGCCTCGATCCAAACTTTATCCGCCATCATCTCAATGTCTTCCGAGCTGCCGGCCATTCAAATGAACAAGGAGGTCAAGATTGCATCACGCCGAGGTAGTATGAGGAAGTCAAGAATTTGCTTCAGGCCCAAGCAATTCAGAAGTTCACTATCCTCGTGGATTTCAAATACGTTAAATCAAGAAGAATGGGAAGTGGCGGTTTATGCGTCGACATAAGACCGTTAACCGTGCTCGTCCGAAGACTTTCCTTTGCCTAGAATTGACCAAATTTTGTGGATTTGAACCGCCATGACAGTTAAGTTTCTTGACGCCATCGGCTATCATCAGATTGCCATGCACGGCCCCGACCGAGAAATTACTTCATTTACTACACCAAGGGGACTCTTCTACTACAGAGTTATGCCTTTTGGTTTAAAGAACGCCGGGGCAACTTTCCAGAGGATGGTGACCAAGATGTTCGCTCCTTTGCTGGGCCGGACAATGGAGGCTTACATTGATGACATGGTGGTGAAGAGCAGGCATCAAACAAATCATTTGACCGACCTGGCTGAGATGTTTGCCATCCTCAAGAAACATAAGTTACGCCTGAATGCATCTAAGTGTGCCTTCGGTGTGGGATCCGGGAAATTTTTGGGATTCTTAGTCACAAACCGAGGTATTGAGGTAGACCCTACACAAATCAGAGCCGTGCAAGAGTTAAAGCGTCCTAGCTCGGTGAAAGACGCAAAGATCTCGCGGAATGGCCGCTTAATCGATGATAAGCCATCGATCGCCGCCGTCCTTTCTTTCGATCCTTGAAGTCCAAGTTCTCATGGGATGAAGAGTGCGGGCGCTGGTCGAGCTCAAGGAATATCCGCTTCAAAGACCATTGTTGGTCACGCCGGTTCGGAGAAGAACTTTATCTTTATCCGTCAGACGCAAAGATGCAACAAGGCGGTGCTTGTACGGGCTGAAGGAATCAAGCACCTCCCTATCTTTTATGTCAGCAAGACCTTGCTACCGGCAGAGACTAGGTACCTGCCTCTTGAAAAACTTGCCTTGGCATTAATGATGGCTTCAAGAAAGTTGGCGCACTACTTTCATGCACATACTGTCATCGTGTTGACCGAGTTCCCCCTCAAAGCTTTATTTGAACGGGCGGATTTTTCTGGCCGAGTTCTTAAGTGGGCGGTCGAGTTGGGGCAGTTTGATGTGAAGTATCAGCCGCGCATTGCCATCAAAGCCCAGACTTCGGCTGACTTTGTTGCCGAATTCTCACCTGGAACTCATCCGGTATGCCCGGTCGATATTACCGTGGCAGATGATGAGGTGCACGCCAGTTCATCAGAGACACTGCCACTCAGTGGGGTTCGCGGCACGGACTACACTTCTACAATGCCAACAACCGGTGACGTGATGCCAGAGTTGGGTGTTGTTATTCCACCAATCCGCCTGCACCGCATCACCAAGGGGAAGTCGTGAACTACTCAAGACAGAGCCCGCGTCGCATATAATACTGCAAATGGGTGATTCGCCACGGACTTAGGGCGTGGCATCGACTTCTCGAGTCCGGGTCGAATCACCAAAAGGTGGAGGGACCAAAGTGAACGCAGAACTTGAAACCGACAGCCGAAAGCAACCTTGATCATGGCGCCTCACCACTCACAGGATCCATCAGATTGCTGGAAGCTTTTTGTGTGGGAAATGTGGAAGCTTTTTGTTGTCGGGGCGTCCAATCGTCACGGAGCAGGGCTAGGTATTGTTCTCATCTCCCCAGTCGGCCTAACCATTGAACATTCTATCACCCTTGGCTTCCCAAAGATCTAACAACGGTTTAGTATGAGGCCCTTCTTGCCGGGCTCAAGAGCGCAATCCAGATGCAAGTCGCCGAGCTAATGGTATCTGATGACTCCCAACTTGTGGTTAACCAAGTTTCTGGGATCTACGAGGCAAAGGATGACCGCATGGCGAGGTACCAAGCTCGTCAGGAACGATCAAGCGCCAGTAATCGAGTCCAACAGATCGGCCGAGAAGAAAACAAATGAGCCGATGAGTCGGCCAAGATCCATGGTAGATAATACATTACCTAATCCCTTGTTAATTGATTTTCTTCCACGACCAAGCATTGAAGACACCGGCGCATTAAGTACTCACCGAAATGGGTCCGTCATGGATGGATCCGATCATTTTGTTTCTCCGAGACCGGTTCTACCAACCGAAAAGAAGGAAGCACACAAATGCCGTGAAATCAGAGCGTTTTGGCTCTTCCATCTGGGCGCTGTATAAGAAGTCCTTCATCGTCCTTACTTAAAGTGTGTGCACCCAAGCACGGTGGATGCATTCCTCGCACGAAATTCACGAAGGCATTTGTGGCGCCACATTGGGGCGTGTCCTTGGCCTAATGAGCTATTTCACAAGGCTATTGGTGGTCAGGCATGCAAGCCGACGCAAAAATATGTCCTAAATGTGAAAATGCCGAAATTGCAAGACTGCATCCACCAACGGCCAGAGAACTTCTTCCACTCACCAAATTGGCCTTTTATGTGGGGACTAGATATAGTGGACCCTCCCAATCGCACCGCAACCGCAAGTTCTTTATCGCAAGAACGGACTACTTCACTAAATGGATTGAAGTCGAACCTTTGGCAACTATCAAAGAAAAAGACGTGAAGAGGTTTGTCCGCGTAATGTGGTAACACGGTTTACGCCCCCAAAATCTTGATTTTCTAACGGCACCCAATTTGACGGCCGCCTATTCAGAGGTTTTTGTGAAGATTTAAAGATTGAATTCTAACTCCACTCCGCCACTCCCCAATCCAACGGTCAAGCCGAGGCGCCGAACAAAATTATATTGATGGGTTAAAGAAAAGGTTGGAAAAGGCTAAGGGAAAGTGGGCCGAGGAACTTCCCAAATATTCTTGGGCATACCGACCACCCCGGGCGTTTCATCGAGAAACTCCATTCGCTGGCTTATGTCATGGAGGCAGTCATTCCCTTGGGAGTCGGCATGCCCACCCTCAGAAGTGAAAGCTTTGAGCTCGCTCAACACCGAGGTCATGTTCGAATTAGATCTGGCCAAGAGCCGAAAAAGCTCTCATCCATGTGGCAATTACCAAAGAAGAACTCTCCAGGAAGTACAACAAGATGGTGCACCCCAGACCGTTCAAGGTGGGTGATTGGGTCCTGAGGAAAGTTATGGGAAATACCCTGGTGCCAGGAGAAGGCAAGCTAGGGGCAAATTGGGAAGGACCATACAAGATAACCGGTCTGGCGGGCAAGGGGGCATACCACCTGGAGGACTTGGATGGTAGAGCAATACCTCGGCCATGGAATGCGGCCAATCTCAAAGTGTACTATTTCTAGCTTTTGTTTTGTTTGCAAAGAAGGAACTTTTTGCATTACACTTCAGAATGTAATTCTTTTTGTCTATATACACAAGTGTTCTTTGCCTTCGCAATTTGATGTTTTTGTTTAAATTAAGCATCCCCAACCGAGATGATTTAGTCCGGTTGGAAGAGTTGGTGTTTTGCCCAACTTTGGATTCCCAACCGAGATGATTTAGTCCGGTTGGAAGAGTTGGTGTTTTGCCCAACTTTGGATTCCCAACCGAGATGATTTAGTCCGGTTGGAAGAGTTGGTGTTTTGCCCAACTTTGGATTCCCAACCGAGATGATTTAGTCCGGTTGGAAGAGTTGGTGTTTTGCCCAACTTTGGATTCCCAACCGAGATGAATTAGTCCGGTTGGAAGAGTTGGTGTTTTGCCCAACTTTGGATTCCCAACCGAGATGAATTAGTCCGGTTGGAAGAGTTGGTGTTTTGCCCAACTTCGGATTCCCAACCAAGATGAATCAGTCCGGTTGGAAGAGTTGGTGTTTTGCCCAACTTTGGATTCCCAACCGAGATGAATCAGTCCGGCTGGAAGAGTTGGTGTTTTGCCCAACTTTGGATTCCCAACCGAGATAGATTAGTCCGGTTGGAAGAATTGGTGTTTTGTCCAACTTTGAATTCCCAACCGAGATGCCTTGTCCGGTTGGATGGATTAATGTTTGTGCAAGTCAGATATTTCTTGCCGAGATGAATTACCTCGGTTGGAGGAATTCCCAACCGAGATGCCTTGTCCGGTTGGATGGATTAATGTTTGTGCAAGTCAGATATTTCTTGCCGAGATGAATTACCTCGGTTGGAGGAATTCCCAACCGAGATGCCTTGTCCGGTTGGATGGATTAATGTTTGTGCAAGTCAGATATTTCTTGCCGAGATGAATTACCTCGGTTGGAGAAATTCCCAACCGAGATGCCTTGTCCGGTTGGATGGATTAATGTTTATGCAAGCCAGATATTTCTTGCCGAGATGAATTACCTCGGTTGGAGATGGTATGATCTGGTCTCCCAACCGAGGTGATGTATCCCAGTTCAGTGAGTTGATGTTTTTATGAAGCTCAAGCAAACCGTGCAAACACTTCTTAAAATTAGAGCTTTTTCATTAATAAGAAATAAGTACAAAGGTGGGGTACTTAGCCCGGCTACAAAATGTGGGAATTATCCCGGTTACATTAAAAACGAACAAAAAGCAAGTTCAAAAAGAAACTAAGCAAGGGGGGAGAGGTTGTCATAGTCATCTTCAATATTGACCGGTGGAGCCCTCTCTTGATCACTGGGCTCATTCTCAACATTCGCCCGGCCGCTTCCTTCACCGGTTCTGCACTGCCTCTAGTAAGTTTTCCTCGGCCTTGTAACGCAGTTGAAGACGCGTTGGCATAAGGCACGAGTTAGGCCGGCAGAAGCGCTTTGGGGGTGGAGGCAAACACAGCGGTATCAGGCCCCTGACCGAGCTTCGAGCACGCTTCTTTCCAGTCGGCCTTGAAGTATATATCCTGGGTTGCAAAGACCGCTAGAAGTTATCCTCCGCTTTTGAAGCCGCATTGTTGGCGACACGCTTTTGTCCTCGATTCCTTCAGCGGGCTTAGCTCGCCCGGTTCTTCTCGCTTCTTCTCGATCAAGATCCAGCTGTTCGAGCAACTGGTGTTCTTGCGGCCGCTCACAAATGATGCTTTTCGCCCAGGCTTGGAGGCTTTCGACTTGATCGGCAAAGGCAGAGGCCTTTTGTCGGGTGAATGCGCCCATTACCGTGTGTCGCTTCGATGGCCCGCAAGTAGCAAATATGATCAAGAAGGAAACCGCAAACACTTGTGAAACTTTGGAAATAAATTAAGACAAGCACTCGGTCATTGATTTCACGGATGATTTGACCAAATGTGTCGTGAACGTGGTCACTTCCAACCACGCCGGTCGGCGTTAGGAGCGCTTTGACGTCAAAGGCCAAAGAATGTTCCTTGTCACCCTTAACCGAGGCATTGGCCGATGTCGCCTCGGTGTTTCATCAATGGGCGCCAGTCGCACGCAAGATCGCTTGCACGACAAAGTTGTTTTGCTTCAAGTTTCACCACCACTACCGAGGATCTGCCGAGTTTTTCCACCCCGGCGCAGTTCTCGGCGGGTTGGCCGGTTGAAGGTGTGGCGAGGTTAAGCATCGCTACCGGATTCACCGGCGCGATGAGGGAGTGATGACGCCCGAGTTCTACCGGCGATTAGCAAGTTTTGATTCGACTCTGGCCATTTCGCTCTCACAACCGGATTAAGGGAACGCTGTAATGTTGATCCGGAGGAGGAGTTGGCTCGCAGAAGTCGGTTACTCTACCGCGTGGAGCGTAGTATGTAGGTAGCTTTATAACCGAAAGCAGTTCGTCACAATCCCGTGCGTTCGTCGAAGAACGGTTCGATTGACTTGTTGGGGAATGGTAGTTTGCTTGCAAAGGCTCGGATTGCCGCAAAAGAAATAAAGAGAAAAAGTGATTAAGTCCAGCAATCAAGAAAAAGGATTGACCGAGCAAGAAAGCGCGGCCATATGAAGAACCGGTTCTTGCTTATAGACCATCCGCATTCTGCCGCTTTATAGCTGCCGACACCCGTAAGAAGTCGTCATGCAAGTCTTTATCCGGGTGCCGGCCACTATTTTTTCCTTGCCCGGTCTTATTTTCAAGTAATAGGCCGCCACGCAGTGACCCATGGTGTATTGCCTTAAGATCTCGGCTAGGCCCGCTTGAGTACCAAGCCGGTTATTTAACTCGTGAACACCGCTTATAATCCCAGATGTATTTGTTGACACTTGGGTTGGTGCAAGCCCTGCGGCGAAGAATTCGTGGATCGGGATTGAGTGGAAAGCGAAGGCCTCCTCAACTATTGAAAGCACGGTGAAGGGCACCGCTGGTTCTTCCCCAAGGGGTTGTTTTCTGCAAGTTCGAGGTGGACATCGGCGATGCCGATTCTCCCCGACGCGTTTAAGGCGCAGGTGTTCACCATATAGCGGATTTCCCCATTTGAGGCGACCTAGTGTAGCTCGGTTGTGGTTTGGCAATCAATGATTGTTCGGTCTTGAGAGCTTCAGAGTGGTTAATGGTCCACTTGGACTCGCAGAAAAGGATTGCAAGGGTAAGTGTGAGCGGTCTCACAAAAACCAAGCTTGACTTTAGCTCGTCCAGAGGCGTGCTAAACCACCCCTTTCTAAGGTTGCTAGAGAGCTCGGTCGCCCAAACGGACAGATACTAGCCCTACGACGACCAAGTACTCCCACTATCTCTTTTATCAGATTCACTACAAACATGTTATCCGCTTCTGCTCAGAAGTTCTTTGGATCAAATGGAGACCAAGAGCCCTATTCGCCTCAGCTTCTTCGTTGTTCTTCAGAGAAATGAAGAACACCATGAACAATGGAAGGTTTGGGATATTTTTGGTGCCTAAGTTCTAAAAGTTGTATTTTAAGACCTTAATGTGTGAAATGTGAAAGAAAATGGTGAGAAAATAGAAGAAGAACTTACCAGAGACGGCGAGGAAGACTTCTTCAAGGCACAAACGCAAAGAATGGCGTGAAAGGGAAGGGCACAAGCTCGAGCCGCCCGAATGTTGGAATGGCGAGGAAGGGAAGAAGGTGAGGATGGCTCAGATATATATGCTCAACCGCCAAAATTTTTGAATTTCGACAGACGGTTACCGCCGAGGACGAACCAGAGCCGCCACGCGTTCTCAGCTTAATGACTTCGCTGTAATTGAAGGACAGGGCGCTTGATGCGTCACCGGGAAAACGAGACGACATCGAGGTCGATGTAGCATCGACCGCAAGTTTCAAACAAAACCGCAAGTTCAAGACAGGTCATCCACCGTTGCTAATTGATAAGCCGGGACCGAGGAAATGTTACCCCTGGAAAAAGGTAATCCCCGGCCACGCCAGAGGGACGGAATTAAGGGCAATTGAGTGGGAAAATAATGATCCGGTATCGCGTCGACAGTTTGGCCGACAGAGTTATGCCGGAAAGATCTCGGGCCGAAAGCAGTATCGTCAAGAAGGTGTTCGTTAAGACACCGATTGAGTGAACCGAAATGCGTGCTTAGGATGAATGAAAGCTCAAGAGATTGAAGAATCCGGTGCGAAAGGCGCCAACGACTGTTGATCGGCCGCCGGGCAGAAGGCCGAGAAAGGTGGATGTGAGATATCCTGCACGGTCCACCGGATCTTTGCTGTCTTGCCCTTCGGTTTAGCTGGCGGCTTGGGCATGAAGCACACCCGGCTTATGGATCGAAAGCTCGGCACGGCTGCCCAACAGAGAAGGCCGGTAGTTGGGATTAGGTGATGTCCAAAGATGGTGTGATCTCGACAAAGGCATGGGGTATGACAGATGAGATAGCAGAGCCACGTGTTGAGAGATCACTGGGAGTGGATATGAGGCACAGAGAGGTATATAAACAAGTCTGCGCCACCCCTTAGGGGGATGGACAATTTCTGTAAGTAAGACTTACACTCATACACTCTCCCTTCTCTCTACCTATCCTCAGGTGTGTGTTCTAATTCGACCGTCGGAGGGGTTTTCCGGCCACACACCGCCGGGTAGCTCACCGCCGTTGTGCTTTCAGGTGATCGGACAGCTGAGGAGCCTGGAAGAAAGGAAGTGCGGGTTGCCGGAATATTTCCTCCCCGTACAGAGACATTTTCCTTTTATTATTGGTGAAAACCGTTTCAAATTATGTTTTTATTAAGTAACTTACGCCAACTTTCCTGGAGATTTGATTAGGACAAATTATACTAGTAGTTCTTATATTTTATCTCTTGTGTTATTTTAATCCCTACATTTTCAATTGACTCAATTTTGACTATTAATTTTTGATTTTCAGTTTGATCTAATTAATAATATCGTTAGTGCTTTTTAAGGAAAGTTATCACTAAATTGGTTGAGGTAAACTAACTGAGTTGAGTAAGTTTATAATTTTGTCCTTAAAAATATGATATATGACACTTATATGCGTATTTTTCATTAAAAAAAAATACTAAAATTTGTAATTAACTAGACTAAATTAAGACAAAATCATAAATCTATGATCAAAATCAAGTCAATTGAAAGTAAAGTGACTAAAATGACATAAGGGATAAAGTATAGGGACTACCGTCGTAATTTGTCCATTTGATTAACATACAACACATAATTATATTGAATTCCATTACGTGACGTTTATGCATGTATTTTTTATAAAAAAATAAAAATACTAAAAATTGTAATCAATTAGACTAAATTAAGACAAAATCATAAATCTAGAATCAAAATTGAGTCAATTAAAAGTAAAGTGACTAAAACAACACAAGGAATAAAGTATAGGGAATACCGTCATAATTTGTCCATTTGATTAACATACAACACATAATTATATTGAATTCCATTGAAGTTTTAAGTCACATAACACTTAGGCCTCGTTTGGGAACATGCTAATTTAGTAACTTTTTGGCTATTTGGCTAAAATGTAGGTAAAAAAAACTTGTATGTTTGGAATGACTTTTTGGCTAATTACGAAAATATGTGCAAAAAGTAGAGAGAAAAGAGAATTTTTGACTTTTTGGTATGGGTTGTTGGCTTTTTGGCTAAAAAAGTAAGTTCCCAAACAGGGCCTTAGTCTCAATAACTTGTTAGGCATATGAATAAAAAAATATGTTGTCATTTCCTTTTTACATTTTGAAATGTATATTTTTTCTTGTGATATCATAAAAAGTGCATTAGTTCTAGTCTCTTAGCCTTACTAAGGAGTAGTTGAAAGTATACCAAAACTATGAAACTTACTGTACTTCATCAAAATTTTAAAGGAAGTTAATGTAATTTACCTTTCTTTAAAGAGAGAATTACATTAACATTGTGTCAGCGGAACTTATTTACCAAAAAATGAAAAATATTAAAAATATTAAAAATTAATAATATCATTATTATTTATTAATTTGTAAATAAATTTCACTAACACCACTATTAAGTAATTGTCCGTTCTTTAAAAGAGTCCACCGATGTAAATTTTTTTTTTTTTTTGGGACAACGAATGTTAATATATTTGTAAAGTTAAGTTACAACTTAAAAGGATCACTACTGATTTATCAATTTGAACTCCAGACTTTTCATTCACAGCACCCTAAAGCGCAACTACATGCCAAGGGGGACGCAAAAGTGGTCCAACCTGATTAGATAGGTTCATGTAAATTGCACTTTTGTGTTCAATAATCTCAATTTATTAAACGATCAATCGATTGATTATGATCGCCATCACACGACCCACCCACCAAAGATTAGATTGATTCATGCAAGTCTGAATGCTTTTCTTTTACCCTTTCCTATTGATAAATAATGGAGATATAACATTAAATTCAAATATTGATTTTTTATGGGAATATGAGCATGGTTAATGAAATTTAGTAAGAATGATAAATTATTATTTTAAAGAATTTTTTATTTTATTTTTACTCCACTATCACTAGATCATCGTCCAACAGACACCAAATCACTGCAATCGTTGGTGCTAGAAAATTTGCTTAGAAAGTCATCATAAATTCACCATCGTCACTACCCGCAACTGATGGTGGTGATGATATGAACTAATAGACGAATTAGATGGACAGATAAGTGACATGTAGACAAATATGAAGATGACACATAAATAGATAAATAACACTTAGACAAATATGTGACGTGAACAGATAAGTGAACAAATAGACAGATAGATAAGAGTAATATAGTCTTTCAATTTATTGTCATTTTGATTCTAAAAAAATAAAATTTGAGACTATTACTTCAAAAATTTTAAAATTAGACTTAGCTAGACTACCATTCTTTGAGTGTTTCTACTCACTCCGACTACTCAGCCGACTCCGACTTATACGTAAGGCTAAGATCAAATTCATATGGTACCTACAAACAGAACAGTCAATCTTCACCATTCATTGAGTCGGATTCGAAAGAGTATACGGACTGTCTATCTTTTCCCTTTCTTTTTTCTTTTTATGTTTGAGTATCCATTGAGATCATAGTTACCGACAGTGGCGAAGTCAAAAAATTAAGTTAGAAGAGACATTTATTAATTATAATTTTTTATTTAAAAAAATCATGATCAATATTAAGATAATAATAATTTCATGAGCTAAATTTAAGCATAAGAAATTAAAAATCATTAGTAATAGGAACAAATCAAAATCCTATAATAGTGTGTAATAGCTTGCTGTGGGATGGTGTTGTAAGTTTGTAATTTTAGTAGAAAAAATTATAGATCAAAATTCCTAATTTTAGAAAATAAAAACACATCATTTATAGTATAAATTATTATAAAATCTATTTAATTTTTATTTGACAGAAAATATTAAAAAGATGATATTCTTATAAATGATATGTTTTAAATGAAAATTATTACAGTCTTGGAGTACCATAGAGCGTTGCTTATGTGATGCTCAAAGCATGAGAAATCATAAATCACACTAAGTAGTTTGTCCTACCTGAAAATAATGAGTTAATTATATTCAATTCATAAGATTTTCTACTACACTATTGATTTAGACGACTACATAAATAATACCATATAATGCTTCTAAAATATCAAATAATTACTTATTGTAAACAATATATATGATTTAGTCAAAGAAAATATTAAGAAAAAAAATAATACATTTTATATATGATCACAAAATAAAAACAAAAAAAATTAAAAAATTAAGGGGGGGGCGCGTGACCCCTGGGCCTTCTTTGGCTCCGCACCTGATTACCCACTTATGGAAACAGAAAGAAAAATCAATGTAGAGGCTTCATGCTTGAAACAAAAATATGACAACTTAATTTAAAAATAGGAAAATGAATTGGACCCCCGGTGGAGGTGACCCCCAATACCCTCACTGTTTTGTGATTGACTCAAATTTTATTTTATTTTATTTTTTTTCTGTTTGCAAGTCACGATCTCCCACGTGGAGGTGGGGATGCTGGGGCTCGTCTCCTGCTGGGGTCCCCAGCAGGATTGTTAAAATATTTTTGTGAAAATGGAAGTAGAAAAGGATACTGAAAATGAAAACGGAAAAGAAAAAAATAATAATAATAATAATTAATGAGGAACCGTAGGTATATAACTCATAACATCAAACAGAATATAAAAATATATTAAAATCGTTAAAATTTGTATTACAATGTATTAGAATAAATTTGTTCTAATAACCTGTTAGAAAAATTATATATTGTTGAAAAATAAGATTTGTAAACACAAAAAGCACACAAAACACACAAAATAATAATAATACTTCTATCTTGAAATATTGGCCTTTTGGAGAATTTAACTTTTTTTTTTTAATAGTACAATTATTACATTTCAAAACTATTAAATTTCCAAAACTACCCTTTGATTTAAAATTGAAATAGTATAATTTTTTTATTTTTGGAACATTAATTGTCATGATTATACTTTTTATGTATATTAATGTTAATGAATTTAAAAAAATAGCAGAATAAAAAATTCATGTTATTTTAACCTTTAATTTTAAAAAAAAATTAAATATTTTGAGACAATAAAAAATAAGATAAAAGACTTGTATTTTAGAACAAAGGGAGTAATAATAATTGGTAGAATGAGAGTTTATATAGAGTTTTCACAATATTTTTTAAAGAGTTTATGACCTTGTTTGGTTTGTATTTAGAGATATAATTTTTGAGAAAAAAAATTTCAAAATTTTGTTTGGTTAAAATTTTCGAAAAAAGAATTTCAAAATCACTTTTATCTCTACTACACATCAATCAATTATTTTTTTTCTCTCTCCACTATCTTCCTCTCATATCCTACACCTCAATCATTCACTTTTTTTGTGTGTGTGTGTGTGCGTGTGCACGCGTGCGTGTGTGTAATAAGACTGATATTATAGAAAGCTTAAACTGACTCCAAAACAAGTCTGGGATACGGGGTCCCTAAAGCATCATTACATAATAATGCCTAATTTTCTCACATTTATCTATTTAACTAAATAAAAAAAAAATTAAATCATCCAAAACTCCAAAACTATTCTCAAAACATACAACCAAATAAAATTTTAAAATTTGTAAACTCTTTCTGAAAAATTATTTTTCAACTTTGTTTCACAGATATAAACCAAACATGGCCCTTGACTAGTTTCTTAAAGGTCTCGAAAACATTTTTTAAGGATCTCTCTTAAATTTTCTTGAGTGTTTTCATCGCGTTCCAAAAACAAGTTTCCAGGAATGCAAATTTTCCCTCTTCAAATAGGGTTTCTGTTCATATCATATGAGAGCACTTGAGGTTTTAGTGAAATGAAATCTCGAGGTTCGAATACTAACATATAAACTACAAACTTACAATTACTCCCAAGTGTATCATTATTATCAATTCTCATGCATACATTGGAGGTGTTTGGTTGGACTTTTTTGAGTCAACTTATGGTTTCTGATTTTTAAAAAGTTATTTTAAACTGTTTGGTTAAACTTATTTTAAACAGTTTCTGATTCTAACAACTTATTTTAAGTCAAAAAAGATGATTTTGAGAAATTGCTCACCCTTTACTTCTGATTATCAGCTTCTACTGTGACCATGTTAATTCATGATTATACTCTTAGATTTTTTTATTTTTTATTTTTTTAAAAATAGAAAAAGACCCAAATGGAATATAAAATATTATTATTATTTTTTTTATGAAAAATGTAGACAAATAGTGAATAATAAAAAATAAAAGTCAATTGAAAAAACTACTTCATAGCTTATTTAACAAACACTACTCAACAACTTAAATCTGTAATCCAACAACTATACCAAACAGATTAACAGCTTCTGATTAAAATTATAATTTATAATCTGTTAAATTATAATCTATAATCTGTTTTAACAGTTATACCAAACAAGACCATATATGTCCCTTGTCAATGAAGAAGTTCATAGTGAAATATCAGATCACCCGGTCTATGTAAGTATTTGCTTTTTATAATATCACACTATAAATAACAAATGTCTTTTATGATTCAGTCTTGAGATATTAGGTCCTTGAAATGTAATGTACTTGAGAGTTACCCAACATAAAGCCACATATATGAACCCATGTCTATGTTTCAAACTTGAATTGGTAGAGGGAAAAAAAAGTGTTTATGCTTCGCACTTTTCATTTTATTTTTCTGCGTCTACAAATCCCTTCACAAATTTAAAGTCTAAACACAACCACCTGCAGGTTTGGAAATGCTGTTGAGCAGTCAACTTCCAATCATTTCATCCGGACTGATTTCTTAAAAAATTAACTGACTGGATCCAAACACATCAAAACCAATACATGAACATATATATATATATATCATAAATTAAAATAGGGTCATTCTTGAATAGCATAGGCAAGTTATGACAGTTGTAGTGTTAATTAACACAAATGTTATAACTAAATCACTTTTAGTCGTAACTTAAATAAATAAATAAAAACACGAGGCATAGCCAAATATCATAAAGTATAATAAAAAAAACTTTTTTGATCGTAACTAGAATAATAATCACAATAAGTCAAAACTAACATCACAATGTATCATAACTAACACCGACCAAAGACTACAAATATCATAACTATCATAACTAGGCATATGGTACACACCCCAAAACGTGGTGTGTATTATAGAATTTCCCATTAAAATAATCCCCAACATGGCTCCAGACCAACATGCGCACCACCATACAACTTAAAAAGGAACTCAAGATCAAAATATGGCAAGAGAATATATAGCCTAACAGAAAATGAAGGAAAAAAGCAAATAAAATCAAAGAAATCAGTTAAATTTAATGAAGGGGTACCCCAATAGCATAGTGAAAACAAAACAATAAATACTTCACTAAATTTAATGAAGATCATATAAATGAGTAGATGTTTGATCCAACAATGGCATAGAAGCCACACAAGGCAAGCGAAAGACCATTCACCCCTTCCATCAATACAATCTTGACAAACTTTCTCTCCCTTCATTTATTGGTTACCCACTTTCAACATCCTCGTTCATGGAGTGACAAAGTCTCCATTATCACTCCCTTTAAAATGCACCATACAGAGAGAAGGGTCCCATAACTGGGGTACCCCTTGCCACAATTGCTAAATAAAGTTCAAGTCAAGTTGATTCATTGCCCAGTGGTTCATTTGAGAAGATAGTATAGGAATCTCTGAGCAAGGGATGCCTCAACCATATCCTAAAAAGACGACAAATAAGATTCCTAGTCTGTCATTTTCAAGATCCACATCGTCAATCACACGCATCTGACAAAACAAAATAGTGGGCGACATATTGGTGACCTATCAAGCTCAACAAGAGCTCATTTTGGGCATGCGTTCAACTTCTACTCAAATTAGGTTCATTCCCAATATTATGCTTCAAAAGACAAGATAAATCTCAATCAGAAGTTCAAGGAAGCTGTTAGAATCTAATTACAGTCCTATCATGGGAAAAACCATGCACATTAAAAAACAGAAAAGAAAAGAAAATATAGGCATAATTAGGCTTCCTAGTCTCATTGTAGGAAGGTGACCACTCCTAAGAGTTCCCATAATACAACGCAATAAGTAATTAGACTTCCTGTCAATGCAAGAGTTCCAATAATGCCTCTCCCGAAAGCTAAATGCCTTCATAACAACTTGTTTTCAAATTCTAAAGGTTATGGTCTCTAGGTCACTATACACTCGAAATGCTCGAAAAATATGCCTATCAAGACATCAATGACACACTTGACTTCAGCATTTTCTCCTCCTTTTCTTCTTCACAGGAACAGTATTAAGTTAGAACTCATATGCAAGTTGATGAGACTGTCCTAGACAATTGTCCAGTACCCACACATTATGCTTGGAGAAATTCCTGTTTGGACATTCAATAAAGCATAATAGAACAAGCCTGACGAATCAAGCAATTTGGCTTGATGTGGACACCGCACTAACATGGAATGTGTACAATGATCATATGTGAGAATTTGACAGCAGCAGCATCATAAGTTTTAGAATAATGAATGTATATGTCGGTCTAGTGGCTATCTCTAGAATGCTAATCAACTGGGTTCAACTCTTGTCAAGGTAAGACATTATGTATCTCTTCAAAGAGTTTAAAGCCAAGAGGAACTCTAAAACCTGTAGCATCTCACTGTCACAATCATTTGAAACAACTGTAAGTTAACACAGACCTCAATGTCATCGTAGGAATTTGACGATACAATGGCATAATAACCTTGTCTCTTACATGAAATTTGAGGTACAACTCATCACATTCACCTATAATGGACCATCAGACAGAATAAATCAGCGCACAACTCTCGAATCGGATCAATTCCAGGATTTTACTCTAGCTATATAAATATAATGATGCAAATCATTTTATTTTATTTTCAGGACATCCAGAATGACTTTAAGTAACTTCACATGGTTCCTAACAGAAATTAAATGTCATTTAAGGTAGCTTAGAAAGGCATCAAGGACAATCAATCCAGCAGCCTACCTTCTAGCAGGAGTGAACATGAAACATCATCTTGAAGGGATTCAGTGTAGTTTACTTGAGTTGTCAAGAATCAACTGTTCGACATCCATGACTATGTTTATCCGGACAAACACTCAATATCCATTGGCTTTGTGGTCCTGTGGCACTCAATTCATTAGGTTAAAGTTGTTGATTCCATTTCCACAAGACTCTTCCAGCCATCAAGGTAGTGAAATTTCTCAACAATGCTAAAAGTATTTTTGGCAGCACTATGCTCGGTGTCACAACACTATTTTCAGAGTATAAATTTGTAGTCTTGTGATGGCAATAAGTTCCAACACTTGGTGCTTGTTTGGCATCATCTAAAAAAGACAAAAAGCTAAAAAATTACTAAAAAAGCAAAAAAGTTAATACTATTCACAATGTTTGGGCGGAAAAATGGGGCTGAGTATTTAGAAGGAAAAAAGACATTTTGGCCCTCCACTGACATGCACAGCTCACGGCTGTTTAAGAAAAAAAAAAACAAAAACAAAAACAAAAAACAAAAAAAGTCAAACAATGCACCAGTGCACTGTGAGAGAGGGGAAGTGACAAGTGCTCAATGCACTATCAGACGAGTAGGAAGGTGTGCTCAGTGCACTGTCAGAAGGGTAGGAATGTAATTTTGATATTTGATATAATATTTTAATATTTTTTCGTAAAAAGTCAAAAAGTTATTCCAAACAACCATTTAGTCTCAACCAATTTCGAACACTCTCATACAATGAGCAAGAACAAGTAAGAGAGAAGGCAACACGAATTTACAAGAATTTCCCAACCTTCATTATTGCACCACCAGTACAAAGGAATGCCAATGGAGACTCTCAAAAATACTTTTCTGAATTTTCGAGTTTCATGGCCATGCCTAATATAGGCTTACAATCAGTTATAAAATACAACTAACAATACAAGGAAAGCATGCCGAGTGGCATGGAAGTTGACACCCCCAATTGCCTAGGGACTTAGAAATAATCTAGAGATAACTGTCAGTAACTACTTTAACCTCCAGCCTTGCCTTGTCTTTGCCTCTAACAGACATGCATAACTGCCAATAATTGCCTTGCAGCCCCATCAAGCTAGCCACGAAATTGATTGTCTTGGCCACCAGACTAAGTCTTGCCCACTGATTGTGTTCAACCCCCTTGCATTTGTGCCATGCGACCCATACTTTGGCCAAGGGTTGAGTGCTACTACCATACAACACTTATCACATTCCCACCTTATTGTCTTGGCATGCCACCATCATGCCACAGCCTTGGTTGGACATAAGCGTAAGGTGCCACCAATGACAACCACGCAGTCTTTAAGTAAAAGGTGCTAATAGACCACTCCTACCAGAAGAAGCCCATGTCCTCGTTGGTAGAGTCTTCAAGTACTCAACCACTTGTTTCTCAAATTGCCACAACATGACATCTTTCTCCCAACTAGCATCAACTTCAGGCAGACCTCTCCATTTCACTAAGTAATGGGTTCTCCTGTTCTTTTTGCTCATGCCCTCTGTCTTGTGATCAAGAATTCTTTCAACCTTTTTGTCAAATTGTTTCTAGATCACTGGTGGGGCTCTCTTTGCTTGCTTCATCTCAGCATTCGTCATATCTACATGATAAGGCTTTAAGAAACTCACATGAAATGTTGGGTGAATTTTCAGCCTATCTGGTCTTATCTGGTAGTAGGAGTCTATAAGCCACTGCCCCAACCCTTCTCATAACTTCAAAAGGACCGTCATATTTAGGAATGAGCCCACGATGAATAGTCTTACTACTAATCTTCTTCCATATTTGGGGGTTAAGTTTCAGCAATACTTTATCCTCAACTTGGAGCTCAAGTGGTCTTCTTCCCCTTTATCAGCATATTTCTTCATGCGACGAGAGGCTTTAGACAAACTATCATGTGCCTTTCCTAGCAACTCTTGCTTGGCACATGCAAACCGATAAGCTGCGGGACAACGTCCCCCTGTTTTCTATTTGGCCACCTCATGGGGAGTGAGAGGCTAATATCCAATAGCCAACTCAAATGAACTAAGGTCAGTTGCTGAGGATCGGTGCATGTTGTGGCAGAATTGTACACTATCAAGTAGGTCCACCCAAATTATCTGACTTGCTGTGACATGATGCCTCAGATATTCCTCCAGCAAAGCATTAAAGTGTTCTGTTTGTCCATCCGTCTGCGGGTCGTTTGCTGTGGAAAATTTCAATTCTGAACCCATCAACCCAAACATCACTGTCCAAAACTGTACGGTGAAACAAGTGTCTCGATCACTTATAATGTCCTCTAGCAACCCAAAGTTCTTCACTACGTGTTTAAAAAACAACTCTGCAGCCACGTTAGTCAAGCATACATGTGGTGCAAGAATAAAAATAGAATACTTCGAGAAACGATCAACAATAACAAAAAATGGAACGCATACCATCCACCTTAGGCAATCCCAATATGAAATCCATGGAAACAAAAATCCATGGCCTCATTAGAATAGGAACAGGCTGCAACAAACCAGCTTCTTTCTTGCGTTCTGTTTTGTCTAGTTGAAAAACCAAACATGTCTTGACATACACGTCAATGTCATCCTCTATCTTCGGCCAATAATAAGAACGAGATAGAAGGGCCAACATCTGCTTCACGCCAGGGTGACTAGCCCACTGTGGATCATGTGTTTCTCAAAGTAATTCCTATCTAAGTCCCCCATTGCTAGGAACAAACAACATATCCCCTTTGGTTAGAGAAGGTCATCTTCTAACCAATATCTGTGGACAATCCCCTCCTTGACTTGCTGTACCAACTTTTGATAAGTGACATCCCTAACAGCATTTTCTCTAATTCTGTCCAACAGATCTGACTTCACGGCAGAAATGGCAGCAACATATTCCTCAAGCGCCTTCCTACTCAATGCATTCGCAACCTGGTTGTGCCGACTAGGCTTATGCTTCTACTCGAAATCATACTCCTACAAAACTCTTGCCATCGAACTTGTCTGGGAGACAACTTTTCTGCATTTTGAAGAAAGTATTCGCTACATTATCTGTTGGGACTTGGAACTTGGTTCCTAATAGATAAACCCTCCAGATGAGAAGATAATGCACCACTGCTGTCATTTCTTTCTCGTGGGATGAATAGTTTTTCTCCGCAGTATTTAACTTGCAACTTTCAAAGGCAACTGGGTGCCCCTCCTACACCAAAACACCACCAATAGCTTTGTTTGACGCATCAGTATGCACTTCAAAAGGAAGTTCGAAATCCAACAATTGCAACACCGGCTCAGTTGACACCGCAACTTTTAATTTGTCAAAGGCCACTTGACACTTCTTACTCCAATTCCATTTTTTATCCTGAAGCAAATCAGTGAGTGGTGCGGTCTTTTTGGAGTAGCCCTTAATGAACTTTCTGTAATAATTGGCAAGATCCAAAAAGGAACGCAACTCCGGAACATCGCTAGGAGCAGGCCAATCTTGAATGGCATGGACTTTCTTATTATCCATCTTCACATGGCGTTTGTAAATAATGCGCCCCAAGAATTTGATTTCCCGCTGGGCAAATTCACATTTCTCTTTCTTTACATATAATTGGTGTTCCTTCAACCGAGAAAACACCATACGAAGGTGGGACAAGTGATCTTCCAAAGATTCACTATAAATTACAATATCATCAAGATAAATGACATAACAACATAATCAGAAAAACATCATTCATTAAGTTACAAAATGTAGCAAGCGCATTCGTAAGTCCGAATGGCATTACAAGAAATTCATAAAACTCACATCTAGTAACACGTGGTCTTGGACTCATCAGCCACTCTGACTTGCCAATACCCGGAGCACAAATCCAATTTGGTGAAATAAGTGGCCTTGCATAGACAGTCAAAGAGATCGGCCACCAAAAAGACTGGGTATTTGTTCTCGATTGTCACCTTGTTCAAGGCACGATAGTCAACACACATCCACATGGACCCATCTTGCTTCTTTTGGAACAACAATGGGGCACCGTAAAGGGCTTGATGGCCGAACTAGTCTAGCATTCAAAAATTCTATCAATTGCTTGCACAACTCTACTAACTCCATCGGATACATTTTGTAAGGTGCCTTTGCCAGAGGCTTTGCACCAGGGACCAACTCGATTTTGTGATTTGTGGCACGTCGAGGAGGCAGAGACTTGGGCAATTCTGGAGGCATCACATCCTCAAATTCCTTCAAGACTGAGCAACTTCATCAACCACTTCCATCATCACATAAGGCTTGATTTCCACTAAGACTGCAAGATAAGTCTTAGCCCCTTTCTTCAAGCCATTATGCACTTGAATTGCTGATAGCGTCTCTGTTTTCCTCTTCATGCCCTTGCCTTCGTCTGGCCTACCACAACCAAGAACACAAAGCAAGGTCTGTCTTTATCCGAGATAAGTAACCCATCAAGATAAGGCATCAGTGCCACTTTGGCAGTCACAAAGAAATCATTTCCTACGATGACATCAAAATAATCCAATGGCACCACCATCAAGTTTATTTGTCCAACCTATTCACTCACTTTAATCTGCACTTTGGAAGCCATTCTATGTATCGGTTGCACACCAGAGTTTACGGACTTGATCGGGATTGGACTTTCGGAAACTTGTAAACCGAGGGACTGCACCATCTTTTTTGAAACGAAGTTGTGAGTGTCATCGGTGTCCATCATAGCCAAAACATCCCCACCCCCCAATGCCACTTATTCGTACATCAGTCCGATCAAAGGGGCCTTATCCACATGAATTGCATTTAACAATTGCAAGGGATTTACCTAAGTTGGACTATCACCATCTGTGTCCCCTCTATCGTCTTCTGCCACAATAGCATTCAATTTCTCCCGCTTAGGACAATCTTTCGCCCTGTGGGGTCCATCACATATAAAGCATCCTTTGTTCGACTTTCCACCATCATTCTATGAATGTGAGGAAGACTCTCCCTTGTGTTTGTACTTGGACTTGCCCTTCCCTTTCTTGAAACCAGTCCTCTTTTCCCCACGTTTCTCCTCCCTTTTTTTCTTGGATTTGCTGGTCTCTGACACAAAATCTTTGCTCAACTTGTAGTTAAGCAACCCATCTGCAGCAGCCATGGCCACGGCCAAGTCCTTAACCCCCAGTCGACGCAATTCCAACTGTGCCCAACTTTGCAAGCCCGACATAAAGTTAAAGAGTTTTTCCTCCTCTAACATGTTCTTGATGTCAAGCATCAACGAACTGAACTCCTTCACATAATCCCGCATAGAATCTGTGTGTTTCAGTCACTTCAATGCTTCTCTTGCAACCTAAGACGAGTTATAAGGAAGGAATTGTTCTTTCAATCCCTTTTTCAATAATTCCCACGATTCGATCACTGGACAAGCATCGTCCTCTGTTCGCGTCCGCCACCACAATTTAGTATCACCAAAAAGGTACATGCTAGTGATCATTACTTTCTCCGCATTAGCAACATGAGCAACCTTGAAATACTGCTCCATGTCCCATAAGAAATTTTCAAGTTCCATGGCATTGAGAGCACCGTTAAATGCCTTAGGGTCAGGAACTTTGATCTTGGAATGGAAGGGCTCACCATTATTTGAATGCCCACAGATGGCTTTCTTGAGGATAGACAATTCATCTTCCACGTTCTACAACTTGTCCTTCCAGGCATCAACCATAGCAACCAAGACTCCCTTGAATGAATCTGCTGTCAAGGCCTCAAGGGCAAGGAACCCAGAAGCTATGACATCTAATCGATCCGTCAGCGAGCAACTTTCATCAGCGGGCGTCCCCACCAGATTCTCAACCGAGTCACTCTCTCTTTTAAAGCATCCATACCATACACCATTAGAGCAAAACCGTGCTCTGATACCAATTGTCACAGCACTATTTTCAAAGTATAAATTTTTAGTCCTGTGATGGCACTAAGTTCCAACACTAAGTCTCAGCCAATTTCCAACACACACACACAACGAATTAGTCAGAGAATCAATTTGGGTTTATGCCTGGTAGGTCAACAATGGAAGCGATCTATCTTTTGAGGAGAATAATAGAAAAGTATAGAGAAGAAAAGAGACATTCATATGATTTTTGTTGATCTTCAAAAAACATATGATAAAGTGCCTCGGGATATAATTTGGTAGGTGTTAGAGAAGAAAGAGGTGACAAAATGTTACATTGATGTGATTAGGGTTATGTATGAAGGTGTAATGACCACTATTAGATCGTCTGCTAGAGAGACGAGTGAATTTCCAATTACTGTAAGGACCAAGGATCAACCTTAAATCCTTATCTTTTCACTTTAGTTATGGATGAATTGACGCGCAATATTTAGGATGATGTGCCATAGTGTATGCTTTTTGCAGATGATATTGTGTTAGTGGATAGAGAAGAAGTTAACACTAAGTTGGAGATTTGGAGAAAAACACTTGAATCTAAAAGATTTAGGATAAGCAGACTAAGATAAAGTATAAGGAATGTAATTTTAATAATAGTCGCAATGGAAGCAGAGGAGAAGTGAAGATTGAGAACCAGGAACTACCTAAGAGTGAACATTTTCGTTATTTAGGATCGATTATCACAATGACTAGGGAGATTAGAGCAGATGTAGTCCACAAAATTAAAGCAAGGTGGTTTAAGTGAAGGAGTGCGTCTAGAGTACTGTGCGATAAACGAGTACCCATTAGACTAAAAAGGAAGTTCTATACAATGGCTATTAGACCAGCGATGTTGTATGAGACGGAATGTTGGTCAACTAAGAAACAACATGTAGACAAGATGAGTGTTGCTGAGATAAGGATGCTAAGGTGAATGTGTGGCAAGACTAGAAAAGACTAGAGTTATGAATGAGTATACTTAAGAATGGGTAGGAATAGTACTGATAGAAGATAAATTGAGAGATAATAGATTAAGATGATTTGGTCATGTACAACAGAAACCAACAGAGGCTGTAACGACCCCGACCTTCATACTATTGTTTTCCATAATATTTTATTGGGCATAAATTGCATAAATATGTGTTTATTGGATACTTATCTGTTTGTTTGTGAGATATCTGTTTAATTGTCGACTTAGAATTTGAAATTGAGAACCTAAACGACTTCAGAAACCAAAATTGGTTGATTCAATAGACTAGTTGGAATATTTAGAACCATATGGTAAGTTTAATTAAAATTTGATTCGGATCAAAATAATTAGAATAAATTAATTATAATTGTCTAAACTTAAGCCTAATTGATTAGTCTTAATCATGTGAGATTAGTGAGGCCTTAATCACCCTATAGATATTTGTTAAGCATGCTTAGACTTCATTTTACAACTTTGAGCTGAAATTTAGAGATAGAGAGGGTGAACTCAACGTTGTAGAGAGAAGATTTAGCTTAATTCAAGGGAGTTCAACAGGGATTGAGGAGATTTAGCTTAACTAAAGCCTAATTCAAGCTCTAGGTACGATCTTTACCTATAATTCTTAAAATTAATCCATGTAGGATAATGAATTCACCAAATTGTAGGACCATTTGCATGTAATTGGAAGAAATGAACATGAATCATCAAGAGTGTAGTGAGTTTGAGTGAATTGTGCACATGCATATTTAGTTCTTCATCTTTAAACCTGGATTTCTTCAAAATTCATACATGCATGGGACTTACATGAGATATTTCTTGAGATTCTTCATGGTTTTGCATTCAACACTTCATATTAGCAAGCTTTGTAAAGAAAAGAATTGAGTTTGTTACATACATGTTAAGAACTTGATGTTTTAAATTTTGTTTTGAAGAAATGAAAGAATATTTGAGATCATGGCTTCTTAATTTCCAAAGATTCATGTTTTATAAAGTGTTTCTACGTTTTTGAGACTAGCCATGCAAGCTTTGAACTTGAAAGGCGGGCATGTTTTTGAACTTCAAACACAAATCTAGAAAACCCAGAATTCGTCTAGTTTGCTTGAGTGAAAAATGAAGGCATCCAGTACTTTTATAGACATTTGACTGTTGGGTGTGCACTCGAGTGAACTCACTTTTATTCAGTACTTGGCTCGAGCGACGGTCGAGCATAAGATTTGAGCATCTAGTACTTTTGCAGACAGGCCACACCGCTCGAGCGACCAAGTGTGCGCTCAAGCGAAGAACCTATTTTCGGCAAATTTTGCCTAACACTTACAAGTACATGTTTGCATTTCCATGCCCATATAGGCATTCTTTTGCACCATTTGAACATCCTTAATTATGGAATAAGCTAGAAACACACGTGAGAGGGGAGATTTCCATCTCTTAGCACGGCCGAGCAAAAGTGACGTTCGGCGTTACAGACTACACGTCACCGAGCAATATGAGAGGCTGCTACGATCGAGTGGTCTGTATTGATCGGTTAACGATTTCAACGGGTAACCTCCTGAGGGCCGAGCTGGAGGCTGCCCGCATAGGCGTGGATCGCGGTGGAAATTGCAACCGAGCTTTAGGGGATCACCGCCACGCCGAGGATATGGCTCGCCGCAGATGCCATTAGCCGGCCCGCCAAAAGCGCTATGCGTGACCGAGATTGGAGATGAACGGTTGAGGCCTAAGATGTCTCACAACCGGTCAATCGCGATGAACCGGCCGAGGTAGCTCGGCGTTCTTCGTTAAGTTCTCACCTGATTCCAAGTGAGAAGTCGGCGGTATGTGGCATGGTTGTGTGATGGCAATTTTCCACAAGTGTTTGGCCGGTCATGGTACCTCAGTCAAGGGTGCCACCTGGGCCAATGGTGTGAAGGCGAGGATATCTGCTCCACGAACGCCTCAATACCGTTAGGCAGTTCTGCATGTACTGGAAGGAGGACAGAACCTTTACACGTGTAAGGTGGTAAGAGGCGAGCACTGCCACCTGTCCAGGGAAGGACAGCAGAGGTAGTGCGCGCACGATCTCGGAGTTGCGTGGGCAGCCTAGATATAGAGAGACAAGGCGAACGTTACTGGTATGCGAATTCACTCTCTCAGACCTTCTCTCCTCATTCTCTTCTTCCCCACTGAACTAACTTGAGCGTCGGAGGGTTTTTCCGGCACACCGCCGCTGGGCAGCTCACCTTTTTTGTGTTGCAGAGACAGACGCCGTTACCAGAAGCTTGACGTTCAAGGCGTACGGAGAGCTTAGGATATTTCGCCCCCGTACAATTGGCGCCGTCTGTGGGATTTCTTTGACATTTAACCCTTGTTCTGTAAGCTTCTTCGACGATTTCCATGGCCAACAACGACGAAGTTCCACTGTCCGTCGTCAATGGTGTCACTCCAGAGTACGCGGCGAGAGAAGGCCTCCTAATGTTCCAACCATGGCGGATCGAAACCACTTCGCGAGGAGCGCGACAAGCGTGGGAGGAGTTCAGATCGTTCATAGAGTCGAGGGCGCCACGGGCCGGGCGAGTCCCGTGAGGCGCTGAACATAAACTCAAGGACCAAGAAGCCTCATTCGTAGGGATGGCGGCGGAGATGGAGCTCAAGCGCCAAGTGAGGGAAGGGTGTTGCCGAGAGGGCAACCTCGGTGAGCGCACCTCCTCGCTCTAGCAAGCCGCCACGAGGAGGACCCATTCAATCTCCATCACCGTGCTATGGAGTTGGGGACTCGACCACGGAGGGCAGATCCATCACTCGCGACAAGACCTATCACCCTCGCGCCATCGACCTCGCGATACTCAACCTCCGCCCGTTCCAGGGATCTCAGGGACGTGCTGGAGGAGAGGGCGCGCCTTCGCGAGGTTCAGAGGGTGCCGGCGCTCCAGAGACTGAGTGCCCGCCACAGGTAAATGAAGAGGTGATGATGCGGCACCGTGAATGTAGCCCCAAAGATCGGTGGATAAAGAGCTGGCGAGGCTTACAGCTACGCCGTTGTCCCCGGAGATCGAGAGCACCCCGTTCCCCGCCGGATTCCACCAGCCAAAATTCACTCTGTACGACGGCAAGACGGATCTGTACATGCATGTGAGTCATTATCGACAAGTAATGGCTGGCCACCGTCGGAACGACGCCTTGATGTGTCTCATATTCCCAGCAAGCTTGGGAGAGTTGGGCTTGAAGTGGTTCGAAAGGCTCCCGGAGGGGAGTATCGAGGTGGCAAGAACTAGCGGAAGCCTTCGTCACCGTGATTCAAGACAAACACCCGAACGCCGGCGAGGTAGACCATCTCTGGCGTTAAGATGGAGTCTGGAGTTCATCAAGGCATACAATGCGAAGTATTGGGAAACCTACAACGAGATCCTCGATCGTCCTACCAATCTGGGCGATCACTCAATACAAGAGGGGTCTCCCAGTCGGACATAGGCTGCGAGACTCACTCACGATGCATCAGCCAACCACCATGGAATCTTTGGTGCAGCGGATCAACGAACACATTCGTGTGGAAGATGATGCCGCCTCTGCGCCCGACAAGGACAATCCGGTCGCGGTGGACAGAAGGGTAGCGGGGAAGGTTCACTTTCGGCCGCAGAGGAAACCGCCTGCGGACCGACCAAAAGATCAACGCCGAGGCACCGGCCAAAATGACTGTTACAAGGGTCGCAGAAGGGCCCGGGCCGATGCTCCTCGCGATGCAACAGAAGATGCCAAGAGAAAAGCAACGCTACGGACGGATTACCACGGTCTTCAAAATTCCCATCTACCGCATTTTGAGCGAGATCCGAGGAGAGCCTTTTGTCCGTTGGCCGGCCAAGCTGGGGAGCGCGCAGCGGGGCTTCAATCCAAAATATCGTTGCACCTTCCATGAAGAGCGTGGGCACCGGACAGAAGATTGCTTGCCGCTCAAACAGCATTTGGAGGAGTTGGTGGCGGCAGGGCATCTTGATCAATATATAGATGGGGGAGTCAAGCCCGCGCCGATTGGACAAACCGAGCCAAACGGAATGGCCGCCCTAGAGGCGCCCCCACAAGGTGTGATCAACGTCATCCACGGCATCATTGAACCGGCAAGGGTCTGCGAGCTGAGAGGGATGATAAAGAAGGCCGAGCACATGAGGGAAGTGCTCTCGGTCCGGCCCGCGGTGAAGAAAGGCAAGACCGAGGAGAAAGACGTCCTTTCATTCTCTACCAAGGACCTGGAAAGGGTGCAGATGCCGCACAATGACGCTTTGGTGGTGACCCTTCGCGTCATGGATTTCGATATCAAGAGAATATTAATCGACAGGGGGATTTCGGTCGAGATAATGTACTATGACGCGTTCAAACAAATGAAGTTAGAAGACAAGGATTTGGCTCCTGCAACATCTCCTTTGGTCGGCTTCAACTCGCAAACCGTAATGGCCGATTGAAAGATTATCTTGCCGGTCAAGGCGGGTTGTGAAGCAAGTGGATTTCTGGGTGCTCAAAGTGCCATCGACTTACAATTTGATTCTCGGCGAGGTTGGTCAGATGCCATGCAGCGTCGCTTCAACTTTCCATCAAGTCATGCGCTTCAAATACCAACGGCAAATAGAGGAAGTCCGGGAGACCGTGATGGCCAAACAATGCTTCGTTGCGGTAAATGGCAGAAAGCGGCCAAAGGGTTTGTTCAGATGATCGAGGGCCCGAGGAAAGGAAGTCCCGAAGACGTGGCGTAAAAGGCAGAGGAAAAGTCAGTCGAAGACTTGGTGGAAGTTCGCATCGACGAAAAGGATCCGACTAAGTTCTTCCTCCTCGGGTCGTCTTTGTCTAGCGCCGAACGATCGGATTATGTCAATTTCCTGGTTGCCAACTTGGAGGCTTTCGCATGGACGCCTTACGATATGCCTGGCGTCAACCCAAGCTTCATCTGCCACCAATTGAACGTCTTCCCCAATGCGCACCCAGTCATACAAAGGACACGCCGTTCAGCCTTGCACCATGCTGAAGTGGTGGCAGAAGAAGTGAAGAACTTGTTGGAAGCCGGTGCGATTGAGGAAGTGCAGTACCCTCGGTGGATATCTAACACGGTGGTGGTTCCTAAGAAAAACGGCAAGTGGCGAGTCTGTGTGGATTACAAGACTGTCAACCGTGCGTGCCCAAAGGATAGCTTTCCTCTCCCTCGAATCGACCAGCTGGTAGACTTAACCGCTGGCCACCAGAGGTTTAGCTTCCTGGACGCATATCGCGGTTATCACCAAATAGCCATGTACGAACCGGACAGAGAGATCACGTCTTTCACCACCCCCAGAGGCTTATATTGTTACAAGGTCATGCCGTTCGGATTAAAGAACGCTGGGGCAACTTTCCAGCGAATGGTGACAAAAATGTTCGCTCCTCTCCTGGGCCGAACTATGGAGGCCTATATTGATGACATGGGGGTGAAAAGTAAGGAGGAGTCTCAGCACCTCACCGACCTAGCAAAAATGTTTGCCATACTCAAGCGCCACAAGCTCCGCTTGAATGCCTCTAAGTGCGCCTTTGGGGTTGGCACTGGCAAATTCCTGGGTTTTCTGGTCACAAACCGGGGAATTGAGGCCGACCCATCACAAATCAAGGCAATCCAAGAGTTGGAGCGACCTAACTCTACAAAGGACGTGCAACATCTTGCCGGTATGGCAGCCGCGCTGAACAGATTTATCAGCCGGTCTTCGGATCGTTGCAGGCCCTTCTTCAAAACTTTGAAGTCCAAGTTCTTTTGGGATGAAGAGTGCGACCGGGCTCTGGCGGACTTGAAAGCATATCTCTCTTCAGCACCTATTTTGGTTACACCTCGGCCGGGCGAAGAGTTATTTCTCTACTTGGCGGTCTCCCAACATGCGGTGAGCGCAGTTCTAGTCCACGCTGAGGGCATTCAGCACTTGCCCATTTTTTATGTAAGCAAGACTTTGCTCCCGGCCGAAACGAGGTATCTTCCCTTGGAAAAATTGGCGTTGGCCCTGATGATGGCGTCAAGAAAGCTGGCACATTATTTCCATGCCCATACGATAGTTGTGTTGACTGAGTTTCCGCTCAAGGTGCTTTTTGAGAAGGCAGACTTCACGGGGAGAATCCTAAAGTGGGCCATGGAATTGGGGCAGTATGACATCAAGTTCAGACCGCGCACCGCGATTAAGGCACAAGCACTTGCAGATTTTGTGGCGGAGTTTTCCCCGGGAACACACCCTGTTTGCCCGATTGATTTGGTTGATGCGGATTTAGCACAACCCGTGGTTTTGGCAACAATTGTTAGCTCGCCACAGGAAGTAGAGCAAAATACAACCGGTCAACCTAAGGTCGACGGTTCGATGGCAGACGAGACCAACCAGGATAAGAAAGGAGACCGGATTGAACCAACCAGGGACATTGATTTAAGAAGTTCTCAGAATCCCTCCGATTGCTGGAAGCTGTTCATTGGCGAAATGTGGAAGCTCTTCGTTGATGGGGCCTCCAACAGACATGGGGCCGGGCTAGGAATTGTGCTGACTTCACCGGATGGGCTCGTTATAGAGCAAGCAATTACGCTCGGCTTCCCAGCTTCCAACAATGAAGCGGAGTATGAGGCCCTCCTTGCCGGGCTAAGAAGCGCATTGAGAATGAAAGCAACAGCCCTTATGGTCTTCAGCGACTCCAAGCTGGTGGTCAATCAGGTCTCAGGGGAGTATGAGGCAAGAGATGAAAGAATGGCCAAGTATCAAGCGTTGGTCCGAGAAGAGATCAAGAAGTTCTCTGCGATAAGGGTAGAACAGATCAACCGCAAAGAAAACAACACGGCTGACGAATTGGCCGGTCTTGCTTCCACTCAGACAACCTTTCCCAATCCCTTGATAGTTGAATTTTTACCTCGGCCAAGCATTGAGGAACCAGAACCAACCGAGGTACTCTGCACCGACTTGGGACCTTCTTGGATGGACCCCATCGTCGCCTTTTTGAAAGATCGGATTCTACCAGAAGAAAAGAAGGCGGCTCACAAGATCCGGGCAAAGTCAGAGCGGTTTTGGCTCTCACCTTCTGGCGCCTTGTACAAGAAATCTTTCACGGGGCCGTATTTAAAGTGTGTCCACCCCTCCAAGGTGGAAGCTTTCCTCTATGAGATCCATGAAGGCATCTGCGGCAGCCATACTGGGGGTAGATCTCTAGCCTACCGAGCAATCTCGCAGGGCTATTGGTGGCCATGCATGCAAAGTGACGCTGAGAATATGTTCGCAAATGCGAGAAATGTCGAAATTCGCCACCAGATCCACCACCATTTAGAGAGTTGCTCTCCTCACAAGTCCTTGGCCGCTCAGACTTTGGGGATTGGATATTGTCGGACCACTCGTTGCACCGGCAATCGCAAGTTTTTCATTCTCGCCACTGATTATTTCACCAAATGGGTGGAAGCCGAGCCGCTAGCAACTATAAAGGAGAAGGATGTGAAGAAATTTTTCCGAAGAATGTAATCACCGCCGGTATTCCCGAGCCTTAATCTCGCATAACGGTACTAATTCGATGGGAAACTCTTTCATGGATTTTGCGAAGAGTTGAAGATTGAATTCTACACCGACGCCTATCCCCAGTCAAATGGTCAAGCAGAGGCCTCCAACAAAACTATCCTGGACGGCTTGAAGAAGCGGCTTGAGAAAGCTAAGGGTAAGTGGGTTGAAGAGTTCCCTAATGTGCTATGGGCATACCGCACTACACCGAGACGATCGACCGGGGAAACACCGCTTTAGCCTATGGTATGGAGGCCGTCATCCCACTAGAAATTGGCATGCCAACCATCCGCTCAGAAAGTTTCCAGCCAGACTCGAACAATGAAGTTGTGGCATTGGAGTTAGACCTTGCTGAAGAAAGAAGAGAGCGTGCGCTCACTCACCTGGCGGCCTATCGCCAGAACTTTCTAAAAATACAACAAGGCAAAGGCACCCTGGGCTATTCAAGATTGGGGATTGGGTCCTAAGGAAGGTGCTTTCGGCAACACGGTGGTCCCCGTGAAGGAAAGCTTGGCAAATTGGGAAGGACCATACAAGGTGATTGGCCCGGCGGCAAGGAGCATATCATCCGAAGATTTGGACGGCAAGGTCGCCCCCGACCTTGAACGCGCCAACCTTAAGGTCTTTTACTTTTAGGATGTAATTTGCTCTTGATTAGCTTTTTAGACCTTTAGCCTTTTGGCACTACATGTAAGAGAACAGCACTGCCTTCGCAATGTTTATGTAATGAAAGCTAGCCCTATTGTTGTTGCTGTATCACATTGTTATTTTTTGTATTGCATCTTTGTACATGGCAATCGCAACGGTCACAAGGCATGCCAGGCAAGAATCGACCTTTGAGAGAAAGCGGATTGTTTTCCTCGACGGAGCAGCATCACAAGAAACAATGCAAGATGAACGATAAGATTCAGCCGAAATGGTTTTGTTTCGCCTGGGAGTGTTGGTGGCATGACCAACCCGACTGAAGCATTGGTGAATTGCCCAATGCAGGAGCCGAGCTGATTTTGCTCGGCCCATCTAGCACATTGGTGAATCGTCAATGTAGGGAGCCGATGATTTGTTCGCCCATTAAACATATTGGTGAATTGCCCAATATGGTAAACGAGCTGATTTTGCTCGGAGGAATTAGCAATGTTGGTGTTTTGCCCAGCAATTGTGAGGCCGAGCTGAGTTTGCTCAGCCGAAAGGAAATACTGGCAAATTGAACTAACTTCAAAATGGCGTGCAAATTTTTGCTCGGCCAGCTAATCATTGCCAGCCGAACGAGGCCGAGCGGATTTTGCTCGGCCAAACCTTAAATGTATTCCTACTTGGAAATGCAAGGGATTGCACGGTTACTTGAAGACCCATTGTTTGCGCCGTTCAGTCGACCAAACAGTCCAAACAAAATTTGGAACAAGAAATTCAAATATACAGGAGCCGAACAGAAACAATAGATGTACGAGCAAAAAGTTCGCAATTTCATTGATAAAGGAAATCCATTACAGAGGAGGGGCATTGCCCGGTTACATAGCACAGAAAAGAAAGAAGAAAAAAACAAAGCAAGAAATTGAAAAGGTCTTCAATCGAGATCAAGGCCTTGTTCGGTTTCCCCAACGGCCACCTCGGCATTTGAGGGCGTTTGCTCGGGCAGGCTCTCCTCGGCTTCGGCGTCAGCGCCGTCCAGTGCGACAACCTCCCGATCAATTGATCCATCTTCGGCATCGGGGGATGCGTCGGATGGAGTTTGCTCGGTCGGATTCTCCATTTGCTCGGTCTGATTCTGGGCTGCAGCTTCTTCCTCGGCCTCCTTCCTTGCCTCCACAATGAGCCGGTTCTGGGTGGCGTTGGCGTAGGCCTGCATGTAGTCCGGGATGTGCGCAGCAGGGAGATTGTTGAACATGTCAGAATCGCGGCCAAGTCCAACTTTCTCCACGGCGGCTTTCCAGCCGCACTGGAAAAAGATGTCCTTGGTTGCCCGGACTTGACGCTCAGACGCTTTTCTCCCCCCTTCCCCCGTCTTCCGCTCGTGCGGCCTTGTCCTTCTTTAGGCGTCGCAGCAGCTTATGGAGCTTCGGCTATACCGCGCTTTTGGCTTTCTTTTCGCCTTGGTCTTCTCTCCCTTAGCTTGGTCGAGCTTCGTCGCTTGTCAAGGCTGCCTTTTGATTTACCACCGCTTCGCCCAAAGCATTTCTATCTCGGCCTTGAGCACTTTGTTCTCGGTGATGGCGTCTCGGAGGCTCTGCCGAAGAGCAACCATTCGCTCATGGGCAAGGTAGTTCTTTTGTGCGGCCTGCAAGCAGAACAGATTATTAGTATCTACAAGCCGAGCAAACAAAAAACCGAACACAAAGTCGAAGAAAAAACGAAGAACTTACCAGTACAATGGATTCTGCAGCCGAGCGGAGGACCCTGAGGTCTGGTAGCTCGTCGTGCTTTTGCATGTCCCCGGGCAGGATCAATCCCTTGGTCAGGTTGAAACCAAGCGAGCAATCCTTGTCCTCAGAGACAGAATCTGCAGCGGAGACTGGTCGGCCCTTGTTGATGAACTCGGGCGCCCAGACCGGGGGGGCAGCAGGGGCCTTGCCCTTGGATTTGCGAGGAAGATGTTGCTCGGTCTGGTCGCCGAGATCGGTGGAGGCGACTTTAGTGGAGTCTTCATCCACAAGGCCTTGCCCGGCCGCCTCCCTCCTTTGTTTCTTCTTTGGCCACACTGGTGTTATTTGGCTAGAAGCGAGCACCGCCCCATCTTTCTGACCGGCGGGGGTGGAAGATGTTCCCCCGGTTGCTTCTGGGGCTTGGGAGTCGCCTTCGTCCCCGGTGATCATGGACTTAATGGCTCGTATTTTAGCCATCTCTTGCTCTTCGGTGGTCGGGACGAGTCTGACCGGTGGCAGAGTTGGATCTGGTTCGGGGGTTGGCTCGCGCAGGAAGTCGGTGACTCTACCTTTGCGCGGTGCTTGGTAGTTGTATGTCTGCTCAAAACCGAGCAAGGCTGGGGACTCCCTCTCTTCTGCAGGAATGCGCAGCAAGACCCTGATTGCCTCCTGGTTAGCACGGTTGTAACGCGCGGCCAAATTCTTATCTACAAAAAGAGACAAGTGTTAGGTCGGTGCGAAGAATAATAATGAAAAGCAGAAAGATTGTAGCACGGTGAGCCGGGCTCCTTACCAGCACTACCAAAGTTCTTCTTGATGCGCCAGCCCGGTATTGGCGCTTCGGTGTCCTCATAAGGACCAGACACCCAAAGGAAGTCGTCATCATTGGACTCCTTGTCCGGGTTCCCTTCAATGAGTTTTGCTCACTTCTTTACTTTGAGGTAATAGCAAACCCACCCTTATTCGAACTAAGGTCAGATTGGTGAAAAATTCTGAGGCCGAGATCGAGACCGTGCCTTCACTTTCGGCAACGCCGTTTATTATTTTATATGTGTTATTTGAGACTGGTCGAAAGCCCTGTCTGCCTCAAAAATTCGCAGATCAGGGGTTGGACCGGGAAGCGAAGTCCGCCCTCTATTATCGATACCACGGTGAAGGGGCACCGTTCTAGATCGCCCCATGGAGTTTCTCCCTTCTTGCCGAGCTCTAAGATGACATCGTCAGGAATATGGTACTCCTCGCGAAACTCCGCCATTGCCCCGGGCGAGCTAACCCTAAAACGGTATTTGCCCATCTATCTCGGTTTTATTTGGTATCTCGGTCAAAATTGTGTAGTGGTTGCTCGGACTTTAAGCTCCACGAATGATGACGCTGGAATGGACGGTCCTATTTGTTCTGCATGTTGAAAAATAATTCAAAGGGTTAGCACGACAGATATTGCGCGGCTCCTACTGGAATAGCTCAGAAAGTTCTAAGTGTTTGGCCGGCCTCCACCTACCTCGGCCCATCAGGATGGCTGATTTGGCCCTCCCCTTTTTTGGTGCTGGTTTCTACTCGGTCTAGGAATTTTGACCGGTTGGGTCTAATGGAGGTTTTTGCTCGGTCAAGCCCAGATAAATATTGGCTCATTATCCCAGGTCTTTAGCCCGGTTAACCTATCTGCCGATCTAAGGTGTATATAGCTCGGTTGTAGCCTTAGTATAAAGCCACAAACAGCTTTTTGCTCGGTTGCAGCCCTAAATAAGGATCTAAATGAGCGTTTTGCTCGGTTTTGCCCAGTATTCATCGTGTTCATTGTGTTCTTCCTAAGTTCTTGGCCTATTCAGTCTACCCATTGAAAAACGGGGGCACGAGGGCCCCCTCTTCCCCCCATTTCGGTTTTCCTAGGGCGTGAAAGACCCAAGCAAGGAAAAACAAAAAATACCAAGCACAAACACAAAAAACAGGGGCACGGAAATGAAGAACACAAACAGAAAATGGAAGACTAAAAATGCAAGGGGAAGAAGGAAAGGCTTACCAAATGATGAAGAAGGGCACTGTAGAACCCAACTGGAGCGACAGGAACGAAGGCTCGAGCTCGAAAATAGCAATGGCAGGAAGGATGCAGTGGCGGCAATGGCAGAAGAGGCAGGGTTTTTGGAAGCTCGAATGGGAGGAATAAAAGGTGAAGGGTCTAAACCCTTGGAGTAGGGTTTATTGATGGGGGGAAGCCCCAAACGGCGCAGCCGTTTGAACTTTCAGCAGCGTGTACCAATTGTCGCACGACCCAATAAGGTAATGAGCTGCGGCGCAGACGGCCGCATTTGACCTTTGATGTGACTGTGGACGTGACCGCCGGGCAATTGCAGCAGCTCGGCGAATGATGTGTCCCTTATTGAGACGACTCGGTGACTGATGTGTCCCTGCTTGAGACAACTCGGCGACTGACGCATTCCTGATTAAGATAGCTCGGCGACGGGGATGTCTCCGATTTGGCTGTCGCTCGGCGACGAAAGCTCCCCGACTAAGCCCGGGCTAGCAGGGTCGTGACCCAACCTTTGCTCGGACAAGGTAAACCCAATCACGATAGCTCGGATGGGTTTAAGGGGCAATTGAGAGGGGAGATTTCCATCTCTTAGCACGGCCGAGCAAAAGTGACGTTCGGCGTTACAGACTACACGTCACCGAGCAATATGGGAGGCTGCTACGATCGAGCGGTCTGTATTGATCGGTTAACGATTTCAACGGGTAACCTCCTGAGGGCCGAGCTGGAGGCCGCCCGCGTAGGCGTGGATCGCGGTGGAAATTGCAACCGAGCTTTAGGACTGACCGGCTACGCCGAGGATATGGCCTGGCCGGTATGCCATTAGCCGTCCAGCCAAGGCAAAGCGCTTGCGCGTGACCGAGATTGGAGGTGAAACGGTTGGAGGCCGGCATGCCTCACAACCGGTCAATCGCGATGAACCGGTCGAGGGTAGCTCGGCGTTTGCTGTTAAGTTCTCACCTGATTCCAAGTGAGAAGCCGGCGGTATGTGGCATGGTTGTGTGATGGCAATTTTCCACAAGTGTTTGGCCGGTCATGGTACCTCGGTCAAGGGTGCCACCTGGGCCAATGGTGTGAAGGCGAGGATATCTGCTCCACGAACGCCTCAATACCGTTAAGCGATTCGCATGTCTTTGGAAGGAGGACAGAACCTTTACACGTGTAAGGTGGTAAGAGGCGAGCACTGCCACCTGTCCAGGGAAGGACAGCAGAGGTAGTGCGCGCACGATCTCGGAGTTGCGTGGGCAGCCTAGATATAGAGAGACAAGGCGAGCGTTACTGGTATGCGAATTCACTCTCTCAGACCTTCTCTCCTCATTCTCTTCTTCCCCACTGAACTGACTTGAGCGTCGGAGGGTTTTTCACCAGACTACCGGCTGACTCACCTTTTTGTGTTGCAGAGACAGACGCCGTTACCAGAAGCTTGACGTTCAAGGCGTACGGAGAGCTTAGGATATTTCGCCCCCGTACAACACGTAAGGATAATGAATTAAAATACGTTACTTGTTTTGAACGTGTGCTTCAATGTGTATTGGTGTTATGTGAATTGTGTAAGTGGACGTCCGAGGCCTAATATCGTTCTAACCCACTATGAGTAATGTCTTTTAAAGATATGTTCGAAATATGTTTTGAAAATTGTTACAGGATGATGATAGTTCTATTCGATTGACCCTTGTGGCCCTTTGGCTTCGGCACATTGTCTATTGAACTCTATTGGATGTGTCACGTAAATTGAATGATTGTTTATCGCTATTGCAAGAAGGGATTGGAATGATTGAATTACAATTTACTGGACTTCATTCATACAACCCTTTATACTGATATTACTTACTGGGCTCCAGCTCACCCCTCTCCCTTATATATATGTAGGTGAGCAAGCGAAACGTTAAGTTTAAGGCCGCCTCGATGTCTACCACTTGAAGCCTTTCCGGAAAGCGCCTCCATGAAGAGGCAAGCTTGGACTCGAGAGGAGTCAAGCGTTGTCAACCTAACTTTTGTTTTGCTTTTGTTCTTTTGTTAATTTTGCAACTTGGATGTATGTAGTTGGTGAGAAGTTTAACTTTGAAATATTGTATATAAGTTGTATGAAGTTCAAGGTCTTTAATACTTATGATTTCAGCATGTATGCACTACTCAATGGTCTGTTACTATATTATGCTTTTACTTAAGCCCTATTGTTATATTACGATTGTTTTGACTTTGAGGCCGAAGGTAATCCGAGATTACTGGCCAGTCATGGCCTGAACCTCTAGAGGTGGGCCAAGGTCGTGACAGAGGCAGTAGTGAAGAGATCTGATACAGTGACGGAGGATGGTAGTATTAGGTGAAGGGATAGATCTACATTGACGTGGACTAGTTTATTAAATCGAGATATGAATCTCCTTAATTTGACTAATGAAATGGCCTTGGATAGAGTCGAATGGAGAACAAGGATTTCTGTAGCCGACCTCATTTAATGGGACTTAAGGCTTGGCTTGGTTTGGTTTAGTTTGGTTTACTCACACAATGAATTAGAACAAGTGAGTGAGAAGGCAACACGAATTTACCAACCTTTATTGTTGCACCAACAATACAAAGGAATGCCAATGGAGACTCTCAAAAATACTTTTCTGAATTTTCGAGTTCCATGGCCATGCCTAACATAGGCTTACAATCAGTTACAAAATATAACCAGCAATACAAGGAAAGCATGCCAAGTGGCATGGCAGTTGACACCCCTAACTGCCTAGGGACTTAGAATTAATCTAGAGGTAACTGCCTCCCACTGACATGCATAACTACCAATAACTGCCTTGCAGTCTGCCCCATCAAGCCAACCACGAAATTGGTTGTCTTGACCACCAGACTAAGTCTTGCCCACTGATTGCATTCAACCCCAAAGTATGCTGCAACCCGCATTCAAGTCATATTAATGCCTTGCATCTGTGCCATGCTATCCATACTTTGGCCAAGGGTTGAATGCTGCTGCCACACAGCACTTATCATATTCCCACCTTGTTGTCTTGGCATGCCACCATCATACCGCGGCCTTAGTTGGACATAGGCGCAAGGTGCCGCCAATGCCAACCACGCAGTCTTCAAGTAGAAGGTGCTAACACTTAGGCACTACGCTTGAAGTGATCTTTCACAGAAACAAGGATCCAACTCACCAATCACAAGTGATCATAGAAATATTTTCTAGAACTTACATTACCAACCACCTTGGCTTTTGAACCATGCAAATTTGACCCAATTTGTCTATTCTACGGTGTCCACCTAAAACTGGCACAGTTCCATCTCATAAGTTGCAATACCATCTTCTCAAATGACAAACCAAAGCACCTTCTATCAGCCAATAGGCAGGGTTACACCCAAAACCATCCACAATTCATAGTCCCGTAATACTCCACAGTCCATGCTAAACGCCAAATGGCACACAAGTGTAGTCCACTACCATATTTTCACTATTTAAACATTTTCCCTTTTCAAGCTAGAAAATTAATCAGTCGATACAGGATAATAATCCTATGCAAAATTAATTTTTAACTGCAGCAATTAAAATAATAACAATTTTCAGACAAGAAAACTAGACATACTATGGCTCCCTATAATTGCAGTCTGCAAAAACACTTTCCAAACTGAAAAGGAAAAAGAGACAATAGAAAATATAATAGAAAAAGAAGCCCCTCTTCCGAGTGTGGGTAATTATCACCTAGCATGTGTCCTTGACACATCATCATGTGATTAAATTGATCCGTTGCCCAGCGGCTCATTTAAGCATATAGTAAAGGAATCTCTAGGCAAGGGATGAAGATCTTCCAAAGACGACCAAGATGACACCTAGTTGGTCATTTTCAAGATCCTCATCATCATTTTTGTTCTTCTAATAAAACAAATAGTGGGGGACACATTGGTGGCCTTTCATGCTCAACAAGAGCTCATTCTGGGCATGTTTATGTCCAACTTTTACTTCATGAGGCACATTCCCAATATACTTTGATAGACATGTTAAATGCTGCTAGAATTTCGCGAGTCCTGTAATGTCCAAATCCATGCACATCAAAGCCAATATAGATGTAATTCGGCTTCCTCATCTCATATCAGCACTTAAGTTTCCAGGCAAAGGAACAAACGTCATGCCAACAAAAAAGTTCTATCAAGAAGCATGTCGTATTATTAGAACCTTCTGAACAGAGGTAAACCATTCCTCAGAGAGAGAGAGAAAGGGATGGATCATTGCTATCTTGCTGAGGAAAAATTTAATTGACTAGGAAACCAAAGTGGTCATTTTGCAGACAAAAGGGTTCAAACACCATTTGATGGAAGGGGGGAAAAAAGGTCACTTGAGTTTCAAAAATGTATTTCTTGGAAAGGTAAATGCACCTGTACTTCTCTATAAATTCTAAAGACAATATGCTCTAGGTTACTATACAATTAAAATGCTCAATTTATGCTTCTAAAACATCAAAGCCACATGTCTTCAGTTTTCTATTTTTTTTCACAGGTACAAATTACAATAGCAAGTCAGCCAGCATTAAGTCCTTACCTATTTGCCTTAGCCATGGATGAATTAACTAAACACATTCAAGACGATGACCCATGGTGTATGTTGTTCACAGATAACATTATTCTAATGGATGAAACTAAGGAAGGAGTTAGCACTAAATTAGAAATATGGAAATAAGAATGCAAGTCAAAAGGTTATAACATTAGTAGAAATAAAACTAAATATATGAAATGTAACTTTAGTAACAATATAAATATAAATAAACTAGGAAATCACAACTAGTGAAAAATTTGTTACTTAGGTTCAATTATTATTAAGGATGGAGAAGTTAGAGATGATGTGATCCACAAAATCAACGTAGGTTGGCACAAGTGGAGTGCTTTAGGCATATTATGTGATTGGCATCCCTCATCCTGTGGGAAGGTATAGAATAACTCATTGTTGCCAATCTAGAAAGATATTGCAAGTCCTCCATCACACATTCCATCGTCGGGCCATCTATTTCACCACAACTACCCCTAAGAATCTCACACTTGCATTACTCTTACTAATGGATTTATTATCTTGGACCACAAAGACCCCAGTCGTGCTTCTATTTTCCATTCGTTCATTCTTTCTTTTGTTTGTGTATGGTCTATTGTTTTTGTTTTTTTGAAGACTTATTCGGAGGCTACTGCTCTAGGGATCCAATTCCTCTCATTTCTTTTGTTGTTGATCTCACATCGGGAGCCGTAGCAAAAGAAATAAGATAAGAGATCTTTCTTTGGTTTAGGGTCATCAAATGAGAGATCTTCCTCCAACTTTGTGAAATCAGTCAAGTGAGGGGCTACCCTCAACTCACATCTCGACAGAAACTAAAAAAATTGAAAGAGAAATTATATAGAACAGTTATAAGTCTACCGATGCTTTATAGGACAAATTGTTGGGCTATTAAGAAACAACACATTCACAAAATGAGTGTAGCTAAGATGAAGATGCTTAGATGAGTGTGTGGTATGACTAAGAGACTACGAAAAACAGAATTAAAATGGTAGGAATGGCACCAATTGAAGATAAGTTGATAGAGAACAAACTAAGATAGTTTAGTCATGTGCAACAAAGACCTGTAGATGCAACAGCCAAGAACAGTGATATTATCACTATAAATGGAAATATTTGGGGGCAGGGAAGACTTAGATTGACATGGGATGCAGTAGTAAACAAAGATATGAATTTAATTTAAATGGCCATATAGCCCTTGAAAGAGTAGAATGGTGAAGGAGGATTCATATAGCCATAGATACAGGGCTTGGTTTGCTTTGGTTTGCAGCAGCAAGTCAAACTTATCGTACTTGTCATCAAAATCAAGGTCCTACATTAGATCGTATTATACAATCAGATTGCGGATCGTATCATAGAATCCAATTGGGCGGGTTTATAGGATCATATTGTAGAATCAGATTGCGGATCTTAAAATCCTATGAAAAATATCGTAGAATTAGATTACGATCGTAAGATCCTATGGAAAAGAAAATTTTCACAATAATTAATTTTGATAAGCATTTATTAGAAACTATACACAAAATAAGACTAAATTATGCCAAAAAGAAGTGGATATATTGGGGAAAAAAAAAATATGATGTTCCACATAAATTCTAAATATAATTCTAAATACAATAGAAAACTCAAATAGTAAAGATTTTGTGTTTTATCAAAAATGTGGAGAAGAAAAGTTCCATAACATAATACTTTGCACTCCACATGAGTGCATAAAAAGAAAATAAAAAATAGTTAACATAGTCAAATTTAAAAATAGATTGACAACTCAAGAGAATAAAGAAATAAAAGAAAAAAAATATAGCTTTACATGTGTCATAAAATTAAATATATAATTGCATTCTACAATTGTAAAATAAAGGACAACTTTGGATACCTTCAAAGAAAATAAAAGAATAAGAGCTAAATAATGTTAAAAGGATAGGCGTAGAAGAACAAAAGAAAAGAAAAACAAAAAAGGGTTGAAAAATAATACTTATCATATTTTGGTGTATGTAAAAATAAATAAATAAAATAAAATAAAATAAAAAAAAGAGGAGAGAAAAACATAAATAGAGTAAAAGAAAAAGGATTCTTCAAGAAGCCAAAACAAAGAAAATGGGACAAATAGATCGTAAGCTATTTTATTATAGAGAGAAAAGAAGAAAAAAATAAAAACAACTGAATAATATACTATGCAACAGCAGAGGGGGCAGAGAGATGCAACAAAGCATAGTTGGAGATGAAATGAGTTTGTTTTTTTCCTAGTTTGTTTCAAAATTACTATAATATTTGAATGTTTGTTTCCCCAGTTTGTTTGTCTTAGTCTAATTTAATTTACGGGCAAAAACCATTTTATTTTTGTCCCATTTTGATATGACCTGATAGCATTTTACCCCTCTGTTTTTTTCCTAGTTTGTTTCAAAATTACTACAATATTTGAATGTTTGTTTCCCTAGTTTGTTTGTCTTAGTCTAATTTAATTTAAGGGCAAAGTCCATTTTATGCCATTTTGACATGACCCGATAGCATTTTATCCCTCTATCTTTTAAAAATAGCCATATACCTCCCATGTGATTTTGGGCTAAAATACTAAAACTACTTTTGCCATCCAAACTAACAGAGAGTGTCTCACATGCCTATTGTAAGTGGGGAAGGGAAAAAAAAATTAGTCAAAGTTAAATTTCAATGTAAAAAGACGAAATTAGCCTTGTTTTACCTTTTTTTATCTTCTACCTACCTTAAAGCCTTAACCCAAACCCACCCCTTCTCACCACATAGTGTATGTATGAAATTATATAGACACAATAATTTATTATCACAAAATTACCTTAATCTAATTTTTAATTCTAAATTTTAACCCAATTTCTCATTTAATAAGATTTTAAATTAAACATTTATATAGATAACAATTAAACCATAAATTAATATAAATATCTTAAATTTATTATCAAAATTAATCATCAAACTACTTTAATCTAACTTTTAATTTTTAACCCGATTTATTATTTAATAACATTTTAAAATAAACATAAACATACATATATATATATAACAAATTAAATCATAAATTAAACTAAACACCCTAATTTATTACTATAAAATTACCTTATTTAATAACATTGTAAATCACACATATACATATATATATATATATATATATAAATTAAATCATAAATTAACCTAAATAACTTAATTTATTACCATAAAATAAAATCATAAAAGTACCTTAAATTAATTTTTAATTTTTAACCCAATTTATTATGTAACAACATTTTAAATTAAACATGTAAATATATATACATATATATATTTAACAAATTAAATCATAAATTAATTACAATGTTTATATATATAGGGTATATATACATCTATATCATAATATCTAACTAAAATTAAAAATTAAGTTTTTAAAAGAAAAATTTGGGAAACTCTAGATTCTTTAATGATTTTTGTGTTAAGTTTTTTAAATTTTTTGCTTAGTCACGAAGGTAAATTTATTTATTTATTTACAAATAGAGCCAAATGTAGAAGAAAACATAAAGGATATAATTGTCTTTTTATTGTTTACATTAATGGAGTTAGGGTTGCATTTTAGTCCAAAATCAAATGACGCGTATATGGCTATTTTTAAAAAACGGGTGTTAAAGTGCTATTGAGCAATACCACATGGGTGTAAAATGGATTTTGCCCTTAATTTAATAAGAATTTTTTTATTTATTTATACCACGTAAAAATGGTATTTAGGCAACAAATACAAAATTCATATAATAAAAAACAATGTTTAAAATTTGAATCAAGTAGGATCAGATATGGATCAAGATTCCATGATCCAATAAGATTCAACTTTCAAGATCGAAAGATCACACGTACAAGGATTACACGATCCCTTGATCCTACCTACAAGGAATTTTCTACACAACCCAAATCAATTTTGCCCAAACGGGTCATAGTCGTCAGATCCAGATTAGGATTCTAATAACCATATGCATCCTGATGAGACTGTGCTAGACAATCTGTACCCAAGCATTACACACAAAGATGCCAAATAGATCAACAATGTATAATAGAGGGATGCAAAAAAATCAACAAATTTGACTGATGTTAATGAAGCACTAATGTGGAATGCGTGCAATGATGATATTTGAGCAAAGAACAGCAGTGCCATCATAAGTTTTAGAATAATGTATGTAAACATAGGTCTAGCGGCTATCTCTATGAATATCAAATCAACCAGGAAAGAAGATCCCTAAACCTTGTAACATATCATTGTCACATATCATTGTCACAGTACAACAAGTTAAGTTACTGACACTGAATTTCGCTCTTCATCACCTATAACAGGGCCTCCAGATAAAATAAATCAGTGTACAATTCTTGGGCCAGACCAATTCTTAAATTTGATGAAGTGTCGGCATATCCAATTTTTACAACATTTTGCTTCCATCCACTACAGGAAATATAGGATTTAACGGCGTTCATAACGGCGCTTTTTTAAACGTCACTGTTTTTAACATTTAACGACGTTTTATAAACGTCGCATTTTATTTTGAATAAAACGGTACTTTTTAGGGAATCGAAGTCGTTTTTTAAACGCCTTCACATGTGTTACAATAATGTTATTCCTTGCTCTCTCTCTTAGCTCTGTGAGAATCAGAGAACCCTTCTCTCTCTCTCTCTCTTCAAGCCCTCATTTTGAATCTGGGAAACCTTTAGTCTCAGAGAAACCAATCCCTCAAATCTCACTCACCCGATCGCTCGCTCTCTCTTTAAACCCTTCAGTCTCAGATATTACGATTCAACCTTCTGCAGCTCGGTTTCATCTCAGATCCAATCTCAGAGTGATTTCGATTTCGAAGTTCTCTCTCTCTCTCTCTCTCTCTCGATTTCGAAGCTCCACCGCCACCACCATCTCTGCATCGTTGACTAAGGTGAGCACCACTGTCTACAATCTCAATTTCGTATTCTCTCTCTCTCTCTCAAGCTCTTCCTTCTGTCGATTCTTCTCCTAGGGTTTACATATGTTTAAGATTTCAGATCTGAGATTTCTCACTCAAAAATATATGTTTCAGGTCTGAGATTTCTTATTCAAAAATATATGTTTCAGATATGAGATTTCTCATTCAAAAATATATGTTTATGATTTAAAATTTCTCATTCGAAAATATATAGTCTTTCCTCATTAAAAATTTTCATGCGAAACAATATCATGTTAGATATGAGATTTTCATTCTAAAATACATGTTATGATGATTAAAAGTCAGAGCAATAGAAATCTAGAAAATCATTTTCTTTTATGCTGTTCTACATTGCTGAGTTGATGGCACAGCCCTTGACTAGCTAGAAACCAATTATTGGATTTGGAAGCCTAGGGTGAAGTCTGTGAGCCCGAAGACCTTTTGGTCTTATAAATGTCATTGGTAGATAATAATAATTACCATTGGTATTTAGTTTAGTTATATGATTATTGGGAAGATATTCTGATTTTGTTTCCAAATGATATTTGGGAGAGTTTCCTATTTGTATTAAGGTTGATATGCTATGGTTTACAGTGTAATAATAAGCTTTTGATTAATGATACTGATAGTGTTTTACGCTGTAATCGTTTGTGCTTTACCTATCTCGTTCTACACCATGAGTACATAATGTATTACCTTACAATTAATCTGTGTCAATGTGTGTGTTGTTATGTGCCTGACATGGATACTTCACACATACAAAAGTCCATGTTATACACTCATGCACAATAATGTAACCGGTGCCTCTATGCATATTGTATCGTGGATGACATGAGTCCTGTACAAGCATCACCATTGTTGTCAAGTTGTGAATCGAATCATGGATCATCTTGCTAAAATATTGAATTGTGAATTGTAAGATTCATTTTATTTAATATGATATATACTTTTGTATATTTATAAACATATAAAAATGTACACTTTTTGAAATAAAGTAAATTATCAATATGGCTAAATCGTATATGTGCATATATACGTATAAAAGCAAGTATATCAATATAACGAATTAATCTCTTTTATATATCTTGGTGGTTTGACAAAAATGACGTCATTTCATTGGTGATTTTTTTACTAGCGATGGGGTAGATCCCCTATCCATTCCCACCAAATTTCGCTTCTTTCCCCAACAAGGACCAGTCTGCATGCACATGTAGTTATACATTCCACTCTAATTTTTAGTTTGTCTGCAGTGGTTGACTTTCATTGATTCCGAAGGGCGAATCATAGATTCAAAAGCTTTAAGGAAGAGAATATTTTATGGGGGAGTTGATCCCGGACTGCGGAAAGAGGTTTGTATATTGTAGTAGGAAGAAGTGGCATGCTGATCTTTTATTTTTCTAGGTTGAATGTGCATTTTTGTTATGTGAAACTTTTTTTTAATGATTACAGGTTTGGCCTTTCCTGTTGGGATATCATGCATATGATTCAACATCTGCAGAGAGGGAATATCTCATGTCAGTTAAAAAGTCAGAGTATGAGGCTATTAAAAACCAGTGGCAGGTTTGTTGTTAATTTTAGCTCAGTAGTCAACACATTTATTCATCCTCCAATGTTTTGATGCTGGTACATGTTGTGGTCACTCCCATAGCAAACGCCCACATGCTTTTCATGCAAGCAGTTAACTAGTTTCAACATGTGGCACTTCTGAGATTCTAGCTTTGCATTTGTCTTGAATTGCCTGTGTTAAATTGCTATATAGAAATTCAGTTTTATGATTATTATTGTGGTAGACTTGAATGGCTGTGCCTTTTTCTTGTCATATATGAGGTCAGGTTTGGTTAGTAAGCCAATACAGCTTCCTAACCAAACTTGACCAAGGTTTAATTGAGGGAGTTGCTAGCTATCCAAATTGGAGCAAACTTCTCATCTGTTTGCATAGCTCAAGCTTTTATATTTTCAGGGTATACAGACTACTAGATTTGTAGGAATTCAGTGTAAGATATTAACAGGGGATATTTTGCTAGGTTCTAGGTTCTAGTTTGATTGTGTTCAAACCTGAGGGCAGACACTTTGTGCATCTGATGTTTATGTATATTTATTTACATTGTGGTTTCTTTCAAACAAACTTTTTACGTGCTTAACATGCTTATATTCTTTTCTTCAGAGTATCTCTACAGAACAGGCAAAAAGATTTACAAAATTTAGGGAGAGGAAAGGGGTTATTGATAAAGATGTGGTACGCTGGAAAATGGCTCATTTTTTTCCTTTTGAATTAATTTTCTTTAGATGAATTGAAAAAGTTGTTTACATTCAAACTTTTAATTGTTCACTTTCTGTTTTCAAGGTAAGAACTGATAGATCACTTTCATTCTATGATGGGGATGACAATCCAAATGTGAATCTTTTACGAGACATACTGCTGACATACTCGTTTTACAACTTTGACCTTGGTTACTGTCAGGTATTTATTGTTGTCAATAATTATTATTTCAGATGGCAGTTATTTATTGATTTTAGATGATTAATAGCAGAATGGTTTTCCATGTACAAAATGTATCAAATATCCTTCTGCTTGCCATTTTTTTAAAGCCAGCATTACCAATGCTTGGAAACAATTGGATCAAAAAACAACACCAAAATTTCCAGGACTGCACATTATTGCTTAAAGCACAACCCATCTGAATTATGGCTTCTTTTTTTTGATTTTTTAAAACTGCAATGAAGATGTAAATGGTAACATATATTTCCCTTTATTTTTCCTTGCAGAATTAAATATGACCTAGTTGCCAGTTACCAAATTTCTGCAAGAATATAGCACAAAGTAGTGTGCAACCCTATAATTCAACATAGTTTGGGATGTAACATTAAGTCACACTGCAGTAGATTTAGATGCATTGATAAAAAAAAGTAGATATGACTTCAGAAGTTTAGTAAAAAAGACTTGCCTAAGTTGGAATACCTTCTAGGATTAGATGTGCACAGTTGATAATAACAGAAGAATTTTTTCTTCAATTGAACACTCAGCATAATGCATGAAATTTTCTTCCGAAAAGGCAATGTTGAACTGCATTGTTCAAGGGCAACGACATGGTTTTGAAATTCCCTTTTTAAGTTTTTCTCGAGTGCTATATGTTCTGGATTACCTATCATCTTCTTGAATAATGCAGATGTTTGGCTTATGGTGCTAATATGGTAGAATAATAAAATATTTCGTTTCTCATTGCATGTGGCTTGATGTCTTGTCCATCATTTGATATGTCCTAGTGGATTTAACTGATAATATCAAATAAATAATATGGATTGGTGCTATATGGACAGGGATAGTAGTTCTCATTGTGCTTGTTTTTATTTAGTCAAATTTCGATCTTTAATGCTATAAAAACAGGTTGTTTTTATTTAGTCAAGTTCAGTTGGGTTCTCTGGAGGGAATTTTTTTTATGATGTTATGTTTTCTTTTGTTTGCACATTAAAGCTTTTTGGTATCAACTTTAAGTTTATTGAATTTAATGTTTAAATTCATCATTGAGGGGCATGATGCTCATTATCTTTTTAGCAAAAGTAAGGTGAAAATGTGATAAGTTTGGATTCATTTTGGTCTATGTTGCTCTTCTTATTATATCAAAATAATGTTATCATGTCACCTGTTCCTTTTGGTCTTCTTACTATTCTGTTGTTTTAATTTATTTTATTTAGGAGAATGAAGAGAAGAAAATAAAAAATCAAGAAAAGTTATGTTATCATGATTCCAGGCAAAGCCTGTTTTGATACCCTGTTAGGTGAAGAAGAGGAAGATTAGAAGAATGTGAGAGCTTAAACCTTAGGGTTAGCTCCTCTAACTATTTATATTAAATACATACCAAATTACATTGATTTAAATACCCTCAATAGTCATTTAAACAAGAAAAGAAAATGATAATAAATCATGTAAAATCCTTTTCGGTTTGGTTCGGTTCGGTTCGGTTGCTAAGGTGTGACAATACGGTTTGCACCTTTAATTAGTATTTTCTCATTTATGGCCTTTAGGCTAACGTGGATAATGTTGATTCAGAAAATGAAAATGTTTGCAAGGGACTTCCTGTGGAAACTAATAAACCGAAGTTCATCCACCTTCGGTTGAGAAAATTAAGCAGTTAAAATGATTTATTTATTTTTTTAATAATAGTAGTCGACTGTAAAATCCTTTAATCTCTCATTGAAGTTACCAGCTCTTTCACACTAACAGATTCATAGATCTTCTATTGTCTATTGTCTATGTTCTTTTCTCCATCCCTTTACCGTGTAGTGCATTTTTGTCGGTCACAGCTCTCCTTCATTAATGATTATCTTTTGCTCTTTTCATGTACTTTGTTGTCATTCTCTGTAAAGTTTCATACATTTCAAATTTGTATCATTTATTTCTTCCATTTGATGCATTGTAAATTGTCATGCATAGGTACCAATATGACCATAATGCCCCAGGTGCTGCTTCTCAGTTACGTCTTACCTGTACAAGGGATCTGAACTTGAATGTTTCAGTGTCTAACGCTAATATGCTTTTTCAAGCTTATGCAAGCTGGAACAATCTTAGTCATGTGGATGAATCCTATAGGAAAAAAGTAAATCTGCTACCTCTTACAAATCTGTATTTTAGTATACTGATTTGATACCCACTTTAACTTGCCTTGATCTGCTAACAATAGTTTGTTTTTATCGGTTATTCAAACAGGATGTAAATTCTCCAACGTATGGTGGAGGACCTTTCATTGATGTTCGTCACAGGAGAGATTATTATATAATCCACAAAACAAACTTGGTCAGGACATTGTTATTAGAGCTACTGAAGTCAGGGGACTTCAGAACATAATAAAGATGCCATCTGGAGATATGAAGCCTATTAAAGTTCCAGTTTTGAAAAATATGCTAGAGTCGCATTTAAAAGGACATCTTTGCAAGAAACTTAGAACAATGGTGATCATCATAATAGCGGAAGCTGAGGTGTGTTTCTTGGTTTTGTTTTACTTGTTTTTTTAGTTTTGGATATGATGCCAGTGAATTCTGTGATTTCCTGCCTTCGTGGGGGGAAATTTTTTTGTTGTATGGCTTGGTAAATAATTTTGTGTCAGTTAAATTAATTAAGGATGAGAAAAGGAGAGAATGAAGATGAAGAATATATACAGAAGTTTTATGTTTTATTATTATTATGTTAGTGGTTCAAAGTACAATATTACCCTCTAGCCTATTAGGCATCTAAACATAACATAATAAACAAAACACATAACAGTGTCCTTGTGGCTGCATCAATTTTGGCCTTTTTGTGACCTCATGTATGTGTCATGGGAGTGCATCAAATAGGACTGCAGCTCAAGTGCTATTTTATTTGATTCTTCTTAAATAGGTACTTTGAGCAGACAATGGTTAATCATTCATTTGGCAAGGAAGATATTCTAGTGTTTGGTGATGGTTGAAATGATTTTTCAAGATACGGTTGTACTGATTTTCTAGAAGCTAATATTGCAAATGCAGGTTTTACACAAAGCATTATCCGAAAAATAAATTTTTAGCTGGCACAGCAAACTTGTTCACAGTAGATAAAGATCCATATTCGTTGATGATAACTAAGTCTGTGTTGTTCAAATGTGGAAGAGAGTCTTATTTAATCTTCGGCGGCAACTGTTCAGAAAGTGGATTGGTTAATTAAGACTAGTTGAAAAAGTGTCAGACATGCATTTAGGAGTGTCTGAAGAGTGTCGGTGTCCGACGACATAGGTGTTGCATGTGACATGCTTTCTCCATAGAAGTGTTAGTGTTACTTGGGTTGAAAATGATAGTGTTAAAACAGGGGATGAGGGTGAGAAACAAACAAAGGCTAACCAGAAGCCTCCCGAGCCCCCAAAGGACTACATTCATGTAAGAGCATGTAAGAGCAAGAAGGAGTCAAGCTACTGATAGCCATAGCCTTGCTGAAAGAGTAAGAATCACAGCCCAATTCTCTCATCATTCGCTCCAATTCTTCCGTGGCTAGCTTAGCATTAACGTTGCAATTTTCGGGTATTTGGGCAGGTTCAAAGGGATAAGATCAGTGAAAGAATGAAGCTTCTCCAAGACCTCGTGCCAGGTTGCAATAAGGTGTGTGTAACAGAATGCTTTGCAACAAATTTAAGCCATAGTAGAGCTTGAATTCATTGTTGGGCAATGACTAAATTGGCCTTGGAAATTTTCTTTCCATTGTACTTGTAGGCGAATGGAAAAGCACTTATGCTTGATGAAATTATAAACTATGTGCAGTCACTGCAACGACAAGTCGAGGTAAATTAGGACTTGTTCTATACCATGGGGTTTCATTTTGATTGCATAATTGAGTTCTATGACTTAATGGGTATTGTGTATTCATTTTGTATTTTGTAGTTTCTGTCAATGAAGTTAGCTTCTGTAAATCCAAGGTTGGAATTTTGTTTGTTGCCCAAATAATCAGATTTCAAAATCCTGCTTTTGGACTCCCACATACTATTATTTTGTTTGTCGCCCACTGATACTATATATATGTTGCCCACTGATACTATATTTCTTGACAGATTGATCGTATTGCTCGTGTTGCATTTGAGACTATTCGGAAGCGGGGTAGGAAACTCTGTTCTATTGATAAAGCAAATGTTTATTTAATGCAACTTGTGCCCACTGATACTATATATATGAATAAACAATGCATTTAAAAATATGCATAAACAATGTGATTAAAGAATATGGAAGCCTTATTTCTTATCATTTTTTTTAAATACCTCCTTTTCGTTGTCTTTATTTAAACCCACTGAACTGTTAAAAGAAAAGCCACACTCACAATTGTAAGAAATTTCACATTTTTCGTTGTCTTTATTTCCTTCATTTTCAGGGGGTTTGCTGTCAAGACTGACCTTTCAACCATTCAAAGTTCTCTTTTTTGTTCTCATGTAAAAAAACCTTTCATTTGTGTTTTGAAATTTATCTCAAATCAAGATTCAAGAATCATTTTTGCATCGCAGCCAGCCATGTCTAGTTTGTTCCCCCAGAATTCAAGTTTCTCACCTGTAAGAACTGCTTCTCCACATATAAGGACCAACCCAGATGTTGATAGGTATATTATACGACCCTTTTTTGTTCGATTTCGATTCTAATGATTGGGTAGTTTTTGATGAGTTTATAGCTTTGATTGAATTGGGTTTTATATGTTTCTGGGTATTCTTAATTTCTTGTAGTCAGTACTTGGCATTGCTCTTAGCAGAGCACCAGAAGCTTGAACCTTTCGTGCAAGTCGTTCCCATATGCAGCCGACTGTTGAATCAAGGTTGGCAACTACCTTTGGTTTTGGATCTTGTCTTTCTGTGTTTCTATTGGGTTATCTTGTTTTTTGACTAATTTCTATAATGGTTCTGTTATATTATGAGAGAGAGAGAGAGAGAGAGAGAGAGAGAGGACTGGGATTGTGCATAAACCAAATTGGCTTCCAATTGGTTTTCTTGTTTTCAACTTTTTTCCAGTTGAAGTTTGAAGGGATATTAATTTAAATTAAGGTTATGATTTGTGTTGTATATGCATTTAGAATTAGAGATTCTTGAATATTTATCAAAAAAAAAAAAAAGAGAAGAATTAGAGATTCTTGAATGATGTTGGGATTGAACTTATTGGATTTTTTTCTTGAAGGATGTTGTATTGGGTACTATTATAGATGTGAGGGAATAGTAATCTCACAGAAATATGTCTGTACAAAGTTTTATTCATTATTGCTATTTTATAGGTATATTTTTAAAGTTCAATCTTACAAAATTAGTAGTTAAAAAAAAAAAAAATCTATTGCGGCGTTTTTCAAAACGCCACTATAGTTATAATTTTAAAATAACAAAAAAGCTATTACGACGTTTTTGAAGCATCGCTGAATGCCTGTTGACGTCATGTTAGCGTTGGCTACATATTTAGCGGCGTTTTTATAAACGCGCCTATGCTAAATTTACGACGTTTTTAAAGCGTCATAAACTTATAGCGACGGCCGCGTCCTCGGCGTTTGGTGGTAAGCGTCAGTAAAGAAATTAGCGGCGTTTTTCATACATATAGCGGCGTTTTTGAAACGCCGCTAAAAATCGATTTTCCGCCAGTGATCTGTATAAAGAATGATGTAAATCGAAATTTTCACAACATCCTGAACAACCCCAAGTAACTGAATGAACACACAGTGCCTAACTGGAAATTAAATGTCCTTTAAGGTGCCTCAGGTAGGCATCAACCAGTTAATTATACTCATAGTTGTCAAATCGGGGCACAAATCGTGTATCAATTTTTTATTTTTCTAAATCGTGTATCATATCATTAGTGTTGTGTATCGTAAGATACTTTAACACATTTAAAAATAGGTAGAAAAATAAATATTTATACAAAACAATAACTTGTGAAAATAAAACACTAACAATGTATAATTCTTTAAATTGCAAAAGCAAAGGTATTTATCAAAAATAAATAAATAAATAAATTGCAAAAGCAAAGCTCCTTAAATTAATTACATGCTATCAATACAAATTGTCTTCACAAGGTAGATATCAATAACGCAAAATACTTAATACCATACAATAAATATGTTAAAAGGGTTGAGAAATAAAATAAAAAGCATCATTCTCATCTAAAAAATACTTATTTTTAATAAGTTCATAAAAAAAAATTGACAATATTATTTACATAAAATAATTTGAATTTTTTTCAAAATTTCTAAAGAAATTTAAGTATTTATGTAACATGCGTATCATATATCGCATTATGTATTGTATATGTATTGTAAGATATATTTAATTTAAGATGCGTATTAATTATAGTATTGATTTACCTCCGAAAAGTATCAAATCGTAAGATACTGACAACACTTATAGCCAGAGACTCGAAACAGGCAGCCTACTTTCTAACAGGAGTGAACATGAAACAACAAACATCATCTTAGAGGGATTCAGTGCAGTTTATTTGAGTTGTCAAGAATCAACTATATTTCATCTACGACCATCTTTACCTGGACAAGCACTCAACATCCATCAGCATTGTGGTCATATGGCACTCATTTCATTAGGCTAAGTTGTTGATTCCTTTTCCACGTGGCTCTTCCAGCCGTCAAGGTAGTGAAACTTTTCAACTATGCCTAAAAGCTCTTTTGGCTGCATTCTGCACCCCACGCTTGAAATGATTTCTCAAAAAACAAGGATCCACATCAGCAATCACAAAGTGATCATAGAACTTTTTCTAGAACTTACATTACCAAGCACCTTGGTTATCATCATGTTGGTTCTACCCAAATTGTCTGCTCCATGTTGTTCAGCTTAGTATTCCAAGCTAAATACTAATCGACACACAATTGTAGCCAGGAACCATATTATCCCTCTTTAATTTTATTTTATTTTTTTCCCTACTAGAAAACATGCATTCAATACAGAAGAATAACCCTATGCAAAATTACTTTGCAACTACAGCAATTAAACTAAGACAAAAGTAGGCCTACTATAGCTCCTACAAGTGGAATCTGCAAGAACACTTTCAAACAGAAAAGAAAAAGGGAGAATTGAAAATATCAAAGACCAAGAAGCCATTCTTCCTAGTGTGGGTACTTACTGCTTAGCACCTAGCACATGTCCTTGACACTTCGACAACTCCACGTGTCCTCTACAGTTGACACAAAATCACATGGTCCACCACGTGTCAGCCACAACAGGGCATGTGAACGGATATCCTGAACAATTCTGCTTCAGTGCTTATACAGCTGAGCAACTCAGGAGGCAAAGGACCAACAGCACTTGGTGCGCACTTTGGTCTCATTAGCCTCAAGAGAAACATAATGAGGCACTTTGTTAATCATCCCATAGGACACAGGATTAAACTAATACATGGGGTCTCTTGTCTTAGGCTGAAGCAAGGCTTAGGACTCTTGGTTAAATGACAACCTTGCTATGGATTGGTGGGTAGAGAGGCAAAGGCTGACTATGGCACTTCACCCCACATGGATTCAGTTGCCTTAGGCCAATTCATAGAGAGAGTAGAGATTTCTCTATACTTTTTTGGGTCTCCTAGAACCTTCTACAAACTTGGATCCTTGGCCTCTGAGGGTTTCCTTAAAAATTAAGCACATGGAGCCCCTAATTGTTCATAAAATTATGAACTACTAATTATTGCCACTAAACACACAACTGTTCGACACTCCACTGCCACTCTATCTCATTGGACTGTTTCCTCTCCAAAACTCTTATGTCTCCAACGTATTTTGCCACTGGCCCATTAAACCACTTTTACTCAACCACACCTACAAGCATGGGCAACCTTTAGCCAATGATTAGCTACTAAGTCATTGCAACATATTCATCATTTTTGGCTTTAAAAATATATGAAACTTACATGAATTAATATAATTCGTCTCTGAATAAATTGATATTTTGGCTTGAATCTCTATAAATTGGAAACTAATGTATAAATGTACATTACATGTAACATCAAAAGTGCTATTTCCTTCTACATTTTCCCGTTAGTTTTGTGATTCTAGGTTGTAGTTTGTTTTTCTCCCTATGAGTTCAACACCCAAAAATAATAATAGTAATTTTAAAAAATGAAATAACATTATTGTTCACATTTCTTACATTCTTTCAAAGCAATAGAACTCTGTGTGGAATTTTACAATCATTGTTAATTTTACAATTCATCTTCCAACACTCTGATTAATACTTCTGTCATTCAGCTTTGAGTTCCATTCTTTACCATTCATTCATTGTCCTGCTTAATATTTGACTTCCAATTAACTCATCCTAACTCTTTCTAACCTGTGCTTGGAAACAAAGAACTCCACTCGACTTGAAACTCCGCATCCATTGACTCAATAACTCAAACTCTATTTAAAATATAAATATATATATATATATATAGACTCAACAAAATCTAAGGCAACTTTTTGATAAAAGGTCATACCCGGGCTCTTGTTTATAGCAGTGTCTGGGAGAGGTAGTAAGGCACCCTCATCCCCTTCCTTTTTTGTGGAAATAATGATTCACGCGACTCAAACACTCGCCATAGTGCTGGAGGTGGATAGCACTTGTCAATAAGCCAAATCATGACATCTAAATTTTCTATAAAAGAAACATATTAAAATCCACGGCCATTAGGCAACTTATTAGGGGAAGGAGTGCACATTGTTGAACAAGCTCATTCAAGTGTGATGAAATCTTAGATAACTTTATGTTCATACCTTTATTTTATTTTATTTTTTTGGGATCAGCAACAAAAGGAAATTTCATTTGTTTTGTTGGGTCATAATGCAAGACACTCTGGTTGCACATTTATGGGTAGTTTAACTGGTTTGTTATTAATTGCACCACTTGTTTTTTTTCCCAAAGACCCCAGTAACTTCAATTACTTTAAAGGATGATTGCAACAAAACAGTCAGATGGTTACCCAAGTTTTCTTCAATACAAAAACAAGTAATCCACTAATGGTCTAATATCTATAATATCTATACAATCTAATCAGGGGGAAAAGAAAGGGAGGGAACCACTAATCTCACTTTCTACTCTATCTCTTTCAATTTTTTAGAACAATCTAGTCAAAATAACGACTTCCTACTGTGGGTTTTCAGACCAATGGTACCAACTAAGAAGCACGAACACTTCTAAGGTGTCGTGTCCATGCCACACAGCAACACTTATTGAATACATACTCAAATATGTCCTATACTATTTCCAAAAATATTTTAGATACTGACCCCTTTTACCAGCTTCGAACCTGGCGTGAAGCAAATGCTATTCATTCCAGCATTGTTGTGTGGTTCGCTTATTTGAGTCACAAGAATCAACCTCTCTATAGAAAATAAGGTAAGGTTGCCTACCTACTACTTTTTCCATACCCTACTGTAAAAGGGAACCTTGTGCACTGGTACAACCGTTTTGTTTCATACCATCGTAGTTCAAACTACACCACCAAACATAGTGCACACACTTTGAAAGGCATGGGATTTTTAAAGAATATGTATGATTATAGTTTTTGTCATAAATTCAAATGTGGAAGTAATCTGAGCCTTTAACAATACCTTTTCCATCCAAGGATATTGAGTCTGACAAAGGAGAATGATATATATCCTTGCTGTCTAGCTATGACCAAAAAGCCTTTTTGACACTAACATTTTTTATGACTTTTTCCAGCACACAGCAATGAACTTATGAGGAAGCTGCCAAACTAAAACTTCCCCCATGAAATAATAGTAAACAAAATAAAAGCAGAAGCAACTCGGAAAAAAAAAAGAACAATGAATCTTTGGGAGCCTTCCTTTCTTCATTGCATTTCATTCTAGTTCATAGTCTTCCCCCTGTCATTTTAAGGTTAGTGTTTCCCTTGATTTGGAACTGCTCTCACAGCCCTCAATGAAACAGACTCTCAGTCCTGTGCCCTTTCACGAAACATAACTAACTAGTGAGATCCCATGCAAATGAAGTGTAGCCCTAATCTAGAACCAAGCTAAACAAAATGATATTTAGCAATAACCCAAAATATGAGTAATAGAGTTGACAAGCAAATGAATAAAAGTATATGCCTCTCTTATATGTCTCCAACCAACCAAGTATAACAAGGATTGTTCATGACTACACCATGCAGATTTTGTAAAGAACAGAGGTGCTGCCAATGGAAAAAACTCCACCTTTCTTTCCTAAGCTTAATCCAACTTGCACAAATAAATATACAGTCAGATAAAACAATTTATTCAGCACCTGTATCCTCAACAGATTTCTTATATTCAGGCTTTAGCTCATAAGTTCCTTGGTTTGTACCCCTTTTATTGTAGACACACAGCATATTCAGAATCTCCTTCAAAAATTGCTGCAGAAAAAGAGAAAAGACCAAAAAATTCCAGACAAGTTAAAACCCATCTGGGAGATTTTATAACATATGTGACACCATGTTATCATTATTTCCTCATACAAACAACAAAACAGAAGATTATGTAATCTAACCTACAAAAGGTTAAAATTTTGCTCTCTTATATTCAAAGTAACTATTAGATGATTTTAACAACATCAGACAAGTCTACTATTAAGTTGAACCCTATAAAATACTAAATCATAATCAATGCTTATCTTATAGTTTTACTAGCAATAACTGCACAAGAATGTGAAATATAAATTAATATTGGGGAAAAATAGAGATGCATAAGGCCTTTTTTGTTGGAAATTCTAACAGACAATTTATGTTTAAAAAAAAAATCACAAGAATGATGTAATAATTTTATTTTTTAAAATCAAAGGTCTACATTAATCTATACTACTTTGTACAAAGCTCTATTCAAAATTTTTTTTTTTTCTATTTATATATCATTGCAATTTTTTTTAAAGTTTTTTAGGAAATGAAAAGGAGGACAGGAGAGTATGATCTATATATGAGGGACTATTGTATCCCAATAGAATTTTGTCTGCAACAATTCAAATATGAGATAAGATATATAATTCAAATTGATTAATAATCTCAAAATTAACAATTTTAAAAATAGTAATCAAATCGAATCTAGTGTTGCAAACAAATCATGCCCTTAAAAGCCTACACCAACAACCTTACCCTACTTTTTACAACAGTTTGTGTGGTCTTCTGACAGAAGGGGAAAATTTCAAAAAGAGTGCTATCATTTCAAAGTGTGATCATTTGGCTTTTTGCTATTGCCACCAAATGCATGGTGATGAGCCAATAAATGGGTGTCTTGCAACCCAGCCACCCAACCAAAATCAAATCAATGTAGGCCCATTTTAGTACTCATTTCTAGTGGTTTGGAAGGGTTTTTGGGTACTTTTACTCGGTTCTTTTTTAAAATTTAAAAAAAAAAAAATTTATGATCTAGGTACACTTTTCAACCATGTAGTTGGTCTTCAATTTTTAATTGAAAATATTCTCAATCTCTATATTTACGATTAAGCTTTCGTGAGTTGTTGCAAGTGGCTACGAGATGAGGAAAGAATTGTTGCAGTGGAGATTGGGAAAGGGAATGGCTTTGGTGAATTGTGGAAGAGTGGGATTTCTAATGAGGAAAGGGATTGTAGGTGACGGGAGAAGGCGGCAGTTGCGTGTCGAGGAGGGAGGAAAGGGGTTGCAAGGAGTGGCGGTGGTCGGGAAAAGGTGGTGTTGGGTGGTGGAACCAACCGATAATGGGGAGATGCGTAGAGAGAGAAGAGAGTGGTGGCAATTTAAGAGGGGGGCAAGACAATGGGTGACATTGGATGGGAGAGGGTTGTGTGAGGAAAGAATTTTGGCTTAAAATTTTGGAGGTTTTGTTGCTAATAGTAAATTTATTTAGGAGCAACGATTGCCATAAAAAGTTTAAAAATAATATTTATATAGTTAAATCTGTTTATCATCAATATAAAAATATTTATGTTGACCATTTATGATAATTATTTATACTTATTATTTGATGTGACGTAATCTCAATAGTTAAATACTCATGTGAAATTTATTATATAAATTATAGTAAAATTAGGGACAGAACCGAATTTTTACTTTTGTGGTGCCAAAACATAAATGATTATGTTTTTTATTTACCAATTGATATGAATTATCATATTCCAAGAGAAGAATAAAAAATAAATTAGGACTTAATTATAAATTAACATAACAAATAAATGGTTTTTACATAAAATTGAAGACAAATAAGTAAATATACACATAATAAAAAAATTAAATCATACGAAGAAAAAAAAAAAAAAAAAACAAACTAGAAGCTTGAATTACTCACATTTATTAAGCATTCATATCATATGGTAAAAGCAAAGGGGCAGGGTCAACACATACATAGCATTTTGCTGTTTTGAAAATAAATTTAGATAAAATTTACAAAAAAAGCAACATTTATATTTGCCTGATTACAGTAGCACTCCTCTCTTAGAAATCTTCTTTACCGCACTCATGAAATTTCAAACTCTGAGCAAGCACTTGCTCTGGGACTCTCCAAATATGGCCAACTCGACCACGCCATTCAACTGTTCGACAAAATGCCTCACAGAAACTTGGGTTGATTGAATTGCTAGCGAAATCCCGAACCAGACCTAGTTCGCCTTTTCGAGTGTTTTTCAGGCCTCTACATCACTTGGGCCAATTGAATTTGCGAGGCAAATGCATTGTCTTTCTTTAAAATGTGGGTTTAGTTATAAATTATTTGTGGGTAGTAATTTAGCTGATATGTGCTCGAATTGTGGCGTGATGGTTGACGCATGTAAGGTCTTTGGGGAGATGTCTTATAAGGATGAGGTGTCATGGACCGCTATGATTGATGGGTATGCAAAAAATGGAGATTTTGAAGAATCTTTGTTAGCTTTTAAGAGGATGGTGATGTGTGAAGATGTAGTTATTGATCAGCATCTGCTTTGTAGCACATTAGGTGCTTGTGGGGCTCTAAAGGCCTTTGATTTTAGAAAATCTATTCATTCCAGTGTAGTGAAGCTAGGATTTGAGTTGTATCTTGTTGTGGGTAATGCCTTAACATACATGTATTCAAAAGTGGGAGATATGGAAAGTGCTTCAAATGTGTTTGCAATTGGCTTTGAGGGTAGAAATGTAGTGTCCTATACTTGTTTTGATTGATGGGTATGTCGAGAAGGATCAAATCGAGAAGGCTTTGGATGTTTATCTTGAGTTGTGGAGGTGGGGGATTGAGCCCATTGAGTTCACTTTCTCTAGCTTGATAAAGGCATGTACTGACCAAGCTGCACTTGAGCGAGGGACCCAATTTCATTGCCAAGTAGTTAAATTCACTTTGACAAAGACCCATCTGTTTCTTCAGCTCTCGTTGATATGTATGGGAAATATGGTATGCTTGATTATTCAATCCAAGTGCTTTAGGAGATTGAATGCCCAACTGAGATGGCATGGAATTTGCTAGTGTGTTTGCTCAACATGGATTTGGAAAAGATCCTATGAAAACTTTTGACAAGATGCTTCTAAATGGAATTAAATCAAATGTTATAACATTTGTCAGTTTTTTAAATGGTTGTAGGCCTTCACGATTGGTAGACGAAGGATTAAATTACTTTCATTCCATGAAAAAGATTTACAGAATATCTCCTAGGTCAGAACATTACTCTTGTGTTATTGATTTGCTTTGGCATGCAGGAAGGCTTAAAGAAGCTGAAGAATTTATCAATAGCATGTCATTCGAGCCAAATGCTTTTGAATGGTGTTCTTTTCTTGGGGCTTGCAAGTTGCAGGGCGACAGAGAGGGGCAAACTAGCAGCAGAACAATTGATGAGACTTGAACCCAAGAACAGTGGTGCTTATGTTTTGCTTTCGATTATTTATGTGGAACTGGGATGATGTAAGGAGTGTTAGGAAGGCATTGAGGGATGGGAATGTGAAAAAATTGCCTGGGTATAGTTGGGTAGGCATCGGTAACAAAGCCCATGTATTTGGAGCTAACGATTGGTCTCATCCAAAAAAGAAAGAAATATGCTGAGAAACTTGATAGTCTTATTGACTAGATGAAGAGATCTGGATATGTTGCTTTCACAGATTCTATCCCACTTGACCTGGACAATAATACAAAGGAGAAGGTTCTTCATCGTCACAGTAAGAGGATAGCTATCGCATTTGCACTAATAAACATGCTAGTTGGGAAGCCAATCATTGTAAAGAAAAATTTGACGGTAAGTGTGGACTGCCATTCTGCAATCAAGTTTATGTCCAAGGTTGTTTGTTGGGAGAAAGATAATTGTGAGGGACAATAGTAGATGTCACCATTTTGAGGATGGGTTGTGTTTTTGCGGGGATTATTGGTAAGATTTTGAAGGCAATTTGAAGGTTGGTGGAGGATACAATGCTTAGAATCATTGAGCTAATCACTGTAACGGAGGTCTTTGAGATCTCTGAACTTTTTGTTCATGCGCTACTGTAATTTGGTACTTTTGGCAATGAGTGTTTGCTCAAATGATAAGCCACATTACTGGGAGGAAAATGACTTTCATGATTATTTTTTTGCTGCCAATAAATCAAGGGGCTAATAAGATCAATGGCTGTCATGAATAAATACAAGGCATCAAAGCTTGCTTTACAGAAGATATGTTGAAGTAAGAACATTTTGGCAATGTCAAAACTCATATTTTGGCATGCCACGTTACCCAAAATGGTATAAATGTAATTTTTTGTTTTATTTTCTTCATAGAATGTCAAATAGAATTCCAATCTTAAATCCTCATGACTTTGAGCAAAGCATCATTGAAATTGATTCTATTGAAAGTTTTTTTTTTGACATCCTTGCTAGAGATCATAATCCAATATTACATCTCTAGCATAGACAAAATAGATTTCGGCAACTATGGTCGCCACTTGGAATAAAAAGGGTGAAATTCATCTGTTTGTATATAGCAGCCTTCATACATATTAGTTGTAACAACAGCTGATGTCTTGAAAAAAATACAATACTTGACATTTCTAAACACAGATATTTTTTTTTTTTCTACAAGAAACGCAAGCATTGACTTCATTTATTTATTTGATAAAATATGTTTCTTTATTACATTATAGTGAAATAGCACAAAGTGGTGTAGTTGAAGTCTAAAACTCTTAAGACAAGTGTAGCATTGTTGGACGAGATCTTGGTTTAGAGAACAAGACTTTGAGCAAAGCATCATTGAAATTTATTCTACAACAAGACCATTTTTTTTTTTTTTTGACATCCTAGCTAGAGATCATGATCCAATATATTGCATCTCTAGCATGGACAAAATAGGTTTCAGAAACCATGTTTGCCACTTGGAATATAAAAAGTCAAATTCAAATGTTCACACTGCCTTCATACATATTAGTTATAACAACCAATGTCTTGAAAAAAATATAATACTTGACATTTCTAAATATGGATTATTTTTTTTTTTTTGATAGGAAACACAAGCATTGACTTTATTCATTTATTGGACAAAAATCTATTTCTGGATTCCATAGCTGTAGTAGTGAAATTGCACGAAGAGGTGTAGAGAAAGTCTTCCTGCAAGATTCAAACTCTTGAGATACGCACAACATTGTTGGACGAGATCTCGGCACAAAGCGCAAGCATGCAAATGCCATTCTAGCAACTAGAACAATGTTCCCCACAACCATTGGATTAGTTGGAAGCGGAAGGCGCGGGTCTAAGACATCAGCTAGCATTATGTTTGGAGCAGACGGTAATTCCAATGATGAGAGTAGTTCTCCCGGATGCCTTCCCATGATTGTTTCTAGTGCCACCACCCCAAAGCTATAAACATCACACTTTTTAGTCACAACCATGGTGTAAGCGAATTCTGCACAAACAAAAAGATCAATGAAATAAGCCATAAACTACACTTTCTATTTAAAAAAGTTAAAAGGAAAGGTATTTTTTGCTACCTGGAGCAAAATATCCATAAGTGCCTGCAATAACAGTTTGATTCGATGAATCAAGATGTAGCAATTTGGCAGTGCCAAAGTCGGAAACAAAAACCTCCCATTTAGAGTTCAATAGAATGTTGTTACTCGATATATCCCGATGAACAATAGATGGGGTGCAATCATGATGTAAGTAGGATAGAGAATGTGATATTGCTTCAACAATGTTTACCCTCAGAGTCCATCCTGATTCAATAGCATCAGCATCAGCATCAGTTCTCAAGGAACAAAACAAACTTCCCCTTTCCATATATTCATACACCAAGAACATGTTTCAGTGCCTTACATTCGTTAACATTTGCACCTCATTTCTGAAACTCTTGTCGAAAGCTGGCTCCTCTACTTCCAAACGATGGAGTTTTTTCAATGGAATTACTTTGCTAGATGGCAACTGAGCTCTGTAGACACTGCCATAACCACCGGTTCCAATGAAGTGTCTGATGTCAAAGTCGTATGTTGCTTTGATGATGTCTTCGTATGCAATTCTTCCATCGTAATTCCATATTGAGCAAATATCCCCATTTTTCATTGCCCTAGCCTCAATTTTGTTTTTCTAGGCCTTACGGCAACAAAAACATGCAAATGCAATAAAGGCAAGGCAAACTATGATAGGGAGAGAAATGATGAGAGTAAACTTTACTATTTTTTTCTTGGATTCATATAGGGGTGGACAATCATACCTATATTGTGGGATTTGACCCTTGAGACGATTGTATGACAGGTCAAGATCTTTTATGTAGCAAAGACTATACGGGACTTCGCCGGAGAAAGTATTGTGGGAAAGATCTAAGTGCCTTAAATAGAACCAGTTTGCGAGTCCAGTGGGTATTGTTCCATTCAAGTAATTATCACTCAAATTCAACTTCTTCAAAAATTTGAGTTGTTCTAGCTCTTTTGGGATAAGTCCACTAAGCAAATTGTGAGGGGGGATTTGGTGATAGCCCCCACTATCTAATTTGTCTTTTAAAAGGACAAGAATTATATAAGTACTTTTAAAACCCCTTAATATTTTAAAACTTGTTTCTTTTACTATATTACCCTCATATCTATCAGCTCTCCTATTAAGCCATCTTCACTGTGTATTTCAGAGTAAAATTTTACTCTGTATAAAAGTAAAATTTTACTCTGAAAAACTAGTAAAATGTTAGACTCTACACAAAAGTAAAATTTTACTCTGTATAAAAGTAAAATTTTACTCTGAAAAACGAGTAAACTGTGAGACTCTAAAGCTAAAAGTAAAATTTTACTCTGTATAAAAGTAAAATTTTACTCTGAAAAACTAGTAAAATGTTAGACTCTACACAAAAGTAAAATTTTACTCTGTATAAAAGTAACTGTGAAAAACGAGTAAACTATGAGACTCTGAAACTAAAATTAAAATGTTACTTTGCACAAAAATAAAAAAGCGAAGGCAGTGTTTGTGGCGGCTGAAGTGTTTGGCAATGACCATCTCTTGATAGTAAAATTTTACTATCATTCTAACACCAAAGTAAAATTTTACTCTAATAATCTCAAACAAAAAACAGAGCAATAGAACAAGAGTAAAATTTTACTCTCATTATCTAAAACAAAAAACAGAGCAATATGTATAACCAAACAACTCCACTAGCACTCTTCTCATGTGGTCGTCATTGTTGATCGCACGTCGTTGCTGAACGATGTTGGAGAAATCAACAGAAAGATCGGAGTAGAGAGATATGACTTTGGATATATTATGGTTGATCTCTCGAATTAAGGCAACGTTCTTGACAAGATTGTCAGGCATTTTCGATTGGTGATTCTCGTTAACCTGTTGAATCAAAGCTTGATTCCAGAGGGAGCAGCGGAAGAGGATCGGACGCCGGCAGCGTTGGCGAGGTCTGAAGCTTCCAGACCTGAAGCTTGAAGGAGTTAGAGAAGGGAGAGAGGGAGGAGAAAGACAAAGAAGGTGGGGAGAGAGTGGGTGGAGAAGGTGGGAAAATTTAGTCGAGGGTATAATAGTCTAATAAAATATTTAAATAATAAATTTTGTCCTTTATGCAAGATTTTATAATTATGAGGGGGTTTAGAAAGTATAATTTTTTTCTTAGTCCTTTTAACAATGAAAGGAAGGTAAAGGGGGTTTATAGCCAAATTTTCCAATTGTGAGAGAGGTCCAGATATTGAAGTTTGTAGAGAACTTTGATTGGTGATATCTGGCCTAAAAGTTGGTTCCATGACAATTTGAGATTGCGAAGGTTGGATAAATGCCCCAGTTCAGTGGGTATGATGTTGTTGATCTGATTTGCAGACATGTCAAGAAACTCCAAGTTCATCAACTGGCCTATAGAAGATGGGATCTTACCCTTAAGGAGGTTATCTGTGAGGTTCAAGTAAGTCAATTGTGTCAAATTTCGTATTTCTACAGGAATTAGACCATGAAGGTTGTTAACACCTAAATGCATTTCAGCCAAATTCTCGAGCTTTCCTATCTCTAGAGGGATGGAACTGTTAAGTAGATTTGAGAAGAGATACAGAAAGATCAAATCGGTTAATTGACCAATAGATGAAGGGATTGGACCGCTAAGTCGATTTGAGGAGAGATTTAGAAAGATCAAATTGGTTAATTGACCAATAGATGAAAAGATTGGACCACTAAGTCAATTTGATGAGAGATCCAGATTCGTCAAAGTGGTTAATTGACCAATAGGTGAAGGGATTGGACCACTAAGTCGATTTGATGAGAGATCCGGATATAACAAAGTGGTTAATTGACCAATAGATGAAGGGATTGGACCACTAAGTCGATTTGATGAGTGATCCAGATAGGTGGCCAATTGACCAATAGATGAAGGGATTGGACCACTAAGTCGATTTGAAGAGAGATCCAGCCAAGTCAAATTGGTCAATTGACCAATAGATGCAGGGATCAAACCTTCAAGATTGTTGCGGGAGAGATAAAGGTTGGTGAGCTTTGACAGAGTGCCAATTTCTTCAGGGATGCTTCCAGTTAAGTTACAGCTGACGAGATTGAGATGTTCGAGATTTGGCAAGGATGTCCAGTTCATGCTTTCAAGCTTTTGGGAACAACAGGGAGAAATAAGTTGTATTTTAGTGACACTTCCTGCCCAATTGCAAGTGATGCCCATCAGCTCGCAGTGATTTGTTGAAGAAAAGTTCCCCCACCAATTGCTATTGAGTAGAGCTTTCGCCTCTATCACTGACGACGATGATTTTGCAGATGCCGAGGTTAACAATCTTGTACTAATAATTGCCGATCAAAAAATAAATAAAAAACTTAGTAATAATAATAATAGTAGTAGTAGTAGGGCATAATTTCTTAAATTAGAAAAACGCAATTAAGTTAAAAATAAAATATTTTATGAATAATTTCATTCAATATAGATTCATTTCATAAAATTTAATTTGTGAGAAAAGATTTAACTTAATATTTTTAACTAAGAGTGAGTTTTTCGGGGTCATGACTTGGAACTACGGACTTTTACATTTGCATTGATTTGGACTCTTTTTAAGAGTTTTTTTTTTTTGGATATATATATATATATAGGACATCTTGGGCCATTTTGTATGCATCAGACTAAATTCTTACTATATGAACAAATCTGAATCCTTGTGATTCGTGATCCCAAAAATTTTACTGATAAGGAGAGTCGAACTTTAAATCTTGAAGGGAACAAACCTCAAGCCTAGGCCTCATTTACCTGACCAAATTCTTCGAGTTCATTGATTTGGACTTGTCAAAAGAAAAAAAAAAATAGTGCATAATGCGTGTTTTGAGTGACTGATATGACTCTCCTTTTGATCAAGTCTCCATTTTATTTTATTTTATTTTATTCTATTCTTGCTTCACCGGCCAACCCTAACTTATTTTGTATTTTAAGTCTTTTAAAATTGAGCCCTTATATATAATCACAAAAAAATAAAAAAATAGCATAAATTATTAAAATTATGCATTAAATTTACTTACAAAAATTCATTAAAACTTTAAAGGAGCCCAAATTCACTATAAATCAATATAAGACATGAACCTTTGCATTTATGAAAAATAGGCAAAAGTTCACATGATAAATCAAGTAAAAAAAGGTAAGAATCCTTTGGACAAGCTACATAGAAGATAAAGTCAAGTAAAACTCACATAACAAAAGAAGTCAAAAAGAAAGCTCACACGACAAATATATCCACGGAGACACAATAAAGTGGATCACATGATGAATGAAGACAAATGAGCCACATGCTAAACAAAACTAAAGTGGTGGAGATACCACTACTAAGTTATAATTTCAATAAATCAGAATGTAAAAAGTTTTTTTTATCTTATTACAAGAAAGTAATCTTTTAATTTTATTCATTTCAATTCCGAAATTGAAGTCCACCCTTTGCTTATAAAAAGGTGTGGCTAAGTCTTATAAAAGAGAGTCAAGAAGCAGAATCTTATAAGTAAACAAGAGTGTTCTCTTTATCTTTCTTGTAAACTCTATAATTTTTAGTTATTCAATAATAAGTTTTTCATTTTCATAATGTCTTTATCTATTGTCTTTAATTTTTTGGAAGTTTGAGATTTATGCTTATAGTCTACTCATTAAAAAGCTTGAAAAATATTTACAACAGGCAAGGTAAGGTGGGTATGGAAAACGCAAAAAAGAATCTCAATGTAAGTTTGTTTTAATTTTTAAGTCATAATTTATAAATTATAAAGTTAATTTTGTTTTATAGTGTTTAATCATTGATAAGTTATAACCTACTACTTGTGAGTGCATCACACAATAAAAATACCAAAAATTCGGCTACGATTGCTCGTGAAGGAATTCCTGAAACCCACCCCGTGAAACGTAGCACTACTGTGCACTTTTTTACATTTGCATTGACTTGTTAGTGCACTTTTTTAATTTGTTTTGATTTATATTAATAATAGTTTACTCTTTGTTTCTGTTATGTTTAAATATTAAAAATTTGTTTATTTTAAAAGGGTATACATCATATACAAATTATGATATTCGTGAGTTTGATTACGATAAATATCACAATTCAATCTATAAGAGTCATAATTAAAAATAAATAAATTATAACCAAATATCATTTACGTTGTGTTTGGTTGGAGAATTTAGAAAAGGATTTGGAAATAGAAATGAAAAAAATGTGTAAAATTAGGTAAATATAAATATATTTTATTTACATTTCATTTACATTTTTCCTTCCCCTTTTCAGATCCTTTCCAAAATCTCTCAACTAAACACAACATTATGGTATATCAAAAAACTCTTCAATCATAATCAAAATAACGCTATAACCAACAATCAAATATGTATATGGTACACATCTCAAAAACCATAAAATTTTCTTATTATTAATTGATTCACTTATTTTTAATATAATAAAATCCTGATTCCAACTTGAATCAACCGGTTATATTGGGTTAGATTTGATTGTATTGGATTGAATATAATACATGATTAATTTGAATCTAGATTCAAAAACTTAAAACCAATCCTAATTAAGTTGGTTCTAAATTTAGTGATAAATCCAACCAAATCGACTCATAAATGCCCCTAATAACAGGAAAATTATTTAATAATCTCGGAACACCACGTGATCATATTTCAAGTCAATCACCAATTACTTAACCCCCATGTTTTTTTCATCCCAACATAAATCGTGGGCTCCTACCCATTTCTATCAATCAAAACTTCATAGAGCACCACATATCTATACTATGAGAATACAGAATAATCACCCCTAATAACATGTGTTATGGATGATTCCCTCATCGACTAGTCTCCATTATGTCCTATTCTATCTACCTCATCATAATTTTATTCTATTATAGATTCAATATGATAAGGGTCGGTCTTGACTTATTTGGAATGTTAAAATCTCTTTAAATTGGAATTTTCATGTGTAATCCCAAAACAAAAAAAAAAAAAAATTAAAATTTTTTATGTATAATTATTAACATTATACACTAAAGTTTACTTAAAAAAATCAAGACATGAAAAATGTTACAAGAACTAAAAAAATAAACATATGATCTTCTTGCTTTATGATTTAAAAAAACCTAAATTACCAACAACAACAACAACAACAACAAAAAAAAACTGAAATTAGCAGATTAACTATTTTTAACATGAACATGAATATAACATAATATGATATAACATAAATAACTAATTACACATTATAATATTATTTTCAGTAAGGGTTGCCATGATATTTCTAATCTTATATTTAACTTCATCTAGTCGAACAAAAAATTTACGTAAAATAAGAATTTACAGCTATTATTTTATTTATTTATTTAAGATCTGTGTTTTTTGTTATCTATTTTAGAGCCAATCTAGTAAATTAATAATAATAATAGGGGTTTTTTTTTTTTTTTTAAATTAGGAAAATGCAATTAAGTTTTTTTTTTTTTTATATAAATAATTATGAATAATTTCATTTAGTAAATATAGTTTCATGAAATTTAATTAGTGAAAAAAAATTTAGGATAAATCACATTGACTCGCCTTTTGTTCTTTTGAAATCACATTGACACCCCTTTTATTTTTTGAAATCACACTGGCCTCCCTTATTAGTTAACACTGTTAATTAAATATTGAAATTATTATGTTACCCTTATTTGTAAAAAAAATAAAAATCTTTCAATTTTTCTTTTTTTTCCGTCTTTCCCCCATTCCCATCTCTATGTTCAATTTTTCTTTTTCAATTTATTTCATCTCTATGTTCTCTATGTTTGGATTTGCTTTCATCTCTTTATTTTTTTTTTTCTCTTCTTTGTTGTAGTCTCTTTGCTTCTGCATCAGAAATCGATGAAGATTATCACGGTCAATAACATATTTTCTATGCATATCGTTGTTGTTCTACTTTGTAGAGCTTGCAGATCACATGATTTGGTTTGGGGAAAATACATGATGAATGATGTTGTGAATATGATTTATCAATTTCACTATTGAAATTTATAATTGATTAGGTACATTAATGTAAACTGCTATGCTATCATTTCTTTTTATGTGGGAAAATGATAGAAGATCAAGGTCCTTTGAGCATCTCTGCCCCTTATTGTAGAGAAAGTTGGTGAAACTCAACAAATGTTGACATGACTTTATTTTATTTTTTTGAACACAACAACTAATATATGAACTAGAGGGTAATTTTGGCATTTTAAGTTTTATTTTTGCGGATCTCATCATTTTCTATTTGATCAATTGATAGTCAACTAACAGATGGTTTAAATTGTTACATATTTTCTTGAAGTAAGGGAGTTTGGTGTGATTTCAAATAATAAAGGGCGTGTCAGTATAATTTCAAAAGAACAATAGGGTGTCAATGTAATTTACCCAAAAATTTAATCTCGTCATACACAAAGTATTTTTAACTAAGAGTGAGTTTTGACGCATTAACATGACACAAATTGCAAAAGACATAATACGATAACATGAAAAATAAATTCATTGAATTAATGTTGAGGTGATTATAACACGAACTTGATTAGCACAACACGATGTCCACTCCTAAGGGCTGAGGCAACTTGTCACCACTCCAGAGGGCCAGCCCGGCATAGCCATTCCTCATAACATGAATTTGCCTTTCTACTTGATGGAATCAAAGTGATCACACCATAATTCGGTGTGACTCAATACACCTAAACATTTTCCATAGGTGTCATTGGTGATTGGGTATGGATTATGAACTTAGCACTGAAAATTGATGTCGTTCACTTGAAATATAGTGAATTGAAGTCATTTGAAATGTGTTGTTAGTGGGAGAACACATTCATACGAATGTGGTCAGATTGGTGAGGCCCAAGTCACAAGCAGTCGTCGATCTATGAGGTAAAGTCATAAATGAAAAAGTTGGCATGAGGCAAAATATTAGTACGAAGGTAGACATGCTCAACTTAGATTTGTCACCTCATAATGTTGTGACCAAGTGGGAGATAATGGAATAAAAGTGATCGCAACATAATTCGGTGTGACTCACTACACCCAAACATTTTCCATAGGTGGTGATATACCTTCCTGCAAGAAACGTAGAGAATCTGGAGGTGGGTTTGAATTCAAAATCAAGAGACAATGTTTTGTGAAGCATCGTGACTCTATACTCTCGTCTAATATGTCAAGGGTTGTGACTTTCTGCAAAGTCCACATGATGCCTATAAATACTTGGCCAAAGCAGTGTATTATTCATTCATTAGATTTCCTAACTAATATTGCATTCTTCACTTCCGGGATGCTCCATTTTCTTGCGTAATAAACACCTTTACGGGAACTAAATCTACCATTGTTAAGTTTATCTTACACTACTAACATCAACACAAAGAAACTTCATCAGCTAAACTTAAAATAAGTAAATAAAAAAAAAATCAGTTAAAAAAATCTGATTTACATCAATTTGTCTGTAATCATGAATGGAAACCAACCAAAAAAATTAAAAAATAATACAAGAGACGGATGGATTTCAACAATATTTCTAAGAATACATTCTGCACGAAAGCAATCCAAAAGTGAACAAGAATGGGAAAGAGGATGGCTCTCTCAAAGGACAACTGGAAATTGCACTAGTAATAACGTGATTAGATTTTGAAAACACAAATTCTATCCCACTTGACGTGGACAATAATATGAAGGAGAAGGTTCTTCATCATCACAGTGAGAGGATAGCTATCACATTTTCACTAATAAGCATGCCAGTAGGGAAGTCGATCATTGTGAAGAAAAATTTGAGGGTACGTGTGGACTATCATTCTGCAATCCAGTTTATCTCCAAGGTTGTTGGTGGAAAGATAATTGTGAAGGACAATAGTAGGTTTCACCATTTTGAGAATGGATTGTGTTCTTATGGCGATTATTGGTAAGATTTTGTAGGTTTGTGGAGTATACAATGCTCAGAATCAGTGAACTACTCACTGTGATTGAGATCTTTAAGATCTTGAGATCTCTGAACTTTTTGCTCATGTGCTTCTGTAATTTGGTGCTTTTGGCAATGAGTATTTGCTTAAATGACGAGCCAGAGTATTAGGAGGAAAATGACTTTCATGGTAACTCTTTTTTTGTAGCCAATAAATCAAGGGGAAAATAAGATCAATGAATGACATTCACAACACAAAGGAATGCAACGCATCAAAGCTTGCTTTGTAGAAGATGTGTTAAAATAAGAACATTTTGACAATGTCAATTGGACATTCACATTTTTATCCTGTAACTAGAATTGAAATCTTAAATTCCTAATGACTTTGAGCAAAGCAAAGCATCATTGAAATTGATTCTAGTGCAAGACCTCTTTTTTTTGGACATCCTGGCCAGAGATCATGATCTAATCAATATATTACATCTCTAGCATAGACAAAATAGGTTTCAGAAACCATGTTTGCCACTTGGAATATAAAAGGTGAAATTCAAATGTTCACATATAGCAGCCTTCATACATATTAGTTGTAACATTCAAAGTCTTGGAAACAAAAAACGATGCACGACATTTCTAAACGTGGATTTTTTTTTTCAACAGAAAACACAAGCATTGGCTTTATTCATTTGTTGGATGAAAATCTATTTCTGCATTCCTTGCTTGTAGTAGTGAAATTGCATAGAGAGGTGTAGCGAAATTCTTCCTGCAAGACTGAAACTCTTGAGATATGCGCAACATTGTTGGACGAGATCTCGGCTCAGAGCGCAAGCATGCAATTGCCATTCTAGCAACAAGAACAATGTTCCCCACAACTATTGGATTAGTTGGAGGCGGAAGGCGTGGGTCTAAGACATCAGTTAGCATTATGTTTTGAGCAGACAACGATTCCAATGATGAGAGAAGTTCTCCAGGATGCCTTCCCATGATTGTTTCCAGTGCAACCACCCCAAAGCTATAAGTATCACACTTTTCAGTCACAACCATTGTGAAAGCAAGTTCTGCACAAACAAAAGATCAATGAAAGAAACCATACACTTCACTTTATGTTTAAAGAAATTAAGGAAAAGTATTTAATGCTACCTGGAGCAATATATCCATAAGTGCCTGCAATAATAGTTTGATTTGACGAATCGGGATGTAGCAATCTGGCAGTGCCAAAGTCGGAAACAAAAGCCTCCAATTTGGAGTTTAATAAAATGTTGTTGCTTGATATATCCCGATGAACAATAGGTGGGCTGCAATCATGATGTAGGTAGGATAGAGCATGTGCTATTGCTTTAACAATGTTTACCCTCAGAGCCCATCCTAATTCAACAGCTTCCTCATCAATTCTCAGGGAACAAAACAAACTTCCCCTTTCCATGTATTCGTACACCAGGAACATGCATTTGTTGTGCAAACAGAACCCATAAAGCTTTATTATGTTTCGGTGCCTTACATTAGTTAACATTTCCACCTCATTTCTAAAACTCTTGTCGAACGCTGGCTCCTCTGCTTCCAAACGATGAAGTTTCTTCAAGGCAATTACTTTGCCAGATGGCAACCGAGCTCTGTAGACGCTGCCATAACCACCGATTCCAATGCAGTGTCTGATGTCAAAATCATCTGTTGCTTTGATGATGTCTTCGTATGCAATTCTTCCATCGTAATTCCATATTGAGCAAATATCCCCATTTTTCACTGCCCCTGCCTCAATTTTGTTTTTTTGGGCCTTACGGCAACGAAAACATGCAAATGCAAGAAAGGCAAGGCAAACTATGATAGGGAGAGAAATGATGAGAGTAAACTTTATTATTTTTTTCTTGGAGCAATTTCTTGCTTCATATGGGGACCGACAATCATACGTATATTGTGGGATTTGACACTTGAGATGGTTGTATGACAGGTCAAGATCTTCTATGTAGCAAAGACTATACGGGACTTCGCCAAAGAGATTGTTGTGTGATAGATCTAAGTGACTTAAATTGTACAAATATGCGAGTCCAGTGGGTATAGTTCCATTCAAGTAATTATCACTCAAATTTAAGTTCTCCAAAAATCCAAATTGTTCTAGCTCTTCTGGGATAAGTCCACTAAGCAAATTGTGAGAGAGGTCCAGATATTGAAGTTTGTAGAGAACTTTGATTGGTGATATCTGGCCTAAAAGTTGGTTCCATGACAAACTGAGATTACGAAGGTTGGATAAATGCCCCAGTTCAGCGGGTATGATGTTGTTGATCTGATTTGCAGACATGTCAAGAAACTCCAAGTTCGTCAACTGACCTATAGAAGATGGGATCTTACCTTTAAGTAGGTTATCTTTGAGGTTCAAGTAAGTCAATTGTGTCAAATCTCCTATTTCTACAGGAATTAGACCATGAAGGCTGTTACCACCTAAATGCATGTTAACCAAATTCTCTAGCTTTCCTATTTCTGGAGGAATGGAACCGTTGAAATGATTTGACGAGAGATGTAGAGTAGCCAGATTGTTCAATTGACCAATAGATGAAGGGATTGGACCACTAAGGATGTTACCATGAATATTCATTTCAACCAAATTCTTCAACTTCCCTATTTCTGGAGGAATAGAACCGTTGAAATGATTTAAGGAGAGATCCAGAGTAGTCAAATTGGTCAATTGACCAATAGATGAAGGGATTGGACCACTGATATTAGTATTAGATATATCAAGTTGTACTAGTTGGGTGAGGTTTCCCAAGGTGAGAGGTAGCAAACCTTCAAGATGATAGTTGGCGGAGAGAGAAAGCCAGGTGAGCTTTGACAGAGAACCAATTTCCTCAGGGACGCTTCCAGTTAAGTTACACCAGTGGAGATTGAGATATTCAAGATTTGGCAAGGATGTCCAGTTCATGTCTTCAAGCTTTCCAGGGAGGAAAGTGTAATGATCAGAATAAGACCTTTCTATGCGAGTGACACTGCCTGCCCCATTGCAAGTGATGCCCAACAGCTTGCAGTGATCGGTAGAAGAAAAGTTCCCCCACCAATTGCTATTGCGTAGAGCTTTCGTTTCTATCATTAACGACGATGATGCAGTAGATGCTGAGGCTAACAAACTAGTATTAATAACTGTCATGGATACTAGTGCTATGAGTATAGCAGAGGAATAACAAACAGAGGAACACGTTATGCTATTTTTACTCATAATTGATGTATGTCTGTATGTATGGATTTTGTTTTGGAAGCTCTAAAATAAGTCATGCCATTTTTACTCAAAGAGGGCTTTTATCCTTGAGAATAATATTATTTTGGTGTTAGTGAAAAAGAAAGACTCTAATCCATTGTTGTCTTCCTTGTAACTTCTGTAAAGTTGTGGTCATGATTTGGAATTCATTTGCATTGACTTGGACTTGTAGTACTCACAAGAAATAGGGGAAGAAAAGAAGTGCATAACACGGTATACTTTTGATCTAAGTAAAATTATGTTATTATGATGGTGTTTGGGAAGTGAGTTTTTATGTAGATTTTATTAGATGTAGGATATTATTGAATAAAAAATTTTTTGTGTTTGGAAAGATAGTTGGTTTTTTTGTGGTTGGATGTGATGTTTGTGAGACAAAAAGTGAAATGATTATGGAGTTGGATGTGATATTTTGTTTGAATGTGTTTTTTTTGGTTTTGCAAAATTTTTGTCTTTTAATGAAAAAAATAAGAAAAAACCCAACTCATTTTCTTCCCAAACACTTAAAAATCATAAACCACAGTGATAAAATTACTAATAAGTTTTATTGTGTTTTGAAAATTACTATTCTGTTAGATCAAACTTCAATATTAATAAATAATTCCTATTTTCTTTTTTATTTTATAAATTGTTGTAAAAAAAAAGTTCAGTTATTCATAATAGTATATTTTATTTTAATTTTATCTTTCTCATTAAAATATAAACTAAAAATTTCATTAATAATTTTAATTTATTAAAAAAATTATAATAATAAAAAAATTAATTGTTGAAATTAAATGAATTTTCATAAACAAAAACATAAGTTTGAGATTAATCAATTATCTCATGCATTGAGAAATATACAGATTTGTCATAATATTATTTGATTTTGTTCAATTATCTCATCCATTATTTGATTTTGTTTAAAAATTTTCTATTCACAAGGATAAGAAACAATGATGTTGATAATAATGTTGAGTTTTGGTGAGGTGGTTTGGAGATTTGGGATGAGGGAAAAGAAGAAGAGAAAACAATTGAAATTTGAGCAAGAAAATGAAGAATCTATATGTGTAATTAAGATGTATCATGGGAAAAATAATATTTTATTGTAGACTTTAATATGTGTTAATGTTTTTATTAGTAAATTTACATTAGGGTATAATAAGAATTAAAATTACAAAATTTTAATTAGTTGTACTTAATAATTTTTTTGAATGTAAATAAAATATCCCAGAATTTAATTATCCATATTAAAATGTGATAGGATTCAATAGTAATATTGGAAATAAAATATAACTTATTGGCTTCAATATGATAATAAAAGCCGAGCCTGACTTATTTGGGACTTTAAAAGTCTCTTGAAATTGAAAACTTCAAACATAATGACAAAAATAAATAAATAAATAAATTCTATATATAATTATTAAAGGGCCTGGAGGGTCTCCAGTTCAAATTTGGGACAGATTGTGGGCCCCTTTTCGATAATTCGAACGGTTTATATTTTAGGGTTTCTTGAGTACATTATCTCTGTAAAAGATCACATAGATCGGATAACAGATACTATGCATTCGGATCATATTTGTCCCTAAAAAAAAAAATGGACGGTCAGAAAATTAACGGTTTATAAAAAAGTGATCTGAATACATAGTATCCGTTATCTGATTGATGTGATTTTTTGCAGGAATAATGTACTCAACAAATCTTAAAATGTGAACGATTCGAATTATCGAAAATGGACCCAAAAGTAGGCCCAATGAGCCAAACTAAACCCTCCAATCCAGATGGTGGACTGGAGACAAGCCACTATCATTATTAAAATTGTACGTTGAGTTTATTTACAAAATCAAGGCATGATGAAAAATCATTGCAAGAACGAAAATTAAAAAAAAGCGCAAATTACATTAACAGTCTTTATAATTTGATACTCGTATCACTTTGATCTTTAATTTTTCAATTATAATACATTTGATGTTGAATTTTGAATCTTGTTCCAAATAAAGGTAATTGAAGATATCATTGCTTAATTTCCAGAGCAAAATCGTCAATTTGATAAAATATAAACTAATTTGATAACAATAAATGTCAAAAAAATATTTTTAAATTTTTAAAAATTATTTTTTCCCACCAAAGATAAAATTATGTAAAATTGATAAAATTTTTAGACATTTATTTATTTATTTATTTTACTAAATAATTTTTATTATGTGTTTGAATGATAATTATGTAATGGGTGGTTCTTAGGATTTTAATGTGCAATCGATATATTTAATATATAAAAAAAAATTAGTTTTAGATTTTTTGATTTAATGGATTGATTTAATAATGATATCAAAATTGTCGTCATATTTGACTTTTACAAAAATAGAAACTAATTTAATGAAAATAAAAACAGCCACCCATTATATGATCATCATCCAAACACAAAATAAAAATTAATTTGGTAAAATAAATAAATAAATAAATGTCTAAAAGATTTATTAATTTTACATAATTTTATCTTTAGTGGGTAGAAATAATTTTTAAAAATTTAAAAATATTTCTTTCACATTTATTTTGTCAAATTAGTTTATATTTTATCGAATTAATGATTTTGTCATTGAAATTAAGCAATGTTCAATTGTCCTTATTTGGAACAAAATTTAAAATTCAGGATTAAATATATCACAATTGAAAAGTCAAGGACCAAAGTGATACAAGTTCCAAATTATAGGGACCGTTAGTGTTATTTGCCCTAAATAAAAATATGATCTTCTTGCTTTATGATCTTAAAAAAACTTAAATTATCAAAAAAATACTTGAAATTAACAGATTAAGGTTAACCATTTTTTTGGACATAAACTTAAATATGACATGACTTGATAGCATAATATTATTAGTTATACATTTTAATATTATTGTCATGATTTTTTTAGGATGAAGCACCAATAAATCTCAAATAGCGATCTTATGAACTGTTTGGTCATCAATTTTTTTCTTATAGACCCAAAGGTTCCATTTTAGTGTGAATTACATAAAGATCCAAGTATAAACGTGTGTGTTATGTATTAAAGGATAAATGTGGATTTTCTCATAATGTTAAAATTACTAAACATAACCAAAAAAAAAAAAAAAATCTTACTGTATTTTCCCAAACATAACACTCCAATGTAACACACTGAAAAACTCTTAATGTATTATTTTTCTCAAATGTAAGAACATAACATTTCAAAAAAACTCCTTAGTATACTTTTTCTAAGCATAATACTCCAATCAATATAACATACAAAAACTCCTTAGTGTACTTTCTCCAAACGTAAGACTCCAATGTAAAACACTAAAAAACTCCTTAGTGTACTTTTCTCAAACATAACAATATAACATTCCAAAAAAAACTCCTTAGTGTACTTTCCTAAACTATTAACACACTAAAAAACTCCTTAGTGTACTTTTCAAATGTAATACTCCAATCAATGCATTCTAATGAAACACTCCCATGTAACACCAGAAAACCACACTAAAAGAAATTAGATTTCTACACTCGACAACCAGCACTTCAATCACCAATTCCTCTAAAAAGAATCTTCCACACCTCACCTTTCCATTCCGATCCCAAAAATGAATTAGAAAATTGAAAAATGGATCACAAAAAAAATATTTTCTTAAACTCAAATGGCACCAAATCAGATAAATGCAAATTTTCAAAACAAAAAGGATTAATTGGTTCATAAGAAAACTCTTAGAATTAAATGGATCAACATTCCCCTATATGGGATTTATGTATAAATTTATCTATTTTTTAATATTTTATGTGACTCCATTTAGTCAAATAAAAAAAGGAAAAATTGGTCTAACATCCCCCTCCAACTTTTAGTAATGGAAGAGGTCCACAATATTTTTTTTTTGTAGCCTAAGATCCCTTACCTACATCCATATATCACAACCACTCTCTCTCTCTCTCTCTCTCTCTTGTTGTAGTCTCCTCCTTCGCATCCCACGTCGCCGCCTCCTGGGCCACTACAACTCTCTCTCTGAATTGAGAGCAATAACAAAATTGAAGCAAACAACAATGGCTTCATCAATCTTAGGATTTTGCTCTCTGAATTCAATTTGCTCATCCAAATCTCACATCCCTTCTTCTCTTTCTTCAAGCTTTCTACTTGGGTCCCTTTATATTCAAAGCCATAGCAGCTTTGTTAGTGAGAAAACGAAAAAGAAAGAATCACAATGAGCTTTTCAAATACAAAAATTTCATCAGAAATAATAGGGATTTATGATTGACATTCTATAGAGAAAGTGTGACACTGGTATATATATATAGTGTATGTATAAAAAAAGAGAGAAACTTACGTTGAATCAAGGCTCCTTCTTTTCACTAAAACACAGTATGGGTATGTTGCTGGAAGAAGACGAGAATCGAGAGGATGAATTTTTAACATCTGAAATTCAAAACGCCCAAACAGACCCTTACAGACTATAGCTTATATCGATTGAGAGTGAATGCTCTCTGTACGAAGCAAAGCAAATGGGACTGGAGAGGATTGTGGAAAGTCCAAAATGCCTTAAGCTTCTCTATAGTTCAATAGGAAGGTTTCTTTGGGAATTGACTTTCTCTGTAAAAATTTTCTCTTCCCTCTGAATTTTCTTTGATGATATTAGATTTACTTTACTTTATGTGCCTTCTTGATCTTACTGAAGCTAGTTGTTTAGTTGAGATGAATTTCTCTGCAATTTCTTTGTCATTAGTTTGGTTGAGATGAATTTTCTCTGGCATTTCAATTTGTATTACTTGTTTGATTTTCACTGCTTAGTTTCCTTCATATGATGAATTTTCTCTGGAATCTGAATTTTCTCTAACCACAGTTATAATCACATTAACTTATGTGCCGTATTGATTTTCTCTGGCATCTGAATTTTCCATAACTCATCAAATTATGCTGCTTGTTTGATTTTCACTGATCAGTTGTCTTCTTGTGTGTAATTTTTCCTTTGAGATGAATTTTCTCTGACATTACAATTTTCTATAAACACATTGAATTCACCTTACTTTATGTGCTTGTTTGATCTTGTTAAAGCTAGTAGTTTGGTTGAGATGAATTTCTCTGCAATTTTTTTTGTCATTAATGCCTCGATTGATGCTAGAGAAAATTGGTCTGTGAATAGCTCAATTTTCTTTGGTTTGTTCAAAATACAGAAAAATTTGTTTTGTTCAAAATACAGAAAAATTTGTGAGCAAATCAGACAAAATTAGTCAAAACACAGAGAAATTTGTGAGCAAACCATAGAAATTTGAAACCAAAGAAATTTAAAAATACGAAGAAATTTTGAAAACACAGAGAAATTCAACAAATCAGAGTTATTTCAACAAATCAGAAATTTCTCTATGTTTTGAAATTTCTCTGGATCAAAATTTCTCTGTAAAAATTTGAGAGACCCTAACTACTATGAAAATATTTCATGTTCTTTATGCAGTAAAATCTGAATATGAGAGACCTTAAAAAAAATTCTCCATTAAAAAATTATGATAATAATAAGGTATAGTTTTTTTAATTAGGAAAATGCAATTAAGTTAAAAATCAAACATTTAATGAATAATTTCATTTAATAGAGATTAGTTTCATACAATTTAATCTGTGAGAAAAATTATAATCTCACCATACACCTCGTATTTTTGACTAAGATTGAATTTTTTTTTTAATATGGCACATTAACACTAACACGAATCGAAAATGACACTATACAATAACATAAAAAAATAAAAAGATTAAATTAATGTTGAGGTAAATATCTAACACGAAACAATATCCACTCCTAATCGCAGAGGCAACTGCCTTTGTCACCACTCCTGAGGGCCGGCCCTGCATAGCCATTCCTAATAACATGGAAGACTTTATCAGCTAAACTTAAAATAAATAAATAAATAAGTCAAGTAGAAAATCTGATTTTCTTGAATTTGTGTGTAATCATGAAAGGAAACCAGCCCCAAAAAATAAAATAAAAAAATAAAACATGAGATGTAAGGAGTTGAAGGATATTTCTAAGAATACACTCTGCAATAAACACTATAACATATAAGAGTTTTAAAGATCAAATATTTTGGTTTCTAAAAGTGAAAATTTTGTTACAAAAAATATTTAGGGATCAATTTCTATCGTCATGAGGATAGTCGCTAAAAGGTCGTCTTGAAAAGTAAAAAACAAGACATTTAGCGACAAAATTTTGAAAATGTCGCTAATAAATAAACTTTTAGGGACAAAATAATTTGGTCTCAAAATAATTTATTTTTTTAGACAAAAAATTTGGTCCCAAAAGGATAATAATTCATCACTAATGTCTATTTTGATTGCTAAAAATATAATGACACTTTTCGCAACAAAAATATTTGGTTCTTAAAAAATAATTTTGTTCCTAAAATTTGATTTCTAAAACCTTAATTTTTTGTAGTGAAAGCAACATAGGTACAAATGAGTGTTTATCAAATCTACTAAAAGAAGTTATACAACCACCAATCTCTTAGAACCCTCTGGTTATTGAGACTCAATTATAGATATAAGTAGTTCCATGTTTTTGTTTTCAGCAATCAAGGTACAAAAGACATCAACAAACATCTTCATTTGATGGCTGGTTTGAGAATTTTGTTACTTTAGTTGTTTTTTTAGCTTTTTAAAATATATATATATATATATAACAAAGTAGTAGAAAAAGTGATGTGATAACTTGTACTAATTTTTTGACTTTTTAACTATTTTAATCTATAAACAAGACCTAAAAATGTAGATGAGGTATATGTGCGAAATTTTGCATTAGGAATGGGAGCTGAGCTATCCATATGTCAGTCTGTTTAATTATCTGAATTCTTCATATGGGAGCAGTGTAAATCAACAGGTTCAATATTGCATTAGGAATGGAAACCTGACGGGGTTCTTCTGTGATGGTCCCCGGTGTGCTATGTTGTTGGTGAGTTTGGCTGCTTTTTTGGGAGTTTTGCTTCTTGGTCGCTTAGCTATGCTCAAGCCGCAAATCTTGATGGTCGCTACTAGAATGCTATGCTTAGGTAGTGGTCTGTTGGTCTGTTTTGTTGATTGCTATGCTTAGGTAGTGGTCCGCTAAGCTCACATCGGGTCTGCTTTTGTTGGTCTTTTGTTCTGTTTGATATGTTGGCTGATATATAGGTCTGAGATGGACTCTGGTGTGTTCTGTTGTTGGTGTGTTTGCTTTGGGTACTCAGCTAGCAGCAGCATTGGTAGGGTGGTTGAGTCTGGCTAAATGGTCTGTTTGTTCAGCTGTGTTGTTGTTGTTGTGGTGTTTGGTCTATTTTTTTGTTGGTTTCTCACTAACTCAAGGGGTGCTAGTAAATGATAGGATGGGCTTTTTGGTGCCAATCTGGTTCGGATGATTTAGCTCATTATGATACTTTTGCACTTCCCTTTGCTTTATTGATATAATTTATTTTGTACTTTGTACTTGATTCTTACATTAAAAAAGTTTCTTTTTTGTCGATCAAAAAAAAACAAGACCTGAAAATCTTGTTGTTAGAGAAGAATGACTTGATTCCATAAAAATTCAAAATCGAGGGGAGAGAATTGGAAGTGGTAATTACAACTATACAACTCCAGTGGTTGCCATATGCCTCATTCTTGTGAAGGCCTCATAATTTTATTTATTTATTTATTATTATTATTATTTATTTATTTATTTTGGGTATGTTTAGGGACTTCTATAATTAAGGTGGTCATGAAAGGCTTGTTTTTATACTAAAGTCTCATAAAATGCACAATTCTTTAGTTTATTCTATTCTCTATTTTTTTCCCTCTCCATTAAGAGATTTGATTTTGGTTTAGTTAGGTTAAGAAAAATTTTACACGAAATGAACCCTTCAATTTTATAGTTGAGGAATTGAAACCAATCACATATTATGGTTTAGTTTGTAAATTTTTAGTTTAGTATAAATAAGAGATTCCCAAGGGGCTTTAAAGATTTTGTAAAATCTATAAAATCTCAAATCCAAATACACGAAAGCAAATTATAGAGATGATATATAAATGTATTACTATTAATAATACATGTAAGAGTTGCTTTTGCAGAAAGAAATTTTTTAAATTAAAATCGATAAAATCATATCTAAGATATTTCAAAGAATATACACTCTGCACCAAAGCAATCCAAAAGTGAACGAGAATGGAAAAGAGGATGGCTCTCTCAAAGGAACCCTAAACCTAAAATCACCAGTGAATGGATACACATTTTTATGTTGTAACTGGAATTGCAATCTTAGTGGGTGTTTGGGAAGTGGCTATTTTTTAGGTTTTTTGATTTTTTGGCTATTTTAGTAGGCTATTTTAGTTTTTGTCTTTGGGAAGATAGGATGAATTTTTATTTGGGTTGTGTATTAAAAAATGTGTTTGAAATGATATTTGAGGCTGAAATGACAAATTTGTCCCTGGCTTCACTTTTTTCAAAATAAGTTTGAAGGGGCAAAATTGTCATTTACTCTTTGAAATGATTGGGTTGTCAATCCTTGTGCCTACACCGTCATGTTGACAGTGTAGGCTGCGCCCTATATTTATTTTTTTTTGGTTAAAATCAATGGGTTTTAGGGGCTAAAAGGCTTTTTTTTATAATTGAGGCTAAAATAGCCTGTGGCCAAGCTTCCCAAACACTGCCTTAAATTCCTCGTAAATTTAAGCAAAGCACCATTGAAATTGACTCTACTGCAAGAAATTTTTTTTTTTTTTTTTTTTTTTTTTTTGACAAACTGGCTAGAGATCATGATCCGATATTACATCTCTAGCATAGCCAAAATAGGTTTTGGCAACCATGTTAGCCACTTGGAATAATAAAGGGGGGAAAAAAAGCTAAAATTCATCTGTTCATATATAGCAGCCTTCATACATATTAGTTGTGACAACCAATTTCTAAACATCAATTTTTTTCAACAGGAAACACAAGCATTGACTTATTCATTTATTGGATACAAATCTATTTATGTATTCCATAGCTGGAGTAGTGAAATTGCATGAAGCGGTGTAGCTAAAGTCTTCCTGCAAGATTGGAACTCTTGAGATACACCTAGCATTGTTGGACCAGATCACGGCTTAGAGCACAAGCATGCAATTGCCATTCTAGCAACCAGAACAATGTTCCCCACAACCACTGGATTAGTTGGAGGCAGAAAGCGCAGGTCTAAGACATCAGTAAGCATTATGTTTCGAGTAAACGGTGATCCCAGTGATGAGAGTTGTGGGTGTTGACTTTCGACTTCACAACCAAACAGGGAACTTAGCTGGAGAGCACGCAGCAAAATAGATTAATCTAAGCACCTGCCAACCAGAAGATAAGAATACTACGGTGGTTCATCCACCTGGGAGCACTCCAACGATCAAGTCAGTCAATCTTATCTCTCAAGGATAACAGCTCAAGTAAATAGCTCACAAAATAAAACATACCTTAGACCCACGGAGGTGCTTTACTTTTGTAGCCAATAGTGCCCTTGTCCCCTAGAAGTCTCACTTCATAAGACTCAAGCACAATGCTTATCTCGGACTCTTAGCTAGATATGGATGAACTACTCAACAGACTCATCCTTATTCGAACTAAACGCATCACTTATCTAGGACTCTTGTCCTCTATCCAAATATCTCAAATTTTGGTATTACTGCACTATATCTTGGCAACACCACAATCATCTCGTAAAACTGGCTCGTCCACATGGCACTAGGCCATATCTCAGCCACATGACACGACCCTAAAAATACATCCCTACAACTGCCGTATCGATGCCATAAGTCATGGCAAAAGGAGATTTGCCAGTAGATATTTTCGGTGTAATGCAATATGCCCATAATATCTAGAGGTATGATTGTCTCAGTGCCATAAGTCATGGCAAAAGGAGATTCGCCAGTAGATCTTCTCGGCATAGTGCGATATGCTCATAAAACATTAGGCAATTCTTCTACCCACTTGCCCTTGGCAGCTTCCAACCTCTTTTTTATTCCACCACGAGGGTTTTGTTGGAGGCCTCAGTTTGGCCATTGCTCTAAGGGAAGCTAGGGATTGAGTAATAGTTCTTGATCTTATACTTCGCATAGGAGTTCTTGATCAACTTGCTATTGAACTGGGTGCCATTGTTTGCCACAATGGCTTTTGAGATTTCGAATCTGGTAATAATGTTCTCCTAGATGAAGTTCTTGACATCTACGTCTCAGATTTTGGCTAGAGGCTCAGCCTTTATCCACTTTGTAAAGTAGTCCATGGCCACCAATAAGAACTTTATTTGCCCAGTTGCCTTGGGCAATTACCCAACTAGATCCATACCCCATTGAGAAAATGGCCAAGGACTGGATATAGGGTTGAGATCCCCAGCTGGATAATGTATCAAGGATGCAAACCGTTGACACTTCTCGCACTTCCTGACATAGGCTTCGGTATCCTTTGCATATAGGGCCACTAGTACCCTTGTGTTATGGCTCGATGGGCAAGGGATCTAACTTCAATGTGACTTCCACAAACTCCTTCATAGATCTCGTATAAGAAGTCTTCTACCTGGAAAGGATGCACACATTGTAGCAAGGGTCCTGTGAAGGACCTTCTGTACAAATGGCCTTTAGCGGATAAGCAAAATCTGGCTAACTTCAGTCTGATCTTGTAGACCTCCTTTTTGTCTTTTGGTAGCTGGCCGTCTCTAATAAACATGACCAAGGAATCCATCCAACTTGGGCCCAGCTCTATGTACATTGCCTCATATTCTGTTATCAAAGGTTCTATGGTAGGTCCTAATAGATAGTCTATCATTATCGTTCTTGGTGTATCTGATTTTATGGCACTGGTAAGGTTAGCCAGGGCATCAGCATGGCTGTTATCTTCTCGGTAGACTTGCTGTAACCGATAACTATGTAACTGTTCTAATAACTTGAAGACTTTTCTGACACAGGCCACCATACTCTTATCCCGGTCTACGTATTCTCCCGTTGCCTGGTTGACAATGAGTTGGGAGTCACAATAGACTACCACCTCTTCGGCTTCGACTATCGCTACTAATTTTAATCTGGCAATCAGTGCCTTATATTCTGCTTCATTGTTTGAGGCCTTGAACCCTTGTCGAATTGATTATTCAATCATCTATCCGTCTGGTGAAACCAACACTACTTATGTCCCCACTCCTCGACAGTTTGAACTACCATCGACAAAGAGACGGAAGGACTCGCCGAGGTAGATGTCACAAGGTTTCAACTTCTCTTGTTCTTTTTTCCAGCCTGTTGTGGAGCTTTATGGTGCCAGCTATGTCTCTTTCAGTTATTCCTCGCACACCGAGGTTCACTGGTCTGGGCCTTGGGCTTGTGCTTACAGTGAATTTAGCAATAAAGTCGGCCAAAACCTGACCTTTGATTATTGTCCTTGGTCTATAATCTATGTCATATTGACCTAGAACCACAGCCCATCGCACCACTCTGCCTGTCAAGTTCCCATGTTGCAATAGGGACTTCAGCGGGTGCTCTACCATCTTGTGAGCTTGAAAGTAATGGTTCTATTTTTTGGATGCCATTACTAGGGTGAGTGTTATCTTCTCCAAAGGTGAGTACTTGGTTTTTGCACTTGCCAGGGTCTTTCTTACGTAATATACCGTTTTTTATTCCCCTTATTCTTCTCGGACAACCATGGCACTAACGGCGTGGTTTGAGACTGCCAAATATAGGAATAGGTCCTCTCTTGGAACCGGGCTTGACAACACCGGTGAGGTTGTCAAATACTTTTTCAAGTCAACTTTTCAGATCAAGGATGGCCTTGATCTGATCGGGGCTCACTTCAATTCCTCTCCTAGTCACCAGGTATTCTAGAAATTTGCCAGATCCTACCCCAAAGGCGCACTTTAAGGCATTCAAACAAAGCCAATACGCCTTGAGGATATCAAAAACATCCTTCAGATTAGTGAGATGATCTGAAGGATCCTTGCTTTTTACAACCATGTCATTGATGTAGACCTCCACGGTTTTCCTGATCAGATGCTTAAACATCTTTGTTACTAGTCTCTGGTATGTTGCCCTTGTATTCTTCAACCCAAAGGGCAACACTCTATAGCAGTAGAGTCCCTTTGGCGTGGTGAATGCTGTATTCTCTTTATCTAGAGCATACATGGCTATCTAATGATAGCCTCGGTATATATCTAGGAAACTCATCTTTCCATGGTCAGATGTGACATCCACAAGCTGGTCTATCTTTGGCAAAGGGAAACAATCCTTTGGGCAAGCCTTGTTCAAGTTTGTGAAGTCTACGCAGACCCTCTACTTGTTGTTCTTCTTCTTTACTACCACTGTGTTGGACAACCACATTGGGTAGTTTACTTATCGAATCGCTTGGGCCTCTAATAACTTCTCTACTTCTTCTTCAATTGCTTACACATGGGCCAAAGTTGGTCGTCTGGCTCTTTGGACCACTGGTTTCGCCATCCTGTCCACGTTGATTTTGTGGCAGGTGACCTCGGGGCTGATCCCCGGCATCTTGTATGGCGTCCATGCAAATACCTCTATGTTTTCTCGTAAGAAAGCTTCCAACTTTCCCTTTTTTTCTTCAGTCAAACCTGAGCCAAGGAGTAAGAATCGGTCTTTATCCCCTTCTTGTACCAGAACCTTTTTGAGGGTTCCTGGTTCTTGTTGGCGGGTTCTTTGCCGAGATCGTCCAAGACCTCTTGGTTTTTGTCTTTTATTTCATTCGTCTTTGTTTCTTTAACAGCATAGCTGTACTTCATTGCTACCATGGAGGAATTCTTTGCCTGCACTTGGTCTCCCCTTCCCCCTTTAACCCCAAACTCTATTGGGAACCACAGTAATTGGTGCGGTGTTAAGGGAACAACCCTTATAGTATACAGCCAAGGTCTTCCCAAAATAATGCTGTAAGGGGATGTGGTATCTATTATGGTAAACTATGTGACTACCATCTTAGTTCCTGCCTAAACCTGCAGGTTTGTAGTCCCTAGTGGCCATGTAGGGGTTCTATTAAATCCGAACATGAGACTGTCGGATTATCCCAAATCGTTCTTGTGGAGGCAAAGCTCTTTGTAGTATTTGACATACATGATTTGATGGGAGCTGCTTTGATCTATAAGTATGTGCCTTACCTGGCATTCTCCGACTTTCAGAGTCACTACTAGAGCATCGTTATGTGGATGTTGTACCATATCTAGGTCTCCCTCTGTGAATGATACCATCAGCCCTTGATGTTCTTCTATGCAGGGTTTCTTCTGCTGGACTTGGTAGACATGCTGTAGATGCCTTACCCTTTGTGTCTTTCCTCGAATCTCATTCTCGTTGACCCTCGTATGGATCACGTTGATAACCCGTGGTCATCTGCCTATGGTGGCGAAGGTGGGGGTGCCTCCTCAGGCGCCTGGGCCAACTTCGCCTGTTCCTCTCGTGTTCTTGCTTCGTCTATCGGGTCTCTCAGGTGTCCTTGTCTGACCAGATCTTCCAGGTGTTGTTTCAGGGCCCTGTACCCTTGAGTCATGTGCCCATTCTCCTCGTGGTAAGTGTAACTTTTCCCAGGGTTTCTACCCATGTACTTCCATGGAATCTTATGTGGTGGCTTAAAATAAGGCTGATTTTGGATCCTTTCCAAGACCCTGCATACAAGGATCTTGAAAACTTTGTTCACTGCCTGTATGGCTTTCAATCCAGGTTTCGACTTGTTGGCGCCGTTATTTCCTCAACTACGCTTTGGTGAACCGTTTCTCTTTTCCTGCTTTATTACGTTGGTCTTTCTGGCTTTCTTGTCCTCCTCCGGCCTTACGTACTTCTCAATCCTTGCCATGAGATCTTCCATGTTCTTCGGGAGGGCCTTTACAAGGGATTACCAAAGTGGGCAATCGTTTTCCAAGCTATTTTTAAAAGAAACCAGTGGAGTTAATCTGATCAAGGCCAACCGATGTGGTTGTCAAATAATTTTGCACTTTTAAGTCTTTTGAAATTGGGCCTTTATATATAATCACAAAAAAATAAAAAATAAAAAATTGCATAAATTATTAAAATTATACATTAAATTTACTTACAAAAATCCATTAAAACTTTAAAGGAGCCCAAATTCACTATAATCAATACAAGACATGGACCTCTGCATTTATGAAAAATAGGCAAAAGTTCACATGATAAATCAAAGTAAAAAAAGTAAGAATCCTTTGGACAAGTCATGGAAGATAAAGCCAAGTAAAGCTCACACAACAGAAGAAGCCAAAAAAAAAGATCACATGACAAATACATCCAAAGAGACACAACAAAGTAGATCACACGGTGAATGAAGACAAAGGAGTCACATACTAAACAAAACCAAAGTGGTGGAGATACCACTACTAAGTTGTGGTTTCAATAAATCAGAATGTAAAAGGTTTCTTATCTTATTACAAGAAAATTATCTTTTAATTTTATGCATTTCAATTATGAAGTTGAAGTCCACTATTTGCCTATAAAAGGGTGTGGTTGAGTCATGTAAAAGAGAGTCAAGAAGCATAATCTTATAAGTAAGCAAGAGTATTCTCTCTATCTTTCTGTAATCTCTATAATTTTTAGTTATTTAATAAAAAGTTTTTCATTTTCATAATATCTTTGTTTATTGTCTTTAATTTTCTGAAAGTCTGAGAGTAGTAATACAAGTAGGGTAATCTTCACTGAGTGTGAGATTTATGCTTACAGTCTACTCGTTAAAAGGCTTAATCTTCACTGGGTATGGAAAACGCAAAAAAGAATCTCAATGTAAGTATGTTTTAATTTTTAAGTCATAATTTATAAATAATATAAGGTTAATTTTATTTTATAGTGTTTAATCATTGACAAGTTGTAACCTACTACTTGTGAGTGCATCACACACAATAAAAATACCAAAAGTTCGGCTACGATCTCTCGTGAAGGAATTCCTGGAACCCACCCTGTGAAACGTGGAGTTTTCTTAGGTGTGCAACCCACAAAAGGTGTAAGTGGGTTGCACACCATGTGCCACTTACACAAAAGGTGTAAGTGTAAGGTGTAAGTGTAAGTGGAAGGTATAAATGAAATGTATAAGTTGCACACCATGTGCCACTTACACAAAAGGTGTAAGTGCAAGGTAAAATAGATGTAAGTGTAAAGTGTAAGTGAACACAAAAAGGTGTAAGATGTAAGTTGCACACTATAGCATTACCCGTGAAACGTAGCACTACTGTGCACTTTTTTACATTTACATTGTCTAGTCTAGGACACACAAGACAGAAAGGAGGAAAATAAGTGCATAATACGGTATTTGATTTAATTTGTATTGATTTATATTAATAATTAGTATATTATTCGTGTTATGTATGAAATAAAATAATATATTATTTAATAAAAATATAATAACTATATTTAATTATTTTATATTATATAAAATAAAAGTTAAATGAAAGCTAACCAATCAAAATTTTCTTAATTGTTTAAAATGAAGGGGGAAAAAAATTAGTATGAGATATTAATTATGAGGTTTCTCACTAAAAATTTCATTTTGCTTATATATATGGGAGTATAAGATTCACTTTATGTAAGTAAAATAATTCACTTTTTCCTTCTTTTCTCGATGTGGAATTATAAAATAAAAGTTAAATAAAAGCTAATCAATGGGAATTTTCTTAATTGTTTAAAAGTTAACAATTGTTTGAGCGGGAAGTTTATTTCGAATTAAGCAATCTTAGCCGTTTAATCTTTAATTAGGTCAATCTTTAATTTATTTCGAATTAAACAAATTTAACCAATATATTTTGATAAATCCACTAAAATCGTAGTTAAATCAGCAAATCAATCAAACCGAAAATGGTTCACCCTATCGGCTAGAGCAAAAGACCAACCAACTTATACAAAAATTAATTAATTAAAACTTTTAAATTTTATTTTAATTTTAAAATTTAAACTGTCTTGAACTGAAATATACACAACATTACAATATTAAATGGGAGCATAAGGTTTATATGTTAAAACAACTCATTTTTTCCTCCTTTTCCTGATGTGGGATTGTAAAATAAAAATTAACAATTGTTTGGACGGAAAATTCATTTCTAATCAAGCAATCTCAGTCGTTCAATTTTTGATAAGGTCAATCTTAATTTATTTCAAATCAAACAAATCTAAACAATATATTTTGATAAAACAACTAAAATCTTGGTTAAACCAGTGAATCAGTCAAACCGAAAATGATTCAGCCTAATCGGCTAAATCAAAAGACCAACCAATTACAACAAAATTAATTAATTAAAATCTTTAAATTTTATTTTAAAATTTAAACCATCTAGAACTGAAACATGCACAATACTATAATATTAAATGAAAGTATAAGATTCACTTTATATAAATAAAATAACTCACTTTTTATTTATTTTCTCGATTGGGATTGTAATTATTTTTAAGTTAAATATTATGAGAGTTTCAAAATCTCATACAAAAGTATTTTTAAAATCAAAATTATGTGTGATTGTAAAATAAAAGTTAAATGAAAGCTAGCCAATGAAGATTTTCTTAATTGTTTAAAATTAAGAAAATCAAAAAAATGAGTATGAGATATTGATCATAGGGCGTCTTACCAAAAATCTCATTTTGCTTATATAAATGGGAGTATAAGATTCACTTTATGTAAGTGAAATAATTAAATTTTTATTTCTTTTTCCGATATGGGATTGTAAAATAAAAGGTAAATGGAAATTAGCCAACGAGAATTAGAGAAGCATAGTTTAGGTTGGTGAATTTATTATACTCGATCATTTTTTAAACTCATATGCATGTTAAAAAAAAAAAATCAAATTCATTCTAAAGTCATGTTAATAAAAATATATGATATATTTATAAAATTATATATATTATTTATTTTTAAAAATTAAAAATAATAAAATTACGTGATTACAAATGATAGTCTTGCTCAAAGTAAATCGAACTTTAATTTGTTCAAACTATTGCTAATTAAAATTGAAAATAAATTAAAGTCAATCAACTGACCTCTTCTCCTTTCCAATATGTGCCTTGTTACAATGTCATCTATGTGGTCATAATCGTGGAATTAACTTGCATCGTTGCATTTGGAGCAAAATATTGTTTTAAATATATAATTAATTGTAGGTTGTAGTCATGCAAGCAACATGGAACCAATTGGGGGAGATGAGTGACGGCATCCAAATTTCGAAACTCTTTTATTATAATAATAATAACATTAATTATTAAAAAAAAACCTTTAAATTATATAAGTTGACCTCCTATTAGAGAGGCATATTTTCACCGTACAGTTTGGTGAACCATCAATTTAAACTATGATAAAAGCTTCCAACCAAAACAATCCCAACCTAAACAATTCACTTTTTCCATCTTTTCCCAATGTAGGATTATTAAATAAAAGTTAGCCAACGGAGATTTTCTTAATTGTTTAAAATTAAGAAAATCAAGAAAATTAGCCGATGGAAAAAAAATGAGATATTGAAACTCTCACAATACTCTTCACTAAATGGGATGGAAGTATAAGATTCTCTTTATATGAGTAAAATAATTCTTTCTTTTTTTTTTTTTCCTTCTTTTCTTGATGTGGGATTATCAAATAAAAGTAATTATTTAAAATTAAGAAAATCAAGAAAATTAGAATGAGAATTTGGAGCTCCTAAAAGGTTTCTCAGCAAAAAGTCCCTTTTCCTTAGCCAATGGAAAAAAAATCAGATATTGAAACTCTCACAATGCTCCTTACTAAATGGGATGAGAGTATAAAATTCTCTTTATATGAGTAAAACAGCTCATTTTTTTCCTTCTTTTCCTGATTTGGGATTATCAAGTAAAAGTAATTATTTAAAATTAAAAAAATCAAAAAAATTAGAATGAGGATTTAGAGCTCTTAAAAGGCTTCTTACTAAAAAAATCCCTTTTTCCTTATATATATAGATAGTTTGCTCTTTATTTATGTTATGTTTAAATATTAAAATTTTGTTTATTTTAAAAGGGTATATATCATATACAAATTATGATATTTATGAGTTTGATTACAATAAATATCACAATTCAATTCTATAAAAGTCATAACTAAAAATAAATAAATTATAACTGTAGCGATCTCGGTTTTGCCTTGTCTCTTGTGATGTTCCGGACCCAAGTTTGTATTGTTTGAATGGTGGTTCATGTCGTGTTTCCCTTGTCTTCCCCTCATTGTTGGTTATTGGGTTGTAGTTATGTGTTTGGAAAAGGTTGGTTGCTTGTTTTTCCAAACTTTTAGTTGCCTAGAATTTGGCTCTTCCGCTCGATCGGGGCTTTCTACGCTTGAGCGGGCTTCTGAAATTTTGCTCTACTCTCGAGCAGGCATTCGGGCGCTCGAGCGGGGTCTCTGTCTGCAAAAGTACTGAAGGAGCGTATTTTACGATCAAGCGCAGCGTTTTACACTCAAGCGGGATTCTGTGTCTAACACTCGAGCGGGGCTTTCCATGCTCAAGCGGACCACGTTTTATCAGCTCGAGAAAATGACATTTCATATCACTTTTTGCAATCCTCTCTCTCTCTAAAACTCTCCAAGATCCAGATCTAGAGCTTCTCTCTCTAGGAATCATATTCTCTCTTTGATTTCTCCAAATCCATTGGGATTTTGGCTATAGTTTCTTCATCAAAGTTGTATAACTTCTCGAGGGTTTCGTTGTGTGCGGTGGAGATCGAGTTTCAACACCATAAATTTTGGGTGTTTCAACTCTTTTCTTCTTCAAACTTGAGGTAGGGATTTTCTTAGAGTTATATATATATATTTGCAAGATCTATATGATTTTCGAAATCATCTTTTGATAGCTTTGAAAATTGATTGTTGATTCAAGAAGTTGAGCGATTTTGAAAGTGGGTTTGTCTCTTGTTCTTTTAAAATGATCTTATGGATTTTGATCTTCATTAATTGAAGAACAGATGATTTTGGAAAGTTTTCTTTCAAAAGATTTGAGTTGTATAGTTTTGGTGAGAAAACCTAGAATTTGGAGATTTTTTTTTAAGAGACTGAAAATCTATGAATGATATTGTTATATTTATTTTGTGTGTCAAAATAAATCGATGTTCGAAAATTTTCTTATTTATATTTATATAAATGATGAATTTCAGGGAATATGATTATTATTCATTTTGGAAATTATTGTTTAAAATGTTGAAATAGTCTTGAAATGACTAATTGTTGAGGATATTTGAGAAGAGAGAATTGTGTTATTCATTGGATGATGAATTGGAATAAAAGTATTTATATTCATCTTGTGTTATTGGCATATTAATTCATTGATTACATTAAACTTTGAAAGTTGATTTAAAAACTTGCATTGAGAAAAGAATGTTGAGAAACAAATTTTCATGAAATAGTTTTGGGGTAAATACGTTGGTAAGTCTTGATAGGTGGTGTAGATGATATTGAATAAGTTGGCCTGAGAGTCCGGGGTGTAACACCGAAAACCCGCGCGGATAGGTGTCAAGTCTTCCGATTAACACCGGTAAAAATGACAAATTGGTAATACTTGTATAGTCTACTTGTAAACACCGACCTAGGGATTACCAGAGTCGTACTTACCACTCTTGAAATGAATTGTTAAATTTTGAAGAATTGAAATTGTATGACATCATTGAGCATGATAGTTTTTCAAAGACAAAGATGTGATTTTCTTTCAAAATGGCATAGCATGGCATGTGGATTTCATCTCTTGAGATTTGTATAAAATGTATATATTTTGTTAAAGATTTTCTACTGGGCTTTATGCTCACCCTACGGGATTTTTGTGTAGGAAAAAATGTGGTGATACTGCCTAACTAAAGGCGAGGAAATGTGTGTTGAGAGTACGAGACTCTCATTTTGCTGTGACTCTGTGTGTAAGCCAAGGGTTGTATGTGTGTGGGTTTGAATAACCGTTTTGTGTAACCAAACTCAAGCCTTGGAAACTTGTAAACCCTTGGGGGTATTTATTTGTTTATTTACTTGTTGTTGGATTAATGTATTGTTGTATAAAGAACTATTGTATAATGTAATGTAAGTTTGGAGATTTATATTTGGTTTTTCTTGAAAGAGCCATGATTGTTGTATTATCATTTGGGCTAGAAATTTGGGGCATTACAATAACCAAATATCATTTGTGTTTGGTTGGGAAATTCGGGAAGAGATTTGGAAATATAAAGGAAAAAAGTGTGTGAAATTAAGTAAAATATAGATCATTTCACCTACTTTTTTTCCTATCCCTTTTCAAATCCCTTACCAAATCTCTCCACCAAACACAACATTATGGTATATCAGAGAACGCTTCAATCATAATGAAAATAATGCTATAACCAACAATCAAATATGTATATGGTACACATCTCAAAAACCCTAGAATTTCCCTTATTATTAATTGATTCACTTATTTTTAATATAATGACATCCTGATTCCAACTTGAATCAACTCGAGTTATATTGGGTTGGATTTGATTGGATTGGATTGATTATAATACATGATTGACTTGATTCTAAATTCAAAAACTTAAAACCAATCCTAATTAAGTTGGTTCTAAATTTAGTGATAAATCCAACCAAATCGACTCATAAATGCCCCTAATAACATGTGTTATGGATGATTCCCTCATCGACTAGTCTCCATTATATCCATCATCATTTTATTCAATTCTAGATTCAATATGATAAGTGTCGGTCTGACTTATTTGGAATGTTGAAATCTCTTTAAATTGAAATTTTCATGTGGTAATCAGAAAATAAATAAATAAATAAATAAATAATTTAAATTTTTTATATATAATTATTAAAATTATACACTAAGTGTGATATCCCTGTTCCGTAATATGTTAATTGGTCCTTAATATGAGTATGACTATGTGTTTAATATGATATTGTGTGCCATTATGTGAAAATATGTGGTTTTGAATTTCTATTTGTTCACCGTAGGAATATCTGTTTGATTTTCTGCTTTGGAAATTAAATTGAAGGCCTTATCGGCCACAGAACCCGAAATTGATTGCGCCATTGTGATTAGCGTGATTTTTAGAGCCTACGGTGAAATTTAATTGGAAATTGATTCGAATCAGATTAAATTGATTTAATTAGTGAATTAGTGCTCTATTATTATATATTAAAATAATATAACAAGAGGGGCTTTTATATGAGCACTACACACGCAATTTCTCTTCTTTAGCTTGACTTGGCTGATTATAAACTCTAAGGAAAAGGAGAGGGTCAGCTAGAGAGAGAGAGAGTGAAGGGAATTGGAGTTTTAGCCTCAAAGCTTGGTGATCTTGAAGGCACACTCAAGAATTTACCATAAATTGTAAAGATTAAGCTCCTAGGTGAGTAATCACCCCTTGGTTCATAGGTTTGAACTTGTGATTTTGTGTATTCAAGCTAGTTGGGTGATCAAGAGTAAGAGTTAACATGATTTGAGTTGGTTTTGTTGATTTGGTAGTCTATATGCACATGCATGTGAAGAATTGTTTTGAGATTGCATGTTTGAGCACAAAATGTATAATCCATGGGAGATTTTGATTAAAGCTCTTATTTTGACCTTCTCTTCATCATCTAAGTTGATAATGAGAGTAATTTGCCACATGCATGTACAATTCACAAGGATGTAAGTGTTGAATGCATGAAATTATTATGGTGGTAATGATTTGGTGTAAATTGGGACATGCATGTGATTAAATTATGAAATTGAGTTTCATTGTGTTGTAATTTGGTGTGTATACCATGTTAGAATATGTATATGTGAAGTTTGAGCCAAAATCATGCATTTGGAACCTTTGAACATCAAATTGAAGCTCAAGAACATGTTTTGGATTTTTCAGAATTTTGATGTCCGCTCGAGCAAGGAAACCGACGCTCGAGCCTGAAATTTGTGCTCCTAGTATTTTTTGCAGACTTGGATGTCCGCTCAAGCAGGGAAGTTCACGCTCGAGCGGGAAGCTATGTAGACAAACCTTTAGCTCAAGCGTTAGACTTCACGCTCGAGCGTAATTTTGATGCATCCAGTACTTTTGCAGACCTCATGGGTCCGCTCAAGCGGGGAAGGCCACGCTCGAGCGGGGACCCTGTTTTCTGAAATTTTGAAAAGGCATTTTGAGTTTCGTTTTCCATCCTCTTTCACTTCTAAGTACTCTTAGGCATGCATTGAGCATTATAATTGAGTTAAAGAGATAAGAATGAAGCCTAAAGAGGAAAATGTAAATTTAGAACGGATTGAATTGTTTGTGACCCTTTTGTGTTCATGGAATGTGCAGGGTCGAGCTCCAGGGCAAACCAACTAACCGATCACTGTGAGTAATATCTTAACAAAGATATCTGAAATATGTTGTTGTCCAAATTACTTACTTCTAAGTAAGTTCTATAAGTTCGTTGATTCGATTGGTGGACAATGTTGCTATGCCAAATGAATGGGCCAGAGGTCGTTTTGACATGAATGAATGGGCCAGAGGCCATTTTGACATGAATGAATGGATGGGCCAGAGGCCGTTTTGACATGAATGAATGGATGGGCCAGAGGCCGTTTTGACATAAATGAGTGGGCCAGAGGCCATTTTGACATGAATGAATGGGCCAGAGGCCGTTTTGACATGATTGAATGGGCTAGAGACCGTTTTGACATGAATGAATAGGCCAGAGGCCGTTTTGACATGAATGAATAGGCCAAAGGCCGTTTTGACACGAATAAATGAATGGGCCAAAGGCCAGTTTGACGTAAATGAGAATATGAATTGGGCCTAAGGCCGTTTAAAACATGTTGTTCTATATGTCGTTTGTATAACTCCTTTATTTGATATTATTCACTGGGCTTTCGCTCACGCTCATTCATGTGTTTGTAGGTGAGCCAAGAGAAGTCCAAACCCAGCTCCAGTGAAGTCTGTGAGGAACAACAAAGGTTTTGAAGAGTCAGCCCTTGCGTCTCACGCATGAGACCCGTCTTTGCCTTTTTGTCATTCTGTTTTATTTTGTCATGTGGGCGAAGTTCTGGAGTATGTTGTATATAGTTTTCTTGGATTGACTTAGACTTATACGATCCTGTATGTACAGAACCTTGTGTTGTACATAATTTGTTGTGAATTATTAATATACATATGTATGGTTGTTATGATGTGCCATGTAAGCACAGCTCTATAGACAAAGTTTTAAATTGCTTCCGTTTGGCCCCAATTAACTCTGTTAAAATACGTTTGGTTTGGTTTCAAGCCGTAGGTAATCTCATGATTACTGGCCCGTTATTTCCTCACCAGGGGAGGTGGTCGGCTGACCACCTTGACCTTTTGAACCTAGTCGGCTAGGTTTGTCTCTTTGGGTACATTCCAGCTGTGCTAGCTGTCTTGCACCTGTCCCTCTGTCCGAGGGTATGCCCTGGTTTTTGGTCCATTTAAGGTGGTTTTCACCCCTTTGCTTGGTTTCAAGGAGAGTTTGGCCCTTTTGGTCAAGCTTCTTGGGGAAGCTTGACCCTTTTGGTTTAGCTTCCTCAAGAAGCTTGACCCCTTTGGTCAAGCTTCTCTTAGAAGCCTTGAACCTTTCTCTTGGCTTCTCCAAGAAGCCTCACTTCTTTTCCTCTATATAACCAACACTCCACCTCCATTTGCAAGGGTTAGAAGATTTTGGCTAGTGCATGCATACAACTCCCTCCCTCTCTCTCTATACTTCAACCATCAAAACACCCTTGTTCTTAGCCATTTTACACTACACCTCCAAGCCTACTACCTCCACCACCCATTCAAACACCTTGAGGCTGATTTTTAGAGGTTAGGAGCTCATTTTCTTGGACCAAAAGCTGCTGCATTGCTGTGCTACAAGGGTAAGTCATCTTCCCCCTCTTTGAAGCTTTATCTTGCTCTATACCTTAGCCCTTCTTGCTTGCATTTCTGGGTTTCGACCCAAACTGTAAAGTGTCTTATTTTGACTCCCTCTTTAACTTTGATTAAGGACACTTTGCTGTTTGAAGTCATCTATTTTCTTATTTGTTCAATCTCTCTTTTAGGGCTATTTTTGCATCATATTTTAGCCTTACTTGCGAACATTTTTGAGACTTTCTATAAACTGGAAAAAGTCTTTTTTTGACATTCTCTTTAAGTTTGTTTGAGGTCACTTTTCTGTTTGGAGTCATGTCCTTCCTTGCATGCTTCATTTCTACATGCTTTGAGCCATACATTTGAGCATTTGCATTGGCCTTATTTTGGCCTCTTAGCCACTGAAATCCAGTGGATTTTCAGTGGCATTGATGAGGTTTTGAGCTTTGAAATCATAGAGGGGTGACCCTCTCACCCCTCATTCTCTTTACTAGCATGTTTGGCCTTCCAAAGGGACTCTATTTTGCATGCATTGAGGTCATGTTTCAGGCCTTATTCTGAGGGTTTTAAGGTCTGCCTAGGCTCTGTTAAGAGCCCATTTTGCCATATCTTATGTCTATGATGCATGTGTAGAGCAATCCCATTCAAGGCCTCTCAAAGAGGCCTTCCTTTGCATATTTCCTAAACTGATTTCATGGCCTATTTGGTGAGTTTTAGGGCTGTCATAATCCATTTCTAGAGTTGGTTTGGTCTTGCTAAGTGTCTATCTTATATGTGCTTAACAACCCCTTATATGGCCCTTTAAAGGAACTCGTCATTTTTGCATGTGTTGGCTGCATTTCAGAGGTTATTTGGGTATATTTTGACATATTTTATTCACTGATTTTGGCTGGTTTGATGAGTTCTCTTGTACTTCATATACATGCCATATAAACCATGTTTACTAGCCATTGTTGCATATTGTTTTAGCCCATTATGTTAGCACTTTTTGGCCATGCTTTAAACTAGAAATGTGCATGTTTTGTGTAATAACCCCGACCCGTAATTAGCCGTTAATCAGTAATTAAGAATGTTAATTAAGTGAATAAGATTAATTACGGGATTAATATGTAATCTGCATGATAATTGGCTTTCTATTTGTCACTTATAAAAATATCTGCTTAGAATCCCGCTTTAAACTGAAAATTTAAAGCCTTATCGGCATCCGAACCCGGAATTGATTATACCATTGTGTTATTTGGAATTGTTAGAACATTATGGCATATTTAATAAGAATGAGATTTGGTATGATTAATTTAGCCTAAATAATGTTAAAACACATTAGTTTGACTATTTACCTAAATGCCATTGAGTGGCCTACCTTATACCATTTTTAATACTCTTTTGAGAGCCTTTCATACCATTTGCTCAGCCATTTTCTTTGCTACAGCTGAGAGAGAGAGAGAGAGAGAGAGAGAGAGAGAGAGAGAGAGAGAGAACTTGATTTCATCTTGGCTTTGCATAGAGAATTGGAAGATTGAAGGAGTTTTACAAACATTGAGCTTCCCTACCTTGAATTGAAGACTCTAGGTGAGAGTTCAACCCCTAATTTGTAAATCTAAGTCTCTAACATGAAGATTTTGTGATTAAATATGTGCATTGAGCTTGGGTTTAAGAATTGGGTTGCAATTCATACATGCATGCTCATGTAGGTGCTAAATCACCATGATAGTTAGGAGTTTTACCATTTGTGTTGATTTTGGAGGTTGAAGGGTACATGCATGCATATTTCATCAAGTTTTGTAAGACTAATTCATGTTTTTGAAGTCTTGGAAGAGAATGTGGAAGAGAAATCCACATGCATACATGAATAAGTGGAGTTTTGGCATGTTGAGGTTGGTTTTAAGCATCTATGTTGTTATCAAGAGTTATTTGACTCATGCATGGGTAATTCATTATGTTTTAAGGTTTAAATTCATGTTTTGAAAATGATCTCTTGCATGCATGGAGCTTAGGAGCTCAAATTTCAAGTTTCTTGAGTATTGAAGACAAAAGCTTTAAAGAATTCACATGCAAGTCTTACCTTTGAAATTCAAGTTGAAAATGTGAGTTTTGACAAACCTTAGGCCATGATTTTTATAAATTGATCTTTAAACTCTCATATTCTACAAGTTTTCTAGGTTATCTCAAGTTTTAGGGCCCAAGAGATGAGTTTTGAAAGGTTGAATGTCGAATTTGAAGTTGGAGGTGCAATCTGGAAATCCCAGATTTTGCATCTTCGCTCGAGCGAAGGAGAGATCGCTCGAGCGACCACTCTGAGGTCGTGCTCTCCGCTCGAGCGACCAAGAGTTCGCTTGAGCGTAAATTTCATGCTCCCAGAAGTTTGCATCATTTACAGATCGCTCGAGCGAAGGAATGTGCGCTTGAGCGACCAGTCACATTTTTGCATGCTCGCTCGAGCGAGGAAAGCTTCGCTCGAGCGAGGGCTTAAAATTCTGAAAATTTTCCTAAGTGTTCCAAGGCATGTTTTGACATCCTCATTGCATCTTAGGCATTCCTAAGCCTTAATTAAGCTATAGTAATGAGGTTATGGGCTAGAAACGCACACTAAGAAAAGAATGTAACAAGATATAGAATGGCAAGTGTGTGTGTGTGTGTGACTTGAACCTTGTAATGAGAATGGACCACATTAAGAGAACGCAAGGGTGTGTGTGTTCTAAGCCATGTGACAAGAGTAAACATGAACTAATGTAATGCAAGCTAAGTCTTAATGGCCACATGAATGGGTAATGATGAGATACGTTGTGTTATGTATTTTGTGATTGTAAGTCAACGTCCGAGAAGTGATTGACCATTTACGGAACCACTGTGAGTAACGTTATCGTAAAGATACGTTGATATGAAATTATGTTCCAAATGTGATATATCAAGCTATGATTTCTGAAATGATAGATGTTTCTGTGAACGAAGATCCATGTTTGAAATCTATTATGGCATCCATAGATAGTCCCAAGTCATGGGGGACGGCATGAAAATGCAGGTCCATGACATTTACGAGATCTCGTTAGCCACTTCATTGTGGTGTTTGTTTAATCGGTGTCCGGGACCGGTTACTCTAGTCGGAAGACGTTATGTGATATGTGATATGTTCTATGGAGTATGCCATTATTATGTTCCGATATGAGATGACTATGATTATGCTATGATCTGTTTTATACGTATAACATGTTCGGAATTCGTTCACTAACCCCTTTACCTTAATGTTATTCACTGGGTTTTAGCTCACTGTTTGTATTTATATATTATAGGTGAGTATTCCGGAGTGCAAGCCCGAAGGTTTTGTGGGGGGGGGGGGGGGGGCTGTGTTCTGTTGTCAGCCAACCTTTGTGCCTCACGAGGAGGTTCCCGAAGTGTCTTGGGATCAAGTTTTTGTTTAGTCCTGGTTATGCATGAGACTGTAATTTAACTATGTTGGCTGTACTTAAGAATTTGGTAATGTGTGTGGTATAATATATGGTGGACTACTGGTTATAATTAAAGTTTTAAAATTATTCTGTTTCATGTAAGTCAACACAGCTCATTGGACATTTATATTTTCGTATATTGCTTCCGCTAGCCCCTTATTATATGCCTGTCTATTCAGAGGCCGTAGGTAATCTAAGGATTACTGGCCGATTACTGGCCGGTTACTGGCCTGTCTGTTCATATGCCATCTCTCATCCTTTGCCATGCCTTGTTAGAGTTGCATGTTGTGTCTTAGGATCGGTCCTCGGTTTACGTACATGTGTGCACACATTTCGGTTATCTTATTTTCATCTCATGGCTACTGATGTGAGTGTGGCTGAGGTCCACTCGTGTCGGTGTAAGTCCATTATGCATTGCGTATGCCATTCCATGGCATTGCGCATGCTAGGTTGTATGTTAGAGCATTGTGTATGCCATGCTGCATCGAGCATTGTGTATGCCATTTCGTAGCATTGAGCATGCTAGGTTGTATGTTAAAGCATTGTGTATGCCATGCTGCATCGAGCATTGTGTATGCCATTTCGTAGCATTGAGTATGCTAGGTTGTATGTTAGTCGCATTGTGCATGCCATCTCATTTGCATTGTGTTTGTGATAGGAATTAGCCCAAGCACGGGAAACGAGGGACGTTTCGTACTCTGAGTAACGGAACGTGTCTCAATTCCTGGTCACCGACACTCCGGATTAACCATGATGGAGTCTTGGTCTTGTTGTGTTTTCATGTGCATTCATTTCATATCAAGTCGTGCAATTCGACTCCTCGACCATCATGCATTGAGATGCGTGATTGGTGGCACGAGGATCGAGGTATGCATACATATGTGAAAATATTTTGCCATGCCCCTTTCTTGCTCTCTGTTGCAGCAAATCAGAAACCAGCAGTCTTTTGGAGCTTCGCGCAATATTCCGGGCTTAATTGTAAACAGAGGCTAATCGGGGCATTGCAATGGATTTTCGCGCAAGGCAACTCAAACATGCATCATTCATCATTCGAAACAGAGCCGAGGCGGTCCATGGATTTGCGTGTTATTTATATCATTTCTTAGTTAATTTGTTAATTAATTAGGGATTTTGTATTTATTCGGACTGTATTATTTATTCGGGACTGTATTATTTATTCGGACCCTTCGAGCGAGGGCACAACTGTAATAAGTGTGCGTGCGTGTGATGTATGTCTTCCAACCCCACGTCTTTCTCCCTTTTATTTACCAGTTTATGATGGTTAGATTAGGGCATCTTTTAATTAGCATACTTATGATAGCATGTTTGCATCATTCATCTGTCTTGCATGCACCGGGCTCGGCGCATCATACTAACTGCATTTGTATTTCAATTCCAAGTTGAATACGTGTTAGCTGTAGCATCTCATATGCCATCTTAGAATAGCCGAGCCTATTGTAGTTGTATTTTTGCATGTGTTGCATTAGGCATTTCTGTATAGTTAGGATCATGTATGGATTTCTAACATAGCTTATGTTTTAGCTTGGAGTACTCGGTAAGCTTTTATGCTTTAGCATCTTGCATGCGTGTGAGTGTTACCATGATAGCATGCTTACCATATGACTATGTGCTTATGTGATATAACTGCTTGAATACCTATGGATGAAGGTTGAATTATCTGAATTAGAATAATGCATTGACTGTGAGTTTTAAGCCCACTTGAGAGTGGCAAATCACCATATTTTCTAAGCCCACCCGAGGGTGGCAAAACCTGCATTTTAGCCTACTTGCGAGTAGCAAACCATTTTCAAAACAAACATGAGATGTTTCGTTCCAATTCAGGCGATCCAGTCTATACTTGTATGTTGTGCTTATCACATAGTAAATCTAGGCTAATAACCAGAATAAGAATGCATAATGTTTTCAAAACTAGATATCATGGTTAGTAGAGGCCGATCTTTGATCGGGAGAGCGGGGGTGCTCACGAAGTGACCTTCCCCAATCGTACCCAAGTTCCCGAGCCGAGGCAACTTTGGTGATGACGGACACGTGGCCTTAGGCAACCAGTCAGGGTTTCCTAAATTTCCCCAAAAATAAATATTTAGGTGGCGACTCTGTATCTGGCAAAGCAGTCCATGTTTGGCACTTCTTTCAAAAAAATCTATTTTCAAAAATGATTTGCCGGATTTGGACTCTTTGATGATTTATCAGTCTTGCATTGCACTCTGCGAGATTAGATACAGGACCGTGACATTGAGTCCTGAACTGTAGTGAGCCCAATATGAACAAAACGGGGGATTTTTCTCTCGGGACGTTCGGGGACGTCTACATTGGTCTTCTATTTTTTTCTTATGGACTCAAAGATTTCATTTTAGTGTGAATTACATAAAGGGTCAAGTATAAACGTGTGTGTGTCAATTTTCGACCACACTGTCAAATTAGTACTTAGCTGGAGAGCACTGATAGAATAGATTAAGCCCGAACGACCTATAACCAAAAGAAGAGATTCTGGCGGTGCTTTGTCCACCTGGGGGCACTCCGACGATCAAGTCATTTATCTCTCAAAGATAGCAAAAATGCTTAACTCATTATTCAGAATATAAATTGCGTACCTTAGACCCATGGGGCGCCTCCCTTTTATAGCCAATACAATCCTAGTCCCAATAGAAACCTAGCTTTAGTGGACTTAAGATTACTACTAATCTTGGACTCCCAATAGGATTGGGATAAACTCTCTAAGAGTCTTATCTTTACCTAAACTGAAGTCTTCTCTCATTTTAGGACTCTTGTCCCTTATCCGCTTATCCCGGACTCCGATATCTTCGGAGATAACCTCGGCCTAGCCGAGATCACCTCGGCGTCATGACCAGGACACGTGGCACCTCGGCTGACACTTCGGCATCACCTTGGCCACGTGTTGGAACTCAGAAAATATGTCCCCATAACTGCCCCCTAGGTTCTATTACCTTAGCATCTTGAGGTGATGGAACCTATATCGTTTCTTCCATTTAGCATGTCGACTAAGCTCACTCCATTCGTTCATTATCGAGGTCATAATACGCCGGCTCAATATGACCAAAAACTTACAGTCTGGTTTCACCAATGCCACAAAATCATTAACCAAGTTTGTTCAAGTTTCTCAGCTGAGATCATCCTCCAAACTGAGGTTTTACTCCGTTAAATCGAGAATTCTAAGAGCTTCAACACGCGTATGAGCTATCACGCATGACTACTCAATCGTTCTTGCCACGCGTCTCTCTCTCTTTGGACAGTACTCGATACGCGCCACTAAGTCGCATTGTTCTCGCGTGCGCTGTCTGACACGTACGTCATTTTAGGCACATTAATTGCCTTTTTGCCGCCGTTTTCTGTTTCAACAAAACTTTCTTCCTCTCTTTTCGTCGTTTCACCTTTGCATCCTTATTCCCGTGCAAGCTCTCTCTTTTCGCTCTCCCAAATCTGCCTTTGATTCAAGTGTTCGAGCTCTGCAACTTGCTCCGTTCACCTCCTCTGCGCGAGATTTTTACCGCTCCGTCACTTTTGCAACCGTTGTCTGACTTTGGCGATCCTCACACCGGCCTCACTTTCTTTGGTAAGCCACTGTTGTTCCTAGTTTCAGTTCTTGATTTACTTTCGAACTCTGTCATTTTTGCAAACTTGCTTATGTCTCTGATCGTTTAATCTGTACCTCGATTTCCACTATGTGCTTGAGCATGTTTACTTCGTGATTATGTTTTTTTCCCAATCCTTTCTTGAATATTCACATTGCTTACATATCTGTTGATTTTTGCCACTGTTTTTGGCTTCACACGCCTGCACAAGCTTTACCACTGTGTTTTTTGATGATTCATCACTGTTCTTGACTCTGAATCGCATTCCTGTTTCTGTTTGCCATGTTTTTTTTCCAGACTCTTGCCTTCAATCTTCACTTGCCTAGACTTAGGATTGGGATTCTGTCTATAGAACTTAGTAACCTTAGAAAAAACTGACACGAATTCCCTTTAGATCCATACAAACTTTTACCATAGTACATTTTTAGGTTTTAGCCGAGGTCCCTCAAACCCTTCAAAAACACTTCCTTCTGAAATCCAACTCCTCCAATTAAGCCGACGTCATGGGTATGTTGAAGCATAGGGTAGACACCCCAACTAAGTTAGAGTACTTTAGGCAGGAGTTTTCCATTCTTGCTGACGTCCACCTCAGGTTGACAGGGGAGGAGGATTCCATTATGCCCGACGTGCATCTCATGCCGTTCCCAGTAGTGGCTTTTATCGAGTGTGGACTTAGGTTTCCACTTGACACCCTTTTCCGATAAGTCCTCCACTACTACAAATTGAACCTAATGCAACTTGCCATTAACTCTTATCGAGTTATTAATGGTATAATCGCCTTAACCAAGAAAGAAAATACTAGGGTTACACTTGCTGACATCCAGTACTGCTACACCATGTGTCGCCTAAAATCGGAAAAAGGCCACATCTATTATCTCAAGCCGAGGTCCACGGAGTACAAGCTTATTGCCGATCTCCCAGACTCAAACAAGGGTACTGGAGACGATTACTTCATCGTCTCGGGCAACTGGGCGTTTCAACCAAACGATGACCTCCACCTTTATCCCCTAAGCTGAACAGTTTTCAGGGAAGGAGATGGTAAGAGCTAGGTGTCACATTTCCTTGCTTTTTTTTTCTCCAAGTTTTCAATACTTTGTTCTAATGTCTGTGCTATTCTTTTTGCAGTTCTTTCATAACCACCAAAGGGCTTTCGCAAGTCTTTCTTCCCCAGCAAGGACTTGAAGAAGCTACTGGATCTGCCAGTTCACAAGCGGAGAGCCCCTTTGCTACTCAACTTCATTCCCACTTACAAGTCGGTTCTTCTCGACGTTCCAAAGAAGAAGAAGAAGAGTCAGTCTCCTCCATCCGCCACTACTCCTTCTACAACTTCATCATCTCGGCCAGATCAGGAGTCAACCTCTGATCTAGCAGAGCAGCCATCTTCCTCGGCTTCACAACTGATCCCACCATCTCAACGCCGTCGATGACGCCGAACTGTTTTCGCTGTTGAGATGGGCCACAAGAAAGCAGTTGCTAAAGATCTCTTGGCCGACATCTCATCTACTGTTGACGCCCAACCAGCACAGTCCCAGCCTCCACCAAAGTCAAAGCCAAAAAGATTGAAGAAGGCTCAGCCAAAGGCAACGGTGACTCAGATTGACACTGAGGACACCTTGCCAATTTCAAAATTGGCTGAGAGTGAAAAGACCTCTTCGGTCGTAGAGAAGAGGCCCGCCGAGCCGAGGCCCAACCATCCGAATCCACTAGATCAAAAAGGCCGAGGTCGTCCTTTGCGACCACCTCGGGGCCATTAAAACATGATTCCCCTTGGGCCCCGCCAATCACAATCGACGACAAGCCAATTAAGGCTGGTGATAGCGCCAACGACATTGAGGTCAGCGTTGCCCTCTCCACCACCTTGCTTCTGCCCGAAGATCTTAATCGTAACGCTAAGATGAGTGAATACGAAAATTTTGTTCTGATGTTGCATCATTCCGTTCAAGTAAGTTCTTTACACTTGGTATTTTTCTTTCTTTTTCTTTCTATACTTAAATAATTTTCTAATAACTTCTACTCTGTCCATTTTCCTTCAGGCGATCCAGCATGCCCACTCCTTCTTAATGCAATCTTTTAAAATGAGGAAGGAGTTGGCCGACAAGATCAGGGAGGTCTCTGGTTTGCAGAAGACCATCAAAAAGACCGAGCAAAAACTGAAGACTTTCTCGGATCAAGCCGAGGCAGCCATTAAGGCTAAAGATGAAGCCGAGGAGAAAACAGATGCTGCAGAAGTCATCGCCAAGGTCCTCACGACTAAAAAGAAAGAGGCCGAGGCAAAGATGGCCGAGGCCCAAAAAGAACTACAAGATGCCTTGGCCACAAAAGTTACCGAGATCAAGGCTGCAGATGAAAATGCATACAATGAGAGGGTGGCCGATGTCACGGCGGACTACAAGAGTCAGGTGAAGCAGGCATGCAACAAGGGTTTCACCCTTGGTTGGATGGCTGCTCTAAAAAAGCTTGACACCCCCGAAGACTCCCCCCTCAAGAATGCCGACGTCCTCCTACTACCATTCCCTTCTACTCCAAGCCAATCCGAAGACGATTCTGAGTTTGAGGAGGAAGATTTGGTGAGGAAATCAAAGGAAGCTGCTGGGGCCAAGTCCCCTACTCCAAATGAGCAAGTTTTAGACTTGACTCAAGACGAGGAGGGTGAGGTCCCCAAAAATGACACTCCTAAGAAGACAACATTGGACGTGCCCATTGCCGACAAGAGCATCGACCAGACTCTCAAAGAGATCGATGCTGAGCTCGCTGCTGAGAAGGACGCCGAGAATAATTCTCAAATGTCTTCGGAGCCCCATCCTACTGCTGATGCCCAATAGCCTTAGCTTTTTGCTTTGTACTTAATACTTTGTCTTACTTTTTGAATCAATGTAAGCTTGGATCTGGCCGAAGTGCCACTTTTGTAATTTCTGAACAACTACTCTTTTGGTAGGCCGAAGTGCCCTCTTCATTTTGAACTGATTCTTCTGAATGCAAGTACAATTTCCTTTGTATGACTCTTGTATGATTTTGTACTTAGAATAATTTTGCATGCTTTCAAGCATACACCTTATCTGTGCAATTTCCTCGGGGTGATATACCTCGGTTATACAAACCAATGGTTTACCTCGGCAAGTACACAAGTACTTCTTTTAATACAATCCTGGTCTTAACTTGTAAATTTTTCTAAAAAATTTCAACAAGTGTTTAGACCAATTTTCTTTTAGTCATAACCTTGGTTTAACTTCAACTTGTAACTATAGTTTAACTTCAACTTGTGAACTCAAGTTTCAACAAGTATAAAACATGACCTCGGTTTAATTTCAACTTGTAAACTTAAATTTCAACAAGTATTAAACATGACCTTCGTTTAACTTCAACTTGTAAACTCAAGTTTCAACAAGGTTAAACATAATCTCAGTTTAACTTCAACTTATAAATTTCTCACAAATTTCAACAAGTGTTAAACATAACATTGGTTTAACTTCAACTTGTAAACTTAAGATTTCAACAAGCGTTAAACATGACCTCAGTTTAACTTCAACTTGTAAACTTAAGTTTCAACAAGCGTTAAATATGACCTCAGTTTAACTTCAACTTGTAAACTTAAAATTTCAACAAGCGTTAAACATAACATCGGTTTAACTTCAACTTGTAAACTTAAGTTTCAACAAGCGTTAAACATGACCTCAGTTTAACTTCAACTTATAAATTTAAAATTTCAACAAGTGTTAAACATAACCTCGGTTTAACTTCAACTTGTAAACTTAAGTTTCAACAAGCGTTAAACATGACCTCGGTTTAACTTTAACTTGTAAACTTAAAATTTGAACAAGCGTTAAACTAATTTTAGTTTGTAAATTCTACCTTTCCAGGAACCATTTCCCAACTCTCTGCCCCCTAATGTGAACTTAAGTTCCACTTGGTTCTCATTATGCATGTATTCCAGAGACATCGTCAAGTATCTTATCAGTCACAAGTGTAAAAAATCAAGCTAGAACTTTATTATTACTTCGGCTAATAACAAAGAACAAGAAAGTCCAATGATAAAAAATTTTCAGATTGCAAGTATTCCAGGGTCTTGGTAGCTCTTTGCCTTCGCAATCCTCAAGCCGATATGCTACGTTGTCCAAGACCGAGATAATTCTATAGGGTCCTTCCCAATTTGGGCCAAGCTTGCCTTCTCTGGGATCCTTCTTGTTACCGACGACCTTTCTCAAGACGAGGTCACCAACTTGGAACTCTAGCGAGTTCACCTTTTTATTATAAGCCCTGGCAAGCTGCTGTTGGTATGCCCCTAGTTGAATTGCTGCTTTCTCCCTTTTCTCTTCTAGAAGATCCAGATCTCAGGCTAAAAATACATCATTAGTTCCATTCTCCACTGCTTGGGTTTTGGTCCCTAGGATGCCGACCTCCAGCGGAATAACTGCTTTTGTGCCATAAGCCATGGCAAACGTGGATTCCCTTGTTGATCTTCTCGGCGTAGTTCGATATGCCCAGAGTACACTGGGCAATTCATCTACCCACTTTCCCTTTGCTGCTTGCAGCCTCTTCTTTATCCCATCCAAGATAACTTTGTTGGACGCTTCTGCTTGTCCATTGCTTTGAGGAAAACTTGGGGTCGAAAAGTAATTCTTGATTTTGAACTTTGCACAGAAGCTTTTGATTAGCTTATTGTCAAATTGTGTTCTATTGTTTGCAACTATTGCTCTTGGAATCCCAAACCTGGTAATGATGTTCTTCCAGATGAAGTTCTTCACATCAATGTTTAGAATCTTGGCAAGGGGTTCAGCTTCCACCCACTTGGTGAAATAATCTGTTGCCACTAGTAAGTACTTCCTTTGTCCAGTTGCTGGAGGTAGTTTTCTAACAAGATCCATGCCTTATTGGGCAAATGGCCAAGGACTGGATACTGGGTTTAAGTCGGCTGCTGGTTGATGTATCAAAGGTGCAAACCTTGGCACTTCTTACACTTCTTCATATAAGCTTCGGCATCTTTCTGCATATAGGGCCACTAGTACCTCTGAGTAATGGCCCTGTGGGCAAGTGACCTGCCCCTAGCGTGGCTTTCACATATTCCTTCATGTATCTCGTACAAAAAATCTTCAACCTGTGCAGGATGCACACACCTCAAAAGGGGTCCAGTAAATGATCTTCTGTAGAGGTGTCCTTCTAGGGTCAAACTAAATCTTGCCGACTTCAGTCTGATCTTGTGCGCTTCTTTTCGGTCATCGAGCAGCTTCCCGTCTTTAAGGAATGCTATTAGTGTATCTACCCGACTTGGTTCCATCTCCACACACATTGCTTCGCGCTCTGTGTTCAGTGGTTCTATGCTTGGATCGGACAAGTAGTCAACTATTATCGTCCTTGCCTTTCCAGGTTGTATTGCACTAGCCAGGTTGGCTAGGGCATCAGCGTGACTGTTATCATCTCGGCTAACCTGCTGTAGTCGGCAATTCTGAAACAAGGCCACCAATCTGCCGACCTCCTTTACATAGGCCGACATCCTTTCGTCTCAGGCTGCGAACTACTTTGTTATGCGGTTGACTATAAGTCGAGAGTCACGAAGACTATCACCTCATCTGCTTCTATTCATCGCCAATTTCTACCCTACAATCGGTTCAGATTTCGCCTTCATTGTTTGAGGCCTTAAACCCTAAACGAATGGATTGTTCTAGTATTTGTCCATCTGAAGATACCAATACTACTCCTGCCCTCGCTCCTTGTTGGTTTGAACTCCCATCAACAAACAGTCGAAAGGAGTCGCTGATGTAAATGCTGCAAGACCTGAGTTTTTCTTCCTTCCTTTGTTCCGTTGCCTTTGGCTGGGCTCCTCTTTGTTTGCTTAGACATCGTTCACCTCGGCTTAATGGAGCCCGATGTACGATGGCTCCTGGTGTGAACTCAGCCACGAAGTTGGCCAAAACTTGGCCTTTGATTGCTGTTCTGGGTCTGTATTCCAGGTCATACTGGCCCAAGGCCACTGCCCATCTGGCTATTCTGCCTGTCAGATCTTCCTGCTGCAACAGAGACTTCAAAGGATGTTCAGTTAGCACCACAATTTTGTGGGCTTGAAAGTAATGGTTCAGCTTCTTTGAAGTCATTACTAAAGCCAGTGTTAACTTCTCCAAGGGTAAATACCTGGTTTCTGCATTAGCTAGGGTTTTGCTTACATAGTAAATAGCCCTTTGTTCCCCTTTCTCTTCTCGGATTACCACTGCACTTACCGCATATTCTGAAACTGCAGAGTACAGGAACTGCTCTTCTCCAGGTTCTGGATTTGAGAGAACTGTAGCTGTGGTCAAATACCTCTTCAAGTCAGTCAAGGCGGCTTCGCATTCTTCGGTCCATAAAAAGTCTGTGGCTTTTTTCACTAAGCTGAAGAAAGGTTTGCCCTTGTCTGAGCTTCTGCTTATGAACCTATTTAGGGCTGCATCCTTTTTAGTCAGCATCTGCACCTGTTTTGCCGACGTCGGGCTCTTTTGTTCTAGGACGGCCTTGATCTGATCTGGGCTGGCCTCAATGCCCTTTCTGGTCACCAAGTATCCCAAGAACTTACCAGATCCAACTCCAAATGCACACTTCGATGCATTGAGTCAGAGCCGATATGTTTTTAGGATGTCAAAGACTGCCTTTAAGTCTTCCAGATGGTCCTTAGGTTCCCTGGTCTTCACGACCATGTCATCGATGTATACCTCCACTGTTCGGCCAATTAGGTGTCTGAACATCTTGCTTACCAATCTCTGGTAAGTTGCTCATGCATTTTTCAACTCAAAAGGCATCACTCTATAGAAATATAGCCCCTTTGGGGTGATAAATGCAGTATTCTCCTCGTCTGGGGGGTATATGGCTATCTGATGGTACCCCCTGTAGGCATCCAGGAAGCTCATCCTTCTATGCCCTAATGTGGCATCCACCAGTTGGTCAATCTTGGTAAAGGAAAACTGTCTTTGGGACATGCCTTGTTTAGGCTGGTAAAGTCCACGCAGACCCTCTATTTACCATTCTTTTTCTTCACCACCACCGTATTCGATAGCCATGTTAGGTAATTTATCTCTCGAATGGCTTTGGCCTCCATAAGTCTGTCTACTTCCTCTTCTACTGCCTCAACATGCATCAACGTCGGTCTTCTTGCTCGTTGGATTACAGGTTTGGCCGACTTGTCTACGTTCAGTTTATGGCAAGTGACCTTAGGGTCAATGCCAGACATCTCGTAAGGCGTCCAGGCAAATATCTCAATGTTTGCTCTCAAGAAAGCCTCCAGTTCTTTTTCCTCTTCCTTGGCTAAGCCTGAGCCGAAAAGGAAGAAGCGTTCATCATCCCCTTGCTGGACAAGGATTTTCTTCAGGGCTTCTTCACTCTTCTCGGTTGGCTTTTTGCCAACGTCATTTAGGACTTCCACGTCCTCGTTTTCAATCTCTACTGTCTCTGGTTCTCGTATGCTGTAGGTGGATTTCATTGCTGCCATGGAGCAGTTCTTTACTTGCAGCTGATCCCTTCTGACCTCCTCTATCCCATGCTCTGTTGGGAACCGCAATAGCTGATGCAGTGTTGAGGGAACAGCCCCCATTCCATGCAGCCATGGCCTCCCCAGGATAGCATTGTAAGGGGAGGGTGTGTTGATTATGGTGAACTCTGTCTTTATCTTTTTGGTACCAGCCTGCACCTCCAAGCTTGCTGCTCCAAGTGGCCACATTGGCGTTCTACTGAACCCAATCATTGGGCTATTGGACTGCTCCATATCATCTGGGTGAAGGCCAAGCTCCTTATAACACCTGACATACATGATGTCACAGGAGCTGCTCTGGTCAATTAAAATGTGCTTTACTTGACATTCCCCAATCTAGAGGGATATTACCAAGGCATCATTGTGTGGATGCTGCACCATCTCAAGGCCGGCTTCAGTAAAGGACACTACTGGTCCCTGGAACTCCTTGGCCCGAGGTCTTTTCTCCCGGACTTGGTACACATGCTGCAAGTGCTTTACCTTCTGGGTCTCCCCCTATATTTCGTTTTCGTTGACCTTCGAGTGAATTACATTAATTACCCGAAGTCCGCCCACCTGCGATTGCTGTGCTGGGGGAGGTGGAGCTGCTGGTGCTTGAGGCAGTCTTGCCTACTCTTCCCTTGTCTTGGCTTCATCTACAAGATCCCTTAAATGGCCTTGCCTTACCAGGTCTTCCAGGTGTGTTTTTAGGGCTCTGCAACCCTGAGTTAGATGGCCATCTTCATTGTGGTAAGCACAATGCTTACCAAGGCTTCTTCCCATAAACTCTCCTGGTACCCTTGTTGGTGCTCTGAAATAGGGCTAGGTTCAGATTTTCTCCAAGACTTTGTAAACTGGAATTCGGAATATGGTTGTGACTACCTGAGTAGCCCTTAAATCCGATTTCTGGTTTGTTGTAGCCACCATCACCTCGGCCTCGCTTCGGCGAGCCGTTTTTCTTCTCTAGTTTCGGTGCCTTTGTTCGGCAGATCCTCCTACCTGGCGATTTCTATTCTGGCCATTAATTCCTCCATACTTTTTGGCAGTGTTTTTGCCACTGATTTTTGGAGCAGACAATTATCTTTTAGGCCGTTCTTAAATGATACGACTGCCACCTCTTGGTTGCATTCTGGTATTCGGTTGAATATCTCATAGTACCTTTTGGCATAGGCCCTCAGGCTTTCGTCCTTGCCAATTTTCAGAGCCATCAGGGCATCCATCCTTAATGATTGTAGTTTGTTCGTTACGAACCTGGCCACAAACATCTCGGCCTGGCCTTCCCAAGTTTTCACAGTTTCTTTCGGCAACTTGTGAAACCAGTCTGATGCAATTTCTTCGAAGGATGAGGGGAACACCTTGCAAAGCAATGGCTTGTTCCCGGTGTATAACGCCATCGAGTTCAGGTACAAACTGACGTGAAAGTTGGGGTCTGACTTCCCATCGTAGACTTGGAATCTCGGTATGCTATACCTCTTCGGGCTTCGAATTTGTCCAATTCTACCGAGAATGGCGTTCTCGGCTTGACCGGGAGGTTACCTCGGCATCTTGTTGCCTTTTCTGTAGGTAATCCCTTAGGTCCTCGTTGGTCCGACCAGGAGCTCGGCTATCTCCTGACTTCAGCCTTTTAGGTGCACTACTATCAGCTTCATTGCGAGCCCTCTTCGACCTTTCTCCATTAGTTGCATTGAAGTACAACTCCTGCCTTTGAACATGCCGATGTTCTTTGGGGTCTGCTTCCTTAGTGCGATGTGTCATTCGAGATTCTTCCCTTCTCGACTCTTCTCGCCCGATCTCCCTTGAAGGCTGGTGAGAGTGTTTTTCGCTCCTGGTGTGCTGGGGGACTGTAGGGACTGTTTTCTGCCCATCTTGTCGGGCATCTTTCTTGGCCCCTGGAATCGATGTACCTTATAACGGGAACGGTGGTTGCATGACGTTGTTCTGCATCATGAAATTGACGACCATTTGCAGGTCCGCCAATTTGTTCGCCATTCCCTTGACCTCATCATCTCTCCGTAGGCATCTATCCTTCCATATCTGAAGGTCGTCCTTGTTGTAATACCCGCTTTGGTCCATTTTCTTTGGTACATCGCCTTCTTGGCCGACGTCCTTTCCTCTGTGATTCTGATCACGAGTCTCTTCGTTGCAGTTGTTTTCTTCGACGTCAAGGTTAACAGGTTTCCCACTCCCAATAGGAATGTCATCCCCAATCTTCTCTTTCTGTCCGTCGTTGGCCATCTATTCTTCTTTCTTTCCCACAGACGGCACTAAATTGTGTGTGTCAATTTCCGACCATATTGCCAAATTAGTACTTAGTTGGAGAGCACTGACAGAATAGATTAAGCTCGAACGACCTGCAACAGAAAGAAGAGATTCCGGCTGTGGTTCGTCCACCCGGGGACACTCCGACGATCAAGTCAGTTATCTCTCAAAGATAGCAAAAATGCTTAACTCACTATTCAGAATATAAATTGCGTACCTTAGACCCATGGGAGCTCCTGCCTTTTATAGCCAATACAATCATAGTCCCAATAGAAACCTAGCTCTAGTGGATTTAGGATTACTGCTAATCTTGGACTGCCAATATGATTGGGATAAACTCTCTAAGAGTCTTATCTTTACCCAAACTGAAGTCTTCTATCATTTTAGGATTCTTGTTCCTTATTCGCTTATCCCAGACTCCGATATCTTCGGAGATAACCTCGGCCTAGCCGATATCACCTCATCGTCATGACCAGGACACGTGGCACCTCGATTGACACTTCGGCGTCACCTTGGTCACGTGTTGGCACTCAGAAAATATGTCTCCACAAAACGCGCGTGTGCTATGTATTGAAAAACAATATGAGTTTTCTCATCATGCTGAAATATGAGTGACACCTCCTGCCCTATTGCAAGCGATGCCCATCAACTCGCAGTGATTTGTTGAAGAAAACTTCCCCCACCAATTGCTATTGAGTAGAGCTTTCGCCTTTGTAGTTGATGACGATGATTTAGCAGATGACGAGGTTAACAAACTAGTATTAATAACTGCCATGCATACTGCTGCTATGAGTATAGCAGAGGAATAATAAAGAGAGGAACAATTTATGCCATTTTTACTCATAATTGAGGTATGTATGTATGTATGTATGGATTCTGTTCTAGAAGCTCTAAAATAATGAGAGCATGAATGCAATAATGCAAGGCATCATCCGATCAAAGAGGGCTTTTAAGAATATTGGTATTGATAAAAAAGAAAAAAAAGAAAAAGAAAGACTCAATCCATTGTTGTCTTCCTTGTAACTTCCTCAAACGTTGTAGTCATGACTTGGAAATGGACCTGTTACGTTTGCATTGACTTCGACTTGTCACAAGAAAGAATGGAAGAAAAAAAGGTGCATAATTATTAGAAGGTTAATTACACTGGATTCCTTTAAGATTTTTTTACTTGTATAACATTTTGTCTCATTTTCATCAAAAATTTGTTAGTCGTATGAATAAAAAAAAATAATATTGTCATATCTTTTACATTGAAATATACCTTTTAGATTGTGTGTCATTGTGTCTTCATACCATTTATATTAATTTTGGTCTTTTTAATTTTACTAAAATAGATGTCTATGTAATTATATCAAAATTATGGGACTTAATATATTTTCTCTTAACCTCAAGGGAGGTGAGTGTAATTTGCCCTTTTTAAAATTATGCACTAGATTACCAAAAATATATATATAAATTAGCCAATATGTAAAAAATTAAAAACAAAAAATCATAAAATTAGCAAGTCAACGTTGACCCTTTTTCGACATGAACTTGAATATGATACGATCTGATAATATGTATATTTAAATACACATTTTAGTATTGTTTTCACTACAGTTATCACGATATTTTCTAATCTTTTATGTAACTCCATCTATTGGAATAAAAAATTCATGTAAAATAAGAATGGACTAGACTGTCTCCAATTCGTAATCGTTCGGTCCGGCCCAATGGGCCCACTTTTGAATTCTGTTTCGATAATCCAAACAATTCACATTTTAGAATTCTTCGAGTACATTGTTCTTGCATAAGATCAAGTCGATCGGAAAATGGAAACCACGTGTTCGAATCAATTTTGAATGAATCGTTTGTTTTCTCACTATCCATTTTTTTCATACAAAATTGATTAAAACACATGGTTGCCGTTATCGACTTAATTTTTTACAAGAATGATATTCTCAACAAACGTTAAAATGTGAAAAGTTCGAATTATTAAAACGAAACTAAAAAATAAGCCCACAAGACCCAACGACACCTCTCCAATCCGATGAAAGACTAGAGAGAAGCCATCGCCAATAGGAATTTATGGGTATCGTTTATTTATTTATTTAAGATGTGTACTTTTTGTTATCTATTTTAGAGACAACTTAGTAAAAATAATAATAATAATAGGGTAATAATTTCTTAAATTAAGAAAATGCAATTAAGTTAAAAATAAAATATTTTATGAATAATTTTATTTAGTACAGATTTATTTCATAAAATTTAACTTATGAGAAAACATTTAACTTGATATTTTTAACTAAGGCTTCGTTTGGAGAGTAACTATTTTAGTTAAAAGAACAAAAAAAGTCACAGTAAGTTATCATATCACTCTCTCTACTTTTTTATAAATCTTTTTGTAAAAATCAAAAAATTACTAAAATAACTTGTTCTGAAATGAGTTCTAAGAGTGAGTTTTTGTGGTCATGACTTGGAACTAAGGACTTTCACAATTGCATTTTTTTTTTTTTTTTGAACACCCACAATTGCATTGATTTGGACTTTTTTTAAGAGTGAGTTTTTGTGGTCATCGCTTGAACTACGGGCTTTCACATTTGCAATGATTTGGGCTTTTTTTTTTTTGGATATATATAAGGTATCTTGGATCAATTTGTATGTATTAGATTAAATTCCTATAGCCGTAACAAACCTTAATCCTTATGATCCGTGTCCTCAAGAGTTTGCTGGCAAGAGAGTCGAATCCAATACCTTGAAAGGAGCAAACCCCCAAGCTCAGTCCTCATCCACCAGGTTTGAAGAAAAAAAAACAGTGCACAATGCGTGTTATGGGTGATTTATATGACCCTCTTCTTGACCAAGTCTACATTCTATTTTATTCTATTCTCCCTGGCCAACCCTAACTTATTTTGCACTTTTAAGGCTCTTGAAATTGAGCCCTTATATATAATCACAAAAAAAGAAAAAATGCTTACTTATTAAAATTATACACTAAATTTACTTACAAAAACCCATTAAAACCTTAAAAGAGTTTAATGTAATTATGTCAAATTTGTAGAACATACTACATTTTCTCTTAACCTCAGGAGAGTTAGTGTAATTTACCCAAATAAAAAATAAAACCTGAGATAGAACGAGTTCAAGGATATTTCTAGTAATAATTATTGCTGCCCGAAGAGAGAGAGAGAGAGAGAACGGTGACCTCCTTTACCCTTCTAAAATGTAGATCTACACTTTTAGATTGTAGATCTAGGCTTTTTATTTCTAAAATAGGAGTTTTGAGTTTTTCTTTCCAGATTTCGGCATAAATTTTTTGGATTTTTGACACCCACAATAATTCTCTCTTCTCTCAAGCCTTCTCTTATACCATTGTGGGTGTTTTTCCTCTTCAACTCTAGTTTTTGGTGGTGTCCGAATTTTGGCGGTGGTGCTTTGTTTGATGCAAATCTTACTTTCCAAATCACATCTATAAGAAGATCCATGATTTTTCCTAAATCGTAACTGATTTTTTGACGAATTTATTTTTGTCGTTTGTAACTTCTTGTTTGTTTGGCCCTTTAGAGTCTTATATTATTTTTATTATAATCTTGTATGTTGTTTGTTTTATTTTAATATAACTCTTTTTTTTTTTCTCAAAAAAAAAAAAAAATGATATTTCTAAGAATACACTTTGCAATAAAGCAATATAGGTGCAAATATGTGTTTATCAAATCTGCTAAAAGAAGTTATACAACCACCAAACTCATCTCTTATAACCCTTTAGTTGTTGAGACTCAGTCATAGCTATAAATAGCTCTATGTTGGCTGGTTTGAAAATTTGTTATTTTAGTTAATTTTTTAATTTTTTAAGAAAAAATATATAAAAAAATAGAAAGAGTGATATAACAACTTATATTAACAAACGGAAAATATTTGAGACTATTCAAAAACTCACACACTTCTATCCACAATGATACGTCCTAACAAGTGTCAATTTTTGATTGGTTACACACCTAAAATCGAGGGCCTAATTCTTTTGTCACATCATTGTGAGTGAATTTGTGAATCAAATGTGTGAATCTCTACTATTACTCCTAACAAACAAGGACTTGCAGCTACAGAAGAATGACCTGACTACATAAAAACACAAATTCGAGGGGAGCAAATTGAAAGAGGTAATTATAATATGATAAGCATGAGACTCAATCCATTATTGCCTTCCTCAAATGTAGTAGTCATGACTATGGACAGTGGACCTTACATTTTGCATTGGCTTTAATTTCGATTTGGACTTGTCACAAGAAAGAAAAGAAAAATAAATGCATAACGCGCTATTCGTGGCATGAGATTCAATCCATTGTTGCCTTCCTCAAACGTAATAGTCATGACTTGGGATGGTGGACTTTTACATTTGCATTGGGTTTATCATGCCGGCAACCGGTTATTCTGAAATTTAGGTCTACGGATGCACTAATGACACTTCAAAACATCCTTTTTTCTTGTTAAAAAAAAAATAAAATAAAATAAAAAAGTTCAATTTAGATCACTAGAAAAAAGGAAAAAAAAGTGCATACCGCGTTATTCTGTCCTTTTCTATTCTATGCTGACTTCACTATGATTAGGGCTTCTCTTGAAATTGAAACCTTCATCTATAATCACAAAAAAATAATAATAATAAATTTGCATATATAATTTTTAAAATTATACATTGACTGTATTTACAAATATCAAGACATGAAAAATCATTACATGAACTAAAAATAAATAAAATATGGCCTTCTTGCTTTATGATTTACACACACAGACACCCACACAAAAAAAAAAAAAACCTAAATTACTCAAAAATAAAAAATAAAATTAGCCAATGTAAAATAAATAAATAAATAAAAATAGTAAATTAAGGTTGACCATTTTTGGACATGAACCTAAATATGACATGAGTTGATAGCATGAATGAATAATTAATTATACATTTTAATATTATTTTGATAAAATTGGTAAAAAAAAATCCACTCTAACAATTGTCTAAGACATTAGGTCCAAAAGATATTTTTTATTGATGATAGGTCATGCTTTGTAAAATAATTTGGTGAAAAATCAACTATTTTTAAACTTTCTCTCTCCACCTCTCTTTCTCTCTCTATTTGTTTCTCTTTCTTTTCTTTTCTCTCTCAATCTGTTGAATTTTTTTGAATCTATCTGTTAAATTTACTAAGCTTATTTTTAATCTATCTATTCAAATTTTAATCTTATCTATTCAATTTTTTGATTTTATCTGTTTAAATTTTGATCATATATTTTGATCTATTCAATTTTTGACCTATTTGTTCAATTTTTGTATCAAAAACAATATTTTCTGTCTAAAGCACAGCAGATAGACACACATACACACAACTAGAGAGATAACCAGAAGCACTGTAAACTCCCTACCAATTTCAATCCTTTAGTTCCTAATTATGACAAAATTCAATCAAATTCAACACAAATACATAAGGAATAGAGATAAATTTAACACAATACAGATCTAGAGAAGATGGTAATGGAGTCAATAGCTCATGAACTGAAGAAGAATCTAGATCTGGAATCAATGAGATCTAGATATGGATTCACAGTTTCCGAGGAACCAAGGTTCTCCTTTGATGGAGTCGACAGCTCATGAACTGAAGAATCATAGATTCCTTTAGATCTGCGCAAACTGCATATGATCTTGAAGCATGACGGTGATTTCAGCATCGACGGCAGCCGCCTCTACAACTAGATCTCTTGGATTTCGGGGTAGATCTCTCAAATCTCTTGGATTTAGGGGTAGATCTCTCAGATCCCTTGATGATTTAGGGTTTTAATCAGAGAAGATGGATCTCTCTTTTTGAAATTAGTATTGGAATAAATCTTATGTATACAATTGTAACGTACAATAATTGCACCAAATATATTACCAAATTATATAAAAAATATATATAAGTTGAATATAACATAAATTGTTTGGGTTAAACCAAACCATATACCAAGAACCAAAACTACTTATAGAGAAGTAGAAAACTCACAAATAGATTGTAAAAATTTGGAAACGAAAAACAATTTAATTGAGGCTTGTGTTGGACACAATTTCCTTAAGACAAAGGGTTGTTTTGGGGAGATGGTAAAAAGTGACTTTTTGGCTTTTAATCAAGCTTTTGGCTTTTTTAGACAAATGGTTTGGGAAGTTGGTAAAAAGTGACTTTTGACTTTTTTGATTAATGTTTGTTTATGATGTCAAATCATAATGAAATGACCAAATTACCCCTATTTATTTAAAATATTTACAACTTCTCCTATGTAATACATTTTGACCCATGAGGGGTAAAATTGTAATTTCACCGTTGGCTACAAACCAACTTCCCAAATGAAAAAAAAGACAAAAAAGCCAACTTTTGGCTTTGGCTACTAACCCAAAAAAGTGGCTACTAACCATGTTGCCAAAATAGGCCAAATTCGTCCCTCGCTACGGTGCTTATGAGTTTTTATTGGACATTCGTCTCTCAAGATACAACGATCGAACCTTGCAGAAACTGCACTACCATGACAAGTCTGGTAAACCTTTCTGTGCATAATTCTCGTACAGAAAAGACAGAGTGTAGAAGAAAAGAAACACAAGATGAATTCCATGTTTAATGAATGCAATGGGGGTCTATTTATATATGGAAATTGGTGGCTCTTCCAAAGGTCATGGTGACTTTTCAATGAAAAGACACGTCTCTTTTCTATGAAGAGACACAACTCTTCCATGGAATAGGTACAAAGAACATATATGACTGTTCTTTCAAACATATTTGAATTTTAAATCGAATCTGGTTCAATTTTGACCCAAAAATATAACAAATAAATTTAATTTTAAATTAAGTAAATTTCATCTTAAAACTATACTCAAATGGTGTACTTTGGAGTCAATTTCTCATGCACCTATTAATAGTTTCCAACCCATTTTTCCAACAATCTCCCACATGAATGAAATGACGAAAAAGTATGCAAGACTCAATGCAGACTCAAAGAGAATTTAATTGGAAATATTCTGAATGGGGATAGGTAGTTTTTGGCTTTGAACCTTCCTTAGTGAAAGACTATCGGATTTACTAGCTAATCAGTGGACGTAATACCTTGAACTATTCAGCCATTTGTGTAAGTCAAGAGAGTAGAATTCACACAGAATATCTCCAAGCACAACTTAGTTCTCACGGTTGTGCCCGTTTTGGCCTTGGGCATGTCCTGGTGTTTCGTGATTGCTTTAGAAAATTTAGCCTTATCAATTCTCAGAGAAGCGGCCCCTTCACACTCATATAGGATATTCTTATTTCAAGTCTCTTAAATACTCCTCTTGAAAGATACATCTCTAGGTTTTTGAAGATATAACTGATCATTAAAAGCATAGCTTACCCTAAATCCTCTACAGACAACACATGTTGCAGATATTACTCTCACCATATGAATGGATAGGAGATAGACTCCCTTAGTGATTTTTGGTAAGTCATTCATAATTTGGTTGTCCCTTTGAACCTATATCTTGAGATCTCCAGTCAACTAGGTTAGGCTGCCATTATGGCGACTCGAAATTAATAGGCTCTAATCACATTCCCCTCGATGAGTTTTCCCTTATTTGCTCTCTAGTCAAACCTTTTGTTTAGCGGTTGCTATTTTACGTTTGACCTTCTCAAATATATATCATTGAGTAGTTAGTGGATCCACTACATTATCCTTAGACAATATTTACAATTGAAAGGAAATGTCCCAAGGTATTAAGTCTTTGATTACATTGAGACTTACCATTACTCTATGTCACTCCCATTTTTTAAATTTAAATAAAAAACATAGAGGTGTTCCTTAGGAGCTAATGAAACCATATTTGTTTCTACTCCAACTTTGTCCTATAGAAAGAATTGAGATTCTTTGTGGACCTATTATCAGAACCGTTACTTTGATAAAATCTTCCAAACACCTTCACATTTTAAGTACCCCAAGAAAAATTAATTTTCTTATTAAGATATATTATCATACGAAAATATCAATACACCTCCACAATTCTGATATAAATCAATATATAACATCCATCATTTATTGACTATGGTGTGCTTGAATCATAAAATTCCAAATCAAATTTATGAAATAGAAAAATCCAAAATAATTATAATTACACAAGTCAGAACTAATGTTTTGACAAAATCACATCCTCATGAAGATTTTGTCTAAGAATCAAACAATTCAAAAACCTCATTTGATTGTATAAATTTTGTTGCAACTCATTCGAGTTTTTGTAGGTAACTTATCATACAACAAGATTAGCAAACAACTATGTATCTCTCCTCCACATTTGTGGTAATACAAAAATTAGCACAAACAACATGACTTATTTATGAATAAGTGTCACTATCACAATAATAACTCATTTTTGATAAATTCATACATTATTTATTGAAAAATATTTGTAACAAAAGAAAATTAAATTTTCTCTTCAAATTCAAGAGATAAACTCCCACATGAGTAACATAGTTACTCTTTTTTTTTTTTATAAATTTTTTTAATTTTTTATAATTTTTAAAATTTTTATGATTAATGCTTAGTGTAACAAATATCTATGTAACCTTGACATAATTGAATATTCACTAAATATATAAACCAACTTCACTTCAGAAGTGTCATAATAATTGATGACAATTTATGTCACAATACTCAAAGTTACTTTAAAAATAACTTTCAACTTGATAATTAACAAAATAATAATCAACACAAAAGATTCTTTAATCTATTTCCAATTAAATGGAATGACACCATTGTTTCAATCATCATGTTTAAATTTCTCGGGTGTTAATGATTGTTTTGATATTGCAAGAGTATTACTGCCATAATTAAATTCCATATATAAAACTCCAAAAGAGATCCATTGCTAGTATAGTATGGATGTCATAAACATCACCACAATTTATTTAAAAGTTCACAAACTTTTAAATAAACTCTAATTAAATCCCAAACATAGCACTGAAAAAACAGATTGTAAAATTTGAAAACAAAACCAAATGTTTTGTACCATGCAAAGGCAAAAATGTTCTTATAACGGATTTGATTTTATACAAGATCATCACAACCATTGCAAAGAAGCAAAAATAATCATCTAAAAATTTGAAAGATGATAACAAACCCATGACGAAATTGACATAATCATACTCTTACACATTCACAATATGGATGAGAAGTTATATCTAATCTTTTAGAGTCATGGTTATGGGAAACAAAAAAATTGGCTATTATTTGTACAAAATTAACTCTAAATACACATCGATTTTACATATTAAGTAAATAAAAAGATTTGACAGAGTCAAAATCTTAAAAGAAAATATGTTAAAGATGCACACATTTAAACCCATTAACAATAAAGTAATGTCCTTACTCATCATGCAAGTCACAATGCAACCTTTCAAAAACAAAGTCAGTTAATGTCTTTAGGATAGATGTTCTTCATACTACATCATCATCATCACGACAGACACTAAGTGCCATTGTGTGCAAACCAGTAAATGAAATGATAAAGCAATTAAACACATTGTCACAGTCCTACGAGAATGATTACAAAATTTAAACACAGTATTCATAGCATTCAATGATCACAAATTACTAATCATTTTAAATATCCGAAAAAACAATAATGATTCAAATCAGAATCAAACTAACATGCATATAAAATTTGTTATATTATTCTAATTAATTTATCCACAATTAAACAGAAAAATTTGTTATGTTAGATAATATTAAATTCTTGAAGAAAAATGTTTTTGTTTTTAATTTTTATATACAAATATCTTTATAAATTTAAGAATCAAACGCAAACTAAATAAGGGAATTGAAGTACAGATGACTTGGTGGTGAAATTTGGTCATTAGTTGTTGAAGTACGAAAATTGTTTTTCAAATTTGTTAAATCCTAAGGAATTATAAGAAAAAGAAGAGATTTCTCTCAAATAGATTATGCATATATTATCAAAAAATTGAATGACTTTAAGACTTACAATTGACACTTGCTTAATTAACATAGCAAAATTAAAGGAAATAACAGAATGGCTAAAAATACAAATTTAAACATCGAAAAGAAACATTATGAAAATCGAAATTGAAATTGGAATTAACAAATCAAAACTTTTTAAATATGAAAAAATTACAAAATTAAATGCCTGACCGTGGAATTCGCCCAAAATCCACCAAGTCGTGGTTCTAAATTTTATGGACTTTGTTTTTATGTCTCTATCAAATTTCATGCAATTTTAAACATGTGCTGCTTGGCCCCTCATGACTTATTTTCTCTTGTTTGCCCATGTGCCTATTCTCTATATCAAATACTTTGCATCAGTGTGTTGCTTACATTTCGTGGCACTAAAAAGAAAAAATGAAAGCAATAAATTACAATGGTGACAAATCATGACAAATTTGTTCTTTTTCAATTCTACAAATAAATTATTATTAATATTGGGGAAAAATAGAGATGCATAAGGCCTTTTTTGTTGGAAATTCTAACAGACAATTTATGTTTAAAAAAAAATCACAAGAATGATGTAATAATTTTATTTTTTAAAATCAAAGGTCTACATTAATCTATACTACTTTGTACAAAGCTCTATTAAATTTTTTTTTTCTATTTATATATCATTGCAAATTTTTTTTAAGTTTTTTAAGAAATGAAAAGGAGGACAAGAGAATATGATCTATATATGAGGGACTATTGTATCTCAATAGAATTTTGCCGGCAGCAATTCAAATATGAGATAAGATATATAATTCAAATTGATTAATAATCTCAAAATTAACAATTTTAAAAATAGTAATCAAATTGAATCTAGTGTTGCAAACAAATCATGCCCTTAAAAGCCTACACCAACAACCTTACCCTACTTTTTACAACAGTTTGTGTGGTCTTCTGACAGAAGGGGAAAATTTCAAAAAGAGTAAACAAAGATATCATTTCAAAGTGTGATCATTTGGCATTTTGCTATTGCCACCAAATGCATGGTGATGAGCCAATAAATGGGTGTCTTGCAACCCAGCCACCCAACCAAAATCAAATCAATGTAGGCCCATTTTAGTACACTCATTTCTAGTGGTTTGGAAGGGTTTTTGGGTACTTTTACTCGGTTCTTTTTTAAAATTTAAAAAAAAAAAAATTTATGATCTAGGTACACTTTTCAACCATGTAGTTGGTCTTCAATTTTTAATTGAAAATATTCTCAATCTCTATATTTACGATTAAGCTTTCGTGAGTTGTTGCAAGTGGCTACGAGATGAGGAAAGAATTGTTGCAGTGGAGATTGGGAAAGGGAATGGCTTTGGTGAATTGTGGAAGAGTGGGATTTCTAATGAGGAAAGGGATTGTAGGTGACGGGAGAAGGCGGCAGTTGCGTGTCGAGGAGGGAGGAAAGGGGTTGCAAGGAGTGGCGGTGGTTGGGAAAAGGTGGTGTTGGGTGGTGGAACCAACCGATAATGGGGAGATGCGTAGAGAGAGAAGAGAGTGGTGGCAATTTAAGAGGGGGGCAAGACAATGGGTGACATTGGATGGGAGAGGGTTGTGTGAGGAAAGAATTTTGGCTTAAAATTTTGGAGGTTTTGTTGCTAATAGTAAATTTATTTAGGAGCAACGAATGCCATAAAAAGTTTAAAAATAATATTTAAATAGTTAAATCTGTTTATCATCAAAATAAAAATTTTTATGTTGACCATTTATGATAATTATTTATACTTATTATTTGATGTCATGTAATCTCAATAGTTAAATACTTGTGTGGGTGATTTTCTGATCACACTGCCTATCTTAGTGATTCAGCTGTAGAACACAGGCAGAATAGATGGCACAAATAATAACACAAAGAATTTAACGTGGTTCGGCAAAATTGCCTACGTCCACGGGAGGCCGAGGTAATTCACTATATTGAATAAGCAGTAAGAATTACACTTAACTCTCTGTAATTCTCTCTCTCACTTTGCTCTCTAAGCTTATGATTGTAAATGTTACAATTAGCTTATAGTTGTATGTGTTCTGTCCATCATCCGTCCTCCTCATTCTTCTCAACCTCTCCATATATATACCAGAGAAGTTAATGGAGAGGCCACCAGCTTTTGAGCTGGCTGCCAACCCACTGTTGCACTTTTGGCAGCTTTCCAGATAAAAGCTCTTCATTACTCCACATGGCTGCTCGTGGCCTCATGGCCAACTCATATGGCCTCATGGCCAGCAGTTTCTGCCTCAAGGCTTTCTTCACAGGGCTGTATATCCACCTGACCAAGATAATATTATCATATTATATAGGTAGGTATGGCCGACCTGACAGTTACCTCGGCTTAATTCTTCTTCAGTAGCACGGCCTTTACATGTTAAGCCGAGGTATAAGAAAAGGAGAGGCCTTTGTCTTGGATTAAGATATCTTCGGAGATAACCTCGGCAACTCTTAGATTACCTCAGTAAAAATTACTGTGACACGTGGCACCTCGGCTGACACGTCGGCGTCACCTTGCCACGTGTTGATACTCAGAAATATAACCCCACAACTGCCCCCTAAGTTCTATTACCTCGGCATACTGAGGTGATGGAACTTACATTGAACATTCTTTCTCGTACGTCGGCTTAAAAACTTTCTAGCCGAGATCATCGATTTCAGGCCGACATGTCTTCCTCAAAGAGCAAGAATTCAGATCAATGCTCCTACGCATAGGAGCTGTCATGCACCATTTTTCGACCGTTCCACCGACGCGTTTTACCCTTATTGGTCCGTGCTGGTGACGCGCCTGCAAGCCGTCTTTTCTCTGCTTGCGCCGTCTGACGTATGCGTTAACCCAGGCGCATTTAATACTCTGCTTTTGCTGCCGTTTCACTTTTTGGACAAAACATTTGCCTCTCTCCTTTTCTCTTCACTTTTGCATTTTGATTTCCTTGCTTTCTCTCTCTCTAAAGCTCCCTCTTCTTCGAATCTGCCATCGCTCGAAGCTCTCAACTCTGCTACTGCCTTGTATTTGCCATTTCTGTGAAGCTTTCGCCACTGTAGCGTCCGCCATCTGACCTCAGCGTAGCTCATTCCGGCCTTCACCTTTTCTGGTAAGCAACTGGCTTTTCTCCTCCAGTTCTTGATTTATCCCTGAAATTTCTTGCCATTGTTGTTCTGCTCTAGTATTTAATTTGCGAATCATTCACCTGAATACGTCTTTATTTCTTGATTTTACATATGAGCATTTACACTGTTTCTCCTCTATTCTTGGTCTTCCACCCTTTGTATTCTTGAATCTGAAGCTTCGCTCTTGCTTTTCTGTTTTCCAGATTTTCTGTCCTTCATACTCGTTCTCCGTAGATTTAGGTTTGGGATTTGCTTATAGAACCATCAATCCTTAGGAAAAACTGAAACCAACTTCACCAATATACACCTAGGTTTAAGCCGAGGTCCCAAGAATCCTTTAGGAGTATCTTGTTTCTGTAGCCAAATACTTTTATACCAAAACCATGGGTGTGTGGAGAGATAGGGTTAACACCCCAACCAAACTAGAATTTTTTAGGCAAGAGTTCTCCATCCCAGAGGATGTCCATCTAAGACTGGCTAAGGAGGAAGACTCTATTATGCCCGAGAATGACACCATGCCCTTTCCTGTTGTAGCCTTTGTCCAGTGTGGACTTCGGTTCCCTCTAGATCCCCTTTTTCGCGAAGTCCTTCATTACTATACCCTAAACCCTATGCAACTCACCATCAACGCCTATAGAACACTCAATGGTATAATAACCTTAGCTCAGCAAGAGAGTGTTAGGATCACTCTTGCCGACATCCAATACTGTTACACCATGTGTGCCCTTAACCTAAAGGAAAAAGATTATGTGTATTACCTCAAGCCGAGGTCTACTGAATATAAAATCGTAGCCGACCTTCCTGACTCCAACAAAGGTGCTGGAGATGACTACCTTATTGCATCTGGTAACTGGGAGTTTGGCCCAGATGAAGAAGTCCATCTTTTTCCTCTCCCCCGAACAGTAAAAGAGGGCAAGGGTAAGAGCCCAACGTCAACTGCTTAGCTGTTGCTTTCTTCAAGTTTTCAAAAAATTTTATCTATTTCTGATATTGTGTTTCTTTTTGCAGACGTTCGCAAGCCTCCCAAGGACTTTCGCCAGTCCTACTACCCTGGGAAAGGCTTGAAGAAGCTCCTGGACCTTCCGCTCCAGAAACGCAGAGCTCCATTGGTGTTGAATTTCATCCCCACCTACAAGTCAACTTTGGCCGACGTTCCAAAGAAGAAGAAAAAGAGCGCTTCTCCACCAACTGCCACGACTCAGACCGCATCCACATCAAGAACCGATCAAGAGTCCACACCTGACCCAGCTGATCAGCCTTCCACATCGACACCATACTTGGTTCCAGTTCAAGAAAGAAAGCGTCGCCGACGTCTTGTCAAAACTGCCGAAATGGTGCGCCCGAAGCCAGTAGTGCTAGACCTGCTCGTCGACCTTCCAGCCGATGTGGATGCTGTGCCATCCCAAACGGTGCCCCCACCGAAGCCGAAAAAGACCAAGAAGCCCCCACCAAAATCCAAGGCTACTGAGGCCGAGGTCGAAGACGCTCTGCCAATCTCCCAGTTGGCCGAGAACAAGAAGTCCTCCTCTGCACCTGCCAAAAGACCTGTTGAGGCCCAGTCATCAGGGTCTACTCAGGCAAAAAGGCCGAGGTCGTCGTCTGCGACGACTTCGGGATCTAGAGTTCCCAAAGTTCCCTGGGAGCCCAAAATCACACTTGAAAACAGGCCCGTCTATGCCAACGAAAGCGCCGCCGACGTAAACATCGGCGTGGCACTCAGCACTGCAGTTCTCCTTGAGGGCGATCTGGAGCGTAACGCCAAGATGAGTGGATATGAGAATTACGCCCTTATGTTGCAGCGTTCTGTTCAAGTAAGTCTTTGAATTTGATAACTTGTCTTTCATACTTGTAAAATTTTGAAATATTCTGTAATAACTTTTGCCTTGTATTCTTTCAGGCCATGCAACACACCCACTCCTTCTCCATGCAGGCTTTTGAAACGGGGGAGAAGTTATCCGAGATGAAGAAGGAGTTTGCTGGCCTCCCGAAACAAAATAGGAGTCTCCAAAATAAAATGAAAAAGCTGGAGGATCAGGCCGAGGAGGTAACTAAGGCTAAACAGATAGCCGATGAAAAGGCCGAGGCTGCTGAAGCTGTTAAAACCGTTGCTATAGCTCAGCAGAAAGAGGCCGAAGAAAAAGCGGCCCAGGCCGAGAAAGAGCTCCAGGAAGCGCTGGCTACAAAGGATGCCGAAATCAAAGCGACCGATGACAAGGCTTACGCCCAAGGCATGGCCGATGTGGCAGAAGATTACAAATTACAAGTTAAGCAGGCATGCAACAGGGGTTTTAACCTTGGTTGGATGTCCTTAGCCAAAAAACTTGATCTTCTTACTGATTCGCCATGGCGCAAGGCCGAAGCTATCCCTCTTCCCTTTCCTCCTCCTCCACCTTCAACTCAGGCTGAGGAAGAAGTTGAATCTGAATCCGAGGCTGAGGATGAAGATGAAGATGAAGAGAATAAAGATAACGAGGCCTTGGTAAGGAAGCCCAAGGATGCCAGTGAGACCAAGTCTCCTCCTGAGGGTGACCAAGTCATGGACTTAACCCTAGAGGAGGATGAGGAGGTTAAGAAGGTGCCCAAGGGAGCTAACACGGGCGTGCTATCTTCTGACCTGCTTCTGGCTGAGAAAACTGTTGAGAATACTCTGGCCGAGATCGACGCCGAGATTGTGGCAGATAAGGAGGCCGAGGTCGTAGTAGACAAGGATCTTTGAGGTTGTAGAAGAAGACGCAGAGGTTGTGAAGCAAAAGATGCCGAGGTGGTTCTCGCCAGCTTTCGGAGGTTTCAAATTTCAACCATCTGTTCAAGTTGAAGAAGTTTGAATGTCTTTTGTATTTTCTTCTTTGTATTTTGTTTCTTTTCTTTGTTCTTTGGACAATGTAAGCTTCATCTTTTTGGCCGATGTGCCTTTTTGTTGTTTAAGAACAATTCACTTCTGCTAGGCCATTGTGCCTTCTTCATATACAACTGTTTTTATCTTTATGCTTCAGTCTTTAATTCTTCATTGCTTCTGTATGGCTCCATACTTAGGATATTTTGCATGATTTACATAATTCTTCCTTTGTATAATCTCCTCGGGGTTACATACCTCGGGTATGATAACTCCAAGTTTTACGTCGGCAAGATACTGACCTGCAATCTTTTCATAAGTATAAAACATATACTATCCTCGGGGTCAATGTTAACTTTTGCAAACTTTTCTTAAGTTTAAACAAAAATCTCAGTCTGACTTACTTGTAAATTGCTACAAATTTCAACAAGGATTAGTATAAACAGTAAACTTTACTCAAGTTAAAACAAATGTTAAACAATGATCTACTTGTAAATTGCTGCAAATTTCAACAAGGGTTTAAACAATATACTTAACCTTTATTTCAACCTGTAAATTGCTGCAAATTTCAACAGATGATAACATGTCGGCTTAACTTCAACTTGTAAATTGCTACAAATTTCAACAAGGATTAAACATCATCTTTGGCTTGACCACCTTGTGGGTTGCTATACGTCTGTTAGCAATAGCATCAGCTTCACCCCGACTTGTAAATTGCTACAAATTTCAACAAGCGAGGAGAGTAGTAATCTCGGCTTAACTTCCACTTGTAAATTGCTACAAATTTCAACAAGCGAAGCTAAGGAACCATCTCGGCTTAACTTCAACTTGTAAATTGCTACAAATTTCAACAAGCGAAGCTAAGCTTTGTACCGGTTTGACCAACTTGTAAATTGCTATAAATTTTAACAAGCGGCAAACTTTGTATTCGGTCAGACCAACTTGTAAATTGCTACAAATTTCAACAAGTGGTAGACTTTGTATTCGCCCAGACCAACTTGTAAATTGCTACAAATTTCAACAAGTGGTAGGCTTTGTATTCGGCCAGACCAACTTGTAAATTGCTACAAATTTCAACAAGTGGTAGGCTTTGTATTCGGCCAGACCAACTTGTAAATTGCTACAAATTTCAACAAGTGGTAGGCTTTGTATCTTCTCTGCCCTCAATGTGAACCTGAGTTCCACTTGGGTTCTCATTGTTCATGTCTTCCAGCATCTTTATCAGTCATGTGAGTTTATTGATGACATCGGCCAAGAAAAATGATCATCTCAATGATAGAAAAATTTCAGATTACAAGTGTTCCAGGGTCTTGGCAATGCTTTGCCCTCATTGTCCTCAAGCCGATATGCTCCATTACCTAACACCGAGGTAATTCTGTAAGGCCCTTCCCAGTTTGGGCCAAGCTTGCCCTCTCTGGGATCCTTCTTGTTGCCGACCACTTTTCTCAAGACTAGGTCGCCGACTTGAAAATCTCTAGGGTTGACCTTCTTGTTGTAGGCTCTGGCAAGCTGTTGCTGGTACACTGTAAGCTGAATTGCAGCCTTCTCTCTTCGTTCTTCCAAAAGATCCAGATCTCTGGCTAAGAGTATATCATTGGTCCCATTTTCAACTCCTTGGGTTCGGATCCCTGGGATGCCGACTTCTAGAGGAATGACTGCTTCTGTGCCATAGGCCATGGCAAAGGGAGATTCCCCTGTTGATCTTCTCGGCGTAGTCCGATATGCCCAAAGCATGTTGGGTAATTCGTCTACCCATTTCCCTTTTGCTGCCTGCAACCTCTTCTTTATTCCATCCAAAATTACTTTGTTGGATGCTTCTGCTTGTCCATTACTTTGGGGGAAACTTGGTGTGGAAAAGTAATTCTTGATCTTGAATTTCGCACAGAAGTTCTTGATGAGCTTCTTTGTCAAAGCTGCGTTCCGTAAGCAACAATGGCTCTGGGAATGCCAAATCTGGTGATGATGTTCTTCCATATGAAATTCTTGACGTCCACATCTCGGATTTTAGCAAGAGGTTCTACCTCTATCCACTTTGTGAAGTAATCCGTTGCTACTAGCAAGTATTTTCTCTGCCCAGTTGCCTGGGGAAGTTGTCCGACCAGATCCATGCCCCATTGGGCAAACGGCCAAGGGCTGGATACTGGATTTAGGTCGGCAGCTGGCTGATGAATCAAAGGTGCAAACTGTTGGCATGGTTCGCACTTCTTCACATATGCTTCTGCATCCTTTTGCATGTATGGCCACCAATACCCTTGGGTAATGGCCTTATGGGCTAACGATCTGCCCCTAGTGTGGCTTCCACAAATCCCTTCATGAATTTCATATAAAAAATCTTCAACTTGTAAAGGGTGTACGCACCTTAGAAGGGGTCCAGTGAAGGACCTTCTGTAGAGATGTCCTCCGCAAATCAGCCGAATCGGCCGACTTTAGTCTGACTTTGTGTGCCTCTTTGCGATCTTCTGGCAGTTTTCATTCTTTTAGGAACGCAACAATTGCATCCATCCAAATTTCGCCCCATGTCCACACATATTGCTTAGGTGCTGCGTGCGTGGCTCTATGCTCGTCCGACATGTAGTCGATCATAATTGTTCTTGTCTTTCTGCTCGCATTGAACTTCGCCAGTTGTGTAGCGTCGGCGTGGCTGTTATCATCACGGCTAACTTGAAGAAGTCGGCAATTTTGAAATAACTCGGCTAATCTGATAACCTCACTTGCATATGCCGACATCCTTTCGTCCCTGGCTGCAAATTCTCCTATTGATTGGTTAACAATTAATTATGAATCACAAAAAACTATTACCTCATCTGCTTCTGCTGCTGCTGCAAGTTTTAGTCCTGCAATTAATGCCTCGTATTCAGCTTCATTGTTTGAGGCCTTGAACCCCAAACGGATGGATTGTTCTATTATTTCTCCATTTGGGGATATCAGCAGTACTCCTGCCCCCGCTCCTCGTCGGTTTGAACTTCCATCGACAAAGAGTCTGAATGAGTCGCCGATGTAGATGCTGCAAGGTCTATGCTTTTCCTTCCTTTGCTCTTTTGCTGTCGGCTGGGATTCTTCTTGCTTGCTAGGACTTTGTTCATCTCGGCTCAACGGAGGCCGACGTTCGTTGAACTCCGGCGTGAATTCTGCCACAAAGTCGGCCAAAACTTGGCCCTTAATTGCTGTTCTGGGCCTGAATTCCAGGTCATACTGGGCCAAGGCTACTGCCCACCTTGCAATTCTTTCTGTTAAGTCTTCTTGTTGTAACAGGGATTTCAATGGGTGCTCTGTTAGTATCACAATCTTGTGTGCTTGGAAGTAGTGGTTCAACTTCTTTGAGGCCATAACTAAGGCCAGCATTAACTTCTCCAGTGGTAAGTACCTTGTTTCAGCGCTAGCTAAGGTTTTACTTACATAGTAGACAGCCTTCTGGTCTCCTTGCTCTTCTCGGATTAGTACTGCGCTCACTGCGTGTTCTGACACGGCTAAGTATAAGAACAACTCTTCCCCGGGCTCAGGTGTCGAGAGGACTGGAGCCGTGATCAGGTACTTTTTTAGATCGGCCAAAGCGGCCTCACATTCTTCGGTCCACAGGAAGTCTGCAGTCTTTTTTACCAGGTTGAAGAAGGGTTTACACTTGTCTGAACTTCCTTTATAACTGTTTAGGGTGTGGCCCGCCAAAGGAGCATTTGAACTGTTTTGCCGAGGTTGGGCTCAGAGATCTAGGATGGCCTTGATCCGATCCGGCCGCCTCTATTCCCCTTCTTGTTACCAGGTATCCTAGAAACTTACCAGATCTGACCCCAAACGCGCACTTTGATGCGTTGAGTCGGAGCCGATATGTTTTGTGTATGTTAAATACCTCTGCTAGGTCGGCAAGATGATTTTCTGGCTCCTTGGTCTTTACAACCATGTCGTCGATGTAGACTTCCACTGTTTGGCCTATCTGGTGTTTGAACATTTTGGTTACCAGCCTTTGGTAGGTTGCTCCTGCGTTTTTTAGTCCAAAAGGCATCACCCTGTAACAGTACAGGCCTTTTGGGGTGATGAACGCCGTCTTTTCCTCGTCCGGGGGGTACATGGCTATCTGGTGATACCCCCTATATGCGTCCAGGAAGCTCATCCTACCATGTCCAGATGTAGCATCCACCAGCTGGTCGATTTTTGGCAGAGGGAAGCTGTCTTTGGGACAGACTTTATTTAGGCTTGTAAAATCCACGCAAACCCTCCATTTACCGTTTTTCTTCTTTACCACCACAGTGTTTGATAGCCATGTTGGATAATTGACTTCTCTGATGGCCCTGGCTTCTAGAAGTCTGTCAACTTCTTCCTCCACTGCTTCGACGTGTATCAACGTCGGTCTCCTAGCTCGCTGTATCACAGGTTTAGCCGACCTGTCGACGTTCAGTCTGTGGCATGTGACCTCGGGGTCAATGCCAGGCATTTCATAAGGTGTCCAGGCAAACACCTCTATGTTTGTTCTTAAAAAGGCTTCCAGTTCTCTTTCCTCTTCTTCGGCTAAGCCTGAGCCGAGAAGAAAAAAGCGCTCCTCATCGCCCTCCCGGACGAGGACCTTCTTTAGTGTTTGCTCACTCTTCTCGGCCGGTTCCTTGCCGACGTCATCCAGGACTTCCATGTCCTCATCTTCAATTTCGGCCTTGGCTGGTTCTTGAACATTGCAAGTAGTCTTCATTGCTGCCATGGAGCAATTCTTTGCCTGCAGTTGATCCCCTCTAATTTCTTCAATCCCATACTCTGTTGGAAAGCGCAGTAGTTGGTGCAATGTTGATGGTACTGCCCCCATTGCATGCAACCACGGCCTGCCTATGATGATATTGTATGGTGATGGTGTATCAATCACGATAAACTCGGTCCTGATTTTCTTGGTGCCTGCTTGTACTTCCAAGGTTGTGGCACCCAGTGGCCACGTCGGCGTTCCATTGAAGCCGACCATCGGGCCACTCGATTACTCCAGGTCGTCAGGGTGAAGGCCCAGCTCCTTGTAACATCTAACGTACATGATGTCACAAGAGCTGCCTTGATCTATCAGGATGCGTTTTACTTGGCACTCCCCAACCTGGAGGGATACTACCAAGGCATCATTATGCGGGTGCTGGACCATCTCTAGGTCGGCCTCGGTGAAGGTTATCATCGGACCTTGGCAATCTTTCGGCCGAGGTCTTTTCAGTTCGACCTGGTTCACGTACTGCAAGTGTTTTACTCTTTGGGTTTCTCACCGAATGTCGTTTTCATTCACCTTGGAGTGAATCACATTTACTACCCGAGGTCTTTACGCCTCGGTTGGGCGGTGGGGTTGCACCGAGGCGATCTGCATGTTCTTCCCTTGTTCTGGTTTCATCGACAAGGTCTCTCAGGTGGCCTTGCCTCACCAGATCTTCCAAGTGTGCTTTTAAGGCTCTGCAACCTTGTGTTGTATGTCCGTTTTCATTGTGATACGAACAATGTCTGTCCGCGTTTCTTCCCATAAACTCCCCGGGTTGCCTTGCTGGTGTTCTGAAATAGGGCTAGCTCCGAATTTTTCCTAGGACCTTTTGAATTGGAATTCGGAACACGGTTGTTATTGCTTGTTTAGCCCTCAGCTTTACCTCTGCCTTGCTGAATCCGTTGTTACTTCGGCTTCGCTTCGGCGAGCCATTCCCCTGCTCCTATTTGACCTGCTTTGGTGCCGATGTATCCTCCTCGGCTCTGGCATACTTTTCGATCCTTGCCATGAGTTCCTCCATGTTCTTTGGCAATGTCTTTGCCAAAGATTTCCGTAATGAACAATCTTCTTTCAGGTCGTTCTTGAAAGACACGACCGCTACCTCCTGGTTGCATTCAGGTATTCGGTTGAACACCTCATAATATCTTTTTGCCTAGGCCCTAAGGCCTTCATCCTTGCTGATCTTCAAAGCCATTAGAGAGTCCACCCTTAATGGCTGTAGCTTGTTCGTCACGAACCTGGACACAAACATCTCGGCCAGGCCTTCCCACGTCCTTACGCTGCCCTTTGGTAATCTATGGAACCAGTCCGATGCAATCTCCCCAAAGGACGATGGGAATACTTTGCAGAGCAAAGGCTCATTTCCACTGTATAACGCCATTGAGTTTAAAAATAATCCAACATGGAAGTTAGGGTCTGACTTACCATCATAAATTTGGAACCTCGGCATGCTGAATCTTTTTGGTGCTTCAAATTTGTCCAGTTCCACCGAGAATGGTGTCCTCGGCTTGATGAATGAGTTTACCTCGGCTTCAGCGTTCTGTTCCCTCCTCTTGAGGTAGTTTCTCAAGTCTTCTTTACTCCTCCCCGGAGCTCGGCTATCTTTTGATTTTAGTCCCTTTGGCACACTACTCTCGGCCTCGTGGTGTGCCCATTTTGACCTTTCTCCATGGGTTGTGTCAAAGCAGAGAGCCTGCTTTTGTACATGCCAATGTTCTCTGGGTTCCTGATCTTTTGTATGATACGTCCTCCGGGACTTCTCTTGTCTGGATTCCTCTCGCCCGACCTCCCCGGAGGGCGGGTGAGTGTGCCTTTTGCTCATGGAGCGTCGCGATGCTTCAGGAGTTATCTTCCGTCCTCCATTCTGAGTTTTAACTGCTGGGATTGGCGTATCCTGCAGTGGGTATGGCGGCTGCATGACATTGTTTTGCATCATGAAGTTGACGACCGACTGCAGGTCTGCCAACTTGTTTGCCAGGTCCTTGACTTCCTCATCCCTTCGTATGCACCTATCCCTCCATATCTGGAGGTTATCCTCCTTGTAGTATCTGCCCTGGTCCGTCTTCCTCGAAGTGTCGCCCTCCTGGACGACGTCTTTCGCTCCGTGCCCCTGGTCACGGGATTTGTCGTTGTGGTTATCTCCTTCGACGTCAAGGTCAATAGGCCTGCCACTCCCAGCGGGAGTGTTGCCCCCAACCTTCTCGTTTTGTGCGTTACTGGCCATGTATTCGTCTTAGATTCCCACAGACGGCGCCAAATTGTGTGGGTGATTTTCTGATCACACTGCCTATCTTAGTGATTCAGCTGTAGAACACAGGCAGAATAGATGGCACAAATAATAACACAAAGAATTTAACGTGGTTCGGAAAAATTGCCCACGTCCACGGGAGGCCGAGGTAATTCACTATATTGAATAAGCAGTAAGAATTACACTTAACTCTCTGTAATTCTCTCTCTCACTTTGCTCTCTAAGCTTATGATTGTAAATGTTACAATTAGCTTATAGTTGTATGCGTTCTGTCCATCATCCGTCCTCCTCATTCTTCTCAACCTCTCCATATATATACCAGAGAAGTTAATGGAGAGGCCACCAGCTTTTGAGCTGGCTGCCAACCCACTGTTGCACTTTTGGCAGCTTTCCAGATAAAAGCTCTTCATTACTCCACATGGCTGCTCGTGGCCTCATGGCCAACTCATATGGCCTCATGGCCAGCAGTTTCTGCCTCAAGGCTTTCTTCATAGGGCTATATATCCACCTGACCAAGATAATATTATCATATTATATAGGCAGGTATGGTCGACCTGACAGTTACCTCGGCTTAATTCTTCTTCGGTAGCACGGCCTTTACATGTTAAGCCGAGGTATAAGAAAAGGAGAGGCCTTTGTCTTGGATTAAGCTATCTTCGGAGATAACCTCGGCAACTCTTCGATTACCTCGGTAAAACTTACTGTGACACGTGGCACCTCGGCTGACACGTCGGCGTCACCTTGCCACGTGTTGATACTCAGAAATATAACCCCACAATACTCATGTGAAATTTATTATATCAATTATAGTAAAATTAGGGATAGAACCGAATTTTTACTTTTGTGGTGCTAAAACATAAATGATTATGTTTTTTATTTGCCAATTGATATGAATTATCATATTCCATGAGAAGAATAAAAAATAAATTAGGACTTAATTATAAATTAACATAACAAGTAAATGGTTTTTACATAAAATTGAAGACAAATAAGTAAATATACACATAATAAAAAAATTAAATCATACAAAAAAAAAAAAAAAAAAAAAAAACAAACAAACTAGAAGTTTGAATTACTCACATTTATAAAGCATTCATATCATATGGTAAAAGCAAAGGGGCAGGGTCAACACATACATAGCATTTTGCTATTTTGACAATAAATTTAGATAAAATTTACAAAAAAAGCAACATTTATATTTGCCTGATTACAGTAGCACCCCTCTCTTAGAAATCTTCTTTACTGCACTCATGAAATTTCAAACTCTGAGCAAGCACTTGCTCTGGGACTCTCAAAATATGGCCAACTCGACCACGCCATTCAACTGTTCAACAAAATGCCTCACAGAAACTTGGGTTGATTGAATTGCTAGCGAAATCCCGAACTAGACCTAGTTCGCCTTTTCGAGTGTTTTTCAGGCCTCTACATCACTTGGGCCAATTGAATTTGGGAGGCAAATGCATTGTCTTTCTTTAAAATGTGGGTTTAGTTATAAATTATTTGTGGGTAGTAATTTAGCTGATATGTACTCGAATTGTGGCGTGATGGTTGGCACATGTAAGGTCTTTGGGGAGATGTCTTATAAGGATGAGGTGTCATGGACCGCTATGATTGATGGGTATGCAAAAAATGGAGATTTTGAAGAATCTTTGTTAGCTTTTGAGAGGATGGTGATGTGTGAAGATGTAGTTATTGATCAGCATCTGCTTTGTAGCACATTAGGTGCTTGTGGGGCTCTAAAGGCCTTTGATTTTAGAAAATCTATTCATTCCAGTGTAGTGAAGCTAGGATTTGAGTTGTATCTTGTTATGGGTAATGCCTTAACAGATATGTATTCAAAAGTGGGAGATATGGAAAGTGCTTCAAATGTGTTTGCAATTGGCTTTGAGGGTAGAAATGTAGTGTCTTATACTTGTTTTGATTGATGGGTATGTCGAGAAGGATCAAATCGAGAAGGCTTTGGATGTTTATCTTGAGTTGTGGAGGTGGGGGATTGAGCCCATTGAGTTCACTTTCTCTAGCTTGATAAAGGCATGTACTGACCAAGCTGCACTTGAGCGAGGGACCCAACTTCATTGCCAAGTAGTTAAATTCACTTTGACAAAGACCCATCTGTTTCTTCAGCTCTCATTGATATGTATGGGAAATACGGTATGCTTGATTTTTCAATCCAAGTGTTTTAGGAGATTGAATGCCCAACTGAGATGGCATGGAATTTGCTAGTAAGTGTGTTTGCTCAACATGGATTGGGAAAAGATCCTATGAAAACTTTTGACAAGATGCTTCTAAATGGAATTAAATCAAATGTTATAACATTTGTCAATTTTTTAAATGGTTGTAGGCCTTCACGATTGGTAGACGAAGGATTAAATTACTTTCATTCCATGAAAAAGATTTACAGAATTATCTCCTAGGTCAGAACATTACTCTTGTGTTATTGATTTGCTTTGGCATGCAGGAAGGCTTAAAGAAGCTGAAGAATTTATCAATAGCATGTCATTCGAGCCAAATGCTTTTGAATGGTGTTCTTTTCTTGGGGCTTGCAAGTTGCAGGGCGACAGAGAGGGGCAAACTAGCAGCAGAACAATTGATGAGACTTGAACTCGAGAACAGTGGTCCTTATGTTTTGCTTTCGATTATTTATGTGGAAATGGGATGATGTAAGGAGTGTTAGGAAGCCATTGACGGATGGGAATGTGAAAAAATTGCCCGGGTATAGTTGGGTAGACATCGGTAGCAAAGCCCATGTTTTTGGAGCTAAGGATTGGTCTCATCCAAAAAAGAAAGAAATATGCTGAGAAACTTGATAGTCTTATTGACCAGATCAAGAGATCTGAATATGTTGCTTTCACAGATTCTATCCCACTTGACCTGGACAATAATACAAAGGAGAAGGTTCTTCATTGTCACAGTGAGAGGATAGCTATCACATTTGCACTAATAAACATGCTAGTTGGGAAGCCAATCACTGTAAAGAAAAATTTGACGGTATGTGTGGACTGCCATTCTGCAATCAAGTTTATGTCCAAGGTTGTTTCTTGGGAGAAAGATAATTGTGAGGGACAATAGTAGATGTCACCATTTCGAGGATGGGTTGTGTTTTTGTGGGGATTATTGGTAAGATTTTGAAGGCAATTTGAAGGTTGGTGGAGGATACAATGCTTAGAATCATTGAGCTAATCACTGTGATGGAGGTCTTTGAGATCTCTGAACTTTTTGTTCATGCGCTACTATAATTTGGTACTTTTGGCAATGAGTGTTTGCTCAAATGATAAGCCAGATTACTGGGAGGAAAATGACTTTCATGATTATTTTTTTGCTGCCAATAAATCAAGGGCCTAATAAGATCAATGGCTGTCACGAATAAATACAAGGCATCAAAGCTTGCTTTACAGAAGATATGTTGAAGTAAGAACATTTTGGCAATGTCACAAAACTCATATTTTGGCATGCCACGGTACCCAAAATGGTATAAATGTAATTTTTTGTTTTATTTTCTTCATAGAATGTCAAATAGAATTCCAATCTTAAATCCTCATGACTTTGAGCAAAGCATCTTTGAAATTGATTCTATTGAAAGTTTTTTTTTTTTTTTTTTTTTTTTTTTTTTTTTTTTTTGACATCCTTGCTAGAGATCATAATCCAATATTACACCTCTAGCATAGACAAAATAGATTTCGGCAACTATGGTCGCCACTTGGAATAAAAAGGGTGAAATTCATCTGTTTGTATATAGCAGCCTTCATACATATTAGTTGTAACAACTGCTGATGTCTTGAAAAAAATACAATACTTGACATTTCTAAACACAAATATTTTTTTTTTCTACAAGAAACGCAAGCATTGACTTCATTTATTTATTTGATAAAATATGTTTCTTTATTGCATTATAGTGAAATAGCACAAAGTGGTGTAGTTGAAGTCTAAAACTCTTGAGACAAGTGTAGCATTGTTGGACGAGATCTTGGCTTAGAGAACAAGACTTTGAGCAAAGCATCATTGAAATTTATTCTACAACAAGACCATTTTTTTTTTTGACATCCTGGCTAGAGATCATGATCCAATATATTCATCTCTAGCATAGACAAAATAGGTTTCAGAAACCATGTTTGCCACTTGGAATATAAAAGGTCAAATTCAAATGTTCACACTGCCTTCATACATATTAGTTATAACAACCAATGTCTTGAAAAAAATATAATACTTGACATTTCTAAATATGGTTTTTTTTTTTGGATAGGAAACACAAGTATTGACTTTATTCATTTATTGGATAAAAATCTATTTCTGGATTCCATAGCTGTAGTAGTGAAATTGCACGAAGAGGTGTAGAGAAACTCTTCCTGCAAGATTCAAACTCTTAAGATACGCACAACATTGTTGGACGAGATCTCGGCACAAAGCGCAAGCATGCAAATGCCATTCTAGCAACTAGAACAATGTTCCACACAACCATTGGATTAGTTGGAAGCGGAAGGCGCGGGTCTAAGACATCAGCTAGCATTATGTTTGGAGCAGACGGTGATTCCAATGATGAGAGTAGTTCTCCCGGATGCCTTCCCATGATTGTTTCTAGTGCCACCACCCCAAAGCTATAAACATCACACTTTTTAGTCACAACCATGGTGTAAGTGAATTCTGCACAAAGAAAAAGATCAATGAAATAAGCCATAAACTACACTTTCTGTTTAAAAAAGTTAAAAGGAAAGGTATTTTTTGCTACCTGGGGCAAAATATCCATAAGTGCTTGCAATAACAGTTTGATTCGATGAATCAAGATGTAGCAATTTGGCAGTGTCAAAGTCGGAAACAAAAGCCTCCCATTTAGAGTTCAATAGAATGTTGTTGCTCGATATATCCCGATGAACAATAGGTGGGGTGCAATCATGATGTAAGTAGGATAAAGAATGTGATATTGCTTCAACAATGTTTACCCTCAGAGTCCATCCTAATTCAATAGCATCAACATCAACATCAGCATCAGTTCTCAGGGAACAAAACAAACTTCCCCTTTCCATATATTCATACACCAGGAACATGTTTCGGTGCCTTACATTCATTAACATTTGCACCTAATTCAATAGCATCAGCATCAACATCAGCATCAGTTCTCAGGGAACAAAACAAACTTCCCCTTTCCATATATTCATACACCAGGAACATGTTTCGGTGCCTTACATTTGTTAACATTTGCACCTCATTTCTGAAACTCTTGTCTAAAGCTGGCTCCTCTACTTCCAAACGATGGAGTTTTTTCAATGGAATTACTTTACCAGATGGCAACTGAGCTCTGTAGACACTGCCATAACCACCGGTTCCAATGAAGTGTCTGATGTCAAAGTCGTATGTTGCTTTGATGATGTCTTCGTATGCAATTCTTCCATCGTAATTCCATATCGAGCAAATATCCCCATTTTTCATTGCCCTAGCCTCAATTTTGTTTTTCTAGGCCTTACGACAACAAAAACATGCAAATGCAATAAAGGCAAGGCAAACTATGATAGGGAGAGAAATGATGAGAGCAAACTTTACTATTTTTTTCTTGGAGCAATTTCTTGCTTCATATAGGGTGGACAATCATACCTATATTGTGGGATTTGACCCTTGAGACGATTGTATGACATGTCAAGATCTTCTATGTAGCAAAGACTATACGGGACTTCGCCGGAGAAAGTATTGTGGGAAAGATCTAAGTGCCTTAAATAGAACCAGTTTGCGAGTCCAGTGGGTATTGTTCCATTCAAGTAATTATCACTCAAATTTAACTTCTTCAAAAATTTGAGTTGTTCTAGCTCTTTTGGGATAAGTCCACTAAGCAAATTGTGAGAGAGGTCCAGATATTGAAGTTTGTAGAGAACTTTGATTGGTGATATCTGGCCTAAAAGTTGGTTCCATGACAATTTGAGATTGCGAAGGTTGGATAAATGCCCCAGTTCAGTGGGTATGATGTTGTTGATCTGATTTGCAGACATGTCAAGAAACTCCAAGTTCATCAACTGACCTATAGAAGATGGGATCTTACCTTTAAGGAGGTTATCTGTGAGGTTCAAGTAAGTCAATTGTGTCAAATTTCGTATTTCTACAGGAATTAGACCATGAAGGTTGTTAACACCTAAATGCATTTCAACCAAATTCTCTAGCTTTCCTATCTCTGGAGGGATGGAACTGTTAAGTCGATTTGAGAAGAGATACAGAAAGATCAAAGCGGTTAATTGACCAATAGATGAAGGTATTGGACCGTTAAGTCGATTTGATGAGAGATTTAGAAAGATCAAATTGGTTAATTGACCAATAGATGAAAGGATTGGACCACTAAATCAATTTGATGAGAGATCCAGATTCGTCAAAGTGGTTAATTTACCAATAGGTGAAGGGATTGGACCACTAAGTCGATTTGATGAGAGATCCAAATTCGTCAAAGTGGTTAATTTACCAATAGGTGAAGGGATTGGACCACTAGGTCGATTTGATAAGAGATCTAGATATAACAAAGTGGTTAATTGACCAATAGATGAAGGGATTGGACCACTAAGTCGATTTGATGAGAGATCCAGATAGGTGCCCAATTGACCAATAGATGAAGGGATTGGACCACTAAGTCTATTTGAAGAGAGATCCAGCCAAGTCAAATTGGTCAGTTGACCAATAGATGAAGGGATCAAACCTTCAAGATTGTTGCGGGAGAGATAAAGGTTGGTGAGCTTTGACAGAGTGCCAATTTCTTCAGGGATGCTTCCAGTTAAGTTACAACAGACGAGATTGAGATGTTCGAGATTTGGCAAGGATGTCCAGTTCATGCTTTCAAGCTTTTGGGAACAACATGGAGAAATAAGTTGTCTTTGAGTGACACTTCCTGCCCAATTGCAAGTGATGCCCATCAGCTCACAGTGATTTGTTGAAGAAAAGTTCCCCCACAAATTGCTATTGAGTAGAGCTTTCGCCTCTATCACTGACGATGATGATTTTGTAGATGCTGAGGTTAACAATCTTGTATTAATAATTGTCATGCATACTGCTGCTATGAGTATAGCAGAGGAGTAATAAAGAGAGGAACAAGTTGTGCCATTTTTACTCATAATTGAGGTATGTAGGTATGGATTCTATTATGGAAGCTCTAAAATAATGACAGCATGAATGCAATAATGCAAGGCATCCTCAGATCGAAGAGGGCTTTTAAGATTTGTATTGATTAAGAAGAAGAAGAAGAAGAAGAAGAATAAGAAGAATAAGAAGAATTCCTTGGAACTTCGTCAAACGTTGTAGTCATGACTTGAAAATGGACTTTTACGTTTGCATAGACTTCGACTTGTCACAAGAAAGAGTGGAACAAAAAAAATGTGCATAATTATTAAAGGGGTAATTACACTGGACTCCTTTAAGATTTTTAAGTTTATAACACTTTGTCTCATTTTCATCAAAAATTTGTTAGTTATATAAATAAAAAAATTAATATTGTCATATTTTTTATATTGAAATATATCTTTTAGATTGTGTGTTGTTGTGTTTTCATAACATTTGTATTAGTTTTGACCTTTTTAACCTTACTAAAAAAGAAGTCCATATAATTATATAAACACTATGAGATTTGCTATATTTTCTATTATCCTTAAGGGATGTGAATGTAATTTGCCCTTTTTAAAATTATACACTAAATTTACTTTAAAAAAATTAAAACAAGAAAATTTAGTTACAAGAACTAGATAAATGATCTTCTTGCTTTATGATTTACAAAAAACTAGATTACCAAAAATATATTTATAAATTAGCCAATATGTAAAAAAAAATAAAAATAAAAAACATAAAATTAGCAAGTTAATGTTGACCCTTTTTTGGCATACGATATAATAACATGGATATTTAAGTTTCTAATCTTTTATGTAATTCCATCTATTCGAATAAAAAATTCATGTAAAATAGGAATGGGATTGGACGGTCTCTAGTCCAACCTAATAGGTCCAATTTGGGAACCCATTTCGATGATCCAAACCTTTTATATTTTAGAATTCATCGAATACATTATTTCTACAAAAAATTAAGTCGATCGAATAATGAAAATCACGTATTGAAATCAATTTTGTGTGAACCATATATTTTTTCACTGTATATTTTTTAAAAAAAATACAAAACTGATCCAAACACATGGTTGCTGTTATCTAATCAACTCGATTTTTAATAGGGATAATGTACTCGACGAACCTTAAAATGTGTATAGTTTGGATTATCAAAACAGGACTCAAAAATGAGTCCACAAAACCTAACAACAATTCTCTAATCCAATGGCAGACTGGAGAAAAGTCATGGCCAATAAGAATTTAAGGCTATAGTTAATTTATTTATTTAAGATGTGTACTTTGGTTATCTATTTTAGAGTCAACTTAGTAATAATAATAGTAGTAGTAGTGTACGGGAAAGAAATACACCTTCTCGTATAATCCTGTTGATCAAGTCTTCGTTCCTCCGTACGACGTCGTTCTACCACCTGAAAATACAAACGTGAGCTAGCTGGCAGGTGTGTGCCGGAAACCTCTCCGATGCCTAAGTCAGTAAGCAAGACAAGAAGGCAAAAGCTCTAAGTATTCAGGGAGCAAAATTGTATTACCTCTCTAAAGGTGTTATTGATGAGCTTATATAGATTTCACGTGGCACAATCCTGGTAGGATTCTTACCCCTCCAAGTGTAGAGTCCTTCTAGGATTACCCCTCCTTACATAGAGTCCTCCTAGAACTCATACTCTTGGAAGATAATGCTTATCCTCCAACACCCTCCCTCACTGCTTAAACCAAGTGAGATGGTTCTTCTTATGACCGGACTACTTCAGGACCGAAGTAACATCTCCAGATTAGATACTTACTACTCCCTCCTACCTCGGTTTTCCATGCCAAAACTGAGCTAACCATAGGAGTCTCTTACCTCGGTTTTCCATGCTCGGACCGAGCTAACCATAAGAGAGTTAAGCCGAACTATCTTCACACCAAAGTCCCCTCATGGACTTGGTACACCTCGGTCATCATGCGTCTCAACCGAACTACCAACATCATACTTCCCAGCCGGAGTAAAAGTAAACCTCACGCGGCCGGACTAACCCTCAACCGGTCTAACTCAGAGGCTATTTCTCCAGACCGGAGCAACTCCCACAGGGCCATTCGCTCGGCCTCTTTTACCTCGGCCCAAGACCCAGCTCGGCCCAATTTTGCGTATAAATTGCCCTCTCAATTGCCCCTTAATTCCATCCGCGAAGCGTGATAGGGATTACTTGTTTACCAACCAAGCTAGAGTTTTTAACCTCTCCAGCCGAGCTAACAATCCGTTAGCCTTTCGGTAGCTAAAACCCACAAGCCTTTCGGTATGAGCTAAGACCTTTTATCTTTCCCAACCGAGCTAAGCACTTGAGCTATACTGTCGGCTCAAACGTCTCTTCAATTTGCGGCCGAATCGATTGTCCTTCCTTGACACGTGGCAAGCCCCTAATGGCCGTTCACATTTATTCACGCCCTCGTATTTCGCAACTTTTGAACAGTTCCCGCCTAAAAACGCCTTTACACAAAACAACCCTTCATTTCTGCATCACTATCTCATATTATTCATTCTCTACTCTCTCTCTCTTGCTCTATTGCTCTTCCTCCTTGCGTCTCAAGAGCTCGTGCCCTCCATTGCTGTTGCTACGCCTGCTTTTACCTCTAGCCTCTCTCCCTTCCTGGTAAGCTTTTTCCAAATCTGCTTCTCTTTTCACTGTTTTTTCTTTCGTTTTACTCCATAGTTGTTCATATTATATGTTGTTGCAAAACACTTTGTTTTTCTTCTTCCATGCCTGTACTTTCTAAAGAACTTCTCAAGAACACCTTGAACACGCTGATTCAGTCAGTAGAACACTTTTTTGATCTTTATGCACGCTATAACCGAACTAGGATACTGTTCTTGTCATATGAAAATCTAGGCAAACCGAAACCGGACTAGAGCTTGTATATGCCACCATGGTTTTAATTGGTTTCCATATGATATACCTTAGCCGAAATAAAAACATACTTGGAATTGAAATTTTGACCTCCGACCGAGCTAAGCCCTGGGGGGCTAAGCCAGCTTTTTGAGTTCCAGACCGAACTCATATAAGCTGCCCCTTGAGGCCTAACCGAAGTAAGAAAACTTGAAACCGAGATAACAAAACACTCTGTAAACCGAGATAACGAGCACTCGCCAGAAACCGATGTAGAATCCACAGCACCTTGCAGAGCCGAAATAAAACCAGTCTTTTTCTTGCTTTGTTTTCATAGCACGGTCTAGGATCTGTGCTTAACTCCTTGTTTTCCTACTTTGCAGACCTAGTTTGCCAAGTGTGTCCCTGCGCTCAGCCGAACTTCTGAGCACACTCATTCGACCGAAATAAATTATTCTTAATTTATAGGCAAAATGGGCAAGTACAGAATCCTTGTAGAAACCCCAGGAGGCCTGCATGACTTTAGGAAGGACTACCAAATCCCAGCCGATGTAAATCTCATACTAGCCGAACCAAATATAGAACCATGGGACAATGAAGGCTTTGTCCCCTTCACCATTCAATCCATAGTAGAGACCGGACTCAGATTCCCAGTCCAGCCCCTTATATGTGAATTTTTAAGACAAACCAGACTATGCCCCACACAACTGTCCACCAATACATACAGAATAATAATGGGTATAGCCGCTTTAAACCAACAAACCGGCCTCAACCTCGGTTTAGCCGAAATACCAATATTCAATAGGCTCAAGAATGACTAATTTGGTGCTATTACTTGAGAATCTGTGGCGAGAAAAAATAATAAAACACACACCGGACAATGACTTAAACGATGATGACTTCTTCTGGGTCTCCGGAAATTTTGAAGACTTCCAGGCCCGGATCCCTGGTCGAAGAATAAATTGGAAGAAAGGAGAGCCCGGTATTCATACTTCGGTTGCATTCCTTACTTTGTTTATTTCGGTTTTCCTCTCTCTAACCGAACTAACACTTAATTCATTTTTTGCAGATTTAGCTTTCCTCCATTCCCAGTACGGTCATCCCAACCTTGCCGTACTCCGCGCCGCACTCCGGGTGAGAGAAAGAAGTTGGGCAAAACTTCTTGACTTTGAGCCGACCTACCGATACTCCGGCCGACGAAAAGCAAGAGTAACAGATTTTCTCCTTGAAGACCCACCAGAACCGGACCCAACCTTGCCAGAAATTATCCTCGTGCCTCTCACAGCCGAACAGGAGATGGCGAAGAAAAACAAGATGAGGGCCATGCTCACCGCAACCACAAGGGCCGAAGTGCCACCATCCCAGCCGACCGCCGAAACCATCATAGCTCTTCCTTCGCAACAACCATCATCCTCACGCCGAGCTAAGCGCGCCCGGACTACTGAGACCGAGCAGCGCTTGGTCGACGAGGTTGACCCCATCCTTCCACCTAGCCCCGAACTCAACCCTCAACCGGAATCGTCTAACCGAGCTGCGCCCACCAACAAATGGGCTCCACCCTTCGTCTTCAACAACCGAGATATCGATGAAGATGACTCCGTTGTTGCTGACAAGGATCACCTTCTAGCCCACAACCTGGCTAGGGGTGTTTGTCTGCCCAAAGACATGGAGCACCACAGCAAGCAGCTGAACACCGAGCTGAAGGCCATCCGGTCATCTACCAAGTCGATGATTTTGGTAAGCAGTACTGTTTTGTCTTTGATCAATCAAAATTTTCAAACTCTGAGCTCGGTTTCACAAGGAACTCTCCTTTTGCAGGCCATTCAGAAGAACACCATTGCCCACAGGCAGATAATGGAACTCCGCAAAACCACGAGGCACGCAATAAAAGACGCCGAAACCAGGGCGACCGAGCTGGCGCTCTCCAAACAAAGGTCGGCCGAACTAGAGGCCGAGGTAACACGTCTGACCGGACTGGTTGCCTCGGCTGATAGTGACAAACAGCGCGCCGTGACCGAGGTGAAGGACAAATATTTATGGGAGATGGCGGAGCTTGAAAACAAGAAGAACACCGAAATAGCAGTGTTGGCAAAAAAAGTTGAAGACGAGCACAAGGCAAGGTTCAAGGAAGCCGAAGCTGGCTACTCTTTGCGATCTTGGCCATGAAACAAGCTGTTCTTCAAGTGCGGTTGGAGAGGTCGATGGAAAGGTCGGTTGTGGACTAAACCGAGGTCTACAACGCACCGGAGCACTTTATTCCGGCTTCATTGCAAGAGTATGCAGACGAGCTCCAGAAACAATTCCTTGGTTCGTCGGATGATGAAGATGATGACGATGAAGAGGCAGCCGAGACTCAAGCTATCCAAGAGCAAAGTGGCGATCAGTCAGCTCGGTTGGAGCCCACGAATGAAAACGTGGCGCCCGAACTTCCAACCGGGACTACTCTGACTGCAGACGCCGGAGTACGTGCTGACCTTGGAGCCGATCTAGATGCCGAGATAGTTGATCTCTTTGATTGACCTTGTACTTTTTTCTTTCTTTTGTCCGAACTTTTGTAACCGGGCTATGGCCCCACAGTTGTACTTCCTCTGTTTGTTCAATGAAAAATTATCAACTCTTATTCCGGTTCTCTACTTGCATGCTTGAGTTTGTAGTGAATTTTTTCATGAACTTATTTGTGCAACTGTGATCTCGGTTAGCTGTCTAACTTACTAGCCAACCACTCTTCAGCCGATATAACTTACTTCGGCTGAAGAGTACAAAGAGTTGGTTTAATCCAGCCAACCACTCTTCAGCCATGCCCATACTTAATTTGAAGAGTACAAAGTGTTGGTTTAATCGACCAACCACTCTTCACCGATATAACTTACTTGGTGAAGAGTACAAAGAGTTGGTTTGATCGACCAACCACTCTTCACCGATATAACTTACTTTGAAGAGTACAAAGAGTTGGTTTAATCGACCAACCACTCTTGACCATACACTTACTTGGTGAAGAGTAACAAGTGTTGGTTTAATCGACCAACCACTCTTGACCATGCCCATACTTAATTTGAAGAGTACAAAGTGTTGGTTTAATCGACCAACCACTCTTGACCGATATAACTTACTTGGTGAAGAGTACAAAGAGTTGGTTTAATCCAGCCAACCACTCTTCAGCCATACACTTACTTCGGCTGAAGAGTAACAAGTGTTGGTTTAATCCAGCCAACCACTCTGCAGCCGATATAACTTACTTCGGCTAAAGAGTACAAAGAGTTGGTTTAATCCAGCCAACCTCTAAGTTGGTTTTTACAGCCAGCTTAGAATAGAATGTTTGGTTATTCCGACCAAACTTCCTGCAGCCTGGATCCTGATCCTGGGCTTAGGAGGGTTAATAGTTGGTTATTCCGGCCAACTATGTTTACAATGCTACTAACTTGCTAAAACTACTTTCTATGGAAAACAAATATACTGAAAAGAATCGACTTGTTTTATTGAGAAAGTTGAAAATTACACATACTTAGAGAAAAAAAACTAAAAGTAAAATATCTTGAGATTAGCAGTGTTCCATGGCCTAGGAATTGCTTTGCCGTCCTGATCTTCCAAGTGGTATGCCCCTTTGCCCGCTAGTTCAACCACTTTGTAAGGACCTTCCCAGTTGGGACCTAACTTGCCATCTCCTGGGACCAATGTGTTGCCCATAACTTTGCGAAGTACCCAATCGCCGATCTTGAATTGTCTTGGATATACTGTTTTGTTGTATTTCCTGGATAATTCTTGTTGGTAGGCGGCGATGTGAACCAATGCCTTGTCTCTTCTTTCTTCCGCAAGGTCAAGTTCTAATGCAATTGCTTCGCCATTTAAGTCTGGATCAAAATTTTCGCTCCGAATTGTAGGAAGGCCAACTTCTAAGGGGATGACCGCTTCCATGCCATATGCTAAGGAGAATGGTGTTTCTCCTGTCGAACGTCGAGGTGTGGTGCGGTAAGCCCATAAAACATGTGGGAGCTCTTCTGCCCATTTGCCTTTGGCTTTTTCCAACCTTTTCTTCAATCCATCCAAGACTACCTTGTTTGACGCTTCTGCCTGTCCATTTGCTTGGGGATATGCCGGGGTGGAGTTGTAGAACTCTATTTTGTATTCTTCACAAAAGCTTTTGAAAATTCTGCCATCAAATTGAGTGCCGTTGTTTGAGATCAGAGCTTTTGGTATGCCAAAGCGAGTAATGATGTTCTGCCAGACAAACTTCTTCACATCTTTCTCCTTGATTGACGCCAAGGCTTCTGCTTCCACCCACTTTGTGAAGTAGTCATTGCGCAAGAAAGAACTTCTGTTACTGGTCTTTGGGGAGTGGTCCCACTATGTCTAGGCCCCACATTGCGAAAGGCCATGGACTAGTGAGAGGTAGGAGTTCTCTGGCAGGTTGATGTATTTGATGCGCAAACTTCTGACACTTTTCGCACTTTTTGACATACTTCTCTGAATTCGCTTGCATGTAGGGCCACCAATATCCTTGTGAAATAGCTCGGTATGCCAATGACCTTCCTCCTTGATGGCTGCCGCATACACCCTCATGTATTTCGAACAAGAATGCTTCCACCTTGCTGGGGTGAACACACTTAAGTAAGGTCCTGAAAACGATTTCTTGTATAAAGCTAAGGACGGAGAGAGCCAAAATCGTTGCGACTTGGCTCTGATTCTGTTGGCTTCTTTCTTATCTTCTGGTAGAGTGCCGTCTTTCAGGAACAGTATGATGGGATCCATCCAAGAAGGACCTAACTCCGCACAATATACCTCTTCAGCTTCTGGATCTTCAATACTTGGTCTAGGCAGGTAGTCGATCAATAGTGGATGTGGGATGGAGGTATCTGCCATTGAGGCGAAGCCTGCTAGTTCGTCTGCTCTACTATTCTCCTCCCTGCCAATCTGTTCTATTCTGACGACTTCAAACTTCTTGATCTCGGATCTGACTAGCTCTTGGTACTTAGCCATTCTGTCGTCCTTTGCTTCATAGTCGCCAGAAATTTGATTCACCACCAACTGTGAGTCACTGTAGACCATGAGTTCGGTGGCCTTCATGTAGGCCGCTGACTTGAGTCCTGCAAGAAGCGCTTCGTACTCTGCTTCATTGTTTGATGCTGGGAAGCCAAGGTTGATCGCTTGTTCCACTACGAGGCCGTCTGGAGAGATGAGGACTATGCCAAGTCCTGCGCCATGTCGGTTAGATGCTCCATCCACAAAGAGCTTCCACATCTCCCCAACAAACAACTTCCAGCATGTGGAGGGGTCAGATGATGTTGTGGGGTCTGGAATGTCATTGGGGCTTCCTTCATGATCCATGGTTGCAGTCGGCCCCTTGTCTTCCGATGGGACCAAGTCATTGGTTGTAGGCGAGTTCTGACTTGGTGTAGCAAGGTCTGCTTTCTCCTTGCATTCTCTATTTTGGTCTGCCTCGGGCTCCGGCTGAGTAACCTGGACTAGGGGTTGCGCTATTCCGGCGTCAATCTCCATCCCTAGTTTGGTAGTGTCAGTCAAATCGATTGGGCAGACTTGGTGGCTCCCAGGAGTGAACTCTGCGACGAAGTCTGCCAAAGATTGGGCCTTTACTGCGGTTCTGGGTTGGAACTTCACGTCATATTGTCCCAACTCCACTGCCCACTTCAAAATCCGCCCAGAAAAGTTTGCCCTCTCAAACAAAGCTTTTAGTGGAAAGGCTGTGAGGACGACAATGGTGTGGGCGTGAAAGTAGTGCGCCAATTTCCTGGAGGCCATCATTAAAGCCAGTGCTAACTTTTCTAGAGGCAAGTACCTTGTTTCGGCTCCCAACAATGTCTTGCTGACATAGAAGATAGGTAGATGTTGGATTCCTTCTGCTCGAACCAACATTGCACTTAGCGTCTTTGAGGCGCTAGGTAGAGGAAGAGTTCTTCTCCAGGTGCTGGGGTGACAAGTAGTGGTGGAGAAGACATGTATTCCTTCAAACTCTCCAGAGCTCGGTCGCATTCTTCGTCCCACTCAAACTTAGCTTTTAATGACTGAAAGAATGGGCCAATCTGTCGAAGACGGTGATGAATCGGTTAAGTGCATTGCCATGCTTGGGTGAGTCAGCACTTCTTTCAGCGAGTTAGGTCTCTCTAACTCTTGAATTGCTTTGATTTGGGAGGGTGCGCCTCGATACCCCGATTGGTCACCAGGAAACCCAGAAACTTGCCAGACCCTACACCAAATGCGCACTTAGAAGCGTTAAGGCGCAGCTTGTGTTGCTTCAGGATCTGGAACATCTCATCTAGGTCCCTTAGATGGTCTTCCGCATCTTTGCTTTTGACCACCATGTCGTCGATGTAAGCCTCCATTGTTCTGCCTAACAATGGCTCAAACATCTTGGTAACCATTCTCTGAAACGTCGCCCCTGCGTTCTTTAGGCCAAAGGGCATGACCTTGTAACAATATAGTCCTCTTGGAGTGGTGAAGGACGTTACTTCCTGATCTGGTTCGTGCATGGCTATCTGGTGGTAGCCTCTGTATGCGTCAAGGAAGCTAAGCCTGCTGTGTCCTGCTGTTAGGTCCACCAATTGATCTATCCTTGGCGAAACATCGCTTTGGACATGCTTTGTTGACAGTTTTATAGTCGACGCAGACGCGCCACTTCCCATTCTTCTTGGGCACTACTACTGTGTTAGAAATCCACCTGGGGTAGTGCACCTCTCTAATCGCCCCTGCTTCTAACAAGTTACCCACCTCTTCTGCCACTATCTCGGCGTGGTGGAGTGCCGATCTGCGCGTGCGTTGGATGACCGGTCTAGCAGAAGGGTGGACATTGAGTTGATGGCAAATGAAGTTGGGATCAATGCCTGGCATGTCGTATGGGGTCCAGGCGAACACTTCGATGTTGGAGGTCAGAAATTCCAAGACTTCCAATCTCTCAGTGCTGGACAACGACGATCCAAGAAGGAAGAACTTTTCCGGGTTCTTCTCATCTATTCTGACTTCTACCAGGTCCTCCACTGCTTTTTGATCAGCCGCTTTGCCAACATCCGCGAATAGTTCATTACTCTCCGGTTCTTCAACCGAATGAACATATCCTTTGGCAGCGCGGCTACCATTCGTTGCGACGAAGCACTGCTTGGACATTATCTGGTCCCCATAAACCTCTTCTATTACTCCGGTGTCGTTGGGGAACCTCATCACTTGGTGGTAGGAGGATGCCACCGAGCGCATGGCGTGCAGCCATGTTCTGCCTAGGATGATGTTGTAGGTGGAGGGAACCTTTAACACCCAGAATTCCACTTGCTTCGTCACACTCCCTGCTCTGACTGGGAGAATGATTTTGCCGACTGGCCACTCTGGCATAGAATTAAATCCAATCAGAGGGGATACAGCAGGGGCTAAGTCCTTGTCTTGCAACTTGAGTTGCTTGAAAGTTTCGTAGTACATGATTTCGCACGAGCTACCTTGGTCAATCAGAATCCGCTTGACGTCAAAATCCTTGACTCGGAGAGTGACGACCAAGGCATCGTTGTGTGGGCAATATATTCTGTCCAAGTCTTTATCCGAAAAGGACATGATGTTTGTGGCTTCTGTCCTCCCCTTTTTGACGATTGGTTGGGCACTTAGCACCTCTCTCAAGTGCTCTGCCTTCTTGATTGAACCTCTGAGCTCGCATACACGCTCTGGTTCAAAGACTCCATGGATTACGTTGATGGTGCCTTGTGGCGGGGCGTCGATCGGCGTTCCATTGGGGGGGTTATGGTCTTGGGGGGCTGGCTGCGCTCCTCCTTCTATGTATTTATCCAGGTGGCCTGCCGCCACCAATTCTTCCAGATGTTGCCTCAACGGCGTGCAGTTTTCAGTTCGGTGCCCCTTTTCTTTGTGGAAGGTGCATCTGGATCTGTCATCATAATCCTTCTGGGCCTCGCCTAACTTGGCAGGCCACTTGACGAAAGGCTCGTCTCGAATCTCACTGAGTATACGGTAGATCGGTTTCTTGAACACCGTGGTTATGGCAGTTCGGACTCTCAACCATCTCTTGTCCTGGTCTTCATCATTGTCACGTCTGCCCTGTCTGTTTTGGTTTCGGCGACCTACCGTATTGACCTTTGCTGAGGTCTTCTTCTCTGGTGTTGCGGTCGCACCAGTTTTTGCCTTGGCACGAGCGCCATCCTCTTCCACCCTGATGTGCTGATGCACTCTCTCCATCAGGGCCTCCATGGTAAGTGGCGGAGTCATGGTGATAGAGTCCCTCAGTCTGTTCCCGACTGGAAGGCCTCTTTGTCTTCTTGCAATGGCGAGGTTGGTCAGGCGATCTCAATCTGGTTGAATGTCTCCCGATGGCGTTGTAAGACCTCGGGGTCTCCTTGTCGCCTATGTTGATGGAAACAATCGGTCGATCTCCACCGGAGTTTTTGTGTTTGTTCAATCGAGTTACAAACGCCTCGCCAATGCGCCCGGAGGCTATCTTGCCCTCTGGAAGCTTCTCAAACCAAGTTAAGCCTAGGTCGCCGAGGCTTGAGGGAATAGGATACACATCAACGCCTCATTCGCCGATATCTGACCATAACTTTGGCGAAAGTGGCTCAAGTGGGTGTAAGTGCATCTTTCCTTCATACGTCGTGAACTTGGGTTGTAGGAAGCTTTGGAAGGCGCGTTCTCAATCTCGGGGCGAATGGTGAGGTCTGCGGCCTCGCCAATGCCTTATCCATTGGTTCGTATGCCAAGTGCGGCCTTGGCATTCCAACCTCGACGCTTCCATGCGTCCGAGGAATAACCGCAAAGCGGGAACCTGTGGGGATCGGCGTCTGGCGTCCTCCTTCCATCGTGCCTTTTCTTCTAACATGGACCTTAGGTCGGACGACCTAGGTAATTCTGTCTGTCTGGACCTCGTATGGTGTGTGTGTGAAGGCCAATAGGTACTCCCTTCAGTGTATGACCTCTCAGGCCTCGTCCTCTCAGACCTGGAGTGACGAGTCCTGGAAGTTACGGATCGCGTGTCGCCTGTCCTGAGGCTTCTGTCCGCTGGTTGGGAGGGTGTAGAATTCCTACTACGACCCTCTGAGTGGCGAGGGGGCGTCTTCTTGTTGCGCCCTTCTCCATCGCCACTCCTTTTCCTTTTATCTGGCGCTTCAATGACTCCATGTCCGCCGCCATCTTACGGATCAGTTCGTCTTGCTCTCGGACGCGATCCTCCAGAATTTGAGGATCAACTCTGCGCCTTTGTCTTTCTGGACTTTGCGTACGGGAGGGATGAAGGCTGCTATTTCTCCTTCGTCCCTCGCATCCCTCCCGGAATTACGCCTCTGTGGTTCGGGCTCGCCATGGGAGGACCAAAGGTAGGCCTTCGCCTTGCACCTCCTTCGAGTTAATCCGTCAATGGCGGATGGCGAAGGCTTCTTCGTTGTTTGCCATTGATGTTCGAAAAAACTTGATCAAGAGGTTGTTCTTATGCGCTCTTCCTGAGCGGCGCCAATTGTACGGGAAAGAAATACACCTTCTCGTATAATCCTGTTGATCAAGTCTTCGTTCCTCCGTACGACGTCGTTCTACCACCTGAAAATACAAACGTGAGCTAGCCGGCGGGTGTGTGCCGGAAACCTCTCCGATGCCTAAGTCAGTAAGCAAGACAAGAAGGCAAAAGCTCTAAGTATTCAGGGAGCAAAATTGTATTACCTCTCTAAAGGTGTTATTGATGAGCTTATATAGATTTCACGTGGCACAATCCTGGTAGGATTCTTACCCCTCCAAGTGTAGAGTCCTTCTAGGATTACCCCTCCTTGCATAGAGTCCTCCTAGAACTCATACTCTTGGAAGATAATGCTTATCCTCCAACACCCTCCCTCACTGCTTAAACCAAGTGAGATGGTTCTTCTTATGACCGGACTACTTCAGGACCGAAGTAACATCTCCAGATTAGACACTTACTACTCCCTCCTACCTCGGTTTTCCATGCCAAAACCGAGCTAACCATAGGAGTCTCTTACCTCGGTTTTCCATGCTTGGACCGAGCTAACCATAAGAGAGTTGAGCCGAACTATCTTCACACCAAAGTCCCCTCATGGACTTGGTACACCTCGGTCATCATGCGTCTCAACCGAACTACCAACATCATACTTCCCAGCCGGAGTAAAAGTAAACATCACTCGGCCGGACTAACCCTCAACCGGTCTAACTCAGAGGCTATTTCTCCAGACCGGAGCAACTCCCACAGGACCATTCGCTCGGCCTCTTTTACCTCGGCCCAAGACCCAGCTCGGCCCAATTTTGCGTATAAATTGCCCTCTCAAGTAGTAATAGTAGTAGTAGGGCATAATTTCTTAAATTAGGAAAATGCAATTAAGTTAAAAATAAAATATTTTATGAATAATTTCATTCAATGTAGATTCATTTCATAAAATTTAATTTGTGAGAAAAGATTTAACTTAATATTTTTAACTAAGAGTGAGTTTTTCGGGGTCATGACATGGAACTACGGGCCTTTACATTTGCATTGATTTGGACTCTTTTTAAGAGTTTTTTTTTTTTTTTGGATATATATATAGGATATCTTGGGCCATTTTGTATCCATTAGACTAAATTCTTACTATATGAACAAATCTTAATCCTTGTGATTCGTGATCCCAAAAATTTTGCTGATAAGGAGAGTCGAACTTCAAATCTTGAAGGGAACAAACCTCAAGCCCAGGCCTCATTTACCTGACCAAATTCTTGGAGTTCATTGATTTGGACTTGTCAAAAGAAAGAAAAAAAAAAAAGAAAAAAAAAAATAGTGCATAATGCGTGTTATGAGTGACTAATATGACTTTCCTTTTGATCAAGTCTCCATTTTATTTTATTTTATTTTATACTATTTTCGCTTTACCGGCCAACCCTAACTTATATTGTACTTTTAAGTCTTTTAAAATTGAGCCCTTATATATAATCACAAAAACATAAAAAAAATAGCATAAATTATTAAAATTATACATTAAATTTACTTACAAAAATCCTTTAAAACTTTAACGGAGCCCAAATTCACTATAAATCAATATAAGACATGAACCTCTGCATTTATGAAAAATAGGCAAAAGTTCACATGATAAATCAAGTAAAAAAGGTAAGAATCCTTTGGACAAGTTACATGGAAGATAAAGCCAAGTAAAACTCACATAACAGAAGAAGCCAAAAAGAAAGCTCACATGACAAATATATCCAAGGAGACACAACAAAGTGGATCACATGATGAATGAAGACAAATGAGTCACATGCTAAACAAAACTAAAGTGGTGGAGATATCGCTACTAAGTTATAATTTCAATAAATCAGAATGTAAAAAGTTTTTTTTTTATCTTATTACTAGAAAGTTATCTTTTAATTTTATCCATTTCAATTCCGAAATTGAAGTCCACTCTTTGCTTATAAAAAGGTGTGGCTGAGTCTTGTCAAAGAGAGTGAAGAAGCAGAATCTTATAAGTAAGCAAGAGTGTTCTCTCTATCTTTCTTGTAAACTCTATAATTTTTAGTTATTCAATAATAAGTTTTTCATTTTCATAGTGTCTTTATGTATTGTCTTTAATTTTTTGGAAGTTTGAGAGTAGTAATACAAGTAAGGTAATCTTCATCATTCACATATACCACACTAAGCCTATCAAGTTTAGGAAGCACAACTAGGGAAATGAGAGGAGCTCAGCAATGAGGGTGGATACCAGTTGTGAGGGATAGGGGAAGACCAGGACCATGGAGGACGGAAGGGAATGTAGGTGTATTTACTGTGTTTGTGGATAACCTACCAACGTCATTGAATCCAAAAGGTCTGTTCAATCTTTTCACAAAGTTTGGAGTGGTAAAGGATGTTTTTATACCGCAAAAGAGACGCAGGGTTACCAACACAAGGTTTGGTTTTGTGAGGTTTGGTTGCTCTGTGGCAGCTAACATAGCTGTCTAGAAAGCCAATGCTTTATAGGTGGATGATCGACCATTACAAGTAAAACCTGCAGAGTTTGGGAAGGACAAGGTTAGGGGTGAAGCTGAAAGAATATCATTAAGTATCCAAGAGCGGAGACCAGTAGTTCATGCTGCTCAAGGTAGAGATGTTAGAACTGGGACAAATGGTCTTAGAGAAAGGAGATCTTATGTTGATGCTGTGGCAGGAAAAAGGGCAGAGGGAATAGGAAGCATCTTGGTGAAGGCAGAGGAGGTAGGGAATGGATGGTTGTTTGAGAGCATAATTATCAGATTGAAGGTACAATATGCTAATATTAGTCTGAAAAAAGAAATGGCAGCAATAGGAATGGAGGATGTTATGGTAAGAGATAGTGGGGGAAGAGATGTGGTTATAACATTTAGATCAAAGGAGGAGAGGGCACTGAAAATACCAACTATTAGGGAGCTGATTTTGGACTGGTGTAAAGATATTGCTGAAGGAAAACCAGGGCAGGTTCTGGAACAGGAAAGATGTGTATGGCTCAGTTGTTATGGCATCCCATTGCACCTGTGGAATAACTCCAACATAAGAAGGATTGGTAGGTTATGGGGGCAAGTCTTATGTTTTGAAGGTGATATGAGTCAACCGCTGTCATTTGTGTGTGCAAAGGTTAAGGTTTCCACCAAAAGCATGGAACCCTTAAATTCAGTTGTAAAGCTGGAATGTAGAGGGATGGTGTTTCTAGTGAGAGTTTGCGAAGAACAGGTGGTAACTATGAAAACAATAAAATTTTCTTATAGGTGTTATAAGATTCAAGATGTGGATAAGATTGGCAGTTCAAATGTGTTGGAGGATCTAAGTGTGGGTCGGAACTTTAGGAAGGATGAAGATGAAGATAAAGAAGCTGATATGGAAGATGTCTCAGCTGCTGATCTGAAGGTTGGGTATGATGTGGCTCAAGAAACTAGGAATTATCTCAAATTTCGTTGTTTAATTGGAAACGACGTTTTGGCGACACTTTTGGGATGGCCTCAGAATTGTCTCAAATTTGGCAAACTTATCGGAAAGGGCGTTTTGGCGACACTATTGGAACGAGCTCGGAATTTTCTCAAATTTTACAGTCTGAACGAAATGGAATTTTGGAGACACTTTTGGGACTAGCCCGAAATTGTCTCAAATTATGCAGTCTGATCAAAAACGGAATTTTCGCGACACTTTAGGGACGAGTTGGGAATTGTCTAAAATTTGGAAGTCCAATTGGAAACTGCATTTTTGCCACACTTATGGGACGCGCTCAAAATTGTCTCAAATTTTGCAGTCCAATTTGAAATGGCATTTCAGCGACACTTTTACGACGTGCTCGGAATTGTCTCAAATTTTGCGGTCTGATCGGAAACGATGTTTTCGAGACACTCTTGAGACAAGCTCAAAATTGTTTAAAATTTGGAATTCTTATCTGCAACGGCGTTTGCACGACATTTGTGGGACCAGCTCAAAATTGTCTCAAATTTAGCAGTCTGATCTGTAATGGCATTTTTGCGACACTTCTAGGACGAGATCGGAATTATCTCAAATTTGGTTGTTTGATCGGAAATGGCATTCTAGCGACACTTTTGGGAGTAGATCAAAATTGTCTCAAATTTGGCAGTCTGATTGGAAAAGACATTTTCGCTACAGTTTTGGAACGAATTCTAAATTGTCTCAAATTCGACAGTTTGATCGGAAACGGCATTTTGGCGACACTTTTAGGATCAGCTTGGAATTGTCGTAAATTTGGAAGTCTAATCTGAAACGCCGTTTTTGAAACACTTTTGGGACTCTGAATTGTCAGAAATTTTGTAGTCCGATTGAAGATGGCGTTTTAATGACACATTTCGGACGAGCTCGGAATTGTCTCAAATCTGGCAGTTTGAACAATGGTGCTTGACATAGGATAAAGCTAGCACGTCTGTCAACGACTTACGAGATCAAAAGACCTAACCGCAATCACTGCTAACGGTCTGACTCTACGCGACTTGGGTAACGTCCCACTAACCCTAACACAGTTCTACCCATCATTAAGCACTAACCCAAGAATAGCATTAATTATAGTTTTATGTTATTTTATCTTAATTATGCCATATATGGTCTCATGATCTACTGTGCTGGAGGGGGAGGCCTAACGGCCGTAGCCAACAGGCAAATCTGTTCCCGTAGTTGAGTCTGAACTTGATTTAATTGTTGATTACAGATTTCTAATTGCTGGAGACCCCAAGGGTCATTAGGCCAAATAGAAAGATAATTTTCAATATTACTTTTTCTAATAATATGAAATTCTAATATATCATTCAATATAATAAGATTATATACGGACATACATTAAAATACAACAAAGAAATACCTACAATCAGTACTGCAGACTTTATTATACTTCAAACTGGAAGATTACAGAGGGAGAGAGAGAGTACACACTTATAAAACTGAAAAACTGAATTAAAAAAAAAAGCGTGCCTTTAACAAGGGTGAAGCATCCCTTATATAGAAAAATAAAATTAAAGGATAAGGATGAGGCAGATAGGTGGCGTGTCCTGGTTAGTGTAGAGTCGATCGTCCTTATGTCCTCTTGATTTCCTTATCTTTAAGTGTCGGTAGAGAGACAGCTGGATGATTATGGCAGACATGGGAATCTACTTTAGCCGAAAGTAGATTTGTCGTCTAGTGGAGCTAGAAAGCATACTGGAGCAAATGGGTGACAAAGCATCAATCAGCTTTGCCTTTCCCTTTATTTTGCTTGTCCTGACTCATCTTTTCTGCGATCAGGCCCGTAAGAGAATCACAAAAATCTCCAAAGTTGGGATTGGGGTCAGCATCTGTAGGGTCTTGTGATTCACCTGCCAATACTGTAAATTCATTTTCATCCAATAATGGATCAAAATGTTCTTCGTCTTCTTGTCCGCCATGGCTACTGGAACCAGATCTCATACTGGTGTCGTCTCTGGAAAAGGACTGCAAGAACTGTTCCTTCATATAATCCATGCTTTTAACAACTAATTCTTGCTCCGATAATCCTGGAAACTTTTTCCTTAACTCATTTTGAATTTGGACAAAAGGATTTTGTACTGGAGCGGTTGGAGTTTGGGACTAGCATCCCAGCAAGCCTGTTTGTGGGCTTTGATCTTCTGGAGAAGTTCTTGATGAGGTTTAGCTTCATCCATCTTATTCCACCATTTATAAAAGAAAACTCTTTTTAAACGGGGAATTTTATTCTGAAAATCACATCTGAAATCCCATTTCCATATCCATGGGATGCCAAATCTGATAACAAAATGGGCTGTAGATTTGGACATTGAAATATCCTTGTATACTGGAATCTTGCTGGAAGCAACTTGCCATTCATTGAATGCAAGACGAATGGGTTCTGGAAAGGCATCTAACTGTAATCCAAATTTATCTCACCAAACGAGAAACCAGTTTGGGAGATCGTTTTTAAGAACATCAGGAAGAACCCGAAAGAACCAAGAATGGCTCTGGGGAGGATTCATATAATAAAATGCTTGAGTAAAAGCATCAATATAATCCCAATAACTGTAACGAGATTCCTTATTATGGATCTCAATAGTCCTGGTAACATGAGGGTGCATACCCCAAGCCTGCATAGGCAAAATTTGCTAGATAGTAGCTTTGTTGTAATTAATGGGACTAGCAGTACGATTGGGTTCAGCCAATGTATGCTTAAAGTCCACAGATGCAAGTTCTGTAAGGATCTGTTCAAAGATGTATCTGTACTGATCAAAGTGCGGTGGAGAGTTCTGAGTGGTCAGATACCGCCTTTTAATTTCCCATGGATCATTAATCCATTGGATGTCTTCTGTATTAATGTAGAGAACAGTTTCTTCTACAATAGTATTCTGGAAATAAGAGGATTCTGGAGTGAGGAGGACATCTTTAGCCGTTCGGCTAGATTCTTCTTTTTTACTGGAAAGGACATGAAGCCCTGGAAATTCTGTATTGTAGGGATTACCCCTACCTTGGCCCCTTCTGTCGGAGCCCCGGCCTCTATTCTGCATGAGATTTCTGCAAATATTCACGAGTTAGAAAATTTGGAAGCGAATTTTGTTCGCCTTTGATATATTCAATATCAAAATCAAATACTGAAAGTTGGCCCTGCCAGGTGGAAAAAATTTGTTTTTGAGCCAAATTTTTAACATCTTTTTTGAAAATCAGTTTTGCTGCAGAACAATCAACTCTTATTAGAAAATGTTGATTTAATAAGTCATCCTGGAATTTCAAGACACATTTAACAATGGCTAAACATTCTTGTTTAATTGTCGGATAATTTTTAGCAGCTTGATGCCAAATACCATAAGTAAATCTTAAAAGTTCTTCTTTTGTACTGTTAGGATTAAATTGTTTTAATATGCCACCATAATCAAGATTGGAGGCATCAGTTTCAACATTTTTTTTTCCATTCTGGATGTGGTAAAGAAAGACAAGGTAGAGTCTTGACTCTAGCTTTGATTTTCTTAACTGCCGCTGTATGTTCTGGTCCCCATGTGGGAGGATTTTTTCTAAGTCTGGAATAAAGAACTGATGCATCAGTAGCAAGGTTAGGATAGTAATCATGAATATAATTTAAACTACGCAAAAATCTTTGTAAATGAGTTTTGTCTTTGATTTCGTCTAGAAATTTATCTGCAAATTCCATACTTCTATTAATGGGAATTATGGTACCATTACGAATATTATGGCCCAAAAATCTAACTGTAGTTTGGAAAAGTTTCATTTTTGATGCAGAAACGACCAATCCATTGTGGATAATAACATGCTTAAAAATATTAAGATGTTTCACATGCTGGTCAATTGATGAAAAAAAATAAGAACATCATCAATATAGCAAATTGCAAATTCTGTATATGGAGTGAAGATATCATTAATGATATGCTGGAATTCAGATGGAGCATTTTTTAAACCAAATGGCATAACATTCCATTCAAAATGTCCAAAGGGTACTGTAAAAGTAGTTTTATATCTGTCAGCTTCTGCTACTTGGACTTGCCAATAGCGTGACTTCATATCAAATTTTGAAAAGATAATAGCATCCTGGAGTCGATCTAAGAGATCTTTCTTATTGGGAACTAGATACCTTATCCATTGTAAGGCTTCATTGAGAGGTTTATAATTGATGACTAATCTTGGCACACCTCTCTCGATTTCTGCATTTTTATTTACATAAAATGCTGTACAACTCCAAGGAGATTTACTAGGTCTAATGAGTTTTTTCTGGAGAAGAGTATTTATTTCTGTTTTACAGAGTTCTAAATACTCTTTTTTCATTTGGTTGGGACGAGCGCGAGTAGGAATTTTCCGCTCATCATAATCTGGTTCATAAGGAAGAGAAACTATATGTTTTTTCCTATCCCAAAAAGCATTGGGAATATCGCTGCAAATTTCAACTTGAAATTCTTGTTCAAGCGATTTGATTTTTTGCTAGAAGGAAGACTATTGTAGTCTTTGTTCTATTATTAGGAAACTAATTTCTTTTTGGTGGAAGTTAATTTGTTTTTCCTTAAAATTAACTAGATCTTTGATTTGATCTAATTCCTTAGTATAAGGTTCTGTAATAAACTCAAAAATAATCGATTGATTATTTAGGTTTGCGTGAATGCCAATAGAATCAATTTTTGTAATTGGCATCAAAAGACATAGGAAAGGTGTTCCTAGGATTATTGCCTGAGACATGTTCTTAATAAGAACAAAAGAAGTGGGAAGGCATAATCATTGATTACAAATTAATACTTCTGGAAGTTTGTACTGGATATATAAAGAATTACCATTTGCACTTGTAAGTGATTGAGTTGTTTTATGAAAGTATTTAGTAGAAATTAATCCTTCCTGAATACAGTTCATATTAGCTCCACTATCAACAAGAGCAATAGCGTCTTTGATAATAAAATCTGGTTTTATCATGAAAGTAATTCTGATATACCATTTCTGGAAAGTAACTGTATTCATGAGCATGAGATAATCAGGCTCACTAGGTTTAGTTTCTGAACTGGATTCATTAATAGTAATCCCTTTTTCTTTACTCTGTAGTTTACTATTAATTTTTTTGATTTCAGAATTAATAGCAATATTAGAAGTTTGTAAATGTTTAATTTCTACTTTTAAAGCATTAACTTCCATTTTTAAATCCTGGATTGTTAAAGGTTTTTCTTCAGTAAGAGACTGAAGCCTGTTAGGATCTTTTGTTGTCAAATTCCATGGATCAAAACCAAAGTTGTAACAAGAGTTCTTTAAGAAGTTGGTTTCCTTCAAAAACAGGATTACTTTGGAGTTCTGCAAGAAGTTGGTTTTCTACAAGAAGTTGGTTTTCTTTCCCAACTAGGATTGCTTTGGTTTTCTATAAATAGTTGGGTTTCTCCCAAATCTAGGCTATTCATTGATTCATTCATTGAATCTCTCCAGATCTTCTTTTTGGTTCTTAAAGGTCTATATCTGGAGATATTTTGTTATTTTTTCTTTGATGTTTTATTGAGTATTCAACTCATGGTTTAAAGAGAGTACATCAAAGGTTTGTTTGTTATACACAAAAGAGAGAGTTGTTCTTCAGTTGTGGATTCTGAAGAATTCGAGCCTGAAGCTTTGGTGGAATCTGGAGTGGCTCATCAGAAAGACAATTCCGTGGTGAAGATGGGGTTGGAAGAGGCACATAGAGGTTGGTTCAATTAGGCGTTGTGGATTCGCTAGATAATTGAGAGTGATACCTGTGTAATTCCTTTAAATCTTCTTAGTGGATTGTCTTGTGGCGGGTTCGTGGTTTTTTATCACAATTGGAAGGTGTCCAATTGTGGTTTTTCCACGTAAAATCTTTGTGTCTCTTTCTCTTGATTGTTTGATTGGGATTGTTATATTTTGCTTAAAATTGGTACATAATCACAAATCAACATCTAGGGTTTCTAGATTTTTCAATTGGTATCAGAGCGGGTCGTTCTATTTTTTTAAAAAAAATTCTTTTGGATCGCTTTATTTATTTATTTTTTTTTTAAAATGTCGTTTGGAACGAGATCTTGTTATTTGTGATAATGGATACAATTCGTGAGGGAAATTCCTATGAAAAAAAAAAAATCTAAAAAGATTTTCTTAATATGGTTTTGCAAGCTTAAATTTTTTGAGTGGTCCTTGGTGCATATTGGAATTGATGAGAATATCCATTACATGTTAACATGTGTGTGCTTTCTCTGGTCATTACTCATTTTGGAGTGTGTGTTCTTTGATTAGTATGTCTCATTCTGTACACACTCTTGGATTAGCAAATATCGGAGTCTTCCGACTTAGTGTTTTTTTTTCGTGGACTTCTGGCATTGTATCTTTTGCTTTTCTAGAGGAATTGACCTATACTAGCATATTATGGGTGATGTTGAGTCTCTTAACCATCTTTCATCTTTTTGCATCTCCACGATTTTCCCCTCTGTTCTTTGTAGTCCAAGCATGAGGAAAAGGCTACCTCAGAGTCACCAACCAGGCTATCCTTATTATATCCATGCTTCTCTGGTTCGGTTTCCATACTCTTGAGCGTGTCAGCCGCCAATGAGTGTGCAAAAGAAAAGGAAAAAAATGTGTACAAGAAAGAAAAAGAAAAAAAAAATGTGCAAAAGAAAGAAAAGAAAAAGATGTGAAAAAATAAAATAAAATAAAGGATTCATTGATTGAGGGGGAGCCTCCGTCTTTACTCACCAAATACCCCTTGATTCCTAGTGGTTTGACTTTCCTTAGTTGTGTTTAGATTCTCTTGTCGGAGGTCCAGCTTTCATATCACTACTAGAATTTGAATCTTGTGTTTGTCGAACTCCAAGAGTCACACACACACTTTTATCATGGGATCTATGCTTTTCACATAATGCATCACTTTCTTTCATGAGGAATTTTCTAGAGGCTGTGCACATTGTATTTTCAAGTAATTGTGCTTCTTGGATAATCTTGTGTGTTTTAAGGTACAAATCTGAAATTCCTTACTTGCTCCACCATATTATTTTTTGTCGTTTTTCTTCTTGTTCACTGTTTTCAGTGTTTGTGGTTGTTTTTTAATGAGGGAGAGTTTGGTTCATCATTACCAGTGTTTGATGTATATTCATGGTATAGTAGTTTGGTTGATGGTACAGTGTTTTTACTTTTGCTTATATCCTTCTTTGGTACAGTTGGATTGTTAGTATTTTATTTATGGATTGATTTATATTTTGTTATTTAATCTAGTTCCACATATTTTGGTTGGCTTGTGTGTGGTTATTTTATTTCAGGATAATTGTTCAAGAGCATGGATTTGAGTGTTGGTTCATAGTTGGTGGTGCTGCTTGAGAGATTTTGTTAGGAAATTTGTTTTAGATTGGTTTTATCCAGGATTTGACAAAGGGGGAGATTGTTAGGACCTTTTGTTGTCAAATTCCATGGATCAAAACCAAAGTTGTAACAAGAGTTCTTTAAGAAGTTGGTTTCCTTCAAAAACAGGATTACTTTGGAGTTACGCAGAAGTTGGTTTTCTACAAGAAGTTGGTTTTCTTTCCCAACTAGGATTGCTTTGGTTTTCTATAAATAGTTGGGTTTCTCCCAAATCTAGGCTATTCATTGATTCATTCATTGAATCTCTCCAGATCTTCTTTTTGGTTCTTAAAGGTCTATATCTGGAGATATTTTGTTATTTTTTCTTTGATGTTTTATTGAGTATTCAACTCATGGTTTAAAGAGAGTACATCAAAGGTTTGTTTGTTATACACAAAAGAGTTGTTCTTGAGTTGTGGATTACGAAGAATTCGAGCACAAGCTTTGGTGGAATCCGGAGTGGCTCATCAGAAAGACAATTCCGTGGTGAAGATGGGGTTGGAAGAGGCACATAGAGGTTGGTTCAATTAGGCGTTGTGGATTCGCTAGATAATTGAGAGTGATACCTGTGTAATTCCTTTAAATCTTCTTAGTGGATTGTCTTGTGGCAGTTGCCCGTGGTTTTTTTTTATCACAATTGGAAGGTGTCCAATTGTAGTTTTTCCACGAAAAATCTTTGTGTCTCTTTCTCTTGATTGTTTGATTGGGATTGTTATATTTTGCATAAAATTGGTACATAATCACAAATCAACATCTAGGGTTCATCTAGGGTTTCTAGATTTTTCAATCTTTTGATATTTGATTAAAAACCTCTTTCATACTGGAATGTTGAGGAGGAAGAATTTCTTCCTTCTTCTGTTGTTGTAAACATAATTCTAAAAATTTCAATTTCATTTCTGGATCAGAAATCTGATCAGCTATGTTGATCGTATTTTGTTCGGTTTCGGAAAGAACATTGATACTTGGTCCTGCAATATCAAGTCCATTCATTTCAACTATTGCTTTCTAATAATTGACTTCATCTGAAATTTGGTTAATGTGAGTTTTACATTCACAAATTTATGGGGATTCATCACTACCACTATCAGTGTTGGATGAATACAAAGCTGCAATTTCATCTTCTTCATCAGAAGAAGAGCTAGATTCGTCAGATAAAATTCTGAGAATTTGTTGCTGGATTTCATTATCAATAGAAAGTTCATTAAGCTTCTGTTGTATTTTGGATTTACAACGATTAGCATAATGACCTGTCTGTCCACATTTATAACATTTAATAGTGGTGGATTTTGATTTCTTTCTGGAATACTTTTGTTTACCTTTAAAAGGTAGTTGTTGTTGTTGTGTATAAGCTTCAGAAGGCTTATACTTTCTGGATTTTTTAGAAGAATACTTTGGAAATTTCTTATGATGTTTCTTCTGTTTGTGAGGATACTGTAACTTTGTATCATAGGCAAATTGTTCACAAAATTCACCTAATTCTTTTCTTCCTATAAGATGTTGTTGTTTTATCTGATGTTGTAATTTAAGGTCATTGCATAAAGCAAGTCCTTCATCTGTGATAATACCTACAAGTTGGCCATAGGTATATCTACCATACGGGATAGCCAATTGGTTATGACGATCACGTAACTTTTTCCTAACTCTTTCAGCAAAAAGAGTAGGAAGTCCATCAATAAATTTGGCTTTCCAATGGTCTGAATTTGTATCAGCCCTGTGATGAACTTTCATCAGGAAAACATCTTTATACCATCTAAAATGGGATAAAGATGGACATCTTAATTTCTGTAAAAGTTCCCTACTACGATCTTCGATACCTGTGACGGCACCGATAAAGTGTAGCACAATAGTGTTTACTAAAGTGTAAACAACATCTTGTTCTGTACTTTCAGCTCTAGTATCTGGATCTACCTTAATTCGTGTAGAACCAAGAATTTCAGTATTCTGAGCTATGGTAAGGATATTATCCCACCATCCTTTAAGAAGTCCAGTAAAGCCACTGACAATAAAGCAGGCTACTTGGTGGTCTGTATTTTCATTTTGTTTACACACAGTTGCAAACATAAGCATGTGCTGTAAAACTTCGAATATTTGATATTCTGAAAGACCATCAATATTCCATTCATAAATGGTGCTACTGTGGTAAGATTTTTGACTATGGAGAAAATCCTCTTCATAAAGGATATCCATAGGAGTAGGTCTAGAGTAATAATACCTACTTGGTGCAGTATAAGCTTGTCTATCAATATGAGACCCATAATGGACCTTATTAACAGACGATGGTTCATTTTGGAAATTATCTTGAATTTCAGATATTTGACCTAAATCCAAATTTTGATAATTTTCATTAATTTCCTGTAAATTATTGCGGGATAACATATTAACTTGGGAAGATTCTCCTACATGAAGATTTTTAATCTTGCCTATAAGAGTTTCCATAAATTCTGTATTATCCTTTTTAGGTTTTAAATTGAAATTTGTTACTGTAGGAGTAGGCTTAATGGCTACAGGATGGATTTTTGGAATTTTGGGTTGAAGATGACAGGTGTCTCTTATATGAACTATTGTTTCTTCAATCCTAGTTAACTGTTTACCAATAGTTTGACAATAAAGATTAGTATAATTATTCTGTTTCATAACTGGAATAATTTCCCTAATTGTCAAAGCATTATTACTTTTTGCTGGAGGTTCAACAAAAGCTGTTATAACTAAAGGTTGACTAGAAGTAGAATCGCTAGGAAGTAATTCTAAAGATTTTGGAGGAGGGTGTATAGAGGTGATTATGTTACCATCGGTTGTCACCCAATTTTTCTAGATATTTTCTAAAACATTAATTTGAGAAGTCTGAATATTACCTTGTTCCATAAACCATAAAGGAAAAGGTTTAAGTTGCTGATTAGCTTCTAAAGAGTTATAATACTAGATTTTTGTATCTTGTAATTGTTCCGAATTATGATTAGCAAAATACCATTCTCTGAATTTTGCATATTTTTCCTGGTAAAAATCCTGATTTAGGATTTTCCTGTTTGCACTGCCAGGACTAAAATCCATTAAACATCAAAGTTCATGTCACTGGCAGTAGGGCTATAAGGCCCTTTGCTACTGGATTCCTTGGGCTCATAAACCCCATGTGGAATTTTGTTGTTTGAAAATTGTAATCCTTGGATAACCGGATCCATAGGATCTATTGTTTGGTCAGGATTACTAAAGGGTCTGGATGGCATTCCTTGTATAACCGATTCTATGGGTTCGGCTGTAGAATGTCGGGAAGATTCAGGATAATCTACTCTATAAGCTTCTCTAAAATAGGGAGTAGATCTTACGGATGTGGTTGACATGCTTCTGGATAATTGTCTTGGTGGTCGTTGAAAACGAAGATATACATTACCACCTTCGGTCTGGATAATTTCATCTAATGACTGTTGGACAATAGGTCTGGGTGGAACAGCATTAGTGATTTCCCATGTTTCTGGAAAGGTTAGTTTTTGCCACTCAATCATTTGCGGTACTGCAACTTGACTACTAAATAAATTAGTATCAATAAGCACTGTATGACCTTGGTCACTTTGCTTTCTGATATATGGATTTAAAGTTGATAAAACTTTTAGATAGATTCTGGAAATTATCGTAAACGGTGGTGATCCTGGAAGATACTCATAACCATGAGATAAAACTCTTAATTCTAAAACCTTAGATAGGTTTTGATCTGAAAGAGCTATACTCAAATTTGGATATATATCAAAATATACTGAACCATGTGCTAAGCTGGTTTTGATGGCTCCCATAAGTGAAGCTCTCCAATTGGTACATCTACCATCTCGTAGTGTACATTGAATACTTGTATTTTGACCTAGGAGGGTCAATGGTTTGAATGCTATCTAGACAAGTCCTATATGGACATATTTGTATTTCTGTAGAAAAGGATAAAGATCCTGAATATGTAATAAATGCATAAGTGCATCATTATTCTGGACTGAAGCTACATGCTCAAATGTTTTAATAATTTTTCTACTGGAAAAGTCTAGCATACCTATCTTACAGATGGTATCTGGTTTGACCTTCAGTATTGTCCACTTATCAAGTGCTTCCTTAACATCTTGATAAGCAACTAGTTCTCTGGCTTCTGATGTATAAGCCACTATATTGGCCACTGTATTGGCTACTGTATTTTCTTCTGTAGGAACTGTACTCATCTGGATGTATGGTGACCATATATGTATAATTAAAATATAATAAAACAAACTATAATTAACATTAAACGTGGCTTTGATACCAACAATGGTGCTTGACACAGGATAAAGCTAGCACGTCTGTCAACGACTTACGAGATCAAAAGACCTAACCGCAATCACTGTCTAGAAAGCCAATGGTTTATGGGTGGATGATCGACCATTACAAGTAAAACCTGCAGAGTTTGGGAAGGACAAGGTTAGGGGTGAAGCTGAAAGAATATCATTAAGTACCCAAGTGCGGAGACCAGTAGTTCATGCTGCTCAAGGTGGAGATGTTAGAACTGGGACAAATGGTCTTAGAAATAGGAGATCTTATGTTGATGCTGTGGCAGGAAAAAGGGCAGAGGAAATAGGGAGCATCTTGGTAAATGCAGAGGAGGTAGGGAATGGATGGTTGTCTGAGAGCATAATTATCAGATTGAAGGTACAATATGCTAATATTAGTCTGAAAAAAGAATTGGCAGCAATAGGAATGGAGGATATTATGGTAAGAGATAGTGGGGGAAGAGATGTGGTTATAACATTTAGATCAAAGGAGGAGAGGGCACTGAAAATACCAACTATTAAGGAGTTGATTTTGGACTGGTGTAAAGATATTGCTGAAGGAAAACCAGGGCAGGTTCTGGAACAGGAAAGATGTGTATGGCTCAGTTGTTATGGCATTCCATTGCACCTGTGGAATAGCTCTAACATAAGAAGGATTGATAGGGTGTGGGGGCAAGTCTTATGTTTTGAAGGTGATATGAGTCAACTACTATCATTTGTGTGTGCGAAGGTTAAGGTTTCCACCAAAAGCATGGAACCCCTAAATTCAGTTGTAAAGCTGGAATGCAGAAGGATGGTGTTTCTAGTGAGAGTTTGCGAAGAACAGGTGGTAACTGTGAAAACAATAAAATTTTCTTGCAGGTGTCATAAGATTCAAGATGTGGATGAGATTGGCAGTTCAAATGTGTTGGAGGATCTAAGTGTGGGTCGGAACTTCAGGAAGGATGAAGATGAAGATAAAGAAGCTGAAATGGAGGATGACTCAGCTGCTGATCTGGAGGTTGGGTATGACGTGGCTCAAGAAACTAGGCCAGTTGGTGGAAGTCGGAGTGAGGAGGTGGATAATGTGGTGTAACGCCCCCAAAATAATACATAAATCCCATCATATTAGACATGCAATGGTATAAAGAAACCAACACCTTTTCATTCATCAGACTAATTCTTACAATAGTATTACATGTTAACAACAAAAGCAAGTGCCTTATAGGCTTACAGCTTTCCAAGTTAACACTTGGTTTCACAAAAGAAGAGTACTAACTCTATACAAAATAAGCCCGTGGCTTGATGTACAGGTAATACAACAAAATAATAAAAAACAAAGAGTCTTCAACTCCCACATCCATCCAAGCTATGTCCTTGGAGGTGGCATGCTACCTGTACCTGAAAATGGTGTCCCATAAAGGGTGAGCCAACGCCCAGTAGAGATATGCTAAACAGAATATGAGTAATAACTAAGACATCAGCAATTGATAAATGTTTAACTCACAAAGATTAATTCATAACTCCATTTCCATTACATGACAACCGTGTCTATGTTTCATTTCATTTTCCATTTCTTATACAATTCTCAATTCACAACAGCGGCTCAGAACCTGGCCAATAACTTACATGAGATAGTGACTCATATTAAACATTCCCCGTTCTACATTAGATAAGCGTACTAGCCATATTAACATCCCCACAGATAAGCATACAAGCTGTATCCACATTTCAACAGATAAGCATATGAGCTATATCACACTTCCATAGTTATGCATATGAGCTATATCAACACTTCCAAAGATAAGCGTATGAGCTATATCAACACACTAACTGACAAGCATATGAGCTGTATCCGTGGAGTGCATCCCCTATCTCCTCCCAAACAACATCCGGTTTAGAGGTCCATCCCCTATCTTCCCCTAAACTGTGGAGTACATCCCCTATCTCCTCCCACACATACACAAAGTATATACATATGAGTCATATACACAATCAATCAATACATAACGTTAATGTATTCTATCAACTGCCATACTCCATGACGTACCCAACTGATTAGTTTTAGTTTGCCTAATCATCATGAATTATCTACAACAATCAAAACTACCCTCCACCGGTAGCCCAAGCAATTATTTCTAAACATATAATAAAAGCTTCAACAGATAAAATATCGGTGTTTTCAAAAAAGTAAGCGATTAACAAATCCAACTCCACCATTTCACAATATAATGAGCCGATTTCATTATTTACAACTCAATTCCAAGTAACAACGACTTTCCCAAATTAATTGTGCCAACTAACTTATATGATAAATTAGGACTTTCTCCCCCATTCCTCATTGTTCACTCAAAAGTTCAATAATCAACAACCAACCACTAGAACATCATTTTGAAACCCAAAATACATCTTTAAGAATCAAAATCACAAAACCCTCATTCATGCTTTTTTTGAAACCCTAAGTCCCAAATCAAACTATTTAAGCAATAGACTCGAAATCTATGTTAAAACCCATAAGAGTGAGTAGGAATCCCTACCTCAAGAGATGACACCCAAGGGAGAAGATGACGAAAACAAAATTGCTCCAAATCACAAGTTTTTCGGATCAAAAGGTAGCCCTCGACGATCAACAACTTTTTTGTAAAGGCCAAAGATGAGTAAATCACTCCTACTAGATCAATACCTAGAGAGAAGGTAGAGTCCTAGAGAGAGAAGCTCAACAATGGTGTTTTTGAAAAAGTATGAGAGAGAAGAGAATGTGAAAAAGTGATTTAAAATGTCAAAACACGGAGCTTTAACCCAGTCGCCCCGCTCGAGCGTCCAAACCCCCGCTCGAGCGGCACTCACAGACTCCCGCTCGAGCGGCCAATCTTCTGCTCGAGTGTCGGATGCACACTCCCAGTAGTTTTGCAGACAGGTTCCCCGCTCGAGCGACCAACTCCCCACTCGAGCGGCACACACAAACTCCCGCTCGAGCGGCCAATCCCCGCTCGAGTGTCCAAAACTACACAGGAAATACTGGATGGGTGTATTCTCCGCTCGAGCGTCCAAATCCCCGCTCGAGCGGACAAGCCAAAATTTGGACAACTAGACTTGGTTCCTAAGCTCAACCAACCTGTTCCAAACCTGCCCAACACATCCTATAACTCAAATACAAAATAGGAAAAGATACAAACAAGATAATAATCAACTACTAACATCCACGGACACACGTCCGGATCACTGTACAACAAGGGGTGAACCCGGGATCGCTATAACCTCCCCCCCTTAAAGAATTTCGTCCCGAAATTAAGAACAAGTTTTCGAAAACAGGTTTTTCTCCATTTTAAACAATGTTACAATTCAACATTAAACAACTTGACCCATTACCGGCCATTTCATCTCTTATCAAGAGGCATCTCTCAACAATTACATTTCAACATGTATTTCCCATCCTTTTCAACCATTTTCAACACACATGGTTCACAATTTCATATCATAATCAATTTTCATGATACATCTCTAGTTCTATAATATAGCCAATATATGCAATATTACAATCAACTTCCATATCAAGGCAAGTTCTACAATATTTCCATAACCAAAACATTCACAATGTTTTACAACTTAAGACATATTTAATGATCTTAAAGTTCAACAATACAGCAATATATAACATCTGTTCAAACATCCACAAATAGGTCCGGATATTTCTCTCGGACCTCCAACTCACGTTCCCAAGTGGCCTCCTCCACTCCGTGATGTTTCCACAAAACCTTTACCAAAGGAATGGTCTTGCCACGCAGGACTTGATCCCGCCTATCCAAGAGCCGAACCGGTCTTTCCTCATACGAGGCATCCTCATCTACCTCTAAGTCGGTCCAATCCAATACATGTGATGGATCCGGCTCATACTTTCGAAGCATACTCACATGAAACACATCATGAACTCCGGACAACTGTGGCGGCAAAGCTAAACGATAAGCGACCTCGCCAATCCTCTCAAGGATCTCAAAAGGACCAATAAATCGAGGGGACAACTTCCCACTTTTCCCAAACCTCATCAAACCTCGCCTAGGTGATATTTTCAAGAAAACATGATCACCTACCTCAAACACCAAAGGTCTCCTCCTACGGTCAGCATAGGATTTTTGGCGACTCTGGGCTGTAACAAGCCTCCTATGGATAAGCTCAACTTTCTCCGTCGTCTCTCTCACCAACTCCGGACCCAACAGAGGTGCGTCACCCACCTCGGCCCAACAAACTGGGGATCTACAAGGTCGGCCATACAAGGCCTCAAATGGTGCTATACCAATACTAGACTAAAAGCTGTTGTTGTAGGCGAACTCCACCAGTGGTAAGTGCCTCTCCCACGTCCCACTAAAGTTAAGGACACAACCCCGAAGCATATCCTCAAGGATCTGAATAGTACACTCGGATTGCCCATCAGTCTGAGGATGATAAACCGTACTAAAGGTCAACTTTGTTCCCAAGGCACCCTACAAACTCTGCCACAGCCTAGCAATAAAACGAGGATCTCTATCTGAGACGATCGTCACTGGGACCCTGTGCAATCTCACTATGTCCCGAATATACAAGTCGGCAAGATGATCTACCGAATCTCTCACGCGCATAGGGATAAAGTGCGCCGACTTAGTCAACCGGTCTACAACCACCCAAATAGCATCACTACCCCGCTGAGTCCTCGGAAGACCTACAACGAAGTCCATAGTGACATGCTCCCATTTCCACTCGGCAATATGCAAGGGTTGTAACAAACCCGCTGGCCTCTGATGCTCGGCCTTCACTTGCTGACAAGTAAGGCATTTAGACACGAAAACTGCTACGTCTCTCTTCATACCCCGCCACCAAAACTGGCGACCCAAATCCTGATACATCTTAGTACCCCCCGGATGCACCGCAAGGCGCGAATGATGGAACTCTCGGAGTACCTCCTCTCGGCAAGACTCCGGCACAAACAAGCGGTCTCGGTACCTCACACTCAAGTTGGGATACACCGTCAAACCCTTCTCAACCTTTCCACTGGAGATCTTTTCTCGGAGGGATTCTACCTCATGGTCACCCCTTTGTGCCTCTATCACTCGAGTCACAAGTGTAGGCTACGCAACAACAGAAAATAAGGTCGCAGCATCAACGGATTCGCCCAAAAGCAAATCAAACTCACCAAGTGCCCCCAACATCCCCCACTCCCGGATGGCTATACAAGCTACATCTCCTATGGATTTTCTGCTAAGGGCATCGGCCACAACATTGGCCTTCTCCGGATAATAATGCAACTCGAGGTCGTAATCCTCAATGAACTCCATCCACCTCCTCTGCCTCAAGTTCAAGTCTTTCTGTGTAAACAGATATTTCAGACTCTTATGATCTGAGAACACCTCGAATCTCTCACCATAAAGGTAGTGCCTCCAAATTTTCAAGGCAAAGATCATCGCTGCTAACTCTAGGTCATGGGTAGGGTAATTCTTCTCATGAATTTTCAATTGACGTGAGCCATAAGCTACCACTTTCTCTTCCTGCATCAATACACAACCCAAATCCTCTCGTGAGGCATCACAATAAACCGCATAACTCAACCCCCTCTCTGGAATAATCAAGATTGGAGCAGTGGTCAATCTAACATTCAACTCCTGGAACAACTTTTCACAAGTCTCACTCCATACAAATTTGACTCCCTTCCGAGTCAGTTTAGTCAACGGTGAAGTTAACCTGGAGAAATCCTTCACAAACCGACGGTAATACCCAACTAATCCCAGAAAACTGCGGATTTCAAATACACTCTTAGGCTGTGCCCAATCTTGCACTGCCTCAGTTTTGGATGTATCAACAGATACCCCTTCTCCGGATACCACATGGCCTAAGAACTTGACTTCTTCTAGCCAGAACTCACACTTCCCAAACTTGGCGTACAGCTTATGGGCTCTAAGTGACTCAAGCACCACTCTCAGGTGTGCCTCGTGCTCCTCCTCTGAAGGTGAATAAATCAGGATGTCGTCCACGAAGACGACCACAAAACGATCCAAGAATTCCCGGAAGATCCGGTTCATCAAGTCCATAAAGACTGCCGGTGCATTGGTAAGCCCAAATGGCATCACTAGAAACTCGTAATGGCCATACCGCGTACGGAATGCCGTCTTCGGAATATCCTCCTCCCTGACCCTCAACTGGTGGTAACCCGATCTTAAGTTTATCTTAGAGAAACAATAGGAACCCTTCAACTAGTCAAACAGATCATCTATACGGGGCATAGGGTACTTATTCTTGACCGTAGCCCGATTCAACTTCCGGTAGTCGATACAAAGTCTCAAGGCACCATCTTTCTTCTTAGCAAAGAGGGCCGGTGCTCCCCACGGCGAAACACTAGGGCGAACAAAGCCCTTATCTAGCAGTTCCTGGAGCTGAACTTTCAACTCAACCAACTCTGCTGGAGCAAAACGGTAAGGTGCCATGGAAATCGGCATCGTGCCGGGCACTAAATCAATAGAGAACTCTATTTCTCGGTGAGGTGGCAAATCTATAAGATCCTCGGGAAAGACATCCGAATACTCACAAACCACCCTCGGTAAAACAATTTGGGTCTCATCACACTCACCACTCAAAAAGCTAGCAAGTAGACCACTAAGCTCACTCCGCCCTCGCGGATTATACCCCGGTGGTACAACACTACCAACCCGGTCCCCCAAGAAATGGAAACACTCTCCGCTCACGGTACAACAAGTGACCCTCTGGCGGTAGCAATCAATAACTACCCGGTATGACGACAACCAGTCCATACCCAAAATAACGTCAAAGCCCTTCACGGGCATAACTACAAAAGGAAATGGAAGCCTATGATCGTCAACCTCTATATCACAACCCCTACATCCGTGTTTCAAAATCAACTCACCCCCAATAGGCGACATGACACAAATAGGAGACGCTAATAGTGCTAACTCCAACTCCAACACAGATGCAAATGCAGCAGATACAAAAGAATGAGACGCACCCGTATCAATCAATACATTAGCAACCGAGTTGCAAAACAGAAAGGTACCTCTCACTACGGATGGAGCCGGTACTAGGTCTTGCGATAAAGATACACGCTACCAGAGGCCCTCGATCCACTGCTCACCTCTAGGAGCATACGATCGCTACACAGATCGAATGACGGCTCTCGGATTGGCCTCGAGGCTGCATGCATCCGAGCTGGCTGATAACTCTGCGTCTGCCTAGAACCAGACGCTCCTGAAGTGGCACTCAACTGTGGGCAAAACCTCTTCAGGTGCCCAGGCTGTCCACACTGATAACAAGATAAAGGCTGGCCCCTACCCTGACTCTGGCCCTGAGGTCTGGCTGAAGAAGAAGCAGCTCGCTGACCCCCTCCCTTCTGCAGGCAAACCAAAGACTTGTGACCCAGCTAGCCATATGCAAAACAAGTCAAACCTCCCTGATTACCTCTCCCAGATCCTGCACTCGGCACCGGGAAGGTCGATCTAGACAAACCACCTTAAGACTGCTGGGGGTTGAAACCCTTCTGTCTCCTGCCGTCACCCTGGCCCTCTTGGCTTCTCTTGGAACCTTGCTGCTTCTCATCATCCTCCTCCTGCATCATAATTTCCATATGAGCAGCCGCATCCACCAGATGTCTATACTCTCGGATGTAAGACCCACCAACTCTCAACTTGAGGCCCCGCCTCAACTTCCGCTCAAACTCATAGCAACGGTTCCTGACGCCACTAGCTCAGTGCAAACCGACAAGCTAGTAAAAGTAACCTCAAATTGACCATCGACAAACCTGCCGCTTAAGCGGCTAACCGATCCTCGGCTTCTCCTAGCATTGCAGATTAACACCTCCCCTGGAAAGCCTCTACAAAAGCCCCCCATGCACCACCCACACGGGCTTTCTCATACTTCTACCATTGACCCGCATCTCCCTTCAGCTGGAAGGATGCCAAGGTCACCTTTAGAGTCCTATCCTCGATGCCAAGCATCTCGAATGTCTTCTCCATCTGTTCCAACCACTCGTCAGCCTTAAGTGGCTCTTTCGGATCCCCAATAAATTCGTCGTTAGACCAAAAATTCCCTCTTCAAGAAAGAAGGCCTCAAGAACTCGATGATGCTCAGCTCTGAGAATACCCAAAGCTCCCGTTATCTCTCGGGCTAAGGCACCCATAGCCTGCTGACCCACTGGTTTGGCCACGTTGGCCTGACCAACTCCCTCCTGTACTGCCGGAATGTCATCCAGTAAAGGCACCTTCTGCCTCCTAGGCCTACCACGCCTACCACCTCGTCCTGACATCCTATTAAAGGTAACAAAGACGTTAGCACATTCAAAAAAAATGTGCTGAAACTAAACACCCGCGTCCTAATGCACGGACAACTGTAATTCACTCCACGTAAGCACATAAACATATAAGCACTTACGAATTTCATTTCCAGATAATGACAGTCCCAAGGTGTTACTAGAGTTCCGGTTAGAAACAGCATTGATCAAGTGCCTTTCCAACAAGACTCACAGAAACCCAAGGATCCAGTCGATATCACAGAAATCAAATCCCATACCCAAATAGTCACATAAACATGCTATCACATAAACACATTACATCACACTTAAGTCTCTAACAAGTGAGACAAACCCATTGTGATACTAATCACTTCCCACGTACCCAAAGTATTCGAATCCGGTACGCTCTGATACCAAGTTGTAACGCCTCCAAAATAATACATAAATCCCATCATATTAGACATGCAATGGTATAAAGAAACCAACACCTTTTCATTCATCAGACTAATTCTTACAACAGTATTACATGTTAACAACAAAAGCAAGTGCCCTATAGGCTTACAGCTTTCCAAGTTAACACTTAGTTTTACAAAAGAAAAGTACTAACTCTATACAAAATAAGCCCGTGGCTTGATGTACAAGTAATACAACAAAATAATAAAAAACAAAGAGTCTTCAACTCCCACATCCATCCAAGCTATGTCCGTGGAGGTGGCATGCTACTTGTACCTGAAAATGGTGTCCCATAAGGGGTAAGCCAACGCCCAGTAGAGATATGCTAAACACAATATGAGTAATAACTAAGACATCAGAAATTGATAAATGTTTAACTCATAAAGATCAATTCATAACTCCATTTCGATTACATGACAACCGTGTCTATGTTTCATTTCATTTTCCATTTCTTATACAATTCTCAATTCACAACAGCGGCTCAGAACCTAGCCAATAACTTACATGAGACAGTGACTCATATTAAACATTCCCCGTTCTACATTAGATAAGCGTACTAGCCATATTAACATCCTCATAGATAAGCATACAAGCTGTATCCACATTTCAACAGATAAGCATATGAGCTATATCATACTTCCATAGATATGCATATGACCTATATCAACACTTCCAAAGATAAGCGTATGAGCTATATCAACACATTAACTGACAAGCATATGAGCTGTATCAGTGGAGTGCATCCCCTATCTCCTCCCAAACAACATCTGGTTTAGAGGTCCATCTCCTATCTTCCTTTAAACCGTGGAGTACATCCCCTATCTCCTTTCACACACACACACAAAGTATATACATATGAGTCATATACACAATCAATCAATACATAACGTTAATGTATTCTATCAACCGCCATACTCCATGACGCACCCAACTGATTAGTTTTAGTTTGCCTAATCATCATGCATTATCTACAACAATCAAAACTACCCTCCACCGGTAGCCCAAGCAATTATTTCTAAACAGATAATAAAAGCTTCAACAGATAAAATATCAGTGTTTTCAAAAAAGTAAGCGATTAACAAATCCAACTCCACCATTTCATAATATAATGAGCCGATTTCATTATTTACAACTCAATTCCAAGTAACACCGACTTTCCCAAATTAATTATACCAACTAACTTATATGATAAATTAGGACTTTCTCCCCCATTCCTCATTGTTCACTCAAAAGTTCAATAATCAACAACCAACCACTAAATCATCATTTTGAAACCCAAAATACATCTTTAAGAATCAAAATCACAAAACCCTCATTCATGCTTTTTTTGAAACCCTAAGTCCCAAATCAAACTATTTAAGCAATAGACTCGAAATCTATGTTAAAACCCATAAGAGTGAGTAGGAATCCCTACCTCAAGAGATGACACCCAAGGGAGAAGATGATGAAAACAAAATTGCTCCAAATCACAAGTTTTTTGGATCAAAAGGTAGCCTTCGACGATCAACAACTTTTTTGTAAAGGCCAAAGATGAGTAAATCACTCATACTAGATCAATACCTAGAGAAAAGGTAGAGTCCTAGAGTGAGAAGCTCAACAATGGTGTTTTTGAAAAAGTATGAGAGAGAAGGGAATGTGAAAAAGTGATTTAAAATGTCAAAACACGGAGCTTTAACCCAATCGCCACCTTGGCGTCCAAACCCCGCTCGGCGGCACTCCAGAACTCCGCTCGGCCAATCCTCCGCTCGAGCGTCGGATGCACACTCCCAGTACTTTTGCAGACAGGTTCCCCGCTCGAGCGACCAACTCCCCGCTCGAGCGGTACACACAAACTTCCGCTCGAGCGGCCAATCCCCGCTCGAGCATCCAACACTATACAGGAAATACTGGATGGGTGTATTCTCCGCTCGAGCGGACAAGCCAAAATCTGGGCAACTAGACTTGGTTCCTAAGCTCAACCAACCTGTTCCAAACCTGCCCAACACATCCTATAACTCAAATACAAAATAGGAAAGATACAAGCAAGATAATAATCAATTACTAACATCCACGGACACACGTCCGGATCATTGTACAACAAGGGGTGAACCCGGGATCGTTATATGTGGCAAGTCGGAGGAGTGCAAAGCAAGCTAAACATGTTCGAAGTGATAGGGAGAAAGTAATGAGTGCTGAGGCTTGCAACATAATGATGGAAGTGCGAAACCAGAGGAACGGCTCAACAGAGGGGACGGTAGTCAGTCAGAGTATGGAAATCAAGTCTGTATGCAAGGTTATGTTAGAAGTCTAAACAGAGCAAGCGTAGAAAGGCCTGGGGTGAATATTAAAGTAATTTTGGGCCAGACTAATACACCAAGTCAGGGGCATGGGCTTTGTAAATCACAGACTGGGCTGGGACAGCAGGGGAAAACTGTAAGTGATAAGCCTGATTAAGTAGGGCCAATTGGGAGAGTTTCAAGTTTATCGGAAGTCCATGAGAAGGAGCCTAGTTGTAGTCAAACAAGGCATAGAAAGGGGAAAGAAAGGATTATCAGCAAAAAGAAGTCTAATCAGAATTTGCTAAGGAAAAGGTCGTCTGAGTTAATGAGGAGGTATGGGAGTGGAGGTGCTTCAACAAGTAGAGCATTGCCCAAGGCTGCAGTCTGGCGAGCAACAGTGGTAGCAATGTCTCTATTTGCATCGATAGAAGGTGGTGTGGATAAAGGGAGGGTCGTCCTAAATGAGGCAGAAGGGACTCTGAAAATAGGGAAGTCCTCGGTGTGAAGCTGAATGGGAAGAGGGCCGAAGTGTTGGAAAAAATAGTGGACCTTGAATTGAAGGACAAGGAATGTATTGAAGGAGGGGTGAGAATGGGGGTGTATAGTACACCAGCTGGGGGAAAAATAGGAGAAACAGTGGTTTATTATGAAGATTCTATCATGGAATATTAGAGGGCTGGGAAGGAAGGAGAAAAGAAGCAAGGTAAAGAAGCTTGTAAATGAGAGAAATGTAGATGTTGCTTTGTTTCAAGAGACAAAGAAATCAGAAATAACAGAGGATGATGTCAGAATAGTGTGGGTAAGGGGCAAAATAGAGTTTATGGTGGTGGATGCTGTAGGCTCTACAGGGGGATTATTGTGTATTTGGGATCCAGATGTATTCCAAGTTAAGGACTGCTGCAGCAATAGAAAATTTATATTATTATTAGGTACTCTCTTTAACCAATTTGACTGTGCTATTCTAAATATTTATGCACCTAATGATGTGGGCTCAAGAGGGAATCTGTGGAATTGTTTGTTGAAGTTGAAGGAGGAATTTCTTAATCCCTGGTGTTTAGGAGGGGATTTTAATGAGATTAGGCAGATTGTGGAAATGAAAGGGTTTTCGAGGAGATATAGAGGTATGAAAGAATTTAATGAGTTTATTGATAAATGTGAGGTATCCGATTTACCACTACTTGGGAGGAGGTTCACTTGGTGTAATTCATGTACTGGTGAGAAGTGGAGTAAAATAGATAGAATACTTGTAGACCCAAAGTGGCTTGAGGTGTTTAATTTTAAGCTGTGGGGTCTACCTAGACTGGTCTCTAATCACTGCCCTCTCCTTTTGATGGAGGATGAGAGGGACTGGGGCCCAAAACCCTTTAGGGTATTAAATGCTTGGTTCTTACATAAAGATTTTCAGAGGTTTTGGAAGTCAAATTGGAAAGAGTCCAGAGTAGAAGGCTAGGCTAGGTTTATACTGTTTCAAAAATTGAAGATATTGAAATGTGGCCTCAAAAGTTGGAATGTGGAGGCTTTTGGAAATGTACAAAAATAAATTGAAGGTAGCAGAGGGTGAACTTCACAGTCTTGATATTCTGGCTGAGGGTAGAGACCTTGATGGTGCGGAAAAAGTTAGGAGAAGTGAAGTTAGAGCAGAGATGTGGAGGTTGAGTAGGATGGTGGAATGGTTATGGCTGCAGAAGTCAAGACTTAACTGGGCAATGAAAGGGGATAAACATACAAGATACTTCCATGTAGTAGCAAAAAGCAGAACAATTAGAAATGAAATAAATTCTATTATAGAAAGGGAGGTGGTGTTTGAAGATCCGTGTCAAGTGAAGAGTAAGGTGTTGGAACACTTTAAAAATCAGTACACAGAGCACTGGCCATCAAGACCTGCGTTGGGGGTTTTTTTTCCATCAGTAGAAGATAGGGTGAGGCTTGAATGGTTAGAATCAAATTTTTCAGAAGCAGAAATTAAATCAGCAGTGATGGATTGTGATGGGAATAAGGAACCAGAACTTGATGGTTTTAATTTGCTATGTTATTAGAAGTTTTGGAAAGTCATGAAGGGTGATGTGGTTAATTTTGTAAAAGAATTTCATAACAATGGTAAGTTGGTGAAGGGTATAAATAGTTCTTTCATAACCCTTATTCCTAAGAGGGATAATCCAAAAGGGCTATCTAATTATAGACCTATATGTTTGGTGGGCTCAATCTACAAGATCATAGCAAAATTGTTGGCTAATAGGCTGAAAACTGTAATGCCTCATATTATAAGTGAGTCTCAGTTTGCGTTCTTAAATGGAAGAAATATTCTAGATGGGGTGCTAATTGCTAATGAGGTTTGTTGAAGGATAGAAGAAGGCTAAGAAGAAGGGGGTGCTTATTCAGTTGGATTTTGAAAAGGCATATGATTCCATTAATTGGGGTTTTTTGTTTTCAATATTTTCTAGTTTTAGGTTTGGAGATAAGTGGATCAATTGGATTAAGAAGTGTGTAACAATTGCGAGGGTCTCAGTGCTTGTCAATGGAGCTCCCATTGAAGAGTTCAACCCACAAAGGGGTCTAAGACAAGGGGACCCTCTGTCCCATTTTCTGTTTAATCTAGCAGCTAAAGGTCTACATATGTTATTGAGCCGAGCTTCTAAGTTAGAACTAATTAAATGTGTTAAGGTAGGCCATGATGGTGTGTTGTTAACTCATCTCCAGTTCGCAGATGACTCATTATTATTCTGTGAAGCTGAGGTGGATGAGGTGAGGATGTTGAAAAGGGTGCGAAGGTGCTTCGAAATTATGTTTGGCCTGAAAATAAACTTCCATAAGAGTGTTGTATGTGGTGTGGGTGTTTCTAAGGAGATGTTAGATGGTTTTGCTGCAATTCTGAATTGTAAAATTAAGTCATTAGCTCTCACGTATCTAGGGATGCCATTAGGGGCTAATTCAAGGAAGAAAGCTACATGGAAACCAGTTGTGGATAAAGTCAAAAGCAAGCTGGCTGGTTAGAAAAGGAAGCTGTTGGCTTTTACAGGGAGGCTAACACTTGTCAAAACAGTAACTTCAGTATTGCCAGTGTTTTATTTGTCTTTGTTTAAGGTGCCTGAAGGGGTAGCTAGAGAAGATTCAAGCCACATTCTTATGGGGTGGTTCTGAACTGTTAAGGAAAATTCATATGATCAAATGGGAGGACTTGTCTAAAACAGTGGATCAAGGTGGTTTGGGCATCAGGAAAATAAGGGATATGAACAAGTGTTTGTTAATTAAATGGTGGTGGAGGTTTGGTAGTGAAAAGGATGCTTTGTGGAAGAGAGTAATTTGTAGTAGATATAAGATGGAGGTTGATGGTTGGATTCCATCTTTAATTTCATCTAGCAGCCACGCAGCAGTTTGGAAAGGGATTATTTCTGTAGCTAAACAGTGCAATAGCTTAAAGGAGTTTTATTTGAATAATTTTCTGTTGAAGGTTGGGGATGGGAGGAGGATCAGGTTTTGGTCTGATATATGGTGTCAGTCTGCTTGTTTGAAGGATGAATTTCCAACTTTGTATAGACAAAGAGGAATCCTTAAGAATACTGGCTGATAAGAAAAGTACAATGGGTGGTTGGTCTTTTGCATTTAGAAGGGAGTTATATGAGTGGGAGAAGCAGGAGCTGGCTAGACTTCTTGATTATTTGCTGGTGGCTTCTGCTGTGTGTCCAGAGTGTGTTGATCGGCCTATATGGTCAGCCTCATCTTCTGGGGTTCTAAATGTAGCAGATTTATATAGGTAGGGTGTGGATAATGCAGGTGCCACCATGAGTATTACCAAACTGATTTGGCTTAAGTACATCCCTCCTAAGGTGCAGGTTTTTGGTTGGTTTGCTTGGAAAAGAAGAGTCAAGACCAAGGAATTTTTACAAAAATTGGGGGTGATTAATCAAAATGCTTCCACAGCTTGTGTGTTTTGTGGCAGTGGCAGTGAATCAGTGAACCATGTATTAATTTGGTGTCCCTTTGTGTGGATGGTTTGGGCTAAAATGCTGAAATGGTGGGATGTCCAAGCTACTATTCTAGGCTCTGTGGAGAGTATTCTTCTGTGGTGGGTAGAGGGGAAGTTAAAGAAGAAAGAAAGAAAGATTTGAAGGGTGATTCCATTGGCTGTGATGTGGTCAGTTTGGAAGTGTAGGAATGAGTGTGTGTTTAGAGCAACTCCTCCAAAACTGGTGGATCTTTGTGACTTAATTAAGTATAGGATTGCCTTTTGGTTAAAACCAGTCCTCAGTGACTTTCATTTTTCAGTTCAAGATTTTGTTCTTAATCTAAGGCAAATCAGGAAGTGCTTGGGAGGGTCTGTTGCACTTATATAGTACTGATTGGTATGCTGGGTTGTTACGGTATGTTGAGCTCTGGTGATGTGTTGTACATATGTAGCGCTGTATTGCTCTTGTATGTGTTGTTATGTCTGATGCTGTTCTGCTCTTGTGTACGTTGTTCTACTCTGTTGGTGTAGATGGAGGTTGCTCTATTGGCTTGTGGATATGCTGCTGAGTGTTGAGTTGTAGTTATATCAGGGGTGATGTGTCAAATGTTGTGTAGTCTGGGTATTCTGGTCAAGGAGTAAATTCTGTGGTTGCCTAATTTTGGTAACTTCCTTCAGGTTCGGTGTGTGTCTGCAGACTAATCTGTTTCGAGCTGATCTGTTAGTCTTTGTTATGCTTAGCATTGCAGTCTGGGTGAAGTTTTGGTCTGCTATGGATGATCTGTTTTGGTCTGTTAGTCTTTGTTTTGCTCAGCATTGCAGTTTGGGTGAAGTTTTGGTCTGCTGACTGATCTGTTTTGAGCTAATCTGTTAGTCTTTGTTTTGCTCAGCAGTGCAGTTTAGCTGTGGATGCTCTTTAATTCTGTTTCTCTTGTTTGTTTGTTGGCTTCTCACCAACTGGAGCTTAGAGCTTTTGTTAGCTCCAAGCTCCTCTTTATTGATGTCTTGTATCTTATTTTGCATGTTTTCATCAATCAAGACTTTCTTTGCTGATTAAAAAGAAGAAGAAAAAAAAAAAAAAGTAAGCTAATCTTCACTCAGTATGTGATTTATGCTTATAGTCTACTCATCAAAAAGCTTGAAAAATATTTACAACAGGCAAGGTAAGGTGGGTATGGAAAACACAAAAAAGAATCTCAATGTAAGTTTGTTTTAATTTTTAAGTCATAATTTATAAATTATAAAGTTAATTTTGTTTTATAGTGTTTAATCATTGATAAGTTATAACCTACAACTTGTGAGTGCATCACACACAATAAAAATACAAAAAATTCGGCTACGATCGCTCGTGAAGGAATTCCTGAAACCCACCCCGTGAAACGTAGCACTACTGTGCACTTTTTTAGATTTGCATTGACTTGTTAGTGCACTTTTTTAATTTGTTTTGATTTATATTAATAATAGTTTACTCTTTATTTATGTTATGTTTAAATATTAAAAATTTGTTTATTTTAAAAGGTAATACATCATATACAAATTATGATATTTGTGAGTTTGATCTATAAGAGTCATAATTAAAAATAAATAAATTATAACCAAATATCATTTACGTTGTGTTTGGTTGGAGAATTTAGGAAAGGATTTGGAAATAGAAATGGAAAAAATGTGTAAAATTAGGTAAATATAAATATATTTTATTCACATTTCACTTACATTTTTCCTTTCCCTTTTCAAATCCTTTCCAAAATCTCTCAACCAAACACAACATTATGGTATATAAAAAAACTCTTCAATCAGAATCAAAATAATGCTATAACCAACAATCAAATATGTATATGGTACACATCTCAAAAACCATAGAATTTTCGTTATTATTAATTGATTCACTTATTTTTAATATAATAAAATCCTGATTCCAACTTGAATCAACCGGTTATATTGGGTTAGATTTGATTGTATTGGATTGAATATAATACATGATTAATTTGATTCTGGATTCAAAAACTTAAAACCAATCCTAATTAAGTTGGTTCTAAATTTAGTGATAAATCCAACCAAATCGACTCATAAATGCCCCTAATAACAAGAAAATTATTTAATAATCTCGGAACACCACGTGGTCATACTCTAAGCCAATCACCAATTAATTAGCCCCCATCTTGTTTTGCATCCCAGCATAAATCGTGGGCCCTACCCCTTTCTATCAATCAAACTTTATGGAGTACCACATATCTATGCTCCGAGAATACTGAATAATCACCCCTAATAACATGTGTTATGGATGATTCCCTCATCAACTAGTCTCCATTATGTCCTATTCTATTCTACCTCATCATAATTTTATTCTATTCTAGATTCAATATGATAAGGGTTGGTCCTGACTTATTTGGAATGTTAAAATCTCTTTAAATTGGAATTTTCATGTGTAATCACAAAAAAAAAAAAAAAAAAAAAAAAAATTTAAATTTTTTATGTATAATTATTAAAATTATACACTAAAGTTTACTTAAAAAAATCAAGACTTGAAAAATGTTACAAGAACTAAAAAAATAAACATATGATCTTCTTGCTTTATGATTTAAAAAAACCTAAATTACCAACTGTATGAGCACGAAATAATTCTTCTCGTATGATCCTGTTGATCAAGTTTGCACTCCTCAAAACAATGTTGCTTTGCCACCTGAAAACACAAACGTGAGCTAACCGGCGGGTGTGTGCCAGAAACCCCTCCGATGTGTAAGTCAGCAACTAGACAATAGACAATAAGCTCTGTGTATTCTAGAGTAAGAATTGTGATACATGTACATAGGTCTGGTTATGAGCTTTTATAGACTTGGCTTGGCCCATTCCTAGTGGGATTTCCAACTCTCCCTATGAGAGTCCTCCTAGGAATCACACACCCTATTCACTACCAACCAAGTGAGATGGTTTGCACAATCCTAGGAGGACTTTACTCTCCTTAGCAGAGTCCTCCTAGGAGTCACACTCCTACTCACTACCAACCAAGTAAGATGGTTTATACAATCCCAGTAGGACTCTAACTCTCCTTAGCAGAGTCCTACTAGGAGTCTCATTACTGCAAGCCAAGTGAGATGGCTGAACCCTTTACCTCGGTTATACATTTCTGACCGAACTGCCTTATCTCGGCCCATTGCACGGCCCAACTTTCAAAGAAGACTCTTCCTAGCTCGGCCCAATTTGTTTACAAATTTCCATCTCACCAACAACAACAACAACGACAACAACAACAACAACAACAACAACAACAACAACAACAAAAAAAGAAAAGAAATTAGCAGATTAACTATTTTTAACGTGAACATGAATATGACATAATATGATATAACATAAATAACTAATTACACATTACAATATTATTTTCAGTAAGGGTTGCCATGATATTTCTAATCTTATATTTAACTCCATTTAGTCGAACAAAAAATTTACGTAAAATAAGAATTTACAGCTATTATTTTTTTTAAATTAGGAAAATGCAATTAAGTTTTTTTTTAAATAAAAAATTATGAATAATTTCATTTAGCAAATATAGTTTCATGAAATATAATTAGTGAGAAAAAATTTAGGATTAATCACACTGACTCACCTTTTGTTCTTTTGAAATCACATTGACACCCCCTTTATTTTTTGAAATCACACTGACCTCCCTTATTAGTTAACACTGTTAATTAAATATTGAAATTATTATGTTACCCTTATTTGTAAAAAAAATTAAAATCTTTCAATTTTTCTTTTTCTTCCGTCTTTCCCCCATTCCCATCTCTATGTTCAATTTTTCTTTTTCAATTTATTTCATCTCTATGTTCTCTATGTTTGGATTTGCTTTCATCTCTTTATTTTTTTTTTTCACTTCTTTGTCGTAGTCTCTTTGCTTCTGCATCAGAAATAGATGAAGATTATCACAGTCAATAACATATTTTCTATGCATATCGTTGTTGTTCTACTTTGTAGAGCTTGCAGATCACATGATTTGGTTTGGGGAAAATACATGATGAATGATGTTGTGAATATGATTTATCTATTTCACTATTGAAATTTATAATTGATTAGGTACGTTAATGTAAACTGCTATGCTATCATTTCTTTTTATGTGGGAAAATGATAGAAGATCAAGGTCCTTTGAGCATCTCTGCTCCTTATTGTAGAGAAAGTTGGTGAAACTCAACAAATTTTGACATGAACTAGAGGGTAATTTTGGCATTTTAAGTTTTATTTTTGCAGATCTCATCATTTTCTATTTGATCAATTGATAGTCAACTAACAGATGGTTTAAATTGTTACATATTTTCTTGAAGTAAGGGAGTTTGATGTGATTTCAAATAATAAAGGGCGTGTCAGTATGATTTCAAAAGAACAATAGGGTGTCAATGTAATTTATCCAAAAATTTAATCTCGTTATACACAAAGTATTTTTAACTAAGAGTGAGTTGTGACGCATTAACATGACACAAATGGAAAAAGACATAATACGATAACATGAAAAATAAATTCATTGAATTAATGTTGAGGTGATTATTACACGAACCTGATTAGCACAACACGATGTCCACTCCTAAGGGCCGAGGCAACTTGTCACCACTCCTGAGTAGGGATGGCAATGGAGGTTAATGGGGTGGATATTAATTCTCCATCCCCATTCTCCTATAATTATTTTTTCTCATTCCCCATTCCCCATGGGTACTACCCTCCCCATCTCCTAATGGGTCTGGATATTCCCCAACCCAACTTGACTCCCCGTTTTTTTTTTTTTTAAAGGTTCACAACCGTTTTTTTTTTTTTTTTTTTTTTTTTTTTAAAGATTCACAACAAAAGCTAAATATACATTCAATCTTATTTTATTTTATTTGGCTTAACAACAAAATCAAATACACATTAATTAATATTGTCACATTATTCTTGTCAAATTTTATGTATATCTAGAATTTTTAAAATTTATTTCGAAAAATTCAATCTTAACCATAGCTAAATATACATTCAATTATTTATTTATTTATTTATTTTTTTTAAGATTCTGTTGGCTTTTTGGCTTTTCGAGGGTTATATTTGTAAATGCGAGCGTGCCAGCAAGGATCAATCAGTCCTTACAGAAATTATAATTGCCAACCAATTATCAGGCGATTGTGTTTTAGTTCTTTCAGCCTCAATGAAGAGGACTTTTACTGGTGGTTTGACTTAGGAGAAATTAAGCAAAATAACAGGTAAATGACGAACAATCGAAGTATTTCATTAAAATGAAAACTTACAATGAACCAAACTTAGCCTCGTAGAGGTTTATAGCAGCAATCTACTTGAAACTACTCCTATGAATGAAGTGCAGTGCAGGAATTTAAAGTGCAGGAATGTAAAGAACAGGTGTTTAAAGTGGAAGAAATGTAAAGACTGGAAATGTAAAACTGGAAAAGAAAAATATGAAGTAAATGACTGGTTTGTTGGATCTGAGTCTGGGGGTTTTTTTTGGGGGTTTCCCTGCTATTTATACTTGTCAAGGATGACCTTCGAATAGCACTTCAAACCGTCGAACTGCTCCACCATGATCGTTGATCATGTTGCCTGATAAGTAGTTCCACTACACCATTACTTGTTGTTGAACTTCCCTCTTGTATTTGAATTTGAATATGAGTAACCGTTGAGGCCACGTTACCTTGCATCTCTTTACTGATTCAATGCTACTCAAATCACGCGAGAACCAATATTAACTGCCACGTGTACGATCAGGATTGAAGACTTGACTAATCTTCTTATATTACCCTTACTCTGCCACGTGTCGAACTGTGATTGGCTTTTACAAAATATGTAGCCAACAGATTCACAACTAAAGCTAACTATACAGTCAATCTTATTTTATTTTATTTGACTCAACAACAAAATCAAATACACATTAATTAACATTGTCACATTATTATTGTCAAATTTTATGTCTATCTAGAATTTTTTAAATTTATTTAGAAAAATTCTATTCCTAAAAAAAAAAAATTACATCTTCTTTTTTAATTTTTTTTTAAAATTTATGTATCTCCTTATCCTCTCTAATAATTGATCTTCCATAATCTGAAGGTGAGTTATTGCTCTCGTTTCCATCTTCTTCTTTTTCTTTTTTTTTTGAAATTTTTATTTGCATTTATAGAATGAATTTTCTTGTTTCAATATCTCCTGCAATTTTTTTACCGGATTTCTTTCTGATTTGATGGTAACCTTAGATTGAATTTTTCAATTTTCATCTTAACTAGTGATCGCCTTAATTGAAATTTTGTACATTTTTGTCTTAAATTTCCATGTTTTGGTTATGATTAATTGTGTATTTTTGATCGACAGTCACAATCTTGTCACCGCTAGATTGCCATCATCGCAAATCGCCGTTGTTGTTGTAGTGAGAGGATGAGAGAGAGTGAGCATTAGAACTCTAATTGTGAATAGAGAAAGGATGGCAATGGATAACCTACCATGTGCGTATCCATGGAGACCCAACCCAAATACTTGGGTTTCCCGTTTTTTCTTGTTCGTCAGGTAAGGTAAGTGATGTTCTTTAAATCTCAACTGGGGATGGGTACCCACTAATTTCCCCATTTTTTTTTGGGTACAACGAAAAATAATTTCTCCATATGTTTTCACTACTCTGTTAACAATTAGAGTTCTAATTCTCACTCTCTCTCATCCTCTCACTACAACAACGATGATTTGCGATGACGACAATCTAGCAGTGACAAGATTGTGACTATCGATCAAAAACGCGCAATTAATTATAACCAACACATGAAAATTAAAGACAAAAATGTGTACAATTTTAATTAAGAAAATTGAGAAATTCAATCTAAGGCTACCATCAAATCAGAGAGAAATCCAATAAAACAATTGCAGGAGATAGTAAAACAAGAAAATTCATTCTATAAATGTAAATAAAAATTTAAAAAAAAGAAGAAGAAGAAGAAGAAGAAGAAGAAGAAGATGGAAACGAGAGCAATAACTCACCTTCAGATTATCGAAGATTAATTAATAGAGAGGAGAAGGAGATACATAAAATTAAAAAAAAAATAAAAAAGAAGATGGAATTTTTTTGTAAGAATAGAATTTTTCTAAATAAATTTAAAAAATTCTAGATATGCATAAAATTTAACAAACATAATGTGAATATTCATGACAATGTTAATTAATGTGTATTTGATTTTGTTGTTGAGCCAAATAAAATAAAATAAGATTGAATGTATATTTAGCTTTGGTTGTGAATCTTAAAAATAAAAAAAAAAAAAAATGGTTGTGAACCTTAAAAAAAAAAAAGAAAGATTGAATGTATATTTAGATTTGGTTGTGAATCTTAAAAAAAAAAAAAAAAAAAAAAAAAAAAAAAAGGTTGTGAACCAGAAATAAATAAATAAAATAAAAAAGATTGAATGTATATTTAGTTTTGGTTGTTAAAAAGAAAAAAGGTTGTGAACCTGACTAAATAAATAAAAAAATAAAAGAAAAAAATTGAATGTATATTAGCTTTGGTTGTGAATCTTTTTTAAAAAAAAAATGGTTGTGAACTTGAAATAAATAAATAAATAAATAAAAGAAAAAAGATTGAATGCATATTTGTTTTGGTTGTGAATCTTAAAAAAAAAATAATAATAATAATAATTTGGTTGTGAACCTGAATAAATAAATAAATAAATAAAAGAAAAAAAAAATTGAATGTATATTTAATTTTGGTTGTGAATCTTTAAAAAAAAAAAACATATGGGGAACTTAGTGGGTATCCATCCCCGACCCATCCCCTATGGATATTTAAAGAATATCACTTACTCTACCCAATGGATAAGAAAAAAAAGGGGAAAAACCCATGTATTTGGATTGGGTCTTCATGGACACCCACAGGGTAGGTTATGCATTGCCATCCCTACTCTTGAGGGCCAGCCCGGCATAGCCATTCCTCATAACATGAATTTGCCTTTCTACTTGATGGAATAAAAGTGATTGCACCATAATTTGGTGTGACTCAATACACCTAAACATTTTCCATAGGTGTCATTGGGGATTGGGTATGGATTATGAACCTAGCACTGAAAATTGATGTCGTTCACTTGAAATACAGTGAATTGAAGTCATTTGGAATGTGTTGTTAGTGGGAGAGAACACATTCATACGAATGCGGTCAGATTGGTGAGGCCAAGTCACAATCGGACGTCGATCTATGAGGTAAAGTCATAAATGAAAAAGTTGGCATGAGGCAAAATATTTAGTACGAAGGTAAACATGCTCAACTTAGATTTGTCACCTCATAATGTTGTGATCAAGTGGGAGATGATGGAATAAAAGTGATTGCACCATAATTCGTTGTGACTGACTACACCCAATCATTTTCCATAGGTGGTGATATACCTTCATGCAAGAAACACAGAGAATCTGGAGGTGGGTTTGAATTCAAAATCAAGAGACGCAATGTTTTGTGAAGCATTGTGACTCTATACTCTTGTCTAATATGTCAAGGGTTGTGACTTTCTACAAAGTTCACATGATGCCTATAAATACTTGGCCAAAGCAGTGCATTATTCATTCATTAGATTTCCTAACTAATATTGCATTCTTCACTTCCGGGATGCTTCATTTTCTTGCGTAATAAACACCTTTACGAGAACTAAATCTATCATTGTTAAGTTTATCTTACACTACTAACATCAACACAAAGAAACTTCATCAGCTAAACTTAAAATAAGTAAATAAAAAAAAATCAGTTAAAAAAATCTGATTTACATCAATTTGTCTGTAATCATGAATGGAAACCAACCAAAAAAATTAAAAAATAAAACAAGAGACGGATGGATTTCAACAATATTTCTAAGAATACATTCTGCACGAAAGCAATCCAAAAGTGAACAAGAATGGGAAACAGGATGGTTCTCTCAAAGGACAACCGAAAATTGCACTACTAATAACGTGATTAGATTTTGAAAACACAAATTCTAGCCCACTTGACGTGGACAATAATACGAAGGAGAAGGTTCTTCATCATCACAGTGAGAGGATAGCTATCACATTTTCACTAATAAGCATGCCAGTAGGGAAGCCGATCGTTATGAAGAAAAATTTGAGGGTACGTGTTGACTATCATTCTGCAAGTAGAAAGATAATTGTGAAGGACAATAGTAGGTTTCACTATTTTGAGAATGGATTGTGTTCTTGTGGGGATTATTGGTATGATTTTGAAGGTTTGTGGAGTATACAATGCTCAGAATTAGTGAACTACTCACTGTGATTGAGATCTTTAAGATCTTGAGATCTTTAAGCTTTTTGCTCATGGGCTTCTGTAATTTGGTGCTTTTGGCAATGAGCATTTGCTTAAATGATGAGCCAGAGTATTAGGAGGAAAATGACTTTCATGGTAACTCTTTTTTGTAGCCAATAAATCAAGGGGAAAATAAGACCAATGAATGACCTTCACAACCCAAAGGAATGCAACACATCAAAGCTTGCTTTGCAAAAGATGTGTTAAAATAAGAACATTTTGATAATGTCAACGAGACATACACATTTTCATCCTGTAACTAGAATTGCAATTTTAAATTCCTATTGACTTTGAGCAAAGCATCATTGAAATTGATTCTAGTGCAAGGCCTTTTTTTTTTTGGACATCTTGGCCAGGGATCATGATCCAATCAATATATTACATCTCTAGCATATACAAAATAGGTTTCAGAAACCATGTTTGTCACTTGGAATATAAAAGGTGAAATTCGAATGTTCACATATAGTAGCCTTCATACATATTAGTTGTAACAACCAAAGTCTTGGAAACAAAAAACAACCAGAGTCTTGGAAACAAAAAACAATGCACGACATTTCTAAACATGGATTTTTTTTCAACAGAAAACACAAGCATTGACTTTATTCATTTATTGAATGAAAATCTATTTCTGCATTCCTTGCTGGTAGTACTGAAATTGCGCAGAGTGGTGTAGTGAAAGTCTTCCTGCAAGACTGAAACTCTTGAGATACGTGCAACATTGTTGGACGAGATCTCGGCTCAGAGCGCAAACATGCAATTGCCATTCTAGCAACTAGAACAATGTTCCCCACAACTTTTGGATTAGTTGATGGCGGAAGGCGCGGATCTAAGACATTATTTAGCATTATGTTTTGAGCAGACAATGATTTCAATGATGAGAGAAGTTCTCCAGGATGCCTTCCCATGATTGTTTCTAGTGCCACCCCCCCAAAGCTATAAGCATCACATTTTTCAGTCACAACCATTGTGTAAGCAAGTTCTGCACAAACAAAAGATCATTGAAAGAAACCATACACTTCACTTTATGTTTAAAGAAATTAAGGAAAAGTATTTTATGCTACCGGGAGCAATATATCCATAAGTGCCTGCAATAATAGTTTGATTCGATGAATCGAGATGTAGCAATCTGGCATTGCCAAAGTCGGAAACAAAAGCCTCCAATTTGGAGTTCAATAAAATGTTGTTGCTTGATATATCCCGATGAACAATAGGTGGCCTGCAGTCAAGGACGAAACCAGGATTTTATTACCGGAGGGGTCGGAAAAAAAAAATACCAAATGCACAAACACACATGTATGTACAATATGATATATAAATTATATATACATAGAAAAAAAAAAATTAAATACCATAGAAGCAATTTCTAATAGGATGAAGAAATTTTTTTTAGTGCAAAATAGAAAAAGAAGGCAAGATGGGAGAATAATAAGATATGCATTTTCTTATACTAGGGGGTCATTTTATGTATAAAATGATATATATATTTTTAAAGTGTTATGACAAACAGTATTTTTCACAGAAACAGGGGGGCCATGGCCCCTCATAGTCTTCTCCTAGTTTCATCCCTGCCTACAGTCATGATGCAGATAGGATATAGCATGTGCTATTGCTATAACAATGTTTACCCTTCGAGTCCATCCTAATTAAACAGTTTCCTCATTAGTTCTGAGGGAATAAAACAAACTTCCCCTTTCCATGTACTCGTATACCAGGAACATGCATCTATTGTGCAAACAGAACCCATAAAGCTTTATTATGTTTTGGTGCCTTACATTAGTTAACATTTCCACCTCATTTCTGAAACTCTTGTCGAAAGCTGGCTCCTCTGCTTCCAAATGATGGAGTTTCTTCAAGGCAATTACATTGCCACATGGCAACCAAGCTCTATACACGCTACCATAACCACCAGTTCCAGTGCAGTGTCTGATGTCAAAGTCGTCAGTTGCTTTGATGATGTCTTCGTATGCAATTTTTCCATCGAAATTCAATATCAAGCCAATATTCCCATTTTTCATTGCCCTTGCCTCAATTTGGTTTTTTTGGGCCTTGTGACAACGAAAACATGCAAATGCAAGAAAGGCAAGGATTCCATCGTAATTCCATATCGAGCAAATATCCCCATTTTTCATTCCCCCTGCCTTAATTTTGTTTTTTTGGGCTTTATGGAAATGAAAACATGTAAATCCAAATGCAAGAAAGGCAAGGCAAACTATGATAGAGAGAGAAATGCTGAGAGTAATCTTTAGTATTTTTTTTTGTGGAGGAATTTATTGCTTCATGTGGGGGCGGACAATCATACCTATATTGTGGGATTTGACACTTGAGACGATTGTATGACAAGTCAAGATGGTCTATGTAGCAAAGACTATACTGGACTTCACCAGAGAGATTATTATGGGAGAGATCTAAGTGCAATAAATTAGATAAATTTGCAAGTCCAGTGGGTATTGTTCCATTCAGATAATTATTACTCAAATTTAAGTACTCCAAAAATCTGAGTTGTTCTATCTCTTTTGGGATAAGGCATTAAGCAAATTGTGAGAGAGGTCTAGATATTGAAGTTCATAGAGAACTTTGATTGGTGATAGCTGGCCTAAAAGTTGCTTCCATGACAAATTGAGATGACTAAGGTTGGATAAATGCCCCAGTTCAGTGGGTATGGTGTTGTTAATCTGATTTGCAGACATGTCAAGAAACTCCAAGTTCATCAATTGACCTATAGAAGATGGGATCTTACCTTTAAGGAGGTTATCTTTGAGGTTCAAGTAAGTCAATTGTGTCAAATCTCCTATTGCTACAGGAATTAGACCATGAAGGGTGTTACCACCTAAATGCATTTAAACCAAATTCTCTAGCTTTCCTATTTCTAGAGGAATGGAACCGTTGAAATGATTTAACGAGAGATCCAGAGTAGTCAAATTGGTCAATTGACCAATAGATGAAGGGAATGGACCACTAAGGATGTTACCATTAATATTCATTTCAACCAAATTCTTCAACTTCCCTATTTCTCGGGGAATGGAGCCGTTGAAATGATTTAACGAGAGATCCAGATTATTCAAATTGGTCAATTGACCAATACATGAAGGGATTGGACCAATGATATTAGTATTAGATATATGAAGTTGTACTAGTTGGGTGAGGTTTCCTAAGGTGAGAGGTAGCAAACCTTCAAGATGATAGTTGGCGGAGAGATAAAGCCTGGTGAGCTTTGACAGAGAACCAATTTCCTCAGGGATGCTTCCAGTTAAGTTACACCCGTCAAGATTGAGATATTCAAGATTTTGCAAGGATGTCCAATTCATGTTTTCAAGCTTTCCATCTGTTGAAGAAAAGTTCCCCCACCAATTGCTTTTTTTTTTTTTTTTTTTTTTGATCAGCAAAAAAGATCAACTTTATTGATGAAAATTCAACAATACAGATGAATACATCAACAAAGAAGGAAAAAAGCACACCAGAGGATGGTGAGATACCATCCAAGAAGACAACCAAACAAAACAATAGAACTATACCCCATCCAGAAAAAACAAACAACCAAGCACCATACAAAGAGACTAACAGAACCACCAATCCAGTCCTAACACCCCCGACTTCCACCAACTACAAAAGAATAGAAGCAACCCAACACCACCGATGATATTAAGGCAAAGACACATACCTGATTTGTTGCAATCTCCGAATGATGTCCTGGACTGAATAAGAACACCCTTTTGAATGAGCTTTGACCCAAAAAGCCACTCTAGCCATAATCAACTCACAGAATTCTGCAAGGCAAAGCTGCTTTCCTAGAGAAAACTACTTCATTTATGAGTTTCCAAGTAGACCACATGACAGCCAAAGGAATAACTTTCCAAATTCTATCTTCAAACTTTCTCCACTTAAATCCCATCCACCAATGAAGCAACCCTTCAACATTACCAGGCACAGCCCACTGAATCCCCTACCAGTTTAACACTGTAGACCATACTTGCCATACAAAAGGGCACCAAAGAAGAACATGATTAACTGTTTCATCATCATTTCTGCAGAGAACACAATCAATGGAAGCACTTTGGTTGAGTACGCCAATCTTTTGCAGAAACATGGTTGTTTTCAATCTACCTTTCCACGCTAATCAACCAAGAAACTGAACTTTCGGAGGGACCAAATTCTGCCATAACAGACCAGTGCACAGAATAGAAGGACTATCTGCAAAAGCTTTTGAAAGGGAGAATATAGAAAATTGTTCCGATGAACATGCCAGCCACTTCAAACAATCTGCATTGTCCCCAGCCCCCAACTCTGCTTGATCAACTAAGGTAACTAACCTTTCCAACTCCTCGGCCTCCCAAGCAAACAACACTCTTCGAAAATTAAATTCCCAGACCCTGATAATCTTTTCCTCTCCAACAATGCATTTAAAGTTATATCTTTTTCTGTTGATAAACTGAACAGCCTAGGGAATTTTTCCATGAGACACTGATTCCCACACCAATGATCCAACCAAACCTGAATCCTGCCCCCATTTCCCATAACCAACTTGACGTTATCAAGAAAGATACTCTTCAATTGAGGGTTAGATTGGCCAACCCTTAATATCCCGCCCCATACTTTAGATAAATATTCATCAGAGCAAGGACAAGGCAACCATTTCCCACCATTATACTGGTATCTACTACACAGAACCCTTTTCCACGAGGATTTATCTTCAACACCAAATCTCCACCACCATTTCGCTAAAAGACAGTCATTCACATCCTTTAACCTTCTGATTCCCAACCCACCTTGGTCCCTTATTTTAGTAATCTCCTCCCATTTAACTAGATGAATCTTCCTTCTTAACTCGGACCCTCCCCATAAGAAAGCTGCCCTCAAACTCTCAATTGTCTTAATCACAGATTGGGGCATCTTAAAGATGGATAAGTAGTACACAGGTAAGCTGGACAAAAAAGACTTGATGAGAGTTAAACGACCCCCAAAAGAGAGAAGTTTCCTTTTCCAAGATGCTAATTTAGCCCTGATTTTATCGATTACTGGTTTCCAAGTTTTCTTCAATCTAGGGCTAGCACCTATAGGCAAACCAAGATAAACTAGAGGAAGACTTTGATTTTGACAATTAAGCACACCAGCACAGTCCTTAACCATCTGCACAGTCACACCAATTCCACATACATAGCTTTTGTGGAAATTTATTTTCAGCCCTAACACTAATTGGAAACATCTCAAAATTCGTTTTAATGCTATAACCTCCCCCACATCAGCCTTGCAAAAAATTATAGTATCGTCTGCGAACTGTAAATGTGAAACAATTGTAGATGCTAAGGCTAATAAACTAGTATTAATAACTGTCATGGATACTAGTGCTATGAGTACAACAGAGGAATAACAAACAGAGGAACACGTTATGCTATTTTTACTCATAATTGATATATGTCTGTATGTATGGATTCTATTTTGGAAGCTCTAAAATAAGTTATGCCATTGTTGTCTTCCTTGTAACTTCTATAAAGTTGTGGTCATGATTTGGAATTCATTTTTTTTTTTTTTTTTTTTTTTTTTTGAACGTAAAAAAAGGGGATCGACGGTGGAGGTCACGCCCCCCGTGGGCCCTAACCCCGGGGTAACCGGTTGCCAGCTAGGAATTAACCCCCACCATGTGGGGGACCCACCACCAGGGCACCAATGGAGGGCAGACACGCGCCACAGCCGAGCCCAGGAACGAGGGGAGTAAAGGGCGAGCTCTCAGCTGAGATAACAAACAGCCCCCTCCCAGGAATCGAACCTGGGTCGCGGCTATGAAACATGCTGCGTCCTCCACCAGGCCACCAACCCTGGTGGTTTTGGAATTCATTTGCATTGACTTGGACTTGAACTCGTAGTACTCACAATAAATAAAGGAAGAAAAGAAGTGCATAACACGGTACACTTTTGATCTAAGTAAAATTATGTTATTATATTAAAAATCATAAACCACAGGGCTCGGCTGATTACTAATAAGTTTTATTGTGTTTTGAAAATTACTATTCTGTTAGATCAAACTTCAATATTAATAAATAATTCCTATTTTCTTTTTTATTTTATAAATTGTTGTAAAAAAAGTTCAATTATTCAGAAAAAACTGCCACCGTTTGGGAAGATGAATTTAAGGCTTTTTTTTGGGCTAAAATAGCCACAAAAAACAAAATAAGCTTTTTAGCCTAATAAGACAAAATATCACATCCAACACATAATCATTACATTCTTTCTCTGACAAAAAAATTAAAAAAGCCGAAAGCCCTTCCCAAACTAAGCTTTTTAGCCCCAGGCTAAAATAGCCAAAAAAGTCAAAAAGTCAACTCACTTCCCAAACGATTGTGTTTTGAAAATTACTATTCTATTATATCAAATTTCAATATTAATAAATAATTCCTATTTTCTTTTTTATTTTATAAATTGTTGTAAAAAAGTTCAATTATTCACAATAGTACATTTTATTTTAATTTTATCTTTCTCATTAAAATATAAACTAAAAAGTTCATTAATAATTTTAATTTATTAAAATTTTATAATAAAAAAAATATTTTTAATTGTTGAAATTAAATGAATTTTCATAAACAAACACATAAGTATGAGATTAATCAATAAGCTCATCCATTGAGAAATGTACAGATTTGCTCCTTCTTTGCCATCACTCCAAATTAGACAAGTCTCACTGGGCGTGCCAAAATATGTTAGCAAAAATTTGGTTTGGGCCAAATCGACAAAAGAGATTTGATAGAGAAACCAAAATTTTACAAACAACAAATAGATCAAACGGTTGTAGTTGGTGTCCTATACCTTGACAGATTCAAGAACTTCTTTGGAGGTTGTAATGTGAAGAAACAAACACAAAAATTGGTAATAAAATTCAAACTTGTCACTCAATTGCATTAATCAAACAACAAGCACAATCTTTGTTATACAATTGACAGGAATAAAAAATGTTACAAGAACTGAAACTAACTGCTAAAAGTTACTCCTAAATTAAGGTAATCTACTCCTAGGAATTAAGGTAGACTACTCCTAAAAATATAGAGAGAAAAAAAAAATTAAAAAAAAAAACTATGATAAATTTGATGATTTGTTGATTTTTTTTTTTCCTCCTCTTCTTTGCCTATTTATAGGCAAAGTCTCACGGCTTAATTGCAAAGGCAGTTTCTTCAATTCAAGAGTTGCACAATGTTTGCCACAAACAGCAGCCAACAGCCCATGAATCCGTGATCATCATGTCAAGCCACGTTGGGACTATTTCTTTGCACCCCATGTTGCCCATGCATAACCCACGATTTGGTGGGTTTGAATGAAATTCACCGGCATAACATTAATAATAATAACAATAACAATAACAGTAATAATAATAATAATGAAATATAAATATATATGTGGTCATAATTTTATATTAAAAATAATTTATGATCTAAATTGATAGACCGAAATCGACGGGTTACAATCAATGAAATTAGATTTTGCCATAATCGACGAGCCATAATCAATTAAATGAGAGTTGGCCATAATGAAAAAGTCATAATCGATAGATATTTATTTTTTGGTGTCAACACAAAGCACTAGTATGTGAATCCATGCAAAACAAGATCAATACATGAAAAAGATGGAGAAATCTTACCTAAAATTATTCAATTGGTGAGTTCCTTGATGATTTCCTCAATTTTCCCATCCTTTCCACACTTTTCTTCTTTGATTCTTCCTTGAACTCAATTCTCTTCTTCTCTTTTTGTTCCAGCAGCTCTCTCTCTCGGTTGTTTCCCAAAGCAACAACAATTATTTCAACTCTTTAACTCTTAACATATACACACACATATAATTCTCAGCACACTCACAAATTGCTCAATAGACCCACACCCACATACATCCTCAATTTTATATTCTTCCATAACTCAATTTATGTTTAGGATTAATTTAATTAAACAACACTTAATCTTAATAAATCTTAATTAGCACATAATTAAATTAATCATAACTAATCACAAATCCTAGCAGGCCATATAGCTTTGCTAGCAGGCCAGTAGCAGCCAGCAGCAGCATAAGCCGCAGCCTAGCCAGCAGCCAGCAGATGCTATAAGATACTAGACTGTAATAACCTATGATACTTTTAGGACATATTGGAATATTCTCATAAATAATTTGATTCAAACATACATTTTTCTTTTTTCAATTAAATATAACATGTTACACTCACAATTACATAGTAGTCTAATACTCAATTTTAGTGCATGTAGCACACCCTATCATTCAAAATATTCTTAAAATAATGGAGATGAGAGATTGAAACATCAAATCAGATACTGTAAGGTACTTGAGAACAATAATTACTATTTTTGTTTTCAAAATTTGAACATGCATGCTAAAAAGAATAAAGAAAGAAATATTTCCAATAAACCGACATACAAGAGAAGGACAAAGTAAAATCCTGAAACCAACCAAAAAACACAGAAGTAATTGAGCAGTATGCTATACTCACAATTGTATTTAGCCCACCCAATAGTATGATTTTTGAGATCATACAAAACGAGCTTATTCGATAGAACCATATCTGCATTTGAGTGGAAAAATCACATGAATTACTATGAGAACAACTAATCACTCAACTCTTCTTTTTTTTTTTGGCTCCCTTAATGCAAATGCAAATACCATTGTCCATCAAATCAATAAGCATGTTTGTAATCAAGGGTCTGCATCATTTTCAGTCCATAATATTCAGAGTGCATTGATCAAGAATATTATTTTACAAAAGATTTCAGAAGGATTACAAATAGTAACTGAAGAATAATATAAAAAGTTCTTGGGAATTCATCATTGAGAAACTAAGCTAGCGTTTGGTTTAGTTTTAGAATTGTGATTCTCTTTTTGGAGTTGTGATTTGAATGTGGAATTGCGAGTTGAGTTTTGAAAAGAGAAAATTTGTTTGGTTATGAGTTTAGAAAAGTGTTTTGAAAGGAGTTTTGAAAATAGTTTATGAATTTTGAATTTTGAAAAGAATTTTGAGTTTTGAGTTTTTGAATTTTGAGTTGTATTTTGAATTTGTTGGATTTATTTTTTTAAAATATTAAAAAATGTTTAAGAAATTTTTATTTTTATTTTAAATATATAATTTTTATTTAAATTTTTTATTTTAAACATTTTATTTTATTTTGTAAATATTTTAATTTTAATATTTTAAACTCAAAACACAACTTCACACTCAAATCGTAATCAAACACATAACTTAAAACTTAATTCAAAAATTATTTTCAAAACTCATAACCAAACACATAATTCGAAAATCCACACTACTTTCAAAACTCTACACTCAAATCATAACCAACACATAACAAAAAAACTTAAAAATTTAAAAATATATTTATAAAATAAAAAAAATATTTAAAATAAAAAAATTTAATATTAAAAAAAATACAACACATAAATGTATGAAATATTGTGCACAATAAAATAAATAAATAAATAAATATTTAAAATATAAAATATTTACCCTAAAACATAAAGCTAAGAAATTTTTTAAATATTTTAAAAAAATAAATATAAAAAATTTCAAAATACAACTCAAAACTCATAACCAAACAAATTTTTTCTTTTCAAAACTCAATTCAAATCTCATAACTCAAAACACGACTTTACACTCAAATCATGATTCTAAAAATAATTTTTAAAAACAAAATAAAAAAATATTTTTTTGAATTTTTTCTTTTAAAATAGAGTTTTTATAGCGATCCCGGTTTTTCCTTCATTGTTTAATCGTATTTCAGACTCAGTTCCGTGGAGTTGGTTGTTGTATATGTCTTGTTGTCATCCTTTAATTTCATATATTTGAGTTTTAGGATGTATTGGGCAGAGTTGTTACAAGTTGGTTGAGCTTTAGTCCCATTCCTTGTTACCTAGGTCTTTGGTGGTCCGCTCGAGCGGGTCTCTTTGCGCTCGAGCGGAATTTACACACTTTCAGCATTTTGTGCCTCTGCAAAAGTTCTGCAGGTTTGTTTTTCACGCTCGAGCGGATTTCTTTACGCTCGAGCGGGTACCTTGGCGCTCGAGCGGGTGTTCGATGTCTGTAAAGGTACTAGAGGAGTGTAATCTACGCTTGAGCGGCTTTTCCTTTGCGCTCGAGCGGGTGTGTTTTTGCAGTTGTGTTTTGGCGCTCGAGCGGGTATCATTGCGCTCGAGCGGGTTCAGTTTTTTGTGTTTGACGCTCGAGCATCTTATTCTCCGCTCGAGCGGGATAGTCGTATATCAGTTGGCAGCTGAGTCATTTTGAATCACTTTTTACATTCTCTCTCTCTCTCTCTCTCTCTCTCAAAACCTATTTTGAGAGCTTTTCTCACTACATCTCACATTCTCTCTAAGGTTTGATCTAGTTAGAGTGATCTTCTATCTTAGTTCCTTTGCAAAAAGTGTAGAGCTTGGTGTGGGCTTCTTATCAATCCGAAAATTTCTTGATTTGGAGCACTTCGGGATTTCTTCATCATCTCCTCTTGGTTTCATCTCTTGAGGTAGGGATAACTATTCCTTCTTATGAGCTTTGACGTAGATGTTGAGCTTTTTGTATAAATGGTTTGATTTGGAAAGTTAGGGTTTGAGATGGGTTATAGTGAAAAGAGGGGTTTTGTCCTTTTGACTCATATATGTATATTTTGGGTCTTAAAAAGAGATCATTGTTGTTGTTGATAATATTTGGACCTTTGGGTCAATATTGAGAAAAATAGGAAAAATGCCATGTTTGGGTATATTTGGGTCATTAGTGTAAATAATGACATTTATTATGAGATAATGAAATTGAGTTGGAAATAATGAAATTGGCTCATTATGAGATAGAATGGTAGAGTTAGATTTATTAATCGCTCACTTCTGAAAATATTGATAATATATCTGTTGATGCATTTATTATTTGTTTAGAAATAATTGCTTGGGCTATCAGTGAATTATAGTCTTAATTGTTGTAGACAATGCATGATGATTAGGCGAATTAAAACTAATCAATTGAGTAGGTCATCGAATATGACGGTTGGAATAATACATCAAATTTATGTATTGATTGTTCATGTATAAGCTATGTGTTTATATACATTGTGTTGTGTGGGAGGTGATAGGGAATGTACTCCACGGTTTAGGGGAAGATAGGGGATGGACTCCTAAACCGGATATAATTTGGAAGGAGATAGGGGATGGACTCCATTGATACAGCAAATATGTGTATCTATTGAAGTGTTGATACAGCAAATCTGTGTATCATTTGTGAAGCATGGAAGTGTTTTAATGTGTTGTTAATACAGCAAATATGTGTATCTATTGTAAATTATGGAAGTGTTTGACATGAGTTGTTATCTCATTTGAATTGTTGAAATAGAGGAATTATTGATATGAGATGTAATCTCACTCAGAGTGTATGGCCAGGTTCTGAGCCAGGGTTATAAATTGAGAATTGGTTAGTAATGGAAAATGGAATGGAACATGGACATATTTGTCATAGAACTGTAATGTGTTATAAATTGGTCTATATGAGTTAAACATTTATAATAAGCTAATATTTTAGTTATTGCTCATATTATGTTTAGCATATCTCTACTGGGCGTTGGCTCACCCTATATGGGACATCATTTTCAAGTGCAGGTAACATGTCACCTCCAAGGACGTAGCTTGGGAGGCTTAGTGGCTGAGAGATCTCTTTTGTTTACTTTTTGTATTACATGTATATCAAGCCAAGGGCTTATTTTGTGTAGAGTTAGTATTTTTCTTTTGTAATCAAGTGTTGGCTTAGAAAGTTGTAAGCCCGTAGGGCATTTACTTTTGTTGTCAACATATAATACATTCTGTAAGAATACTCTGATGTATGAAATATGATATCATTTTCTTGTATCATGAATGTCTGTTTATGGGTTTATTTTTGAGGGCGTTACAGTTTTGAAAAGAGTTTGGTTTTGAGTTTTGAAAAAATATTTGAATTGAGTTTGAATTGCGTGTTTGATTATGAGCTTTGAAATTAATTTTTGAATTAAATTTTTGAGTAATTTTGAGTTGTATGTTTGGTTATGAATTTTAAAAAGTGATTTGAAAATTTAATCTTTGGAATCATAATTCTAAAGTAAACCAAACACAGCCTACGAGTTTAAGAAACTAATGAGTACCTATTTTTTGTAATGAACTAGCTTTAATATAAAACGCCATTTATGGTTTTAGTTAGGGTCCCGAATTTTCCCAAGGGGGTGCGAAAATACGGATATAAAAAAAAATTAAATAAAAAGTATGCATTACTGACATTTAAAAAACAAAAATAACATACAAATAAGTATTTTTTTATCCACATTGAAAACAAAATAATCTATTTGCTAAAGTGAAATATCTTGAGTTGTGTTTAGCGCTCTTTCATGTCATTAAAAGCACCTACGATAAAATAACTTTAAATTCTTATATAATGTCTTCCTCAATGAATATGATCAAATAACTAGTTAATATCTTATTTTATTATCTGAAAATCGGGCTTGTTATCAATGGTAGTTATAAAAAATTATTCATTTTATTATATTTTGTCTAATTTTATATTTCGATCTAATATTTTATAGATATAGAGAAGTAATCACTTAATTTTTATTTTTTTTTTAAATCAAGAGAGAATGACCGCTTAAAATTTATGAAAAAAATACTAAGAGTGGGTGAACCTCTATAATTTGGAGATAATTATGACGGAGGTTTTTGAAAGGTGATTAACATCCTTGGTTTTAGTATAAAAGGTGATTAACATTATTTTTTCTTAAATAAAGATCAATATGTTCCAGTACTATCATTCGGAGCTTCTTCAAAGAAGCTAATGTTTATGCTCCATCTCCCACTTTGGGATATGACACTTTTTGACATTTCAAAACTCAAAGAGGATAGGCACCAGGGGCGGAGGCAAGAAGGTGTGCCCCCTGGGTTTTGAAATTTTTTTTTTTTTTTTTGGATTTTGGGACAAACATAAAGAAAATATTTTAAATAAAAAAATTTATAGAAATATTATTTAAAGTGAAATATTAATGACATTTTTAAAATTATAAGAACAATAATGATTGTTTTGATTGAAAATAAAGAGAGTACGATATTATTATCTATGAAAATTTCAATATAATGATGATGTCTATCATTATTGACATGCAAACATAATTAATCTTAATGAAAATATAGAATTTATTGAATTGTTAGTTATATTTGACATATAGGGTTCATCCTCCATGTGTTTCTTTACTATTAGTTGGTGATATCACATGTCAATGATGACGTGATATGACTATTATATTTTACACATATTTTGTATAAAAAAATTACTTTATCATTATATAATTTATTTTAAAACTTTACATCCATGACTTTTTTTTAATATTGTCCATGATACACTAATTACAAATAACATTCACTTTGTTTGGTTTGAGTTTTCTAAAAACATTTTTTAGAAAATTCTACTTTTTTGTTTTATGTATTTTTTTTTTATTTTTACTGAATTTTTTTAATATTTTAAGCAATTTTTAAAATTTTCAGACACACCTAACATAAATACACTTAAAAAGTATAATTTTTGTAAAAAAAATCTTTAAAAAAATACTAAATACCAAAAATACAAAAAATATAAAAATGGTACATTTTTCGTATTTTTATATATTTATTAATTTTTAATAATATTTTTTCACAAATATTTTATTTTTTTTAGATACATCTAAGTAGGATGCATTTAAAAAAGTAAAAAAAATGCTTAAAATTTTAAAAATATTTACTAAAAACAAAAAAATACGAAAAAAAAAACTCAATTTCAAAAAAATTAATTCAAAAAACTCAAACCAAACATACTGATTACTTTTTTTTTATTTTTTATTTTATCTTTCTTGAAGTAATCGTAAAAATTTATGTAAAATATTTTTGTAAGTATTTTCAATGTTGTAATCATTAAGTGCCTCATCTGATTTAATTTCTTAGCTCCGCCACAGATAGACACCACAAATCTACTATAACTATATGTGAACAGACACTGAGATCAGTTCTGATAACCGGAAGAGCAGTGTTTTTTATATAATCCCATCATACTAGTGATTGAACCACGTTCTATCACCTCATTAACCATAGAGAGAACCATATAACACAACTTTTAAAGCTGTCTCATAGAAAAGCCAATTTCAACCATATTCTCTCTTTCAACAACATGCATGGTTCTGAGGAGGCAAAATGACTTAGTAATTAACATAGTTACTTAAATGATTGGCCTTTCTACCATCCATGTCCAAAACATAAAATTTTATTTTATTATATCAAAATAGTAAGAAATCAATTTTAACATTCTATACCCATGATGGACTAAAATTATTAGTGCCTCTCTATATGTTGCAGAAGAAGTGTAAGCAAGAAATCTTAGGTTGCGTGTGGTAGAATTTTAGAATTATGATTTGAGAATAGAGTTGAATTTTGAGTTTGTGAGTTTTGAAATTATGATTTGAGTGTGAAAAATTTATTTGGTCATGAGTTTTGAAAAGAGTTTGGAATAATTGATGTAACATAAGATATTTGATTAAAAAACTTACAACTCATAACCAAACACACAATCCAAAATTCTATTCAAAACTCATAAAATTTTTTTAAAAATTCAAAAAATATTTTTTATTTAATATATAAAAAATAACAGGTGCCAATTGCCCCAAAAAAAATATTTGCACTATTCTGGTCAACCGGCCGAACATCCAAGAGGACGACCGGATAGGCCAAATTCCAAAATTCGAATCCCACCTAAAACAAGTTTTCAAAAGTGATGTGGAATTAATTTTTAAAAGTTGTAACCAAACACCATACTCAAATATGGGTGTGGAGTCATGATTTGAACTCCACACCAAACACAGCCTTAATATTTCCTAATATCTACTTTGAAATCATGTATTCCCAAACAAATTGGAATTTTAGGCTTTCAAATTCCTAAATTTAAAAAGCTTGAAGGATGAAAGATTAGTAGGTATAAATCCACATTATTTTAATTCTAATAATTGATTCTCAAGTTATTTTTTCAAACTTAGCAATGTGTTTCATGTGCATTTAAGTGATGGACGAATGCATGAGTTCCCCAAGTGTCTGAAATGTGTCCAATTCTAAAAAGATTAAAAGAATAATATGATACATTTAGACGAGTGCTTGACATGGTTAGGCCTTGTTTGAGTGTGGGTGTTTGATGCATGCGGACACAATAGCTTCATAGTAGGAATGGCAATGGAGACCCTACCCGGTGGTTACCTATGGAGACTCGACCCAAAATACATGGGTTTTCCCCATTTGCTACCCATCAAGTCGGGTCGGTGACATGGTTTAAATCTCCATTGTTGATGGGTACCCACCTATTTCTCCATATGTTTTGACACCACTTCTACCACCAATTCTAAAAATTTGTAAACAAGTTTCTTTTTAAAATAATTTTTTAGAAAAAAAAAAATAATAATTAGAAAAAATATATATTTTTTAAAAAAAAAAGTGAAAAAAAAGGTCAAGTCGGGTTTGGGAAAACCCAAACCATTAGGAGATGGAGAGGGTAGTCTGCATGGGAGATAGGGGATAGGGAATGGGGAAAAATTATAAAAGGGGAATGGGGATGGGGACAGGGAATTAATATCCGTCCCGTTGCCCCCCATTGCCATTCCAACTTCATAGAAGTGTTCATGCTCCGTGGGCCATGGAAATCATTGAATATGAGTATGGTTCAACTTGCAAGTTCCAAGAGAAGAGGGAAGGCCAAAAAAATGAGGGTGGAAAACAAGTCGAAAATTATAGAACAGGACCTATACCAATGAAACCTATGACCAAATATAAAAGTAAATGAAACAATAGCCACAATAATCTCACACAAAACCCCAAATATCAAGGAGAAGGCAATGTTAAATTGATTACAATTAATAATTAGTAATTATTGACGTGTTCATATAGAAATTTTCACAATTTATGAAATGTTTTGAGCATTTTAGGTATTTCAACAAGACAAACTTCATCATTTATAGAGTAAAAAACCCTGCTCAAATCATTGCAACAATAGAGTTTTAGGGTTACGATTAAATATCTTGGTAAGCAGTGAGCATGGGGTAGCTTGAAGATGTAGAAACGAGACTTAAATTAATTTAAAAAAACTCGGGAGGACTGGCTCATGACACAACCCAAAATGACCAAAAAGTGAATAATATAATTCAATTTTTTAAAAAGCTAATTGTATACAATAAATTATAATTCAACAAGTAAATTTTGAATGATACCTCCCAAAAGAGTTAGTTCCTTTCCATCCTTCAATTGCATCCCACCGTTTTGCCAACCAACACACCACATGTTATCCTGCAAAAATGATGAAAAGAAAGATTTGAAGAAAAAATACACTTTTTTTATTATTAATATCAAGTAAAAAGACCTTCGGAGAGTTCCATGTAACAAAACCTCCTCTCGCTTCCCAAGACCATTGTTTTAGCTTGAATTAACATACTACTCAAAAGTAAACTTATCGCTTTGTTGCATTGTTAAATGACCAATTGTCCAAAAACTTAAATTGTTAGGAAATGAGCCCAACAGTGTATATCACGCCAACACTCCTCAAATGCGACCTCACCTTGCATGAGAAGAGGTAAACATACTTTCTTTTTTTTCCTATAAAAAAAGATCAAATAGTGCTAAGGATCTAAAGCAAATAAAATGAAAAGCCTAACTAATTGTTCTTTCAAGTCTTAAAAAATTTCAAAAGTTGCATTTCTAATGTAATATCAAGACTTGAACAGCTGAGTACCAGAACAATATATTTTACATTTGATGATTATGACTTTCTTTTACTCTTCAATTGCCATCTTGCTTTCAATTGTATGTGCCACCTGCACAATGCTATTCCGAACAACACTAAAATCAGAACCCAATTCAAAACCCCAACTCAAATTTCATATAACAAACTTAAGAATGGACAATAAACAAAGACAACATAAATATTTTGTTAAACATTCATGAGTCCTATAGATATCTGATATTCACGGAAAAAAAAATATACCAGCACATAAACTTTAACAGTCCTAACCTCTTTGAGGATGCAATTATGACTAACAAATTTCAATAAAAAACTTCTAAATAATGTTAATGAGATTATGCCACACTTCTCAAAGCCCCCCACCATATTAGAGAGAACAAATTCATTTGAACTATCCATTGCCAAAAAATTTAAATAAAGACAGAGCTAGAGAAGAAATTTCTTCATATAACTAAGGATATAAATAGACGACGTAAATAGAGACTTACCTTTGCGATAAGCATTTCCTCATCAAATATTCATGCAAGTATTCAAATAGTGGATGATTTTAAAAGTAATCACAAATAATGCACACTACTACAAATTTAATTAGTTTAAAGAAACAACCATGTTAATGGATGACAAGTTTCATCAAGATCTGAATCCCAAATTACTTACACGAATTTGGAACATATATTCACTAGGAACAATTGTCAGAGAAAGTGAATTCTCAAAACGAAAATTGACAGCTGGAAATCCATTGTCCACACTGTAAGAATGTAAGAAAAGAAAACATAATGAAGCATCTTTATATTATCATGCACCAACTAAACTAAATTGCTGTTATTATTTGAATGGAGGTTGAATGATCTGAATTAAGTATGGTGGTTTGTTTGACACCATCCGTTGGTTATTATTGTTGTTATTATTCTGATGTGTGTTGAGTTAGAACACAACGGCTATACAAAAGTGAATCTTTATTTAGATGCAAAGATACACTCAAGTATACAAGAAGACTCTCAAGGACACCTCACTCTTTCAATCACTCACACTCAAGCACTTGACTCCACTCTTGGTTGTTGTGTCTTGTTGTCTTCCAAATGAGGTCATTTCCCTTTATATAGTCATCCACTTCCTCAATGAATGGCTAGGATCATTTTGATCCAAGGGCTATTATTAACCCTCTAAAATATTCTAGCACATACTCATACTTTCCTATATTCTAGAACTCTCTAAACTATTCTAGTATATAATAGTACTTTCTATACTTCTAAAATATTCTAGAACCTTCCGGAACCTTCTAGACTTCTCTAGATTTCTACAAGCTTCTCTAATATTCCGAAATCTTCTACAATGTTCTAGAATCTTCCAAATTTCTTTAGATCTTTCCGAAGTTTTCTAGATTATTCAACATATGCACTTAACAGCCTAGATAATTCTAGAAAAGTTAATGATGACTCTTAACAGATGTGATCATGGCAACAGGGTCTTTGTTGCTGTTATTCTAATAGTTGTATAGTTTTTACTCTGCTGCTATTACTCTGCTGCGAATACTCTGATTACCCATATGAGCTTTTTAGTGTTGCATCAGTCTATAAATGGGGTGTCGCACTTCTGGGACTTGAAACAGATGCTATGCTTAGAGTTCATGGTAGCAGAGTTCATGATGTAGTGCTGTTGTTATGCTGTAGTTCATGTCTGCACAGGTTTTACTGCTCACTGGGCTCCTGCTGTTGTTCTGTTCTCTCACTTTATTGATGGTGCTCGAATTAGTTTGAATCAGCAACTAATTCATCATCAAATCACAATTTCAAGCATTGCCCTCTTACTAGGAAGTAATCAAGAAGCTACCGATTACCTAAGAAAGTGCATATATTTAGTTGGAATGGGGAGTTATGATTTCATTAACAACTATGTATTGCCTCAGTATTACCCCACAAGTAGCCTTTATACCCCAGATCAGTATACAACAATGCTAAGTCAACAGCAGCAATTGGGGTCTGGACCTGGTTCTTGGTTTTGTCTTCTTTGATTCCTAATTTGTTGGGTGGTCTGGTTATTATGTGTCCTGTCTTTGGCATTGTCAGAGATCAATTCAAATTTCCTGATGTGGTGTTTATTCATCTGTTGGGGTTGCTGCTGCTTGATTTAGGTTTTGTCTGGAACTGATATGCTGCTGGATTGCTAGGCTCAGCAGTGGACTGCTATGTTATTGTTGTTGAGGAGTTTTTTTTTTTTTTTTTTTTTTATGTGGTTTTGATAAGAAGAAGTTGGCTGCAAGTCTTGGTGGTTGATAAAAGGGAGATGTGAACTGCTTTGTTGGCTGATGGTGGTTGATATGTTTTGTTAGAATGCCAGTCTTGGTTCTGTTTTTGGTGGGGTTTCTGTTTTGGTTACAAGGGGCTTGGGTTAGTTGGTGTAACATCAGCAGCTTTCAGTGGTTTGCTGGGCTATAGATGACCTTCATTATAGTAGCTTTGCGGGTCAAGGCCTCGCCATTACATGTGGAAGCTTCTGTGAATGATCTGGTGTATAATCTGTAGCAGGTCAAATTTTGCCTCAAGTATGGTGGTTGAATGTGTATTAGAATCAGGTCTGATGGTTGAGCTTGTGTCAGATGCAGTTCTTGAGGTTAGTGTCGATCTGGGTTGTCTTTGTCGATGTTTGATCGATTATTGAGGTCCGTGGTTGAGCTTTGTGTATGGTATGCTTTTTGAGCATAGTGTATGATCTGGGTTGTTATGTTATCTGTCTTGATCTTATGTTACGCTCTTGAGGTATTGCTTTCTTTGGTTGAGGTATGTGCAATTGCTCATTCCATGTTCTGCTATTTTCTGTGTTGCTCTGTTTCCCCCAGATTTAGGTTGTCTTTCTTGGGTGTTGCTCTCTGTTCGCGGTGCTTAGCAGATGATCGGATGGGTTTTTTTGGTGCCATCATAGTTGGGATGATCTAACCCATTGTGATGTTTTGTGTACCCTCCTTTCTTTATTGATGTTTTGATGTTTTTGTGTATACATCTTGTACCTTTCATTGCCATCCATAAAGTTTTCTTTTTTTGTTGATCAAAAAAAAAAAAAAAAACTAAACTAAAATGCTTTCAAACAAACCTTGTGATCAAAATTTTATTCAAAAATATAAATTGAGCCACAAATCTAGCATTGATGTAACTAACACAAACTCAACAACCTTTGGATTGTAATGAATAAAAACTATATTGACTTATGGGCCTTGTTAGTGTATATATTTGGTATATAATGTATTTCCAATACACCTACCACACCTACTACACCAACCACACCTACTACACCAACACCAATGTATTATCTCCTATATATAGGAGCTCTTTGTACACAATTCATATATAAGATTTACAACAATATTCTTCTCTCTTTTATCTTTCTCTATACATCATTCTAATATGGTATCAGAGCTATGAATTTTCTCTTCCCTCTTTTCTTTTGTTTATCACCAGAATACATCTTGTTCTGTCTGGTTCTTCATTTTGAATACTGATTACACACTATCAAGCTCTCTAAATATTTTTCCTCCAACCAACGCCATCATCTTGCTCAGAATCTCCTCGCGATTCCAACGCCATCATGGATCGCTCCGACTCTGCTCATCCCATTTCAGTACTCCTTGATGGATCTAATTATGTTCTCTGGGCTCAAGCCATGTCTGGATTTCTCAAAGGCCGCAAATTATGGCGCATTATTACTGGGGATGTACCTAAACCTACAAAGGAAGCTGAGGAACTTGCAGCCACTTTTGTTGATCGCTTAGAAGATTGGGACAGTAAAAATTATCAGATCATCACTTGGTTTCAAAATACCTCTGTCACATCTATCAATCTTCAGTTCGGTCGCTTTCAACTTGACTCAGTTGCTACCCCTGCTAAAGATATTTGGGACTTTCTCAAAGAACGGTATCAAACTACTGGACTTGCACATCAGTATCAGCTTCAGAGTCACCTCCATCGCATGCGACAGGAGCCTGGTCAGTCTATTAATGATTTTTTGTCTCAAATATATTCGGTATGGGATCAGCTTGCTCTTTCTGAACCTACCTGGCCCCATTCTGAAGATGCTGCTTTATTTATTGAGTATCGCAATTAGCAACGGTTGCTTCAGTTTCTCATGGCTCTCACCCTTCATTTTGAGCCAGTACGTGCATCTCTCCTGCATCGCACTCCCTTGCCTTCTCTTGAGCAAGCTATATCTGAACTTCTATCTGAGGAAACTCGTCTTGGTCCTTCCTCTACGCCACATATAGACTCCGTTCTCGCCACTCCTCAGATACGGAGCTCATCTTCTCTCCCACAGCCTCCTCAGTGCATTTATTGTCAGAATCGCGGGCTCCCTTCTGCTCATCTTCTGGTTCACTGTTCAGTCCAGTCTTGCCCCTACTGCAACAAAACTGCCCCCGGCCATCTCATGCACGATTGTTTTTGCAATCCATCACGTGCATCCTCTACTGGCCAATCCTCTCGTAGATCTCACTCACGGGGACGTTCTTACCATTCCGGGTATTAGTCTCGGTCTATGCCTGCTCATCGCACTGCTGCTGCTACTCCTGAGGGCTTATCCTCGTCTGACCCTTTGGATCCTTCCACCCCGGCCTTCTCTCAAACAGATGTTGAAACCCTAATGTTTCTCTCCACTTCTGGTACTCCTCCTTCTACTGCTTTGTCTGTCACCTCAGGTACATCTTCGTGGTACTTTGATTCTGCATGTTGTAACCATATGACTTCTGACTCTACTATTTTTTCTTCCACTTCTTCTTCTCTTCCTCTTCCTTCCATACATACTGCTGATGGTTCTCTTATGACTGTAAGTCATATTGGTTCTGTCTCTGCATCTCACTTGTCCTTATCCCATGTCTATCTTATTCCTGTTCTCACTTTAAACCTTATTTCCATTAGTCAATTATGTGAACATGGTCTAACTGTCATATTTTCTACTCATGGTTGTTTAGTGCAGGATCCTCGGACAGGACAGACCCTAGGGATTGGCCGTAAGCATGGACGTCTCTACGAGCTCATTCATCTTCATGTTCCAGTCTCCACTCCATTGGCTGCCCCTACGTCTGCTTCCTCTGTCTCTACATTATCACCTTTTAATCTTTGGCATTGTCGATTAGGTCATGTTTTTGTCAATCGATTGAAATCTTTAATTTCTAGTCGTCAGTTAGGTCATGTCTCTTCAGATACTTTGGATTGTGTTTCTTGTCAACTTGCCAAACAACCAGCTTTGTCCTTTAATAACAGTACTTCTATTTCTTATGCTCCTTTTGATCTTGTACATTCTGATATTTGGGGCCCATCTCCTACACCCACCATGGGGGGAGCACGCTATTTTGTTATTTTTGTTGATGATTTTTCTCGTTATACTTGGATATTTCTTATGAAAAATCGTTCGGAACTCAAACAACTTTATTACAATTTTGCCAAAATGGTTCAAACCCACTTTTTCAAAACTATAAAAATCTTCCATTTTGATAATGCTATGGAATACAGGGATTCTGACTTTTTATCTTTTCTTTAGCGTCATGGTACTCAGCCTCATCGTTCTTGTGCCGGTACGTCTCAACAAAATGGACGTGCTGAACGAAAACATAGGCATATTCTTGATACTACTCGGGCGCTTCTCCTTTCTTCCTCTTGTCCTGAAAAATTTTGGGGGGAAGCTACTCTTACTACAGTTTACACCATCAACTATGTTCCAACCCCAGTCTTTCATAATCACACACCCTATGAGCGATTATATGGTACCTCTCCCTCTTACACTGCTCTTCGGGTCTTTGGGTCTGCATGTTTTGTTCTTCTCCAACCCCATGAACACACCAAACTAGAACCTTGTTCTCGTCTATGTTGTTTTCTGAGATATGGTATTGAACATAATGGTTATCGATGTTGGGATCCGATTTCTAAACGTCTTCGTATCTCTCGCCACGTAGTCTTTTGGGAACATAAAATGTTTGCCTCGCTATCTTCTTTTCACTTATCTTCTCCAGGTTCCACTCTCCACTTTACTAATCCCTCTATAGATTTATTTCCAGCTGATTTTGATGCAGGTCTTCCTTCTCCAAACACGCCATTGCTTCCGCTTGATCCCATCGAGCCTGTTCTCCCTGATGGTCCTCATGATGTCTCTTTGGAACCCTTGCCTCTTCAGCCTCATTCTTCAAGTCGTCCACAAAGGGTAACACAACCTAATGTTCGTCTTCGTGATTATATTGTTGGTTCTACTGCCTTTTCTACTTATGAGCCTTCCTCCTATCGTGAGGCCTGTTCTAATCCTCTTTGGCAGCAAGCTATGGCTAATGAATTGCAGGCATTAGACACAACTCATACTTGGCAAGTTGTTGATCTTCCCCCTGGTAAGACTGCAATTGGGTGTAAATGGGTCTATAAAATCAAGACTCATTCTGATGGATCTATTGAGCGCTACAAAGCTCGTTTGGTTGCCCGGGGCTTCACTCAAGAATATGGTATTGATTATGAGGAGACTTTTGCTCCTGTTGCTCGTCTCACTTCTGTCCGTAGCTTGATTGCTGTTGCTGCTGCTCATAATTGGGGCCTTTTTTAGATGGATGTAAAAAATGCCTTCCTCAATGGTGATCTTCTTGAGGAGGTCTATATGCAACCTCCTCCTGGATCCACTATTTCGACCCATGAAGTCTGCAAACTGCAACGAGCCTTATATGGACTCAAGCAAGCTCCTCGTGCTTGGTTTGCCAAGTTCAGTGCTACTATGCATGACTTTGGCTTCACTTCTAGCCCCTATGACTCGGCTTTATTTAGTCGCACTACTGCTCAAGGAACTACTCTCCTTCTTCTGTATGTGGATGATATGATTATCACCGGAGATGATGCGGCTGGTATTCTTCGCCTCAAACAGTTTCTTAGCCAACACTTTGAGATGAAGGATCTTGGTACTCTCAATTATTTCTTGGGTCTTGAAATCTCTCATGATTCATCTGGCTATTTTCTCTCTTAGGCCAAATATGCTTCTGATCTTCTCGCTCGAGCTGCACTTACTGATTGCAAAACTGCTTCTACTCCCATTGATCCTCAGACTCGTCTTACTCCTCTTGATGGCACTCTTCTTCCTAATGCTACCCTTTACCGACAGTTGGTGGGCAGTCTTATCTATCTTACAGTTACTCGACCTGATCTTTCATATGCTGTCCACATTGTCAGTCAGTATATGTCAGCTCCTCGCACACCTCATTATGATGCCTTGCTTCGCATTCTTCGCTATCTCAAGGGCACTCTATTTCATGGTCTTCACTATTCCTGTCTATCTTCTCTTAAGCTTCATGCTTATTCTGATGCTGATTGGGCTGGGGATCCCACTGATCGTCGCTCTACTACTGGCTTTTGCTTCTTCCTAGGAGATTCACTTCTTTCTTGGCGGAGCAAGAAACAGACTCTCACTGCTCGCTCTAGTACTGAGGCCGAATATCGCGCTCTTGCAGATACTACCCAGGAACTTCTATGGCTCTGCTGGCTTCTTGCTGATATGGGTGTCACTTCTACTGATGCAACCTCTCTCTACTGTGACAACCAAAGTGCCATTCAAATTGCTCATAATGATGTTTTTCACGATCGCACTAAACATATTGAGATCGACTGTCATTTTATTCGCCAGCATGTTACACGTGGCACCGTCCAACTCCATTCTATTGCCTCTGTTGATCAGCCTGCTGATATCTTCACCAAGGCTCATCCCCCTGGCCGTTTCAGTGACTTAGTTTCCAAACTCATGTTGGTTGATGTCTATCCACCTTGAGTTTGAGGGGGTTGTTAGTGTATATATTATGTTAGTGTATATATTTGGTATATAATGTATTTCCAATACACCTACCACACCTACCACACCTACTACACCTACTACACCAACCACACCTACCACACCTACTACACCAACCACACCTACCACACCGACTAACACCAATGTATTATCTCCTATATATAGGAGCTCTTTGTACACAATTCATCTATAAGATTTACAACAATATTCTTCTCTCTTTTATCTTTCTCTATACATCATTCTAATAGGCCTGATGCTATATATTTGAAGCAGATCTTCAATTTATAATGAGTATGCATTGTTAGATTTTTCAATACTGTAGCCAAAAATTTAAATGTTTCAATGCAAAAAGATGTTACTTATGACAACTAGCTTTGATGGCCGGTTCATTGTTCACGATTTATAATGAAAGAAGTTGAGTTAGATTGGCCAGGATGTGGAAAAATCGTTGTATCTGAATGAATGAAAGTTGGATAGGATGACCTTTGCATAAGAATTATAAAAGGTCAGTGATGATGGGGCATAGGAATTAGTTCTGTGGTTCCAACACAATTAGACCCACCTGAGTTGAAGCACCAGCAAAAATGCATCTATATTGCCTAAGAATTGGAAAACATCACATCTAAATGCTTGATTATTTTCTACCTCCATACTCTTTGAAGCATGTGAGACTATCCGTCCAAAACATCACATCTAATGTTACCTTTTCTACATGTGCACTTTATCCTGTCTGTGTTTACACCCCATTCTATTTATTTGCCTCTCCTCTCCACATGCAAAGGGGGCACGCATGGAGGTGGAGTGTGAGAGCTTGACATATATTATTGGGCCAAGTCAATAACAACTCAAGCTTTTGAGAAACTAGTTTTCTAGCAATGACACACCAAATAACTCATTTCTCATTTGCTTATAATGTATAAGGGGTGATATTCCCCTTGATGCTTTTTCTACATAGGTAGCACCCCCTTGGTGCCCTTTTTTTTTATTATAAAAACTCACTAGATATATACATGCATATAACAACTATGCCTTATCACCATGTGAATGTAAAACGATACGTGAAATTCTTGAAGCAAGTAAGTTCCATAATATAAATAATCTGCAAACATTTCACTATAGAAAAGAAGAAAAAAAAAATCCCATATAGGTTCCGTACTTTCCATTGAACTGAAAGCAAGTGAACTGCTGCTCAACGGTATGCAATTTCAAATTGGGTTGTGCGGCCATAATCTAATTACACAGAAAAAACCAAAAAAAAAAAAAAAATGAAGAAGAAGAAGAAAAGAGAGCAAATCAGTCTTTGATAGGAAGAGTCCAAGGTCAATATGCTTTAAAAGATTTGGCATACCTTTTCCATTAGTGGGGTAAACATGTCATCTGCAAGATATGCCAAGGTTGTACCACTATCAATTACCACTGCTTTCCCAGACTGACTAATCCAATACATCTGTGGGAAGTTGTAGAACATCATGACCCACCTCAATTGCCTTCAAAATAACATTGTAATGTGCCCTAAGATAAGAAAAGAACTGTAATTTAGACAAGATTCTTGAGCCGAGATCAAACCTGATTGAGGAACTATAAACAAACAAGAATAATAAAAGAATGTTATGCAGTAGCAACTAGCAAGTCCATTAAAAATAGATTTAAAATTAACAATCATATGCTATATTAATATCTCTTTCTTCTAAAATTGAAAAAATAATGATAATAATTACTAATAGATGAAAGAAAATAGATATAGTGGCGGATCATTTCTTCATAATCTAATTGCTAATGCAAATAGAAACTTAATTCTTGAGTAAGGGTGTTCCTTGCATGTTATTTTATTCCTTGAAATAAATTTAACAATCATTACCCAAGATTTAAATACTCACTTCTTTTCCTAAGTAGTTGTGGGATAACTTTTTTTCTCACTCATTGCTTGAGAAAGTTACTAAAAAGAATAGCATATAGTCCTTGACAAAGTGGAATGGCAAAAAAATCATGTAGCCGACCCCACGTGGTTAGGACACAGGGCGTAATTTGACAAAATTCAATAAGTGGTTACTGATGTATCGAACAGTATGGAAAATCTAAGGGAAAAAAAATTATGTACAATACGAAAAGTTTTTCTCAAAAAACAAAAAAAAAAAAAACAAAAACATAGAAAGGGGAACCTATGGTGGTCAAGGGAGAAGTGGTAGGTGTCAGTGTTGTTGGTGGAGATGGTGGTTGATTTCCTGTTAAGCATGGCAGAAATTATACATCGCCATTGATTCAATCTTCTATCTTTTTAATTTTTGTCTCAACATAAGCACAAAGCCATTCGTTTAAAAAACAAAGCCCCGACATGTTAAATTAATCTTACAAACCATATCAATGTTGAGCCTAAGATAGGTCTAGATTGTTAATCGCTTGGAGAGAGAGTGGGAGCAGAAGGTTCAGACTTGAAGTCAAGAAATTGGAGCTTAGTGGTCCAAACTAAAGCTCATTGATTTAATTATATCTAGCCATTGTAGCTTCAAATTGGTGGATCCTGACAGAGTTGATGTGTCTTGATGAAGTTGATGTAAAGGTGGTAGTCTTGCCATTGTGGTTCATATGGTCGTGTAATTGGGTTGATAGGAAAGAGATAGACACAATAGTTGAAAACGGAGTCATTTGCTTTCGGTTGCCATCGACCAATAATCTCTAATCATGGTGAGGCAATTGAAGTGACACAGAAAGATAGTTCAGAGGTAGAGAGGGAAACCAACGGTCTTTTTGATGGCTGGTATGACAAAATTTTGGTTATTTTACAATGTCATCGAATATTATAAATGTCTTTTAATATTACTCCACATGAGGGGAAATAGACAATTTAAAGCATCAACTTGGTGAACTTGAGTCAGATACTAAAATCCAAGCTAAATAACCACTTCCATTCCATCAAAAGGATGCAAAAAGTACTTCAAATTCCAATTTTGTAATGAAGACAAAACTCATCCCAAAATTGAAATATCTCATAGTTTCACTGCAAATTAGAAATCATGATGTAAAATCATATACTGGTTTGGGACCAACGGAGTTGAGTTTGTTTTGGCTCCACCAGTTGTCCAATAGCAAAGATTCCACCTCCATTAGTACCATCTAAGCAATGTGCAAACATTTTTTTAACCTTTCCAACCGATGCAAGCTGTGATATCATGGAAGAATTGGCTCGTCCAAAACCAAGGATTCCATCAAGTGCTTGAGAAGATGAACCTAGCTGACCGGATTGTTTAGCTCCACACCTGTCTTAGATTAGAAATATTTATATAAGGAATAAAAGAAACATTGTACATAAACTGTGCTAAATAATTATCAAGTTTTCAACACTAATCAGACCTAAGCAAGGCACACATATTCGAAACTTGAGAGAACATGTCAAAGATAATATAGATTTCACTAGTAAATCTAACTTGTTAATGATCATTTCATCTAAAAGCTTAAGTTATTACAAAGGGTTTAACTTAACTATCAAGATCATTGATGCTGCCTCAAGTGTGGGCACTCTAAATGAATGAGCCAAACATGTACAAGTATTAAATTTATTGGGTAGAATGAATAACAAAGGAACTTCTATAACATCAGAAGGACATATGACACTGCTCACCCAAAATAACCCACATAACTCTTTTTATATTATTATTATTATTATGTATCTCGGTTACAATGACTCATCAATGACAACACAAATCACAAATTATTAGAGAATGTGCCATATACAGTTGTAAGTAGAATGGACCAGGGATCAGGGGTTCACTGTAGAGTGAAATAAGGCGCTAAATTTTTTCTTCTTATCTAAAATCTCTCCTCCACACTACACACTACACTAAAATCTCTCCCCAAGATGGGAATGCTCAACCTTATTCTCCACACTACACTACCCCACCAAACCTCACTTCCTTTCTTCCCTTCCCTTCATAATTAACCCTACATTGAAACCTTTTTAGTTCCTTTTCCTTGCTAGAAGATAAGTTTTCTTCTTCTTTCTTTCTTTCTTTTTTTACCTTAATAGCTTCACGAATCTCCTCCCTCCCCAAATTAATCGATTTCTTCGATTCAATTTTCTCAAGACTAGTGCAGTTATTGATCTTCTCATCCACCTTTTTATCACTATTATCAGACAACTTTCTCACCTTATTCATAGCTTAAGCGACCACCAATAGTAACAACCAATGTTTTTGTCTACCTGCTGGAGAATAAAAAGGCCTCTATCATCAATTTCAAATCACACCTCAGAACCTCGAAGCTTGATCCTACCCTATTTCCAGCCCCATTTCAAACCCCAAACTCCCCTCCACCCCCTGCAAAATGGGGAGTTCATATGAAAAATCCACCACCCGTCCCTCAAATCACTTCTACCTCTGCTTCCCCCTTCAAATTATTCCTCCAATCACTAGAGAGAGAGAGATAGAGAGATCTAAAAGAATGTGTTATATAAAAGTTGGCCACATGCAAAACGTAACTTTAATTTAACCCTAATCTTTGTTATCTTCTCCTTTTGTCTAAACCCCCTACTAACTTGGTGCATCAAAGGACTTCTTTTGTAAGAGCCTGTGAAACTGGAGGTACAATCCACAATCAACCCAGTCCCACCCATAGACCTTTGATAATACTCTGATATCATCACACTGTTGGGATCTGGGATCCCGCCCAAGACCTTATAGAAATTATAGCAAGCAGAAAAATCACACCCAAACAGAAGGAGACACCATATTTAACGTGGTTCGGCCTTAAAGCCTACGTCCACGGGAGAGTAACCAGTTATCACTTATAACAATGGAGAGATTACAGAAATATTATAGAGGAGAAGCTCACACTATTCTCACTCACCCATTCACCCGTCTCCCTCGCTCACACCGAGGGAGACGGTTTCTCACATCTCTCACTCTCTTGGTTCTCACTCTCTCATTTTCTTCAACCCTCTCTTCATCTATTTATACATATTGAGAAGAGGAGCAACATTTGTGAGTGGCTCTCCCACTTCTCTCTAGTGGGTTCTCCAACCACCCCATTCTCTCTAGTGGGTTCAACCACCCCACTCTCTCTAGTGGGTGCTCCATTACATGGGGTGATCCAACAAATCACCCCCTCAACCCATGTAAGGTGATCCACTGCACACATTGCTACTATACTTGTCACACCCAAATGTTAACAGAATGTTGCATCCCTTGAAGCTAGAGATAATACACCAGAGATACAAGAGGAGGAGGGAATCCTACATCCTTGACTCAACTCATACCACTCTTTGATTTGGAGAGAGCCTCTGCTCCTATCTCCCACAAATCTCTTCCACGCTTCCTGTCTCGGATGTCTTCACCTGCTATGTTTGAACTTGCGTAACCAAGATATCCGACACCCCCTGATTGGATGTCCTGCACCCCCTGCTGAGATGCCCTGCACCCCCTGATTGGATGCCCTTGACTGTCATTTATTACCTCGCAGGAACAGTCATTGGAGCAATGGAAAACTCGTTGTTTGTTCTATCAACGTCCTCGGTCTTCTTTGCTCGGAGCTTTTCATCTGAACTATCAGCCTTTGCCCTCTGCACTTCTGAACAACCTCCAGCGTTTCCACATACACTCGTTGTCAATGCTTTTGCAATCCCTGATTTGCTGTCCAGTAGATTGATGGTTGACAGTAGCTCCATCTGTCAAAGCATCGTCAGTTATGCAATTTCTTACATAGTGCCCGTACCCATGGCTTCTGGTCTCCCTGCGTCGAGCTCTCCTGAGAGATCCGCATCAACTTTATCCTCCGCTGCCATGGAAATAAAGAAACCACCATAGAGAAATAAGACCTGCCACTCCTTGGCACGCACTCTTGCGTTTTACCTTTCTCAATTTCTCTGTCTGGAAGTTCCTGTGAACCTTCAACAACCCGCTGCTATATACTCTTCTCGCGCTTCTGTACGGCAATCTAGCGTACCCTTGCACTGTTGCACGTCTACATTTGTGCTCCTGCGCTTAGTACGCTCCTCTGCAACTATTGTTCTACACGTCCACATACCATCAGTACCTACTCGTATATAGTAGCTCCGACAGCCACAGCATTTCCCTGAGCCTGTACTTGTTGCCAAATCATCTATCCGTCGATGAATGGTCTTTTTTTATTGAACCAGATCTTCTGATCAACTTCGGAGATAATCATCTCTGCAATCCTCTAATCGCCCCTTGACCAATCCTGTTCTCTCTCGATTTGTCATTTGATCAAGCCTGATCTCCTTTGGTCTTCAATGATTTTATTTCAATCTGTATCTGGTTGTCCAATTTGGTCAGAATCTGCCCATTCTAACCTTTTCAGTGAATCCGCAGCGTTCCACAATATCCGGCAACCTTCCTTCGAGTATTGAAGATGACAAACTCCCATGTTTTGGCAATCTTTCCAAACCGTTCAGAATTTCACTATTCTGACCTCGCGGTTGCGTCTGGAACGGTCCGATTAGCTAGGACCAACCTTCACTGCACTTTCGGGGATCTCACTGAAAAATATCCCTGAAAGTTGGGCCACACCACAATTTTCTAAAAATTCTGGGCCAAATTACAATTTTCAGAAGTTCAGGGAATATTCCGTGTACCAACAGAATATTCCGTCCACTGCACCTGATGCCGTCTATCCCTTTAATCTGCCTTCTTTTTACAAAAACTCCGTCTCCAAAATCTGACCGTACGGATGTGTCCGAAATACTCCAAATAGTCGGAAACCACTATTGGATCGCCAAAAACGGACTCCAAATGACTAAGATCAATCCAAAACATTTTGTACGTCTCAGATCTGCGGCTGCACCATAGTCGCGAAGCACTGGATCTCCTCCTCCGTGTGCTGACGTGGCAGTGATGACGTGGCATTCTCTGCTGACTTGGCGATGATGTGGACTGCCACGTATGCCGACGTGGAACGCTACGTGTGGCCGACGTGGACTGCCACGTGGCAATGACCTGGCTTGCTGTGTGGCACCACGTGGCACCATGGATGACGTGTGATGTGTTACGACCGCGACGCGACTGCAGCGTGCGCCAGTGATGCACGCGCGCTGCACGGTCGTCTTCCTCTTTGCCGCTGGGGCGCGTGAAGCGACGCGATCAAACCGCGGCTTCCTCACGGCGGAGGCGTCTTGAGACTGGGCCTCACGCGCCACCTTCTAGGGGCGCGTGAGGGCGCGTCCGGTGTCCCCTGGGTTTCTGCTTGGCATTTCTGGACTCCTCTCGTCGAGACCTTGCTCCTGGTATACTCAAAACCAGATTTTAAGCAACTTCATTTCTGGGCAGTTTCGAACAACGCACTATTTTTGTTCCGAAACGCCACTGACGAGGCTCTGATACCACTTGTTGGGATCTGGGATCCCGCCCAAGACCTTATAGAAATTATAGCAAGCAGAAAAATCACACCCAAATAGAAGGAGACACCATATTTAACGTGGTTCGGCCTTAAAGCCTACGTCCACGGGAGAGTAACCGGTTATCACTTATAACAATGGAGAGATTACAGAAATATTACAGAGGAGAAGCTCACACTATTCTCACTCACCCATTCACCCGTCTCCCTCGCTCACACCGAGGGAGATGGTTTCTCACATCTCTCACTCTCTTGGTTCTCACTCTCTCATTTTCTTCAACCCTCTCTTCATCTATTTATACATATTGAGAAGAGGAGCAACATTTGTGAGTGGCTCTCCCACTTCTCTCTAGTGGGTTCTCCAACCACCCCACTCTCTCTAGTGGGTGCTCCATTACATGGGGTGATCCAACACACACGACATGCATATCTTTTTTATGGTTTTCTCTCAACCTTTATTATTTTTTGATTTATTGTTTATCAAATTTTAATTCTTTTTTTTACAAGAGAGAATGGGAGAGATTTGATTTATTGTTTATCAAATTTTGATTCCTTTTTTTTTATGAGAGAGAAGGGGAGAGAGATTTATGGTAGAAATGAAATAGTTGGTGCTCGCTGTAAAAAAAAAAAAAAAAAAATCAAGAGAAAAACTAGAACCCTAGCCTTAATGAAATACATATTGCATGTCTAAAAGTCAGAAAAACAAAAATTAGCAAGGTCGGCCTGGCTGGTATGCATCAGCAGCCAAGTACCGAGCCGCATCTCATCACCGTAATCTCAACAATCAAACAAGGGACAAAACTTTCTCTATCCTATACATACAGTCAAATGCAAGCAAGGCATCTTAAATAATATTGTCTACACCCAAAAAATGACGAAGCAAAGTGTCAGAACTAACTCCTCGGTCCTTCCAACACCGAGAATCCTTCGAGGAAGATGAGTTAAATATGGCGGCTTGAGAAGCTCTTTGCTCAAAATTGGCCCGAGACTTTCAAGCTCAGAATTAAATTCCTCTCAAATTTCTGCAGATTATTCACAAAGATATTAATGAAAGAGAGAGAGAGAGAGAGAGAGAGAGAGAGAGAGAGAGAGAGTTGCACTAGTGATTTATCCTTCTGAGCAGTAATCGGATCACTTTGCATTTTCGTTGGCTAACTTTAGTGATCACTTGCATTTTCGTGGCTAACTTGATTACTGGAATGTCAATGGATTTAATGATGTTCTATATTACCTTACTTGTTTTCTCCACGTTAATATGTGCTAAGCATACGCTAGCATTCAAATCTCAAAACAGATGAGAAATCCAACACATTTATTATATCTGATCTGACAAATAGTATGTTTTTATTCAGGAACAATTTTTCCTATACAAATACTATGAACTCCAATCCAATTAAACTCTTGCACAATCAAAAAACACTAAATGACAAGGTTGATCGGACAATTTGCTAATATATGGGAAATGTTCACAGAAGAACCAACTTAAAGATTAATAAACTCAGGTGAGAGAAATATAGAACAGAGGCCCATGCCTTGAAATGTTAATCCTAGGTTCAGATAATAAAAATAAAAATAAAAAATTTGATCTCTAATGCCATGTAATGGAGTGTTTTGACACCTTTTCCACTACTTGTCTCGTTGATTCTCGATTACATTATAAACACGAATTAATCTGCTGCTACATGGGAGTAGAATTTTTGTCCGCCAATGGAGTTCTTGTGTTGGGCATGAACTCAACTGTCGTTGAAAGAGAGAGTGGTCCAGTCTTTGACAGCATATTTGGTGAAACCTGCTGGCGGGGAAAAAGGTACTCCTTAGAGAAGGATGATGAATATATGGGGGCTTTGTCATTTTCAGCGAAATTGTCACCAAGGTGGGAATGAGAGCAACCCCTCTTCCCTTCGAGCTCTATCACCATGAGGGTCATTCTCAAGAGGGCACCTGCTGGCCCTTTCATGTTCTTTCGTCATTGGCCTCTTGCTCTCTCCACCCATTTCATTTTTCAATATCCCTTCTGTTCTTTTCCTTTCTGCCTTCAAACTAGAATGCAAGCCTAGTTTGTTTGAATTATGTCCCCCATCAATAACTTTACTAGATCTTGAGCAATTTTCTCTACACAATTGAGGAGATGTATTAGTCTGACCTTTTGAAGTTTTCCCTGGTAAATTTCTCGAGGTTGCGAGACGTCTTTGGACATTTTGGGGAATTTTTATCTAGCTCTTGATTCTGTGCTGCATATCTGCGAATGGCATTCAAAGAAGGATTTATCACTCCATTTTGCACAAAACCAAGCTTTGTATCCCCATTCTCTAGTAAAATTCTAGTAGTCTAAAGTTTATCCGGCCTTTTTCTGTTTGTCACCCCACTGATATTAGGCAAAGCACCTTTTTCTGTTTGTCTGCCTACCGTCGACAGCATAGCTTTGTCCTGCCAAAGCAGATAAGCTTTACTTGATTGAAATACTGACTTCACAAGGTAATACTCATAACATAGAACAAAACAAATTGGAAGAAAATAAAACTACCTCATCAAAGAACCCAATCCTTGGTGATGGCATTCGGAGACCCGAAGGTTTGAAATTTCTGGTCGATTTTGCAAGAGCATTAGCAGTTCCCCTAACTACTTCAAGACATAGATTTGGCAACCTTGTTTGATGACTTTCATGATCATCAAAACATTCACCATGTGGGAAACTCTGAAAATTTAATGCTTGGGTGGCATTATTTCCTAAACAAGCTCCTTTGGAAGTACTAGTATGAAAACTGACATCTAAACAGTTGAAGTTTTGGTTGGCAGTTGATGATGATTCTGAGGACCATCCATCAATGGAGCTAGCAGGTGATTCATAAGAAGAATCGTTTGACATGGACAATGAAGGTGTTGACAAACCAGGATTTTCCAACACAATTTTGTCTCCTAGTGAGCACCTGAGAGGAGTCTTGGAGGTTGAACCAGAGGCAACAAGTCTACTTTTCCTGGAATCTGCTTTTCTTCTCGAGTTTGAGGAAGATTTCAACAACGAAGCACTACTGGTAGTGACAGAAACTGAAGAAGATGATTCAAGGGATGTTGTAGAGCTAGTGGAACATGAGTTTCCCAATCCAGATTTCTTGGATAATATAAAATCTTTCCCTGTAACAGTCAATGCATTTTGACGTAAATTCCATTAGAAGTGGAAGAAAGGAACTTCTAAATTATATGAAGGTTCTTACCAGATCCAACAGTTGCAACTTTATTTCCCATTTTGACATGGTCCGCACCTAAGGAAATCTTTTTTCTTTGTCCTGTTGACGCCATGTTCATCCTGCTTAATATCTTGGGTGACTTATGAGGAAACGAATTAGCTTCACCATTCTTTTCAGCATCCTGTATTGATCAAATTAATTTGAGTTAGTTAATTCATATCCTAGAGTTAAGTTTCATTTCCTTACACAATCTTGTGTCTACATATCCAACAAGTTAGACTACCAAATGCTGGACAAAATTGTAACTTGTAAGTAATAAATTAAAAAACTCATAACATAGAACTAAACAAATTGGAAGAAAATAAAACTACCTCATCAAAGAACCCAATCTTTGGTGATGGCATTCGGAGACCTGAAGGTTTGAAATTTCTGGTCGATTTTGCAGGATCATTAGAAGAATGGTTTGACATGGACAATGAAGGGGTGGACAAACTAGGATTTTCCAACACAACTTTGTCTCCTAGTAAACACTTGAGAGGAGTCTTGGAGATTGAACTAGAGGCAGCAAGTCTACTTTTCCTGGAATCTACTTTTCTTCTCGAGTTTGAGGAAGATTTCAACAACGAAGCACTACCAGATGGAGAACAAGAAGCTAATGAATCATTACTGGTAGTGACAGAAATTGAAGAAGATGATTCAAGGGATGTTGTAGAGCTAGTGGAACAACATGAGTTCCCCAATCCTGATTTCTTGGATACTATCAAATCTTTCCCTGTAACAGTCAATGCATTTTGATGTAAATTCCATTAGAATTGGAAGAAAGGAACTTTTAAATTATGTGATGGTTCTTACCAGATCCAAGGTTTGCAACTTTATTTCCCATTTTGACATGGTCCGCACCTAAGGAAATCTTTTTTCTTTGTCCTACTGACACCATGTTCATCCTGCCTAATATCTTTGGTGACTTATGAGGAAACGAATTAGATTTACTATTCTTTTCAGCATCCTGTATTGATCAAATTAATTTGAGTCAGTTAATTCATATCCTAGAGTTACAATTTCATTTCCTTACACAATCTTGTGTCTACATATCCAACATGTTAGACTACCAAATGTTGGACAAACTTGTGACTTGTAAGTAATAAATAATAATGCAGCCTTTCAATTTGAGCAATCGAGATGAACACTTATGCATACTAAATACTAAAAGGAACTATATAATCTCATTGTCTTCGATTTATACATGCCTGGACAAACTTGTAACTTGTAAGTTATAAATAATAATGCAGCCTTTCAATTTGAGCAATTGAGATGATGAACACTTATGCATACTAAATACTAAAAGGAACTATATAATCTCATTTTCTTCGATTTATACATGCCTGGACGATTTGTGGATGGACAACCTCCTTAACTCTTTTTGATCCTTGCATATAGACGCTTTGCCTTCTAAAAGTTGGTGTCGATTTCACCTGATATTTAGATACAAGAGAACTTAATTTCTCAATAAATGCTAGAACAATTACAATGAAAGACTACAATCAATAGCACATACCCTATTTTGAGAGATGTCATCAAGTTTCTCCAAGGCTGAAAAGAAGCAACCATAGATATTGAGCATAGATTTGTGATAAACAGATGCATGAAAAGGGAGACCATATAACATTTTTTACAAGACACTAAGGCTAGGTACCAACCTCCTAAACACAAGATATTATGCTTACTAAGCCTAAGAGTAAGAAAAGAATTTAGGACAAGTGAGGTTTCAATATTTCCTGCTGCAACAATAGCGGAAGGCCTGATTACCCATTAAATCTCTTTGGGATACCTTAAATGCAATCACATTGCAATTCACATACAAAATGAACAGGCAAAAATTTCTTCTTCCATTCACAATAAGATTTGTTCTGAATTTGCAATATACTTACAGTGGGTTTCCCGTTTGTGGGCTTCTCCAACTCCTGATTTGCAAACTGACTTGCACTCCTGATTTGCAAACTGACTTGCAAATATTGGACATTATATTGGATTTCTCAATGGATGCTCTTATTTCTTCAAACAAATCAACCTCAGTGCTTTGGTTGCTGTCCAAAGAGAAGTCATCACTATCTAATGTAGATTTTGAGTCTGCATATCTCCACGTACACAGATCTTCTTGAGTTACGGGTAATAGGTGAGCTTCAACCTTCTCAAATCCTTTATTTATAATAAACAACTCTTCTGGATCTAGAACTCCTGATCACGCATGAAGCATTAATGACTTCAAATTTTAACTTGCTCTAACCATATGAAATGAGTTAACATTGGCAGAAGGCACCAAATATTTCAGAATTCTTGTAAAAGTGTAATAACCCCGACCCTGATTAACGCTAAATGGAACTTAATTAAGCCTAATAATAATTAAAAGGGAAATTAGGGGCTAATTTACATGTGCATTGCATGACTTATATGTTTTTATCTGTTCGGTGTCGGAACATCTGTTCGTGTTTTTATGTTTAAACTTTAAATTGAAGGCCTTATCGGCGGCCGAACTGAAAATCGTTTAGTGTTTTGTGATCAGTAGAATTTATATGATTTTATGGCGTAATTATCTGAAAAGTGATTGGGCATGTTTAAATTAGATTAAATATTGATTAATTGAAGAGTTGGGCTTAATTACAATTATGCCATTGTGAGTGGGCCTTTATTATACTATATTTGAGCCTTCTTATTCATTTTACAAACTTTTGCTCAGCCATTTTGCTTGCTTCAACCGACCATAGGGAGAGAGAGTAGGAAAAACTTGAGTTCAATAAGTTTTAGCTTGGAATTGGAGGAAATTGTAGGCAACTTGGAAGAATTAAGCCCCTAGGCTTGGAATTGAAGGTTTAAGGTAGGAATTTAACCTTTTATTCATGTAATTGAACTAGCTCTTGCATATTTCTTGGCCTATTGAAGATTAGAGTCTAGATTTAGCTTGAAATTGCTGAATTGGGTAGTGTAACATACATGCATGTACACATTCATGGAAATTGAAGTTGTTGGGTGTCAAATTTCTACATGCATGTGCATATTTTTGCTAAAGTCTATGAATTCATCAAAATTCTGAGTTTAATGTTACTTTGGATCATGTTTTGAAGCTTTGAAATGCATTTGAATTCATGCATGTGGGATTACATTTTGTTCTTCAAAATGGGTTTGTAAATGGTGCTCAAATGGACTCACTTTTGGGCAATGATTTTATAAATTGGCTTTTAAAACTTGTTGTACTATGAGTTTGAAATGTTTTCCCAGAATTTAGGCCCAAAAGGTTGAGTTTTTGGTTAATGAATGCTTGGTTCGAACTTGGAAGACAAATCTGGAAATTCCAGATTTGGCTTCCTCGCTCAAGGATTCTCGCCGGCGAGCCCTTTGATTTGCAAGCTCGCCGGCGAGCATCGACCACCATCGCGCGGAAAAATCAGCATCCAAGATTTTTTTGTTTCATCAGACCGCTCGAGCGAAGGAAGGTTCGCTCGAGCGAAGCCTTTGATTTTGGGAGCTCGCTCGAGCGAAGGAAGGCTCGCTCGAGCGAGACCCCTGTTTTCAGCAACTTTTGAAAAATGTTTTCGAAGGAAATTTTGCACCCTCATTCCAACCTAGGCATTCCTAGGCCATGATTAAGACTCCATACTAAGGGTAAGGGGTGGAGTACACACTTAAAAGCATTGGTGTGAGTTTGATACAATTAGAAATGCGTATTTCAAGTGTGTACCCGTGATGTGTTATGTAGGTCACGTGCCGCAATCCGTTTGACCCTTTTGACTTTGTCTATCGGTATCGACGCCCACTGTGAGTAATAACTTAGTAAAGTTATGTTTGAGTTAAATTATTTTCAGTATATGAAATACGATCTGTTAAATGGAATATCATGTTTTATACTATGAATGAATGTCCCACAACCACAAGCATTTATGACATGATGCTATGATTTAAGTATGTTACAAGCCTTTATGATATGATGCTATGATTCAAGTATGTTACAAGTTCCCAGTCCGGAGGTTTCTTAAAGAAACTGATAAGTTATATGTGCCTGGCTGGAGGTTCCTTGGTGGAACTGACAAGTTATGCTATACCCAGTCCGGAGGTTTCTTAAAGAAACTGATAAGTTATATGTGCCCGACTGGAGGTTCCTTGGTGGAACTGACAAGTTATGTTATACCCAGTCCGGAGGTTTCTTCATGAAACTGACAAGTTATGTGTGCCCGGCCGGAGGTTCGATATGGAACTGGCAAGTTGACCGTTTAATGCTTCACATTGAGTTGTAGTGCTAACATTGACTTATGTGTGCAGTATATGGTTTAAGCAAATATGAATATGCTATGTGTTGCATCATGATTCTAAATCTATGCGGACTCATTCATTAAAATCTTTACTCTGTTATTATTCACTGGGCTTTCGCTCACAGTTTATTATATATATGTAGGTGAGCCGGCACAAGACCGGCGAGTTGATGGCCCTCTCTTTTTGTTTTTGGTTAGCCACATTGCGCCTCCGAGGAGGTTCCTTTGAAGCCTAACACCGTGGCAGTTTTTGTACTTTATGCTAGTCAGTAGTAGTGTTTTTGTAAAGTCGGATCTGGGGACGTACTTATGTAAATATTCTGTACATATTGGTGTACTTTGACTGGCATGCTTTGTATATAAATAAGTTTAAAATTTTCTGTCCCATGTATGTCATCACAGCTCATTGGACCTTGTTTATTTTACATTATTGCTTCCGCAGCCCCTTGATATTTGTTAATGTCTTCAGAGGCCGTAGGTAATCCACGGATTACTGGCCGGTTACGTCGCTAAACCATTAGGGACGGGTTTGGGTCGTGACAAAAAGCATACCTGCACTGGTGAAAAAAGCAGTATCCCAATCTAAACTTTTGCGCAAGTTGCTTGCTCTTCCCAACTCAGTGGATTCATGAAATAAGATCTTTTGCTCCCTTTGCTCGAGTATTTCTACTGCATTTTCAGGTTCACGAGAATCTGTGGTCTCAAACAGCTTGAAACCTTCTTGCTCATCTATTTTCTCCAACACTACTGTGAAAATGAATTCAAGAATAAAATGTTTCAGGCTAAAATTGAAAATGGAAGAATGTATCTATTCAAGTAACTGCATAATTGTTCCTAATGTTGATGTAGAAACTAAGATCAGTTGGTGGTTTTTCATGCAGCCTAAGCAAATCAGAGTCCTTTAGATATTGATGTGTTAGTTATCAGCAATTAGGAGAGTCAAAGATGATGCAAAACTATGAAATATCTCATAAATAAAATGATATAAGAAATTCAAACCTACCATAAGGGAACTACTGTAAAATATTAAGGTTCTTAAAATTTTGCTCCCATCCCCGAAAGTAACTGAAGAATTAGAAACACAGGTCTATTCTAATGGATTGATTATTAGTCTTAACACTATGATAAACAATAAGACATGAAAATTAGAATTAGAATATAAACATGCCTACATGGAGCAGAGAAATATCATTCACGTACTATATAACCTACAATTAGATTATTACAGAGTATTTCTTCCTATATACTTGTGTTATCTCACATTAAGACATAAGTACAAAGTATTGTATTGGCAGAGATTAGGTGACTAGTTACAATTTACAAAGCATGGGTAAAGGGATACAAGATAGAGGTATGACACAATATGGATACATCAATACAAATTCAGAAAAAAGTAGGATATGGATTATGTTAAAGGATACGACCATAAATAAAAATATATATAAATTAAAAAGTAATTGTCATAAATCTTTTAGGATAAACTATTTTTCTTTATTTATCTATAATTAGGAAACACTCTAATTTTGGCAAAGCTGAGTCAGACTTTAGATTTCTAGAAAAAGTTGAATAAAAATTGATTAATTTATTCAGATGGTGATAATTAATCAAATCATTTGAGAGTCACATAGTTATTTTATATACACAGTTACATAACCACCATGAAGCATGTAAGCTCTCTACTTCCAGTCCCATGCTCCGCATATAACTCCACTATCATCAAGAGTTGCAATGCTTCCCTATGATGTATTCAAGCACATCAAGTATGTGTTGACTTTCTAGTCTACCAAAAAGTCTTAATTTCAAACTACTAGAAGTCACGGCACGCAAAAAAATTCAAAGTGTAGTATTGGTAGAGATTAAGTGACTAGTTGAATCTATAAAGTATGGAATGAGATACATGATAGAGGTATGACACAATATGGATACATCGATACAAATTCTGGAAAAGTAAGATATCGATTATGTTAAAGATACGACAATATGTGAACATATATAAATTTAAAAAGTAAATTTGTGAAGACTGTTTTTCAAACTTCTAGGAGTCATAGCAAGCACAAAGTGTGCATAAATCATTGAAAGACAATAACAATTCTAAATATAAAATTTATGGTATAAATGAAATGATACCAGAAATGATGCCTTAAATTACTTCAAAAGATCAGCAACCCAGTAAATTTTTTTAAAAAATGGACAAAAAGAAACATAAAAAAGTAATCAGCAAAATATTCAAAGTCCCTGTTAAATTTTATGTTTAGAATATCATCAATTTTTGTGGTTTTTTTTTTCATGAGATAATAATGCCATCATCAAATTGAAATTATTTAATCTCTTTGTAACACATTTGACATAGGAAATTAATAACAGTGAAAGAAATGAAAATTATAGGCAGATAGATCACTATATCTAGCTAAGCATATAGCGACAATGACTATGAAAAGCTTCATACACAACATCACACAAAAAAAATCAAAATAAATTTTATATATATACATACAATTTATGGTAGATGTATATATACGTAAAAATGATGAAAAATCTTTTAAGTGATGTCATTTAAACCAAGGTGGTGGTGACAGTATAAAATTATTGAGCAAATCCAAGGAGATAATTGAATGTTCTTCTTCTCTATAATATTGGTTTGGTGGAATTGGAAAGTCTATTCCTCTTTGATAGAGCAAATATGTATATTCCTCGTATGGTACTTCTGCATACGTACCGACCGGGTACATAACACATACCCAAACTTTTTCTTTTTAATTTTTGGCGTACCTAGACATACCTAGTATATACCCAGGCTGTACCGTACCTCAGTTGAAATAATATTTTCTTCTACTGCAGAGATAAAACTCCTTTTACTAGATTTCTTTTTTATTTTTTGTTTTATACTTAGCATGATTTTAAAATTAAACTATGGTTTGTTAGTTATTTAATATATTGACATTTAATTTTGATTTATACCTTTACTTTTGACATTAAATGTTAATTGTAGGTTGAACCTTAACAAATTAAATCATTTAATTAATTTTTGCATTACTCTAAATTAAAAAATAAATATTTTTTTACAAGCGTAACAAGCCTTACCTGTACCCTATTTTTTAAAAATGTTACCGTATTGATGTACTCGTATTGTACCAATACTAGTATTCGTATTCGTACTTGTACCTGTGCTTCATAGGCAACAATGACTATGAAAAGCTTCATATACAACATCACACAAAAAAAGTCAAAATAACATTTATATACATACAATTTATCATAGATGTATATGTACCTAAAAATGAAGAAAAGTCTTTTAAGTTGTAAGATATAGATAACACAACAGGTAAAAGGATTCAAACCATACCTTGCGTAAAAGAATTCGAAACAAAGAACTTGTTGGTAAATCATGTGCTTGACAACCATGAACTATGAACACCCAGCAATTGAGTGATACTACAGTATGAGTATCACCAACACTAGTCACAGTGCAAAGGCTGGATCGTTCTCTGATGGGAGAGAGTTAGAGAGAGAGTATAGGGAAAAAAAGTTATGGGTAAAAAACCACATCACGTATCTGATGTTCTATCTATTAAAACATATAATCAGATATATAACCATATATATCCATCTATCCATATCTGCTAAGGATAGGATAGATGTAGATAGATAGAGGGTTATCCTAACAAATGGGATAATCAGGAAATCATGGGCCATAGGTCATGCCACATGGGCGCCCAAATTCAGGTCCAATACCCGGCCCAATTTCCAACATCTCCCACTCGCACATGAGTTGGCATAATACTGCCACATCTCTATCTCAATCTCCCAAATATTGAACAATTCCATACTAGCCAATGAACCGTGCGACCGCTGAAAAACACTTGCATGTGGGAGCTCTATATTAGAAACTCAAAATGAGCCAGCATAGGGACATCAACCCCAAAAATAGAAATAGTGTCTCATATACTCCAGACCCATCTAATTACACCGGTCCAAAAACATCTCTAATCCCTCAAAAGAGCATGTTTGACCCTCTCAATTCTTGCAATATATTCACACTCAATCCGCCACTCATACAGAGTGATGTGAGTTGCCGGCAGTGAATATACAACTGTGATGTAATACTAGATGATCTTTCCTTTGCCCTCATGCCATTTAGTTTAGGATTGACCGCTTTTCCAGTGATGTCCCTTAAGGCCGAATCATACATGACTGCAAGGAACATACCAAAGTAGCAGAACATCAACCCCTTACCTTGTGACATAGTCAAAGGTCACAAAAGGGTACACAAGTGAAAGTCATATCAATAATGACACGTAAGACTCACACGGTGAGGAAACAGGGATCCATTCTCTCACCTCATTACTCGGTCGCCAAGCACATGGAGTATGAATACATGCTACGGTGGAGTAACTCTTCCAAAAGAGCGACGTCATACTCGATACACCGTACAGATCTTAGTCTAGTCTCTTTCTAGTGCCTAACCCGAATTCTCTATTTGCTCGCCTTCCAGGCACCAAATGAGATCTCGCATTTGACTAATCATAATAGGCACAACATGGAAAGTGGGTACTAACATCCATGTTTGGTCCTTAACACAACCCCATCTTGGTTGTAACCAAGGTGACATATATAGTGGATAATTTAAGCCTCTCTTGGCTCCAAATAAAAATAAACCACTAGTCTCATCCTTGCTCGCTCCCAAGCACCAAGGGTGATTGCTCGTGTGAGTGAGCCAATCTTGCCTACTAACATCATCATCTGCTAATCATTATGACACAAACCATAATAGTGTCAACATCCCATCATCTCACAACAAATAAGTGATCAATTTTAAAAAAAAACATGACCACAGTCTGTGCAATTCTAGATTCCAAGCATAAGCCTTATCAGCACCTCTTGCGATAAGCATATACAACGGAATCCACCATGTGCGCCTCACATGAAGTGGTTCAAGATCACTACCTCTTGCGCAATTACCTGTCTAAAGATATTTTGGTGACTAATCTACGTTCATTCAAGATGCACCCAACTAGCGCATTGAATCTTACAAAGGGTAAATTTATACACTACCAGTAAAGCATCCTATCCACAGCCTAATAAGCAAGGTCAAGGTCTAAAACTACTCAGTTGACCATCTAAAGAGATAGCACTCATTATGCCGAATACGCCCACATAGCGTACTTCAGGCTCCCACAAAAAAAACAATCAAGGAATATAGGTCATTTGTTTCTCCCAAAGACAATCCGAGGATTCACTTAATAGTTAAGGCTCTAGCTTTTACCGATAGGTAAGTCAATGGGTTTGCAATTTCGCATCTAGAATCATTCTAGGATATTCCTTATGTAAGTCATTAAAGACAAACCGAGAATTCTCCCAAAACAATCTCTAAGGATCTTACATCTGAGCATATAAATAACATCACCCATGTCCATCATGTCTAAAACAGAGGACTGCCAACCCTACGTGGCGACAACCATATAAATTCCTGGCTCATAATGACTAAGGAAAAACTTCTTTTGGACCATTGATCATGCCTCAGTGGTCTTCATCGATCATCTTTGGCCTATCATGGCTCGATGAAATCTAAGAACCACTATTTGGGTAACTGTTTTAGGCCGTAAAAGATGTGTTAGAACTAGCAATCCTTTTTGCGCTCCTAACTTTTCACCATAAAAGCAGAAGCCAGAAGATAAATCCCTACGAATCTACTTATCCAATTCTCCAACGAGAAGTTGGGTCACAACGTCCACAAATCAAAATTTCGAACTCATGTCAATCATAGCCTAAGTCAAAGTAACCTTACTCCCCAGGAGAATGTCTTCTCATGGTCTACACCTTCTTCAATGGTGCGACTTTTCGATATCTAGCGAGCCTTATGCCTCAAAAAATGACCATCCAAATCGCACATAACTTTAGAACAGTTTCACATCATAGCAGAAAGTCAACCAAATTATAGAAATGGTTAATCCTCAAAGACTATGTCTTAAACTGCGTAACATTGATCCACTTTTCTAAAAATAGGGGACTAGAGAGCCTTTGGCATTATCCTAGGCTCTTTATCATCTTGCGGAGCAATCATGAATGTTTCCCTCTCAATCACCCAGTGATGACGTGAAAAATTTTCACATTCTCTACCACGCAACTAAGAATGTAGAGTATTCTTCTCTAACGGAATAATCCACTAGTAGGCACATCGCTCCCATTGTCCCTAGGATATTGGAAATTTCTTTCCATTCTCAACTCGGCTACATAAACCGCTATACTTAGAATTCTCTATTTTATGGAGTTCCAAAACTCTATTCACGTCACCTTCACTAAGAAAACTTTATGTGATTTAGTTACACTCCCACAAAGCTGCTTATCTATAAGCACATGACTTGGAGGGTTTACATGACTGCATACAATAATGCGCCACATGACCCTAAGTGTTTACAAGACAACATACAATAATGCGCCTAGATCTCTAGATCTTAACGTCGCAACCTTAAGAGAAGTAAAATAAAGATAAGCTGCTTGATGGTTACAGATCACCCACAAATGGCTCTCTATTAACCCATTACTTAAATGGAGTGTAAAATCTGATATGGTGGGCACTTAGTTAGGGATATAATGTGATAACCGTGTTTTGTATCATGCTAATTGATCTTAATTATGATTGTAATTATGTGTGCGATAAGATTTTTAGTGCCATTTATATGATTATATGTGATTTAGAATTTAAATTGAAGGCCTTATCGGCCACAGAAGCTGAAATTGATTACGCCATTGTGATTAGCATAATTTTTAGAGCCTACGGTGAAATTTAATTGAAAATTGATTTGGATCAAAGTAATTAGATTCAGAATGATTAATTAGAGTGTCATTACTTAGTCCTAATCAAAGGTGATTAAGCAAGCCTATAAATAGGCCAACATACACTCAAATTACCTATTTTATGAGCTCAAAATATGAAATTAGCTCTCTAGAGAGAGAGAGGGCTGAATTTAGAAAGAGAGAGGGGCCAACATTGAAGAATTGCAAGAGAATTCAAGGAACTAAGGCGATTAGCTCAAGAATTAGCTATAATTGGAAGAAATGAAGCTCCTAGGTGAGTAATCAACCCTTAATTCATGAGTTTGAGTTTGTAACTATGTGAATTCAAAGAGAATATGTGACCAAGAACAAGAATTGAGTTGTCATTGATGAATTTGAAGTCAATAAATGCATGCATGCAAGAAATTGCTATGAATTTGCAAATTTGAGCATAAAGTGTATGATCCATGTTGAATTTTTTATTAAAGTTCATGCTTTTGATCATCTCTTCACCATCTAAGTTGAGAATGGAGGTTATATTCCACATGCAAGTGCAATTCATAGAAGCATGAGTGTTGAATGCATGAAATTGATGTGTTGGAAATGAGTTTGGTAGAATTTGGGGCATGCATGTAATTAATTCATGAGATTTGAGCTTCATAATGTGGTAAAATTGGTGTTTGTATCATGCTAGTAAATGTATATGTGAGCTATGAGTCATAATATGCAAGATATGTCAATTTGAATGCAAGATTGAAGCTCAAAATGGTTGTTGGAAAACCTAGAATTCGGCATGTCCGTTCGAGCGGGGTAATGGCCGCTCGAGCGTGAAATGCTAGTTCCCAGCAGTTTTGCAGACATTGATGTCCGCTCGAGCAGGGAGAATCATGCTCGAGCGTTCAGTCACATGTTTGACCCTTAGCTCGAGCGTCCGAAGTCACGCTCGAGCACGAAAATGTGGCAACCAGTACTTTTGCAGACCCAAAGGGGTCCGCTCGAGCGGCCAAAGCCACGCTCGAGCGGGAAGCCCTGCTTCAGAAATTTTGAAAAGATAATTTATGTTCCATTTTCTGTTCCCTTTCATTTCTAAGCACTCTTAGGCATGCACTAAGCATTGTAAATAAGTTAAAAGGATAAGAAAGAAGCCTAAGAGGGATGTATGAATTAAGAACGGATTAAATCGTTTGTGACCCGTTATGTTCATGAAATGTGTAGGGTCAAGCATGAGAGCAAATCCATCGGTAGATCACTGTGAGTAATATCTTAGTAAAGATGTTTTGAAGTATGTTATTTGTCCAATTGCTTATTTCTATATAAGTCTTATAACCTTGTTAATTTGAATTATGGACAAATGTTTGTTATGCCATATGGTTGGGCCAAAGGCCGTTGGATACAATTGATTGGGCCGAAGGCCGTTTGACATGTATGAATGTTTGGGCCAAAGGCCGTTTGGCATGAATGATTGGGCCAAAGGCTGTTGGAAATGAATGATTGGGCAAAAGGCCGTCGGATATGAATGATTGGGCCAAAGGCCGTTTGTTCAGGACAAAATGGGCCAGAGGCCGTTTGATATGGTCGGGCTTGAAGCCGTTTAATGTACTGAATGGAAATATGAATGGGTCTAAAAGACCGTTTGATATATCTGTTTCGAGTTTCATTCATGTACCTTCTTAATTTGATATTATTCACTGGGTTTTCGTTCACACCCATTCATGTGTATGTAGGTGAGCAAAGAGACGTCTAAACCCAGCCCCGGTGAAATATGTGGGAAACAGTCAAAGTTTTGAAGAGTCAGCCCAAACGTCTCACGCACGAGACTCGTTTTTGCCCTTTCGTTCTTTTGTTAAGTTATGATTTTGCAATGTTGGCGAAAACGTTGGATCACCCTTGTATATAGACTTTGGGTTTGACTAACTTAGACTTGAATGATCCTGTATGAATAGAACTTTGAGTTATTTTCCTTTTGGGTGTGAGTTATTAATGAATACTTATATTTGACGTTTTGATGTTCCATGTAAGCACAGCTCTATGGACAATCTTCAAGTTTGCTTCCGTTTGGCCCCTTAACTCTGTTGGTATATGTTTGATTTGGTTTGAGGCCATAGGTAATCCCTTAATTACTGGCCGGTTATGACCTTAATCCATAGGGGTGAGTTCGGATCCTGACATATAGGCAACAAACTAGTGCAATTCCCAATTGGGAAACATTTTGCGCCATCATCCACCTAACATAAACAATACTTAATTCCTTATCTCTACTACACCATTGTGTTGCTGAGTACTAGGAATAATCAATTTTTTAAGCATCTATCTCTCTTCACAGAGTTTTCAAAAAAAACTCAAATAGATACTCGCTACCTTGGTCAAAACTAAAAGCACAAAAGTTCTTATCTAATTGATCTCAACCTCATGTGTACAATGTCAAAAATCATCTCAAAACTTTTGACTTATGGGAGATCAAATAGCCTTGACTAAGATGAGAGATCATCTCAAGGTTGAGGCTAGCTATCATACCCTTACACATATCCAGTCACAAATATCATAGTGGACTAAATGCGCCAATACAAATGCCCTTCTGCGGCTTTCCTACTTACTTGTGCGCAACCATTGCCAACAAAGTTACACATTCACATGAGAGCAGGATATCACAAGCGAGTGGGCCCGAGAGGGCCTACTCAAACCATCTATGTCATCTTCTCATTAGTGTGATTAAGTATAATAAGCCACCAGTTCATGACCAATGTCATAAACTAATTCCAATCATTCTAATGTGTGAGTTCTCAAAGACAAGTTTTAAAGGTTTTAGGCCCAACTAGGTAATGACTCACGACAAATTCATGTTCACTAGATCATAAAAGGATGTTATGGAGATATCAAGTGCACCTAAGTCGCAAATTTAACTAGTAAGTACTAATCCCCTGCACTTTCAAGTTAATTTTATTCTCCATACACTTTACTGCATCTAGTTGAAAGATGACGATACTCCTCTTGCCATCTCTATTTCTCGCTTCATAGTTATTTACAATTAATTCTATTATCCACCAGAAGGAGATAATAAGCTATCAATCTATGACAACTCCCGAAGTAACTTAAGCGCGAATTAGGTTAAAGAGTCTAATTCAACACAATACTCTCACGAGCAATACGCCAAATTCTCGGAGTCATAACAACCTTGTTAGCCTTGACCTTTTCATTACTATGCTGCAACATTTGCTAAGTGGTAAACGTTATTCAAAAGCGTTAGCCTAACTAAGGAATCATACAAAAAAGCAACTCATCATATCTCACACTCAAGTGTGGAAACAGTAAGTGTCCAGACTTAGACAAGTTGGCAATGCTAATAGATTTTGCAGTCACTTGGTGCTAATCTTTTCACTTAGTGTTAATCGATTTTTGCTACTACCAAGGTTTTAAAAATGGTTGCAAGCATACATGTATTTATTACGTAATGCTTTTAGCGATTCTAGCCACCCGTTACGGCCGCTTTTGCAATGTGATTGAGATTCACAGGTGTGTCGATGGTCGTGGCAATTGGTATAAGCCGTAGGCAGTCAAACGGTCTTTGGAGCGACCATAATGGCCTGTTACACACCATTACGTAATGGTTCCAAACTGTTTCTTTTTAAAAAACACACAAAAAAAAGCTGAAAATGTGGGAAAAGGGATAGAGGGAAGAGGGAAGATAAAGAGAGAAAATGAAGAAGCAAGAGATAGAGAGAGAGATGAGGGAAGATGAAGAACATGTTATTGATTTGTTGAAATTGTAAGACCTATGCTATTTATTCAGCTGCTATCACTCAACCATTTTGTTTGTGTGTGTCTATCTATAAATTGTTTGAAAATAATAATAATAATAAGTGTGGTCATTATCTATTTGGCTTGGTTAAAATATGTATATATATATATTTAGGCTCTTATTTATTCTCTTACTTTTGTTATTGTTTATCTTATATATAATAGTTAGTGATTGATTTTTTGTGTAATATAAAGTCATTAATTATTAAAATAAAATGTAAAAAACTTAGTTTATAGTGATTTAAAAATATGAAATATATTGGATCATACTTAAAAATTTACAAAAATTGATCAATATTTATTTTTAACCCAATAAATATGATCATGGAAAAAAAATATGCGTATCAGTAAGTTTTTTTTAAATTGTGTGAAAAATAAAAAATTCATAGATTGCATCAGGAACTGCTTACACTCTGACCTTTACACCTCACAATCAAGCGCTACCACCAGATTCTGGCGACCGCAACCGCTTTTCAGAACCTTCGCTGCTACTAAGCGCTAATCTTTTAACTACAAGTGATACTTTAATGCACACTATTATAGTGCATGAAATTTTTGCTCCATCCACTCCCAACAGTTGGGTAGAGAGCAAAACAATGCTCATACTGGTTACTCGTCTTACACTTAATGACTAATTCATTTAAGCTCGCATTTCTTGGATGATGTGACTCTTGAATGTTACTTCATCCAATGATGCAACATTATTACAAGTTAAATTACAAAGTCAATCCGCGCAGCTCAATAGTCAAGATCATATACAGATCTATTGAGGGCTTACTAATTTCACAACTCCAAAACTCACCAATCAAAACTACGTAGCATACCGCTAACCATAGCGCACACATAAGTTTTTATTGTGCCAAACAAGGCAACAAAATCATGGTGACTTTGAGTCATGTTTCCTTACTTTGGCTCAATTAAAGTCTGACCTAAAGTCTCTAAGACTTTTTGCTTATCTAAAGAACAGGATTACATTGTTCACATTTGAACATCTCTACTAAGTTTAGGTCAACCAAATTAACTTCCATAAGCTAAGTCAATTTAGAGAGAAATTCGCATTGGGATTAATTTGATTAGCATAATATAATTTTGTTGCAAAAATCTAAATTAAATAGTGACAATATTATACAAGTCGCAAGATTGAAAATCCACTATGCTCGTAATCATCTCTTGCGCCACAAGTGACAATTATCCAAAAATTTAATTTAATTCATGCGGAAAATATTAGTTTTCGGGAGTAAATCTACAAAGATTTCTCTCAATCGAACAACCTCCCACTGACTATGGCATGTCTAAAGCATGATAAAATATTCTAATTCCATACAATAGCATCTTAACGTAGATTCACAATCAACTCACGCTATGTTATATTTAATAATGGAATTAAAAAAAAAAATACAATTAATCATGTTATTCTAATCACAACATATTAGAAACTCTAGGCAAAAAATAACAATATGCTATGTTTAATATTCAGATTATGCCATAACAGAAAGTATATCACTTCTGAAATTTTTCTGGAATTTTCTGGAATTTCAAATAATTAATAAATACACATAACATCAAAAATAAATATTCCAAAATCTAGGAAAAAGAAAAAATCATACCAGTAAATAGTAAACCATTACAGTAGTGTACAAAAAAAATTTCAGCCCCAGGAACTTAGTCATGCAACACCAAAAACATTTTAAAGCAGAAATAATGAACTATTATTTCAGGAAAAATATTTTTATTTTCATAAAATTTTGAAAACTTTATAGTAGATAAAAAATTTAATTCTAAGTCTAACAGTACCAACCATGCTTAAAACAAAGCTATAACGAATTACTTATGACCATTTAAAGCAATTCTCGATTTTAAAAAACAACAAACAACGCCTTACACCTAGCTACCAAACCAGACAAAGCGGCGAAAACGGGCGGCGGCGTTTTTCGGTTGCGCGCCTTCGTGGCAAAGACGGGACGAGCGCTTCGTGGACAACGTGGCTGACACGAGCGTGATGGCGCGTGGAAGCGCGTGGGAAGAGCGCCTGGTGCGTGGCAGCACATGGCCGCCGCTGACGGCATCAGCTGGCACGTGAGGCACACGCACTGCCTTCTGGTGTGTTTTCTGGTTCAATTTTGGTACTGCCGGACTCCATTTTCCAAAATAAAAACAATGGTGGTATCAAAAATGACATTTAACAAATACAAATAATGGAGTGTAGCACACTTTCTCTCTAATGAGAGTGGAAGTGCAGAAACTCTACACTTCATATTCTTCCTTAAGCCACCAAAAACACAAAACAAACCCAAATTAGGGTTTATTTTTTCTCATCAACCGTAAGTCAGAATCAGGCCCATAATTTACCATTTTGAAGGTATCGAAACATGGATTCCAAAAATATAATTTTCCTAACATAAAAACAAAGAGTTTAAAACCAGCATGCAATCAAAGTTACGAAAAATTAAATATGAATCTCCATTTTTCTCAAAATCCGACCGTTGAATTTTCATGAAACTTTGCAGATATATTCTACATGAAATATACTACAGCATATGTAAATTTCAAGTTGATCGGAGAAAGTTCGAAAAAATATTAATTTTTCATGCATATATCAGGTATATATATATATTTAATTATATACATATTTTAATGCACAAAAAACAAACACGAAAATACCCATTTATGGCTCTGATACCAATGTAAGATACAGATAACGCAGCAGGTAAAAGGATTCAAACCATACCTTGTGTAAAAGAATTCGAAACAAAGAATCTTGTTGGTAAATCACGTGCTTGACAACCATGAACTATGAACACCCAGCAATGGAGTGATATTACAGTATGAGTATCACCCACACTAGTCACAGTGCAAAGGCTGGATCGTTCTCTGATAGGAGAGAGTTAGGGAGAGCGTATAGGGAAAAAATATTATGGATAAAAAACCACATCACTTATCTAATGTTCTATATATTAGAATATATAATCAGATATATAATCATATATATCCATCTATCTATATCTCCTAAGGATAGGATAGATGTAGATAGATAGAGGATTATCCTAACAAATAGGATAATCAGGAAATCAAATTCAAATTCAAATTACATGGGTAATTTGAATGGGCCATGGGTCATGCCACATGGGTGCCCAAATTCGGATCAAATACCCGGCCCAATTTCCAACATAAGTGATGTCATTTAAACTAAGGTGGTGGTGATAGTATAAAATTACTGAGCAAATCCAAAGAGAATGTTCTTCTTCTCTATACTATTGGTTTGGAGGAATTGGAAAGTCTATTCCTCTTTGATAGAGCAATTATATATCTATATATATATATACAATACACACAGAGATGATGTACTTTGCAACTCTGTTTTTTCCACTTCAACAAGAAACTGAATGACGATCATTATTTAATCAAAGACCCAACCCACCTTGATTATTGCCCCATAACTTGATAGACGGAAAATAATGCACGACTTCAGTACATGATCAACACCAAAATGAGCCCCTTTAATATTGATAATATATTCATATAAGATATATTGAGGGTTCATTATGTCCACTCAAACTTGGACCAAATTTGACATGCTTTATTCTCAATGTTTCCCAATTCTTCTTACCTAGAAACTATTCTTGTATTTATCCTAACAATTACTCTAATGCTATACAAGAAATACTCAACTTTCAAAATAACGTGATATGTGGATTTTATTTATTTGTAATTTTTTTTAATTTAAGTTTATTTATTTTTTTTATTAATAATTTAATTAAAACCTTAGTATATATAGTTACTTATTTTATTAGAGATTAGGCTTCCAAATAATGTCATGATTTACTTTGTTATTTTTAATTAGGGTTTCCTACGTTGCCTATATATATGGCTCTATGTAATAGTTTTCAGTTAGCTTTGAGATAATAGTATTGAGTAGTTAAAGGTTGTGGCCATTTTTGTGAGATTAAGGTTTTGACCGTTGTATTCTTCTTCTCTTCTAGTTCTTCTCAAAACTTTTTGATCTTCTCTTTTAGATCAATTCTCCACATATTCTAATTTTAGGATCAATTGAATAGCCAATTTAGTACTTGATTGAAATAAAATAAAATAAATTTCAAATTATAGATACGTTTAAGAAGTATCAAATAGGTTTATGCTAGTATCCAAAAAGTATTGATACTCGATACAAATACAACTCTCATCTAGAAGCATCTGTATTTCATAGGTTGCAATGAATGTCAAATCTGGAGGAGAGGGACTCCGAAATCCGAATCAAATTGGGTGGAAGAAGTTCGGGTGATTGCTGGAATCTTTCCCAAACCCTAGAATGTTTGGTTTTGAAGAACATATATATATATATAAAGAAGTAGATACTAATATACTATCTAATCAAAGTTTGATTCTTTGATTTTGCTATTAATACCCACAAGCAACTTAACCCTTCAAGTATAATTTAAAGTCTTTCCCTTACATCACACAGTTAAATGACAAAACTTCAATAGAGATTTTTTCAAAAATAAATAATAATAAAAATTAAATAATCCAATCGAGATCAAGAAAAGCAGTTCCTTTCATACAAAACATGTCACAATTCACAAAATCAAGCCTCATCAAGATTTTCACAATTAACAAACATCAAAATAAATCCTCAAATCCTAAATTTCGTTTAGTTTCGGAATGAATTGGAAATTTGAAACTTGTATAACAATTGTACATGACCGAGATAAAAAAACACAAACATAGATATGGATGTAACTACATATAAGAAGGAAGATAAAGGAGAACCTAAAAGTCGAAAGTCTTGGAAGCTATCGCAAATAAGAAGCAATAAGAAAATAATTTTCTTAAGAAATGTCGAAATATTTTAAAAACAAACCAAACAAGACCATAATCTTTTTAAATATTTTTAGCATTTATTCTAAAAGCACATGTTAAGTAGACTCTTGTAATAAATAAATGATAAAGAGTGATGTTAGGGATCCCAAATAATCTACTAAATTTTCTGCCAAATCTCTCACGTATGAGTTTGTGTGTGTCGAAGTTTGGTAGATTATTTGGGGATCATAACATTACAGGGGTGTGATGTGATTTTTTAGTTGGATAGGGGGGTGGGTATTGTTATTGGTTGGGGGTCATTTTTCATGTTTGTCGTGTGGGTATTGTTATTGGTTGGGGGTCATTTTCATGCTTGTCGTGTGTTGTGTTAATGGTTGGGTGTTTATGTGTAAAGTGGGTGTTTATGTGTAATGTGGGTTTGTTTGGTGGTTGCTCGATGTGGTTTTCTACACGGGTTGGCAATTTTTTTCGCATTCGGTGGTCTCGATGTGTCTATGTTGGTTTACTGATGCACGTTAGCATGTTTGGTCATCATGGTGGTTTTGTTTCAATTTGGGTTTCATTTTTTTTTTTTTTTTCAATCAAGAAGTTAACTGTAATGGTGTCTAATTCAAAAAAATTATACATCACCATAATGTGTAATGTATGGAATGTGTGATGGCCATGTGTTTGTTATGCGCAGGTATGGATGCTGGGATTTTGTTCTTGTGCACGTACAACAAAACCAATGCTCTGCTATTCGGTTGCATTATGCATCGACGTTCGAGAGAATCCTTGATGTTATTTGTGGGAAGTTTGATGGGTTGGTGCCGGGTCTGGTATACATGTTGTTCGACGTACCTGGTTACAATAAGTTCAAGGTGGATCGACGTTTGAATTCATCATTTCCATATAACGACTGTATACTAATGTGTAATACACATGTTTGTATCATGTTGACAATGAGTTGAATAACATATTCTTTGTCATGTGCATTGCAGTGTACTTAGGTTATGACTGTACAGGACTCGCTCACCAAACGTGCAAAACATTGTTCCATTCATGGACTTAATAATTGTTATCACTCTCCATAAACACACTTCCAATGTAAACGTGTATGCCTTAACGATTCCTTACATACGGAAACAATTAATACAACCTCACAAGCTTATGGAAGACCCAATAATACATTTTCAAAGAAGTGTGACGGAACACATAATAACCAATATAACATTTCCCATCAAAGACCTAAACCAGTATCGCAAATTTTCAAATCACATACAAACAACACCCACAGCAACACATCAGCCACCCATTCTGACCCATACTGGTTTAAAAATAAGAACACATTAAAACGATAAAAAAAGCTAGAAAACCTCGACAGAACAATATCCATACACATTGACAATATAACCACTACTCCTTATTTTCATATCGTTCAACGACACAGTTGAGTACGGTGTTAATGCCGTGTTATATATGCAGATCCAACACATCTACAGTTCCACAACACAGGACACTACACCTAGGTTGGCCAACATGTAATGCCAAACCACATAGACATTAGGATCACAAAACCAGGACCACATTTTGGTTATATGGTTTAATGTGTATGTGGAATTCTCATATATCACCCATTAACATCACAATCCAATTGCAAAATGTGCCACCTAGATAATACCCCAACCTAAAAGTGAAAGAGAAACACAGAATGGTTGATCCTACCAAAAAATTAAAAACACACATCAACACAAGATTGAATAACAAACGACGTTGCCAAACAATCTAAACCCAACAAAATTCAAAAATCTAACAGTGGTGGACCAAATACCAAGCACATACCACAAAAAAGGCATACAACATCAGTATTAATGTCACGCCCTCAAAATTTAACCCGAAACATGACATGCATTAATAAAAGGAAAACAGTATATTATTTAAGTCGCCAGAGTAATATGGAATAAAACATCAAATAAATGCCCTATGGGCTTACATCTTGCCAAGCCAACACTTGGACACAAATTCATGAGTTCTAACTCAAAACAAATAAAGCCCTAGGCTTGAAAGTTTACATTGTTCAAATAAAATAAATAAAAAAATAAAACAAGTCTTCCAATTCAATTCCTCACAAGCTAAGTCCTTGGAGGTAGTGAACCACCTGTACCTGAAAAATGAAGTTCCCATATAGGGTGAGCCACAGCCCAATAGAGAAATACTAAACCAAGCATAAGAATTAACTAAAGTATTAGCATCTAATACATGGTTAACACACTATAATCGATTACACTTTTAAGACATGAATGTCTATATTGCCTATGACACATTGTCTATGGCACATCTTACTTTTCATCTATGGCTTAACACGGCCAAATAACTCAACGGGTTTCATCTTTTATTAACAAGACTTCCAATTCCACAGAATAACAATTCAAGTTAAACCTAATCATAACAAATACACGAGTTGATATTATATCAATCATAATCAATTCACTTCCATACTTCCCAATTGACTCATATTTTTGTGCTTAATCAATAATAACACTTCAATAAAAATTAGCACACATAAAAGTGATGCTAATGGAGTCCATCCCTATCTCCTCCCAAACAAAAATCCGGTTTAGAGGTCCATCCCCTATCTTCCCTAAACCGTGGAGTTCATCCCCTATCTCCTCCAAACAAATCCGGTTTAGAGGTCCATCCCTATCTTCCCTAAACCGTGGAGTTCATCCCCTATCTCCTCCAAACATCATGCATATGCAATGAAACATACAAATTGCCATATGCAACACACAATCAATACAAGTAATGTTACGTATTAATTCAAGTCAACATATGTGACTTAATTCGATTATACCTAAGCGACATGCAAGGTCTACAACAATCAATGGCTATCCTCCACCGATAGCCCAAAAGCTTATTTCTAAGCGAGAAATAAATATCACAATGTATATACATTATCAAATCCACATATGAGTGATTAAATATTCAATTACATCAACCAATCTCAATTTCCCAAATCTCATGAATTTAACCCAATACACAATTCCTTTTTAAATTAATTACATGAATTAATCTATGACAAAACCCTAAGATTTCTCCTGAATTACTAAACCACCCTCCCACATACTAGAACACCAACACTTAGGATTAAACGTATACAAGGAGTAGGAAATCCCTACCTCAAAGCAATGAACCCGATAGAAGAAGATGAAGATGTTTGCCCAAATGTTAAAGTGCTCCAAATCCAACAATGCTCTGATTAAATGAAAGCCCTCACTCTCTACCTTTTTAATGAAGGAACTAGGTTAGAAACACCCTCTAGATAGATCAAACCCAAGGAAAAGATGAGTTGAGAAAGAAGAAACTTCGGAACTAGGGTTTTTGGATCAAAATTGTGAAAAAGGACGTTTTAAAAGCTAGCTGCGTTTAAATCTTGGACAGGCTCGCTCGGCGAAGACATGGTCGCTCGGCGACGGAACTAAGAAATACTCGCTCGGCGAAGAAAAGCTCGCTCGAGTTAAGAACTCGATAAGCATGCTCGGCGACAGAATGCTCGCTCGGCGAAGAACTCAAAACATATTTCGCTCGCTCGGCGAAGAAAGCTTCGCCGGCGAAAACACTCGCTCTCGGTCTATACTAGACGCAATCTCGCTCGAGCTAAGAAATCTGCTCGAGCCACTAGAAACAAACTCAACCCTCGCTCGAGCGACCAAACCTCGCTCGGCGACCAACTCAAAATCGACAAGAAGATTTGATTTAACCCAACCAACACAAAACAAACCTCGCCCAACACATCCTATAACTCAATTGAGGAATTAGAGAACAACAAATATAACAGAATTCGCGAACGTAAGTCCGATACAATAATTAAATGGGAAAAAGACCGGGGTCGCTATAACCTCCCCCCCTTAAAAGAATTTCGTCCCCGAAATTAAGCATGAGTTTGTAAAAAAACAAGTTTTTCTTAATTCCCAATGATATATAAAACAATAATCAACAATCTTGACCAATATTGGTCACTACATCTCTCATTAAGAGGCATCTCACAATATGTATAAACCAACATATATTTCAACCTGCATCAATATTATGTATTATCCCTTTCGATGTTAACAAATTCCATATCGTATTCAATCTCATGGTATAAACAACACATTACTCCCATTATGTGGCAAGTTTCAACATGTTAACATTCAATCAAAGCTGTTTCTCAATGTTTTCCAACTCAAGACATATATAAAATTCTCAAGTTCCGCAATATTATATAATCTAAGTACAAGATTACAAATCAATAAACAAATCCGGATATTTCTCACGGACTTCCAACTCACGCTTCCCAAGTGGCTTCCTCCACTCGTGATGCTTCCAGAACTTTCACCAAAGGGATAGTCTTGCCACGCAAAAACTTGATCCCGCCTATCCAAAACCCGGACCGGTCTCTCCTCATACGAGACATCCTCATCAACAACTAATTCGGTCCAATCCAACACATGTGACGGATCGCTCATACTTCCGAGCATACTCACATGAAACACGTCATGAACTCCGGATAAGCTGCGGTGGCAAAGCTAAGCGATAAGCTTTCGCCAATCCTCTCAAGGATCTCAAAAGGCCCAATGAACCGAGGGGACAACTTCCCGCTCTTCCCAAATCTCATCAAACCTCGCCTAGGTGATATTTTCAGAAAGACATGATCACCTACCTCAAACACCAAAGGTCTCCTCCTACGGTCGGCATAAGATTTCTGACGACTCTGTGCTGTAACCAGCCTCTTACGGATAAGCTCAACTTTCTCCGTGGTTTCCCTCACCAACTCCGGACCCAACAAAGGTGCGTCACCCACCTCGGCCCAACAAACTGGAGATCTACACGGTCGGCCATATAAGGCCTCAAACGGTGCCATACCGATACTAGACTGAAAGCTATTGTTGTAAGCAAACTCCACTAATGGCAAGTGCTTTTCCCACGACCCATTAAGGTCGAGAACACAACCTCGAAGCATATCCTCCAGGATCTGAATAGTACGCCGAATTGCCCGTCGGTCCCGAGGATGATAAGCCGCACTAAGGGTCAACTTAGTGCCTAAAGCACTCTGCAAACTCGCCACAACTTTGGCAAAGGAAACGAGGATCTCTATCTGAAACAATCGTCCTTTGGGACCCCGTGCAACCTCACTATGTCCCGAACATACAAATCGGCAAGATGATCTACGAATCTCTAACACGCATAGGAATGAAGTGCGCCGACTTTCACAACCGGTCTACCACAACCCAAATAGCATCACTACCTCGCCGAGTCTTGGAAGACCCACAACGAAGTCCATAGTGACATGCTCCCACTTCCACTCGCAATAGGCAAGGGTTGCAAACCCACTGCCTCGATGCTCGGCCTTCACTTGGCGACAAGTAAGGCACTTAGATCTAAAGTCGCCACATCTCTCTTCATACCCGCCACCAAAATGGCGGCCCAAATCCCGATACATCTTAGTACCTCCGGATGCACCGCAAGCGCGAATGATGAAACTCTGAGTACCTCCTCACGGCAAGATTCCAGACAAACAGACGATCTCGGTATCTCACGCCAGTCGGGATACACCGTCAAACCCTTCTCAACCTTCCCATTGGAAATCTTTTCGGAGAGATTCTACCTCAAGATCACCCTCCGAGCCTCTAACACTCGAGTCACAAGTGTAGGTCAGTGCAACAATCGAAAACAAGGTCATGACCTCAGCGGATTCGCCCAAATGCAAATCAAACTCCCCAACAAGACCCAACATCTCCCACTCCGGATGGCTATCGGCAACGTCACCAACAGATTTTACGCTAAGGGCATCGCCACAACATTGGCCTTCCTGGATGATAGTGCAACTCAAGTCATAATCCTCAATGAACTCCATCCACCTCCTGCCTCAAATTCAAGTCCTTCCGAGTGAACAAATATTTTAAACTCTTATGGTCGAGAATACCTCAAATTTCTCACCATACAAATAATGTCTCCAAATTTTAGGGCAAATATCACATTTGCTAGCTCTAGATCATGCGTAGGGTAATTCTTCGTGAATTTTCAAGCGACGTGAGCCATAGGCAACCACTTTCCCTCTTGCATCAACACACAACCTGCATCTCGTGAGGCGTCACAAGAAATCTGAATAACCCAACCCTCTCTCGGAATAATCAAACCGGAGCGGTGGTCAATCTAACTTTCAACTCGAAATGACCTTTCACAAGTCTCACTCCAAACAAATTTAACTCCTTCCGAGTCAATCTAGTCAACGGTGAAGCTAACACGAGAAATCCTTCACAAACCGACGGTAATACCCACTAATCCCGTAAAGCTGCGGATCTCAAATACACTCTTAGGTTGTGCCCAATCTTGCCTTCGCCTCCGTCTTGGATGTATCAACAGACACCCCTTCCGGAAACTACATGGCCTAAGAACTTCACCTCTTCTAGCCGAACTCACACTTCCCAAACTTAGCATAAAGCTTATGGGTTCTAAGTAATTCTAGCACCACTCTCAAGTGTTCCTCGTGCTCTTCCTCCAAGGTGAATAAATCAAAATGTCGCCCACGAAGACGACCACAAACGATCCAAAAATGCTCGGAAGATCCGGTTCATCAAATCCATAAACACCGCTGGTGCATTGGTGAGCCCAAACGGCATCACCAGAACTCAGAGTGGCCATACCGCGTCACGGAATGCCGTCTTAGGAATATCCTCCTCGACTCTCAACCGATGATAACCCGATCTCAAGTCTATCTTAGAGAAACAACGGGAACCCTTCAACCGATCGAACAAATCATCTATACGAGGCATCGGTACTTATTCTTAACCGTCACCCGATTCAACTTCGGTAATCTATACAAAGTCTCAAAGCACCACCTTTCTTTTTAACGAAAAGGTGGCGCTCACGGTGAAACACTAGGACGGATATAACCCTTATCTAACAACTCACGGTGAATCTTCAATTCAACTAGCTCGGCGGGGGCAAAACGATAAGGTGCTATAGAAATCGGCGCCGTACCGGGCACTAAGTCAATAGAGAACTCAATCTCTCGATGCGGTGGTAAACTGACCAGATCCTCGGGAAAAACGTCCGAGTACTCACAAACCACCCTTGGTAACACAATCGAAGTCTCAACATCCTCACTAATCGCAAGACTAGCAAGTAAACTACTAAGCTCACTCCGCCCTCGCGGATCATACCTCGGTGGCAAAACACTACCAACCCTGTCCCCCAGAAAATGAAAACGTTCTCGCCATCAGTACAACAAGTTACCCTCGACGGTAGCAATCAATAAATGCCGGTATGATGATAACCAGTCCATACCCAAAATAACATCGAAGCCCTTCATGGGCATCACTACAAAAGAGAAAGGGATTCTATGATCATCGACCTCTATATCACAACCCCTAACACCTTGTTTCAAAATCAACTCACCCCCAAGAGGCGACACTACACAAATAGGAGATGCTAACTGAGCTAACTCCAACTCCAAAATAGATGCAAATGCAGCAGACACAAAGGAATGAGACGCACCCGTATCGATCAATACACTAGCAACTGAATTGCAAAACAAGAAGGTACCTCTAACCAGATGGAGTGGTATAAGATCTGTATGGTAACAAAGATACACGCTACCAGATGACCTCGATCAACTCCGCTCACCCTCGAGCGTAAGATCATACCTGATTGGGACGAAGAAGCCCCCTGGTTGGCCCTCAAGGCTCGAATCGACCGAGGTGCATCCGACTGAGTCCGCCTCGAACCAAGAGGCACCGGTGTGCACCCAATCAGGCAAAACCTCTTCATGTGCCTGGTCGACTTAAAACAAGAGGACGGCTGACCTCTACTCTGACTCTGGCTCTGAGATCGAGCCGAAGAAGATGCTGCCCTCTGAACTCCTCCCCTCTGAGGACAAACTGGAGACTTGTGGCCCAGCTGACCACACTTGAAACAGGTAATGTCTCCTGATCGCCTTTCCTAACTAGCACTCGGCCTTTGGAAAAGTGGATCTAGAAAAACTACTCGAGGCTGGCTGAGTGAAACCTCTCGCCTCCGCCATCACTCGCCATCTGACTCCTCTTGGAGCCTTTCGCCTTTCCTCTTCTGCATCATAATCTCGGTGTGGGCTGATCAACCAATCGCCCAAATCCCTAATCATAGACCCAACAACTCTCAAAGATGAGGCCACGCCTCAACTTCTTCTCAAACTCAATCACGTGGCGCTCCTCGGTTGCCACCAACTCAGTGCAAACACGACAGACTAGTGAATGCCGCTTCAAACTCGGCCACTGATAAACTGTTCTGCTCAAGATGGCGGAACTGATCTCTCAACTTCTCCTGAACAGCTGGAGATAAGTACTTCTCCTGAAAGGCATCAACAAAAGCCTTCCACGCACTTCAATACGACCCTTGGTGAACTTCCACCATCGACCAAGATCTCCTTCACCGAACGATGCCAAGGTCACCTTCAACCCTCGTCTTCGATGCCAAGCATCTCAAACGTTTTCGTTCCGCCGAGCCATTAAATGCGCCTTAACCGGCTCGCTAGGATCACCAACACCCTCGTCCGGTTGAGACCGGAAGAATTCTTCGTAAAAGAAGGCCCCGATTCGCCACAACTACCGAGCACGATTCGAGCCCTAAGAATGCCCACTGACTCCCTAAAAGCTCCAGCTATCTCTTGGGCCAAAGCGCCCATACCTTGCTGGCCTGCTGGCTCGGCCACATTGGCTTGGCCAACACCCTCCTGAACTGTCGGTATCTCCTCCGGTATAGGCATTTCCTGCCTAGCCTGCCTACCACGCCTACCACGACCTCGTCCTCGTCCTGACATCCTAATGAAGGAAACAAAGACGTTAGCACTCTAAATAATGTGCCAAAACTATAATACTTGCGTCCTAATACATTGGACAACAATAAATCACACCACGTAAGCACATAATCACATAAGCACCTACGAATTTCATTCCTGGATAATGAGGTCCGAGACGTCCGCTAAAGTTCGGTTGGAAACAACATTGATCAAGTGCCTTTCCAACAAGACATTCAGAGACTCAAGGGTCCAATCAACATCCAGCAACTACATTCCATACCCACATAGTCACATAAACATGTTATCATATAAGCATGCAATCATTACACTAAGTCTCTATCAAACGAGACGAACCCATTGTGATTCTAATCACTTCCCACGTACCCAAAGTATTCAAACCCGGTACGCTCTGATACCAAGTTGTCACGCCCTCAAAATTTAACCCGAAACATGACATGCATTAATAAAAGGAAAACAGTATATTATTTAAGTCGCCAGAGTAATATGGAATAAAACATCAAATAAATGCCCTATGGGCTTACATCTTGCCAAGCCAACACTTGGACACAAATTCATGAGTTCTAACTCAAAACAAATAAAGCCCTAGGCTTGAAAGTTTACATTGTTCAAATAAAATAAATAAAAAAAATAAAACAAGTCTTCCAATTCAATTCCTCACAAGCTAAGTCCTTGGAGGTAGTGAACCACCTGTACCTGAAAAATGAAGTTCCCATATAGGGTGAGCCACAGCCCAATAGAGAAATACTAAACCAAGCATAAGAATTAACTAAAGTATTAGCATCTAATACATGGTTAACACACTATAATCCAGTTACACTTTTTAAGACATGAATGTCTATATTGCCTATGACACATTGTCTATGGCACATCTTACTTTTCATCTATGGCTTAACACCGCCAAATAACTCAACGGGTTTCATCTTTTATTAACAAGACTTCCAATTCCACAGAATAACAATTCAAGTTAAACCTAATCATAACAAATACACGAGTTGATATTATATCAATCATAATCAATTCACTTCCATACTTCCCAATTGACACATATTTTTGTGCTGTATCAATAAAAACACTTCAATATAAATAAGCACACATAAAAGTGATGCTAATGGAGTCCATCCCCTATCTCCTCCCAAACAAAAATCCGGTTTAGAGGTCCATCCCTATCTTCCCTAAACCGTGGAGTTCATCCCTATCTCCTCCAAACAAATCCGGTTTAGAGGTCCATCCCTATCTTCCCTAAACCGTGGAGTTCATCCCCTATCTCCTCCAAACATCATGCATATGCAATGAAACATACAAATTGCCATATGCAACACACAATCAATACAAGTAATGTTCTCAGATAATTCAACAACAACATATGTGACTTAATTCGATTATACCTAAGCAAAGATGCAAGGTCTACAACAATCATAACTATCCTCCACCGATAGTCCAATACAATTATTTCTAAGCGAGAAATAAATATCACAATGTATATACATTATCAAATCCACATATGAGTGATTAAATATTCAATTACATCAACCAATCTCAATTTCCCAAATCTCATGAATTTAACCCAATACACAATTCCTTTTTAAATTAATTACATGAATTAATCTATGACAAAACCCTAAGATTTCTCCTGAATTACTAAACCACCCTCCCACATACTAGAACACCAACACTTAGGATTAAACGTATACAAGGAGTAGGAAATCCCTACCTCAAAGCAATGGACCCGATAGAAGAAGATGAAGATGTTTGCCCAAATGTTAAAGTGCTCCAAATCCAACAATGCTCCGATTAAATGAAAGCCCTCACTCTCCTCTACCTTTTTAATGAAGGAACTAGGTTAGAAACCCCCTCTAGATAGATCAAACCCAAGGAAAAGATGAGTTGAGAAAGAAGAAACTCGGAACTAGGGTTTTTGGATCAAAATTGTGAAAAAGGACGTTATAAAACTGCTGCTGCGTTTAAATACTGGACAGGCTCGCTCGAGCGAAGACATGGTCGCTCGAGCGACCGCATTAAGAATACTCGCTCGGCGAAGAAAAGCTCGCCGAGTTAAGAACTCGATGCTTCAGTGCGCAACGAAGCATGCTCGAGCGACAGAATGCTCGCCGGCGAAGAACTCAAACATACAGCTCGCCGCTCGGCGAAGAAAGCTTCGCCGGCGAAAACACTTCGCTTCGGTCTATACTAGACGCAATCTCTCGCTCGAGCGAAGAAACCCTGGCTCGAGCGACCAGAAACAAAACTCAACCTCGCCGAGCGACCAAACCTCGCCGAGCGACCAACTCAAAATCGGACAAAGAAGATTTGATTTCAACCCAACCAACTGAAACAAACCTGCCCAACACATCCTATAACTCAATTGAGGAATTAGAGAACAACAAATATAACAACAGAATTCGCGGAACGTAAGTCCGGATACAATAATTAAATGGGAAAAAGACCGGGGTCGCTATAATTAACCCCAATGTTACAACCCCTAACTCTACGCTAGCAAACCCTATCAATAGGCCTCCCATTCCCGACTCCTTTTCAAATAAACATCACTAACTTGGTCGTGGCATCGTCATCTCCGCAACACCCATTCAACAATACAAATTCAACGTCTGCTGGCTCTAACACCCAATCCCTTGTTCACACAATGTAGGGTTTCTGTATCCTAATGTGCCTCAATCTCACGACTTCTGGAAGTTGCAACGAAGAACATTGGAACCCAATGTCATATTAACTACGCAACAATTCAACATTGGGAATACAGAATCTTTCCTACCTTGATAGTGTGAGATTCGATTGCAAAGGAGGGAAAACACAAAAAATCTATAGTGAGCTTGGTGTAAATGTGTAATTTCAGCCTATTGCAAAATCCCACATTCACCCTTTGTTTTCCACACACGCGTGTTCTGCCCCCATCCCTTAAAGTAATTTCACTTATAATAGGACTTTTTGGTCCATAAGAAAAACCTAGGGACTAATCAGTTCACAAAATCTAAATTTAGCATTTATTGGTACTTCACCCAAACCAAAATGACGAAATAATATAATAAGGTGAGATGATATGATTGTAAATGATCCAAATTAAAAATAAATAAATAGGATGAATCATCTTATTTTGAGCTCACATCAAAATATTGGACAATTCAATTCTTTCCAAAATAAATAATTATAAACATAAAAATTGAATATAAAATTAAACAGAACCCTTTTACATGAGATGAATCTCACTTTTTATTAATCCTACATCAATTCAGCCATATATTTTTGTGCAAGTAGAATAATTATTGTTTACAAAGGTCAGTGACAATCTTAACTAATAAAAAAATATGTATAATTATTAGGGTTTAAATTAGTAAAATGGTAAATAATGGTTTCAGGTTATACTAACCAGAAATACCGGTGGTGCAGTAAACAAGGACGAAGATCATGCCGCCGAAGGCCCATGCGATGCCGAGGATGCCGACACCGCCACACTGGTCAGGGTTCTTGATGGGGTCAATCTGACTCTTGTAGCCGATGACGGTGAGGACGGTGATGTAGAGGAAGAGAAGTGTGGCTATGAACTCTGCAATGATAGCTCTGTAGAACGACCATTTTGTCAGCTCCACCACGTCCACTAGCGGAGCTGGAGGTGGGTCGTGGTAGTCCTTGGCTAAGAACTCCTGCTCTGTTACTACTGTTTCCTCAACTTCCTTTGCCATTCTAACAAAAGACCTTGTGTGTAGAGAGAGAGAGAGAGAGAGAGAGGGATGTGGAAGGTGAGGAAGAGAGGGGTAGGTATTTATGGAGAGAGATAGAGATTGCGGGCAGAGAGAATTTTGGACCCCGTTTAGAATGGTTTCCAAATTAGGATTCCACCTCTTTATTTGGGCCGGATGTTTGGTTATATTTCCAAAGTTAATTTTACACTCAATTTTGAAATTTTTATTAAAGGCGAGAAAATTTAGACTAATTGATCATCCGGCCAAATGATTAAAACAATATAAATTTTTATTTATTTATTTATTTATTTATTTGTTTATTTATTTATTTATCTTTTTTTTTACAATTGACATATGTTAATTATTATATATTTTAAAAAAATATTTTCCGAATTGTTAAATTTTTTTTTATGTATTTTAATAGAATTTTGAATTGTATGTTTGGTTATGAGTTATAAGTTTTTGTATCAAATATTATATGTCACATCAAATTTCCCACTCAATTGAAAAACGCTTTTCAAAACTCTTTCACCAAACAAATTTTCTGCACTCAAATCATAATTCTAAAACTCGCAAACTCAAACTCCTACGCTCAAATCATAGTTAAAAAGATCTACCAAACGCAACCTTGAATTTCAAGAGAGAATGAAGGTTGATTAATGAATTTAATTAAGGAATTAGTTATGAAAATTTTGGAAAGAAAAATAGATTCTAGAGAGAGAATTTTGAATTTCAAGAGAATGAAAGTTGATTAATGAATTTAATTAAGGAATGAGTTGTGAAAATTTTGGAAAGAAAAATAGATTGCAAAGAGGGAATTTTGAATTTCAAGAGAATGAAAGTTGATTAATGGATTTAATTAAGGAATGAGTTATGAAAATTTTGCAAACGGCTGATCTGACAAGAAAAATAGATACATCATCTCCCATCATTTATTAAATTTTTTAGTTGATTTTAAATGAGTAAAAATTTGTTTTGATATGGATTATTCCAATCTTTCATTGAATTTCATCAAAAGTTTTTAAAAAATTACTTGTTCATCTTAAATGTTATTATTCTCTCCATCCCACTCAAAATATAAGTCTTTTTTTTTTTAAATTAAGGACTAAAATAATATAAATTTCTTATTTTGTTCTTTTTTTTAAATTTATTAACAACACAAAAAGTATAATTATGATAATTGATATTTCCTAAAAAAAATGTACTGTACTATCAAAGGATAATTTTGAAAAATTAATTTTTTTTAAATGTAATAATTGTATTACTAAAAAAATTAAATTCTCCAAAATAGACGATTATTTTGGGACGGAATCAAATTTAAAAGAAAAAAAGTTATTGAAAATTTAGTGAAAGATTTGGTTCATCCTTAATTTGACAAAAAATTGGGCTGCGTTTGAAGAAGCTCTCCAAACACATTTCCAGCCATTGATTTCAATGTAATATTTGTTTTGAGTTTTCAAATTATAATTTTACACCCATTTTTGAAAACTCTTTTCTAGGTGGGCAAATTTGGCTAACCCGGACATCCAGCCGGTTGATCAGAACAGTGTTCGGTTTTTTTTTTTTTTTTGCACCTGTTATTTTTATATTTTAAATAAAAAATATTACAAGAATTTTTAAATTTTTTTTATGAGCCTTGAATAGGATTTTAAGTTATGTGTTTGGTTATGAGTTGTAAACTTTTGAATTAAATATCATATGTCATATCATTCATTTCAAATTCAATTCAAAACTAAAACTCAATCTCTTACCATGTCATTTTTTTTTAAGTGATGTTTATTAGAATGGATAATCTTCTCCACTGGATGAATAAAATTATTTTTATTATAGGTTATATATGTTTTAAACCCCAAAACAGTCAATTGCAAGAGTAGATTTGTCTTGTCTTTAACAGTAGTGATAATGTAATAAGAAAAATGATTTGTAAATAAAAAAATTATATTAAAAAATATATAGAATTTGACCTTTCTATCTAAATAAATTTTTAATTTTTAATTTCATCAATTTAAATCTTATTTTTTAATTTATTTTCAATTTAAAATCATCTGTCTATTTTTGTTTTAAAAAAATTGACAGAAAAAATAGTATTTTAACTATTAAATTCCATGAAAAATATATTTTAAACATTTAATAGAGATTTGGGGGTTATATGTGGGACTCAACATAATTTTGGGATGCATTTGGCAAAAAATTGAGTTTTCTGTTAGTTCAACAGACGGAGGGCATAGATTGTGACATGGAATGGAATTCAAGATTTAAATTAATGAAATTAAAACTTTGGAGTTTAATTTGAAAAATACACAAAATCTTGAGATTCTTTTTTATAATTTGTCCTAAATTTCTCTCTCTCTCTCTCTCTCTCTCTCTCTCTCTCTCTCTCTCTCTCTCTACATATTTAGGATCTAAACATAGTTTGTGAAAGTGCTCCAACAAATAATTGAAAGCAAAAAACACAAAAACAATGAGGCTAGAATGAACTCTCTGCAAACTTTGAATTTTGTTAGATATATGAATTCATAAATTAAGAAGTGACTGATAAACCAGTGAAAACTATAATTTAAAAAAAAAAATCATGAATATAATTAATTGTTTATTAAAAAAAATTGATAAGAAAAAAATTTAAGAACCACATCTTTCCACACAGGCAGTGAAAAAAAAATAATTAAAAACTTTCAGAACATATGTTGTTTTTATTTGTTTTTAGGAAATACAAAAAAAAAAAAAAAAAAAATTATTATACTTGACATTATCCTTCTTTAATTATCTCTTAAACCTGAACACCACATTATTTCTTTATTTTTTTTTATATATATTTTCTTAATAAGTAAAAAAGGTTTTTTTTTTTTTTTTGGGACATTTCTGAAAACAGCACTTTATTATGACACATTATCTAGAGCCCTAATAGGCCAACTGTGTGACAGTGGTACTAGTCTCTTCTTGGTTACATTTTCATTATTTTGGGGGTTTTCATTAGTTATAGGTCTTGTTGAAATTTTGGATCACCTAATTATAATTTAGTAATGAATAGTAGTAAATTGTTAAATTATAGCAATGGTGTTCCAATGATCACATGTCATTTTGGCAAATCTCAACAAACTTTCCTTCTAATTTTGTATGTGTTATTTGGATATAGGTTTTTTAGTGATTTTTTTATTGTTTATTTATTTTTAATTTTTTTTATCTTTTATGACCTTTTTTCAAATTTTTTCTAAAAAAAATTAAATATTTACATTCTATCTGACTAGACAAATATAAGAAATTAAAAATATTAATATATATATATATATAAATATAATTTACCCCACCATTTGATACCACTACAAAATTGAGTGAAGAAGATGAAGAAACTTCAACCCCCTTTCCAAGTATTTATTTTTGTGAAATTACATTTATGAAATTGTTTGAAATTAGTTGAGATTCTTTTTGTTTTGTTTGAGATTGCTTGAAATTTGTGAAAAATTGCTTGAAATTTTTCTGAAATTGTTTGATTATTGTCTTTGTAGTGATTGTTGTTGTTGTTTTCTAAATTTGTTATATATATATATATATGTTCTGTTTTGGGGTGGGTGGGTTTTGCCTCTATCTCCATCTCGAAAAATCTAGAAAATAGTATTTTTTATTATTATTGTATTGCTACTGGATTTTTCCCAATGTGTTTGTTTGTTCCATAGAAATTTTGGAGCCAAATTCTATTTATTTGGATGATGATTGCCAAATGTGTTTGCCAAATTTGAGGAAATGATAATTGTCAAATTTAACAAGGGTTATAGCAGTCCACTGAAATAAGATTTTTGGAGACTATTACTAAATTTTGGCAATGACAACTCCAATAGCTTGCCATTTGAGATGCTCTAATGTGTGAGAAAAAAAAAAAAAAATCTTTTAATAACTAACAACCTTCTTCTCTATGATTAATTAGAACATTCACATTAGTTTCAACAAATTTCGAGCCAAATTCTAATTTAAAAAAGCTAATTTCTTATTTTAAGTAATTACTTTTGGGCCATTTACATACAAATCTCATTTTGTGAACTTATAATCCATTAAGTCCTAGATAAAATTATTTGCTCCTTCAAGTCCCATTAATTTTTAATAGACCAATTTACCCTTCTAACAAACTCCAGGCAAGGCAAGCTGTCTCGATGTTGCCTTCCCTTTCCCTTTCGTTTTCAAGTCCTCCATCGATGTCCTCGACGAAGCTCTGTTGTTGGTAATCCAGCTCCGCCACCAGAACCACCGTCTCTTTTCCTTACTCAGATTTGCGGTGGCGTCGTCGTTGATGAAGATGAAGATGAAGAACTCAAATTTGCAAGTGGCTCACGCGTGAGGTTGAGATTGTTGTTGATCTGTCTCTGAACAGATCTACCTCTCTCTATCGCCGCCGATCTGCCTTATCACCGCCTGAAATTCAAGGTTTGTGGAAGGGTTGGGTGAAGAATTGCGTGGATCTGCAGCTATTGCTTATTAAAGTCCATCGGAAAATGAGGACTCAGAGCCAGCGTCGGAGACTCGTCCGGAAGGCAATGAGTTCATTGATTGTGAGGTCTTAGTTTTCACTGAGTTCACAGATGCCACTACCATTAGAGAGAGAGAGAGAGAGAGAGAGAGAGAGATCTAGGGTTTTTTAAAATTGAGAACCTTCTCAGTTTATAATTATCTCAATTTTAATCATGAAAAAAATTGAGAAATTTCTCAAAATTGATAATTATAAATTTCTTAGTTTTGATAATATTCTTAGTTCATACTAGTAAAAAATTAAGAAATTTCTTAGTTTTAATAATTATAAATCGAGAACATTTTCAGTTTTGAAATTAAAAATATTCTTAGTTTTGGGATTAAAGGGCAAAACGCCTTTTACTTATAAATGGGACTTGTTGGTTCAAAAACTTTTTGACAGGACCTAAGCTACCACCAAATATGTAGATAAGACTTTTTGGTAATTAATCCTTACTTTTTTAAATGTATCATTCATTAGACTCTCTATTCTAATTCTATTTTATCATTCATTCCCTCAATGAAAAATGCTCAAAAAAGTCAAAATAGTGGAGCTAAAATTTATCCCCTCAAAAAAAAAAAAAATGATAAACTATTCATTTGCCAGTAAATAATGGTGTCTCAACAAGTTGAGGTATTGTAGCAGTCATAAATAATAACTAATCATATAATTTGTTTGTTGAGTCAGATGGAGCATTGTTTCATGATTTGCTAACTATATTTAATTAAAAATTTTAATTTATGGAGACTAGTGTGTATACTCTTACAAAATATAGTGTTATGAGTTTATATATGTTGGTGGTTGGCATTGTTATGAGTTTATATAGGTTGGTGGTTGGCACGCATGATATTAATGGGTAATCCCAACACTAGCTTTCTAGGGTTATTTTAAAAAGATGGTTAAAAATTATTTTTTAACTTTTAATTCATTTTAGGTCATATTATTTTTAATATTTTTTACACGTTTTTTTTATAAAAGAAATCAAAAGGTTAACTTTTAACTATGAGTAATACTAAAGATCTCAAAAATTATACCAAAGTTTTCACCAAATATCTCACATGGATGTGGTGTGGGTCCCATGTGGATCCCACAACCATGTAAGACATTTGGTAGAACTTTTGGGGTCTCTAACATTTTGTTTAACTATATTTCCAAAACAACCCTAATGGAGCCTTCACATTTGAGAAGTTGGCTATTTTAATAGGTTAAAATAGTTATGTTTGAGAAGAGGGTGAGATTTTTTTATAGTTGAATCTGATATTTGTGAGAGAAAAAATGAAATAATTATGAATTTGATGTGAAATTTTGTCTTATTAGTTATTTTAGCATATTTTATCTTTTCATGCTATTTTAGCCCAAAAAACCAAAAATCATTTTCAAAATTTATTTAGAATTATTAACTTGTGGTTTGAATTTATTCTACGTATAATCTCATATTAAATGAATTTAATCTTAATCACACAATCTTGTTATGTCGGTAGAAATTTGAGATTATTTTTTTGGGTAAACAAAATTACTGACCCATAATTCGTACCCACTAAAATGAATTTTTTTGTGTTGGGATTATTTGTGACACAATCTTTAAGTGTTGTAAAAAAAATTATTATTGCTAACGAAATTGACAATATTCTTTTCTTTTATTTTTTAGCCTAAACCCAATTTATATGGGACTTTTATTCAGATTTTAGATTCTTCAAATAATATTGTATTATTCTTTAAAGGGTGTATCATATGCTTCAATTATAATCTTTTATGATTTTTAATTATGATCTATTGTAGTGTTGATTATGACTTGATATGTTTCATTGTATTTTTTAGTTATGACCTAATTATCATCTATTGTAGTTGTTATTTTTGTTATGACTAAATTTTTTGGATTGTATCTTAAGTGATATTTGATTATTACATTATGGTCTCTTTGATTATGATTGCAGGTGGTTTACTTCAGATTTTCTTAGGCTTTCTTTTTAAAATTTAAAAATATTTTACTTAGTGTACTATACAGATTAAATTTCTGAATATTACCCTATTATTAAATAGCCTATACTTTTATGTTTTCATAAAAGTTTGGAATTCATTGACCAAATATGGATTTTGTAATATGATATAATAAATATATTTTCTTTATTTTAAATAATAAATATCAAATTGTTGAAAAAAATATATGCAAATGGTCTGGGATATATAATTCTGTGTTCCCTTTTTTTTTTTTTTTTCCTCCTGTCTCATTACATTTTTAATTATTGAATCATATCTTATGTCACGCCCTCAAATAATACATATAAACCCAACATTCTTGACATGCATAGACATAAGAGAGTATTTCTATTTATCAGAGTGTTTATTACAAAGTATTACATGTTGACATCAAAATTAAATGCCCTACGGGCTTACAACTTTCCAAGTCAACACTTGGGTACAACAAAAGAAGAGTTCTAACTCTTTATACAAAATAAGCCATTGGCTTGATTTACATGTAATACAAAAAGATAACAACAAAAGAGTCTTTCGGCCTCTAAGCCTTCCAAGCTAAGACCTTGGAGGCGGCATATCACCTGCGCCTGAAAATGATGTCCCATATGGGGTGAGCCAACGCCCAGTAGAAATATGCTAAACCGAATATGAGCAATAACTAAAGCATCAACATTTGATAAGTGTTTAACTCATATGAACCAACATACATCTCTTTCTTAATCAGTCCATATTTACAAATATGTTTCAATTCCCTTTTTCTGTTTCATTGTCCAAACCAATTCAATGATATGGTGCCCTGTGTATTCGGACAATTTATGATGAGACTACAACTCATATTAAAACATTTCAATACTTCAACTGTCTACGTTATGCAAATGTAATTAAGATTTCGAGACTTTCACCCTGGACACTCCGGCCAACTTAATTATCAATGGAGTCCATCCCCTATCTCCTCCCAAACAGGTTTGAGAGTACATGTAACGCCCTCAAAATAAACCCATAATTCATACATTCATGACACAAGAAATTGACAATATATTCAAGAGAATAAAGTGTACATCTATTTATCAGAGTATTTATCACAAAAGTATTACATGTTGACAACAAAAGTAAATGCCCTACGGGCTTACAACTTTCCAAGCCAACACTTGGTTACAAAAAGGAGAGTACTAACTCATACACATTAAGCCCTCGGCTTGAATTTACATGTAATACACAAAAAGTAAACAACAAAAAGAGATCTTCAACCTCTAAGCCTCCCAAGCTATGTCCTTGGAGGTGGCATATTACCTGAACCTGAAAATGATGTCCCATATAGGGTGAGCCAATGCCCAGTAGAGATATACTAAACCAAGTATGAGAAATAACTAAAACAATAGCATTTGATATATGGTTGACACTTATCAACCAACTTACAACATTTTTCAATTCAACATCAAGTACATCCATTTTTCATTTCAATCTCCTTCACTTATACAGTTTCGATTCATAATTATGGCTCAGAACCTAGCCAGACAATTCAATGAGACTATAATACATATTAAAACACTTCCATACTTCATAATTTACATGAGAATATAACTCATATTAAAACACTTCCATACTTCAACACTTCCATATTTCAAGTGATACACAGATTTGTTGTATCAGTGGAGTCCATCCCCTATCTCCTCCCAAATAGGTTTAAGAGTCCATCCCCTATCTCCTCTCAAACCATGGAGTGCATCCCCTATCTTCTCCCAAACAATATACATATTCAATGTATTTAAACACTTATCATATACAACGATCAATCAATACACACATTTGCAGTATTATTCCAACCGTCATATTCAATGTGATTAGTTTCAGTTTTCCCTAATCATCATACAATGTTTATAACAATCAAGACTATCCTCCACTGATAGCCCAACGCAGTTATCTCTAAACAGATAATAAATTTATCAACAAATAAAATATCGACATTTTCATAGGTGAGTGATTAAATTATCCAACTATACCATTTACTCCCACAATTTTCCAATTTCATGAATTCTATTTCAATTTCACATTTCTCCAAATTAATTATTCAAATTAATTATTCAACATAATTATGGCATTTTTCCTCTTTTCTCAATATTAACCCAAAGGTTCAATTTCATCGATTTAACAACAACAATTTCATTTTTCAATGTCTCATATACACAAAGGTTTTAACATTTGAAAACCCCCCTTTATAACCTCAAATCAAACCCTAACATTTCCAAAATGACTAAACAACACCATCTAATCAAAATGACCAAAATTTATGTTAAAACTCATAGAATAGAGTAGGTTATCCCTACCTTAATTTTCAGAGCTCAAAGGAGAAGAGAGGTGAAACTCAAAGTGCTCCAAATCCACAACTTTTTAGATTAAAGCGAAGCCCTCGCGAAACTCTACCTTTCTTTCAAAGGAACTAGGGTAGAAGACCACTAGAACTAGATGAAACCCTAGAGAGAATGTATATAGAGAGAGAATAAGCAGCTGGTCTAGGGTTTGTATAAAAGAAAATGATGAAAATGTGAAATGTAACCCGCTGCTGCTAACTGATATATTCGAGGCTCGCTCGAGCGAAGGAGTGGTCGCTCGAGCGACCAGACACAAAGATACCTCGCTCGAGCGTAGAAAGCCTCGCTCGAGCCAACAAAACGAAGCTTCAGGTTTGCAACCCAGATGTAACGCCCTCAAAATAAACCCATAAATAGACATTCATGATACAAGAAAGAGATATCATATTTCATAAATCAGAGTATTCTTACAGAAGGTATTACATGTTGACAACAAAAGTAAATACCCTACGGGCTTACAACTTTCCAAGCCAACACTTGGTTACAAAAAGGAGAGTACTAACTCTACACAAAATAAGCCCTTGGCTTGATATACATGTAATACAAAAAGTAATCAAAAGGGTCTCTCAGCGACTAAGCCTCCCAAGTTACGCCCTTGGAGGTGGCATGTCACTTGCACTTGAAAATGATGTCCCATATAGGGTGAGCCAACGCCCAGTAGAGATTTGCTAAACATAATATGAGCAATAACTAAAACACATGGCTCAGAACCTGGCCAAACAATTCCCATGAGACTACGGCTCATGTTAAAAACCTTTCCACTTCAAATGAGATAACAACTCATAACAAACACTTCCATACTTCACAATAGATACACATTTTTGTGTTGTATCAATAGAGTCCATCCCCTATCTCCTCCCAAATAATATCCGGTTTAGGAGTCCATCCCCTATCTCCTCCTAAACTGTGGAGTACATCCCCTATCTCCTCCCGTACAACATAATGTATATAAACATATATCGTATACATGATCAATCAATACATAAATTTGATGTATTATTCCAGCCGTCACATTCAATGACTTATTCAATCGATTAGTTTTAATTCACCTAATCATCATGCAGTGTTTACAACAATCAAGACCATCTTCCACCGATAGCCCAAAGCAATTATTTCTAAACAGATAATAAATGCGTCAAACAGATAAGTTATCAACAATTTCCAAGGGGAGAGATTAATAATTCCAACTCCACCATTCTATCTCATAATGAGCCAATTTCATCATTTCCAACTCAATTTCATATTTCCATGACTTTCCAAATTAATTATACAAATTAATTCATAACAACAAATTAGGACTTTTTCCCTTTTTCTCAATATTGACCCAAAGGCTCAAAATATCCTCAATAACATCAATGCCCTCATTTTTATGACCCAAAATACACAAGTGTGGGTCAAAATAACAAAACCTCTCTTTATAACTTTTGAAACCCCAACACTCAAAATTACCCAACATCAACATTAAATCAAAATAACTAAAAGCTTATGTCAAAGATCATATACATGAGTAGTTATCCCTACCTCAAGAGATGGGACCCAATGTAAAAGATGAAGAATTTCGAAGGTGCTCCAAATCCCAAGATTTTCGGATCAAAATGTAGCCCAAGCCAAGCTCCACACTTTTTACAAAGACACTAAGGTAGGAGATCACTCAAACTAGATTAAACCCTAGAGAGAAGTTGAAGTTTAGAGTGAGGAGCTCTCTAATGGAGGTTTTGAAAAGTTAGAGAGAGAGAAGAGGCCGAAAAAGTGATCCAAAAAGTCAAAATTCGGACTGATATTCTGCACTCCACGCTCGAGCGTGGAACGCTCCGCTCAAGCATTAGACACAGACTCACGCTCGAGCATCAAAAGTGCCGCTCGAGCGTCGGATGCACACTTCCAGAAGTTTTGCAGACCATGGTCCCTGCTCGAGCGTCTGAATCCCCGCTCGAGCGGAGGAACAAAATCAAATGAGCCCGCTCGAGCGTCAAAAGCCCCGTTCGAGCGTCCGACGACTTGTAGAGGAAAAAATACTCGGAGATGGAAAATCACGCTCGAGCGTCAAAACGCTCGCTCGAGCGGAGAAGCAAACACAAAGGGCTCGCTCGAGTGTCAAAAGCCCCGCTCGAGCGTGAAGGCCAAAATCTGGGCATCAACTCCAGGTTTCTAAACACAACCAACCTGTTTCAAACTTGTCCAACACAACCCAAGACTCAAATACAAAGAGTAATGATAGAAACGAGAAAACGACAACAACACAACCACGGAACCGAGTCCGGGATACAATACACAAAGGAAGGGAAAACCGGGATCGCTATAACCTCTCCCCCTTAAAGAATTTCGTCCCCGAAATTAGATATAAGTTTCAAAAACATGTTTTCTCAATTCTCAACAATATTGCAATGCCATATTCAACAACTTGACCCATTACCGATCATCCCATCTCTATTCAAGAGGCAATTTACAACATAAGTTACAACATGCATTATCAACATGCATTTCCTTGAAATTCACCAATTTTAACACATATTCCACAGTTCAATTATATATTCAATGCCAATAATATATTTGCATTTCTAAAACAGGATTAACATACACAATGTTAAAAATAAACTTCCATGCCAAGGCAAGTTCCATAATATTTCCATAAACCGAAACATATACAATGTTTTACAACTTAAGACATATTCAATGCTCTTAAAGTTTATCAATACAAAACAAAACTCCAATTACATGGTTAAACATTTACAAACAAGTCCGGATATTTTTCTCGGACCTCCAACTCACGTTCTCAAGCGGCCTCTTCCACTCTGTGATGTTTCCACAAAACCTTTACTAAGGGTATCGTCTTGCCTCACAAGACTTGATCTCGCCTATCCAAGATCCGAACCGGTCTCTCCTCATACGAGGCATTCTCATCTACTTCTAAGTCGGTCCAATCCAATACATGCGACGGATTCGGCTCGTACTTCCGAAGCATACTAACATGAAACACGTCATGCACTCCTGACAACTGCAGCGGCAAAGCTAAACGGTATGCAACCTCCCAAATCCTCTCAAGGATCTCAAAGGGACCAATAAACCGAGGGGACAACTTCCCACTCTTCCCAAACCTCATCAAACCTCGCCTAGGTGATATTTTCAAGAAGACATGATCACCCACCTTAAATGCCAAAGGCCTTCTCCTACGGTCGGCATAACTCTTTTGGCGACTCTGGGCTGTAACAAGCCTCCTACGGATAAGCTCAACTTTCTCCGTCGTTTCCCTCACCAACTCCAGGTCCAACAAAGGTGCATCACCCATCTCGGCCCAACAAACTGGAGACCTACACGGTCGGCCATACAAGGCCTCAAACAGTGCCATACCAATACTCGATTGGAAACTGTTGTTGTAGGCAAACTCCACTAAGGGCAAGTGCCTCTCCCACGACCCACTAAAATCAAGGACACAACCTCGAAGCATATCCTCAAGGATCTGAATAGTACGCTCGGACTGCCCGTCAGTCTGAGGATGGTAATCCGTAGTAAAGGTCAACCTAGTGCCTAATGCACTCTGCAAACTCTGCCACAACCTAGCAGTAAAGCGTGGATCTCTATCTGAGACGATCGACACTAGGACCCAGTGCAACCTCACTATGTCCCGAATATACAAGTCGGCAAGATGATCTACTAAATCTCTCACGTGCATAGGGATAAAGTGCGGTGACTTTGTCAACCGGTCTACAACCACCCAAATAGCATCACTACCCCGCTGAGTCCTCGGAAGACCTACAATGAAGTCCATCGTGACATGCTCCCACTTCCACTCGGCTATAGGCAAGGGTTGCAACAAACCCGCTGGCCTCTGATGTTCGGCCTTCACTTGCGGACAAGTAAGGCACTTCGATACAAAAATTGCCACATCCTTCTTCATACCCTGCCACCAAAACTGGCGACCCAAATCATGATACATCTTAGTGCCTCCCGGATGCACTGCAAGGTGTGAATGGTGAAACTCTCGAAGTACTTCCTCTCGGCAAGACTCCGGCACAAACAAACGGTCTTGGTATCTCACACTCAAGTCGGGATACACAGTCAAACCCTTCTCAACCTTTCCACTGGAAATCTTCTCTCGGAGGGATTCTACCTCAAAGTCACCTCTCTGTGCCTCTAACACTCGAGTCACAAGTGTAGGCTGCGCAACAACAGAAAACAAGGCCGCAGCCTCAACGGATTCACCCAAAAGCAAATCAAACTCGCTAAGTGCACCCAACATCTCCCACTCCCGGATGGCTATATAAGCTACATCACTAATGGATTTCCTACTAAGGGCATCGGCCACAACATTTTCCTTTCCCGGGTGATAGTGTAACTCAAAGTCATAATCTTCAATAAACTCAATCCATCTCCTCTGCCTCAAGTTCAAGTCCCTCTGTGTAAACAGATACTTTAGACTCTTATGATCCGAGAACACCTCAAATCTCTCACCATACAGGTAATGCCTCCAAATCTTCAAGGCAAAAATTACAGCTGCTAACTCTAGGTCATGGATAGGCTAATTTCTCTCGTGTATTTTCAACTGATGTGAGCCATAGGTTACCACTTTCCCCTCTTGCATCAACACACAACCCAAACCCTCTCTTGAGGCATCACAATAAACTGCATAACCCAAACCTCTTTTCGGGATAATCAAAACCGGAGCAGTGGTCAGTCTAACCTTCAACTTTTGGAACGACTTTTCACAAGTCTCACTCCACACAAACTTGACCCCTTTCCGCGTCAATCTAGTCAATGGCGAAGCTAGCCTGGAGAAATCCTTCATAAACCGGCGGTAATATCCAGCTAATCCCAGAAAACTACGGATCTCAAAAACACTCTTAGGCTGTGCCCAATCTTGCACTGCCTCAATCTTGGACGTATCAACAGACACCCCTTTCTCGGAAACTACATGGCCTAAGAACTTGACATCTCTTAACCAGAACTCACATTTCCCAAATTTGACATACAACCTATGGGCTCTAAGCAACTCAAGCACAACTCTCAAGTGCTGCTCGTGCTTCTCCTCCGAAGGTAAATAAATCAGAATGTCGTCTACGAAGACGACCACAAAGCAATCTAAAAACTCCCGGAAGATCCGATTCATCAAATCCATAAACACTGCTGGCGCATTGGTGAGCCCAAAAGGCATCACTAGAAACTCATAGTGGCCATACCGCGTACGGAATGCCGTCTTCGAAATATCCTCCTCCCTGACCCTCAACTGATGGTAACCCGATCTCAAGTCTATCTTAGAGAAGCAACGGGACCGTTTCAACTGGTCAAACAAATCGTCTATACGAGGCATAGGGTACTTATTCTTAACCGTAGCCCGATTCAATTTCCGATAGTCAATACAAAGTCTTAAGGCACCATCTTTCTTTTTAGCAAAGAGAGCCAATGCTCCCCACGGTGAAACGCTAGGGCGGACAAAACCCTTATCTAGCAACTCCTAGAGTTGAACCTTCAACTCACTCAACTCGGCTGGGGAAAAACGATAAGGTGCCATGGAAATCGATGCCATGCCGGGCACTAAATCAATAGAAAACTCCACCTCTCGATGTGGTGGCAAACTAATAGGATCCTCAGAAAAGACGTCCGAGTACTTACAAACCACTCTAGGCAATACAGTCTGGGTCTCATCACACTCACTACTCATACAGCTAACGAGAAGACAACTAAGCTCACTCCGCCCTCACGGATCATACACTGGTGGCAACACTCTACTAACCCGATCCCCCAAGAAATGGAAACAATCCCCGCCCACAGTACACACAGTGACCCTCTGGCGGTAACAATCAATAACAGCCCGGTATAACGATAGCCAGTCTATACCCAAAATTACATCAAATCTCGACATGGCCATAACTACAAAAGAAAATGGAAGCCGGTGGTCAGCGACCTCTATATCACAACCCTGACACCCTTGCTTCAAAATCAACTCACCCCCAACAGGTGACACAACACAAATAGGAGATGCTAACTGTGCCAACTCCAAACCCAAAATAGATGCAAATGCAGCAGATATAAAGGAATGGGATGCACCCGTATCAATCAATACATTGGCAATCGAGTTGCAAAACAGAAAGGTACCTCTCACAACAGATGGAGCCGGTACAAGATCCTCAGACGGTAATAAAGATACACGTGCCTCAAGGTCTCGATCTACTCCGCCACCTCTCGAGCAAAAATCGCACTACAGATCGAGACGATGAAGCCCGATTGGCCCTTGAGGCTGAATCGATCTTTGGTTGAAGACTCTGCGTCTGCCTCGAACCAGACGCACAGATGTGCCACTCAATTGCGGGCAAAACCTTTTTAGGTGCCCCACCTTACCACACTGGTAACAAGAGAGCGGCTTGCCTTTGCCCTGACTCTGACTCGGAGGTCGAGTCGAAGATGAAGCTGCTCTCTGCCCTTCTTCCCTCTGCGGGCAAGTTGGAGACTTGTGGCCCAGCTGACCACACTTGTAACAAGTAACGTCTCCCTGACTGCTTCTCCCAGAACCTGAACTTGGCACTGGAAAGGTCGATCTAGCAAATGCACCCTGGGATAGCTGAGGGTTAGAACCCCTCTGCCTCCTACCATCCCCCCTAGGCATCCTGACTCCTCTTGGAGCCCCTCTGCCTCTCCTCCTCCTTCTGCATAATAATCTCAAGATGCGCTGCGGCATCCACAAGGCGTCTATACTCCCGAGTCATGGACCCTGCAACCCTAGTCTTAAGCCCGTGACTCAGCTTCTTCTCGAACTCAAGACAACGGCGTTCCTCAAATGCCACAAGCTCAGGTGCAAACCTAGACAAGCTAGTAAAGGCGGCCTCAAACTCGGCGACTGGCATACTCAGCTGCTTGAGCTGACAAAACTGGTCCCTCAACTTCTCCCTGACAGTTGGGGACAAAAACTTCTCCTGGAAAGCATCTACAAAGGCCTCCCATGTGCCACCAATACAGCCCCGGACAAACTTCCACCATTGACCCGCGTCTCCCTTCAGCTGGAAAGGCGCCAAGGTCACCTTCAAAGCCCCATCTTCGATGCCAAGCATCTCGAACGTCTTCGTCATCTGTTCGAGTCATTCATCAGCCTTAAGTGGCTCTTTCGGATCACCCACAAACTCGTCCGGGTTAGATCGAAAGAACTCCCTCGTTAGAAAAGAAGGCCGTGCCTCCACTACAACAAAAAAGGTCTATGGTGACGAAAACGCGTGACAAAAAAATATTTAGTCTCCAAATATGCATGTTTTAGTGATGAAAATAAGATTTCGCCTCCAATTATATTATTTTCAGAGACGAAAACCAAATTTTGTCACGAAATGCTTAAAATCAAATAAAACAATAGGTGACGAAAATTTTATTCGTCTCTAAATTTTATTTTTCGTCACAAAACAATTTCCGCCCTTGGAAAATTTGGTGGAAGATTTGGCGCCATTTTGGAGACATTATTTGTCGTCACATTTGTAATAAATTTTAGAGAGGAAATAATTTCGTCTCCAAATGTATTATTTTCAGAGAGGAAAACCAAATTTCGTCACTAAATGCTTAAAATCAAATAACACAATAGGTGACGAAAATTTTATTCGTCTCTAAATTTTATTTTTCACAAAACAATTTCCGCCTTGGAAGATTTGGCACCATTTTGGAGACGAAATTTGTCGTCACCATTGTAAAGAATTTTAGAGAGGAAATAATTTCGTCTCCAAATGTATTATTTTTAGAGAGGAAAATCAAATTTCTCACACCAAATACTTAAAATCAAATAAAACAATAGGTGATTTAAAATTTTATTCGTCTTTAAATTTTATTTTTCGTCACAAAACAATTTCCCGCTCTTGGAAAATTTGGTGGAAGATTTGGCGCCATTTTGGAGACGAAATTTGTCGTCACCATTGTAAAAAATTTTAGAGAGGAAATAATTTCGTCTCCAAATGTATTATTTTTAGAGAGGAAAACTAAATTTTGTCACCAAATGCTTAAAATCAATAAAAAATACAAGAAATCTGGGCTATTGTGACAAAATTTGGTAACGAAATTTTTTTTGTTTTAAAATTTAACCCAAAGATGACGAAATATTAATTTTGTCGTTTGTTTTAATTTTTCTCAAAAGTATAGGAGACGAAAACAAAATTTTGTGTGCAAAAATGAGGCGCCAATTTCATTTGCATTGGCGCGAATTATTATAGCTTATTGGAGACAAACATTTTTGTCACAAAATATAATTTTTTTTGTGACAAACGTAATTCGTCGCCAATAAATTCCATACCTATTAAACGATGTCGTTGCATATTTCCATTTATTAGGTGACAAATATGTTTTTGTCTGCAAATGATAAACCCACTATTCTTTCTCATAGCGAAGGCCCCTCTTGCACGCAAACACTTTTTCTGACTGTTTCACCCAACTCTACCCATTCCGCCTAGAACACCCATTTCAAAAAAATCAAGGTCAAAACCTCTCCAACAAAAAAAAAAGAAAAAAAAGAAGATAATTAATGTAGCTATATTTTGTGAGAAAAAATACAGAGAAACAAATAATAAAAAAATTGTAAATTTTAAAATTAATAGAAAACATTACCTTGTTTAGTATGGAGTGTTTAATAATTAATTTTTAAAATTTGTTGATAAAATTTATTTTCGCTTTTAGAATGTAACCCAAACATGACCAAATATTACTTTTGTTGTTTCTTTTAATTGTTTTCAAAACTATAGGAGACGAAAAATAAATTTGTCGAAAAAAAAGAGGCACCAATTTTTTTTTCTTGTTGGCGCCAATTATTTTAGCTCATTAGAGACGAACATTTTTGTCACAAAATTTAAAGTTTTTTGCGACAAAGGAATTCACCAATAAATTCCAAACTTATTAGACGATGTCGTTTCATTTTTTATTTATTTGGTGACAAATATATTTTTTGTCAGGAATGATAAGTTATGGAAGACGAAAAATATTTCATCACCAATAAACCCTTCATGCTCGTTTTATCTTTCTATTAATTAGGCGACAAATATATTTTTGTCTCGGAAGGATATATTTTGGGAGACGAAAATATTTTGTTACTAATAATTCTCCATGTGTCATGTTGCATTTTGATTGATTGTGCGACGAATATATTTTCGTCTCATAAGGTTAAGTTGAAGGAGACGAAAATATTTCATCACCAATAAATTCTCCATCCCCATACAACATTGTTTTTGTATTTTTGTTGATTAGGCAACGAACATATGAGTTTGAGACGAAAATATTTTCTCACTAATTATTTCTCTTTATTAAAATGTCGCTTAAACTAAGAGACGCCTACCTTAATCACTTACTTTCACACACACACAAATACTAAAGTCGTGACCGAAAAGACACCCTCGACAAATCCTCATTTCTCTCAAGACTTGAGTCTTCTCTCTTACAAGTATTGAAGCTGTGACTCGAGAAAACAATCTCTATAAACCATCTCTTCTATTTTGCACTGAAGTTTCTCTATTCTCTCTCACATTTAAGCCGTTTGTGCATGCAAACATTGTTATCCAAGAAGACATTTTGTGCAAAGCTACTATTCTTTCTCACAGTAAATCCCTCTCCACAAAAAGAAAATAATAATAATAATAATTAAACAAGGAAACAAAATATAAGAAATCTAGGCTATTGTGACAAATTTTGGTGACTTAAAATTTAACCCAAAGATGACAATTTTGTCATTTGTTTTAATTTTTCTCAAACGTATAGGAGACGAAAAAAAATTTCGTCTGCAAAATTCAGGCGCCAATTTCATTTGCATTGGCGCGAATTATTTTAGCTCATTGGAGACGAACATTTTGTCACAAAATATATATATTTTTTATGCATTTAACATAATTCGTCACCAATAAATTCCCTACCTATTAAACAATGTCGTTGCATATTTCCATTTATTAGGCGACAAATATATTTTTGTCTAGGAATGATAAGTTATGGAAGATGAAAATATTTCATCATCAATAAACACTCCATCATGCAAACGATGTCGTTTCATCTTTCTATTAAATGGGCGACAAATATATTTTTGTCTTGGAAGAATAAGCTGTGGGAGATGAAAATATTTCGTCACTAATAAATTCTGATTAATTGCGCAATGAATATATTTTTCAACTCATAAGGTTATGTTGTGGAAGACAAAAATATTTCGTCACCAATAATAAATTCTCTATTCTTGTATTTAAGGAGACAAAAATATTTTATCACTAATTATTTCTCTTTATTAAAATGTTATTGTTTTGTGTTTCAGAGCACTGAAACCGTCACCCCAAGAGACACACTCTGACCCTTATCATTCATTTTCATGTGCACGGACACTCAAGTCGTGACCCAAGAAGACACTTCCTAGAAACCCTAATTTCTCTCTCACACTTGAGCCTACTCCTCTCTCACAAGTATTGAAGTCGTAAAGCAAGAAGACACTCTGTAAACCATTTCTTTTATTTTCGCACTAAAGCCCCTCTCATATGTCTCACACTTAAGCCCTTCATGCATGCCAGTATTGAAGCTATTATCCAAGAAGGCATCCTATGCAAAACCGACTATTCTTTGTCATAATGAAGGCGCCCCTTGCATAAGCACTTTTCCTCATTGTCTGAACCAATTCTACCCTTTCCGTCTTGAACACTCATTTTAGAAAAATCGCAGGTCAAAACCCCTCTCCACAAAAAAAAAAAAAAAAAAATTTGTGAGAAAAAAAACAAAGGAAAAATTAATAATAATTTTTTAATTTTCAAAATTAATAGAAAACATTACCTTGTTTAGTATGGAGTTTTCAATAATTAATTTTTAATTTTTAATCTATATTTTTTTAGTGAACATTTTTTAATATTATAATTTTATTTATTTTTTACTTTTTAAATCCCTTTAATTTAGATGAGGGCAAATTGCAGCAATTGTCCCGGTACTTTGGTCCTTGTGTCATATAAATGGTATGTGCCATATCTATATCTATATCTATCTATCTATCTATCTATCTATCTATATGTCTATATCTATCTATCTATCTATCTATCTATCTATCCTATATATTAAGCAAAAGGAGGTTTTTAACCCCAAGTCATGTGGGAGCTCCAATCTCCTAATCTAAATTTCTTGATTTTTTTTATTTAAAAAAAAAAAAAAACCTTAGCATTTATTAACTTCTCTCAACCCCAAGTCTTACCCTCATAATAACTCTTTAATGCATTAAGAACAAACATAAAAAATTCTTTAAAATCCAACACATGAATTCCTTGAAAAATCTCAACACATATGATTATTATCCCTCATAATAGCACTTTAATGCATTAAGAACAAGCATAAAAAAAAATTTTTGAAAAGTCCAACACATATGATTATTATCAAAATATTAAACTTTAATATAATATAATAATAAAAAAAAAGACATTTAATTCCTTGAAAAGTCTAACACATATGATTATTATCAAAATATTAAACTTTAATATAATATAAAAAAGGAAAAAAAGAAGACATTTAAAAAAAAAGAAAAAAAAAGAAGACATTTAAAAATCGCAATTCACATATATAGATAATTGTAAACACAATCCGTGCATAGCACGGGTGATATGCTAGTCTATCTATACTATATATTAAGCAAAAGGGGGTTTTAACCCCCAAGGCTTGTGAGAGCTCCAATATCCCAATCATAATTTTCTAATTTTTTGATTTAAAAAAAAAAAACCTCAGCATTTATTAATTTCTCCCAATCCCCATGCCTTTTAGGAGATTTGGTCAAAACCCCCTCATAATTAAACTTTAATGCATTAAAAACTAGAATAAACAAAATTCCTTGAAAATTTCAATACATCTATCTATGTATATTATATTATCTATATCTATATCTATCTATCTATCTATATCTATACTATATATTAAGCAAAAAGGGGTTTTTAACCCCCAAGGCCCAAGGCTTGTGGAAGCTCCAATATGCCAATCCTAATTTTCTAATTTTTTGATTTAAAAAAAAAACCTCAGCATTTATTAACTTTTCTCAACCCATAAGACTTTTTAACTTCTCTCATAATTACCGCAAAGATCTTTTCCAAAACAAATAATATGTATATTAAAAAAAATTTAAAACAAATATAAATATCTATATCTATATCTATATCTATCTTTTTATTTATATCTATCTCTAACCCACAAGTTTTGTGGGAGTTCCAATATCCCAATCTAAATTTCTTGATTTTTTGATTTTAAAAAATAAACCTTAGCATCTATTAATTTCTCACAACTCTCAAGCCTTACCCTTATAATAACACTTTAATGCATTAAGAATAAATATTTTTTTTTTATGTATATCTATCAAAATTTTAAATCACTTAATGGGACAAATTAATCAATTTTCCAAAATTATTGATTTTTAATTTACAAAATAGATTAAAAAAAACTATTGACTGATTTATTTATTTTTAATTTTCAAAATAAATTAAAAAAAACTATTGACTGATTTATTTATTTAATAACCAAAATATTTCATAATCTCTCCCTCCTAATCTCTCTCCCAAATTTTCAAAAAAAAAATATTAAAACTTGCATTCCTTTTCTCTTCTCCAAAAAATCAGATAATATTTTTTATTAAAGTTCCTGATCAGCATTTAAAATCCCCTCATACAAATAATTATAGATACAATTCGTGTATAGTTATCATAGCATTCTTTTCAACTTCTCATGTATATTATGGTTAGTGATCAAATTGTTAAATTATTTTTATAAAAAATATTAAAAAACATAATTTATATATTAAAAAAAATCTAAAACAAATATAAATATCTATAATTATTTCGTGCATAGCACGGGTGATGGGCTAGTATTATATAAGAAAAATGGAGTTTTTAACTTACAAGCTTTGTGGGAGCTCCAATATCCCAATCTTAATTTTTTAAAATTTTGATTTAAAAAAAAAAAGAGCTCAGCATTTATTGACTTCTCCCAAGCCACTTTTTGACTTCTCTCATACCTACTCCTACACCCTTTTTCAACTTCTCCTATACACTATGGCTAGTGATGGGATTGTTAAATTATTTTTATAAAAAAAATTAAAAAATAATTTGTATATTAAAAAAATATCTAAAACAAATATAAATTCTTATTAAATCTATATATATCTATACTATATATTAAACAAAAGGGGGTTTCTAACCCCCAAGGCCTGTGGGAGCTCCAATATGCCAATCCTAATTTTCTAATTTTTTGTTTTTTTTTTTTTTTTAAAAATAACCTCAGTCTTTATTAATTTCTCTCAACCCACAAGACTTTTTGACTTATCTCATAAGTGATTTAAAATTTTGATAGATATACATAAAAAAAAATACATAATTATATTATTAAATCATAATTCAAATTTAGATATTATATCTTTTTGAGATCTATATATCTTTTTTTTATTTTTGTGTGTAACCATAGTGTATGGAAGCAATTGAAAAGGGTGTTGCAATAATTATGAGAGAAGTCAAAAGGGATTGTGGGTTGGGAAAAGTCAATAAATGCTGAGGTTGGACAGGGAGAAGTCAATAAATGCTGAGGTTTTTTTTTTTTTAATCAAAAAATTAGAAAATTAGGATTAGGAGATTGGAGCTCCCACAGGCCTTGGGGTTAAAAATTCTCTTTTGCTTAATATATAGTAAGTATAGATTCCATGATTTATCAATATACTATTATAATTTCAAAATATTGTCATTTTCATTAAGGTTGAAAGTTGTAATTCTTTTTTTTCATTTTTTTTCATTTTGTTTAATTTTTTGTTAATACGTGTTACAATATGATTGGTTTATAAATTAATTTTATATTCTGAAAATAAAATTTCAAATTTGGATTTTTACTTAAATTATGTTACTATAATTGGAATGAGATCAATATTCATTCCTTAAATTTTGAATCCTTTATTAAATTATAAAATAAAATTTCAAATGTGAATTCTTCTTCAAATTATATTACTATGATTAGAATGAGTTTAATATTTACATGTGTCATAATATTATTGGTCTAAACATAATTTGTGTTAAATACATGTGTTCAAATTATTAAATTTCCTCCTTACCTTTTTTTTATTCAAATACTTTTATTTTGTAAGAAATTTGTTTTTATTCTATTTAATATTTTGTTATAATTTTAAATTAAAAAGAATTTCTAAAAAATCATATTTAAATTATGTATGCCGTTATAAAAAGTAGATTTTTTTAACATCAACTTAGTGGTAGTTTGGGAAGTGTCAAATAAGCATACTTTTTTACTTTTTATGAAAATATGTATAGAAAAGTAGAGATATAATGTGACCCAAAAAGATAATTAAGTATATTTTTTTTTTACTTTTTACGAAATGCTGCGTAGAAAAGTAGAGATGTAATGTGACCAAAAAAAGATAAAAAGATTATAAAAAAAAAAGTGAGCTAATATGACACTTCCCAAACAACCTTTTATTCGATGATCCCTTTCTAAAAGGTATATTTTCAATAAAAATTCTATTGGAAATCTCAAGTATATTGCTTTTTCTTTTATTTGTTAATATTAAATTTTTAATTAATCTAATTTATTATTTTAAAAAATAAATTAGCAAATAATTCATATATTTATATATATAATTTCGTTTTGGTTGCTCAAGTTATTTGGTGGTTACGCCTAAATCCACTCAAATTTAATTTGAATTTTTGAATTTCGTGATAGGTTCTCACTTAATTAAAAACTATGTTATTCAATCTTTAAAAAATTTTAAGCTCGACTCAAGTTACTTGGGTTGAGCTCACCTAAGTTTGCAATTCTAGTAAGGGAGGTTTAAAGTTACATGAATAAATTTGTGATAAATTAAAAAATAATAAATAAATTGTGATAAAATTGTGAGACTTAAATTTTAAATTTCAATCTTTTATGTTTTCATAATTTGCATAAAAAATTTAACTGTGATAAAATTTTGCATCCTTTATTAAATTATAAAATAAAATTTTAAATTTAAATTCTTCTTCAAAATATATTACTACAATTAGAATGAGATCAATATTCACATGTGTCATAATAATGTATCATAATATTATTGGTCTAAATATAAGTTATTTTAAATACACGTGTTCAAATTATTAATCGCTATTAAATTTTTTTCTTTTTTTTTGGTTTTAAATTTTATAAAAAAAATTATGTCCTTCTAAACTATAAGGACTTGAACAGTAATATTTTTTAATATAAATTTTTTTTTTCACAAAAGAACAAAACATAACTTTTTTAGTACTTACCAAACATGGTGGATTTTGTTTTTGTTTTTTTTTTTAATTTCAATTGTCAATTAAAGAAATTAAAATAAAGAATAAGAATATCTTTGGCTCAAATTGTTAAAAAGTTAGTTTTGCTAAAATAAATTAGAAAGAAACGTTGATTTTTTTAGTTTGTTAAACTTTTTTATTTTAAAAAAAAAGGGTTATAGGTGATAATTTATTGTTCATCTAGAATTATTTTCAGATTAAATGAAAATACCATATTTAAATTTTAAATTTCTTACCTTTTTTTTATTCAAATACTTTTATTTTGTAAGAAATTTGTTTTTATTCTATTTAATATTTTATTAAATTAAAAATAATTTCAAAAAAATCATATATAAATTATTTATGCCATTATAAAAAGTAAATTTTTTTAATATCAACTTACTGGTAGTTTCGGAAGTGCTAAATAACTATACTTTTTTACTTTTTACAAAAATATGTATAGAAAAATAGATATCTGATGTGACTCAAAAAAAGATAATTAAGTATATTTAAATTAAGTGTATCTAAAAAAAAAAACAAATAACTCCAAATCATTTTCAAAAAATGAAACCAAATAAAATTGAAAGCTGAGAAGATGAAAGGCTAAGAAGTTGGGCCCGTTGTAGACCAAAAAAAAATTCCTCAAAAAACAATTGTGAGGGATTGGCTGAGAAGTTGAAAGGCTGTGTCAAGACCATCAAGTTGAAAGGCTGTGATCTTCAAGACCATCAAACTTCCTCTGCTCTTCCTCTGGTGTTCTTACTGTTGCAACCCACGGCTGAGGGACCAGCTCTTTCTTCCACAATCTGACTGGAAGAGGCTCTCACGGTACCCTTTCATTCTGCTTGTTCATTGTTCAATGTAGAGTTTTTTGGTTTATCGACATGTACAATGAATCTGCAATTTTGTTTTTTCATTCTGCTTGATATCTATTTCATTCTACTTGTAGAGTTTGTATATTCATTGTTCACCATTCTGCTTGTTCACCACCTGAAGTCACACCTTTGATCATTGATGATATGTGTGGTGTTAGTGTAGTGAGGGATGAACCCTCTGCTTGTTCACCACCTGAACTTTTGCTTTTGTGAACTTTTGTGAACCCTCTGCAATGATAATTTATATATTTATAGAAACACATTGAAGATGTGTAATGAAAATTTCAAGATATTAATATAAGTCTGATGCTCTGTTTTTGTTTTTCTTTTGGCTGGAGAAGCCAGCGGTTTGTTTTGTTTTTATATATATACATATATATATATATGATTAATTTTACATGAAATGCCTGTAGGGGGGGGGGGAGGGAGAAATAAAACTCCCAAGAAACTGATACTATCCGGTAAAAACCGTGCTTTTTGCATTTGATGGAAAAACATAATCGCCTCAATACCAAATCCGTGTTGCCCATAACCCATAATCATAGAATTCCAACTAACATCACACGCCAAAGGTAACCCCATGTAAACACGCCTAGCATTATCGAAACTACTTGATTTTATGAACATAGAAATGGATGAATTTCCTATATGAATATTTCTCAAAACCTCTTTTAAGGACTTGAGAATAGACTGTTTCTCTCACGAAAACATTGCGAGATCGTGTATGTACCAAAGCACTAGTAAATGAATGTGAAGTTGGTTGGACTCGCCAACAACATTTCTTTAAACACATCCAAGCATGTTAACTTGAAATGCTGTAAGTTTTATAATGCTCAAAACGAAAACTCGTTTCTTTGAATCGACTTCTATCAAATTGAGTTTGATTGAAATTTTACAATTTAAAGGTATACTCTATTCTTTGAATGTTTAAACTTACAATTTATTTCAAAAGCGGACTTTTTGCTACTCAAATTTATTCATGGGTGGAGTTGTTACTTGGGAAACAACTAATAAATGGGAATAATGAATATAAAAACTAGAATTAGAAAATATTTAAGAACCTTAAAATATCACTCTTAAATTTACATCTAATGTCAATTGTTTATTATTGAGGTCTTGTTTGAAAAATTGACTATTTTAGTTGATTTTTTTTTAACTTTTTAACTATTTTAGCTTGACTAAAATAGTTGTTTTAAGAAACTGATTGGTTTTTTTTTATAGTTGATTTGATGATTATGAGAAAAAAATAAAATAATTATGAATTACATGTGATATTTTGTCTTATTAGTTATTTTAACTTATTTTATCTTTTAGTAAACTCTTTTAATCCAAGCCTTTTCCAAACAAAGACTAGAATCAACCAATTCAAACCCAATCCCCTATCATGTCAAGATAATATTTGAATAAATCATAAATACACCCTTAAAATTTGTTTAAAATCTGATTATTTTTTATAATTTAAATAACTATTAATACCTCTTTATTAGAATTTTTTATTTAACAAAGTTAATTAAAAAAATAAGATTAATAATTGCTCTCCTTCATAATAATAAAATTACCTAACTTATTAATTGAATCGTATTTTTAACATGATTAAATACTATTAATTGACTTGATGATTTATTAATAAAATGGCTGATTTGTTATGAAATTATAAACCTTAGGAGATGGAATGGAATTTTCAAAACTACAGAAAATGATTTGTATTTTAATCAAGTCTTTTACCTAAATGATACCAAATGGGGACAACCTTGGCAAGTCGTTCAACGAGTGCAACATAGGGGTGTCTTTGATGTACCGAGGTAGGTGACGGAGAATCATTACATGAACCAGAAAAAAACGATGTGTTCCAACAAGAAAATATTACCAATGTTGTTCCAATTGACATCGGCCCTAATGTTCAATGTTATAGAGATGGTGTTGAAGCAGAAGTTGTTACAAGGGTTAGGTCATCTGATGAAACAATGATAGAGAATAGAGCTAATAAACAAAATGAAGAGTGTGACGAACCTGATGTGGATTACGATATGGATCTTGATGTAGACTAGGATTTGTAGTTATTTTGCACTTTCTATATGAACATTGTTCTTAATTAATGTATTTGAATTTCGTTGTGGGGTTCATCCACTGTTATGTAGGTTTATCATTGATTGGTCATATTGTGTGTCTGATGGCTTTGTAATTAATTTGTTCTATGATAAGTAAATGGTAAAAACAAAAATCATCCATATCACTCTAGCCATATTTCAATGGTTTAGAGCCTATATGACATATCCACTTGTTGAGATTGTTGTTGCTTTATGCTTTATGTATAGAAATATATAATTATCTTTTCTTTACATCTAATGTTCAATTATGCGTATCCACCAAAAAAATGTTCAATTATGCTTTATAGTTGGGCAAAATGGACGCTACAAAAAAGCAATTGACCAAACCAAGTACCGCAACTAAGAAGGTAACGAACTATGAGAAACAAAGAATGAAGAATATTAATAAAAACCGTGAGAGAATGAATGCTCTAGGAGTGAAGAATATAACAACTTGTTTGAAGGCTACGGTTCAACATAAGAAATTGAGGAAGGAAAAACAAATACCAATTGAGGAAAATGACGATGATTATCGACCGTCAGAGGCTGAAGATGGCAGTGACACTGAATCCTATGATTCGTTTGAGCATGAGGTACTATACATTTATGCATTGTGAAATATATTCTTTCTTGTCACTTTCAATTCATACACACATAGACATGTATATGTTTGTACATATATTCATATTTTATTATGTTATTCAGCTGTTAGAGATACCATCGAGAGCCCGTTCACAATCTCATCATGAGGCATTGACCCACGCATTAGAAGAGGGGGATACCTCTTCACGTCCTAAGATGACTAGCAATCCGCTACCACCTCTCAATGTGGAGCCTCAACTTGAGGTGACTGCTGGTAATACTATTGGTAAGACACACTCTTTATTTACATTGATTTGAGATCTTAATTAAATTTGTTCACATACTATTTAAATATTATGGCTTCACAATATCAGCTGCTAAGCGTGCTCGTGGCCCGACTCGAGGCAAAGAGGTTCAAGGCCTTGTTGATAGAGATGGAAAGCTTAGTGTGCCTATCCCTCCAGAATTTCGTGCACCGGTAGGGGACTATGCCTCAAAACTAGCCTCAAAGATTGGTGTAGAAGTGCGAACTCGTTTACCAGATCCAAGTGTTCGTAGGTGGAAGTATGTTGATGCCTCCGTTAAGGAGGCGATGTTTCAACGCTTGAATGTAAGTTCGTTGTCTACTTATAGGAGATTTTACTCATTTTTATAATAGGTTAGAAATCTTAATTATTTATTGTAATTATTTTATTTTTTTATAAGAATTATCTATGACTTATCTATTTTTTGCAGGATCAATTTGATTTACAAGGAGACCCTGTTGATATAGAGAAGGCAATGAACACAAAATTTGGTCGGAGATTGAGTAACCATACCTATAGGCTGCACAAACAATTCATGGAGCTGAAGGAGGCTAAAGGGGAGGAGTACGCAAGAAACCACCCACCGAAGAATGTCGATCCTACCAAGTGGATAGATCTTATTGATAAAAAGTGGAACACTAAAGAATTTCTGGTAACATTTTCATCTTTTTTATTATATTAGCGAAGAAAGAATTTGATTAGAATAGGGAGAGATTCTAAAACAACTAGAAAGAACACAATCAATTTGCTGTGAAATTCCATATGTATTCTTTTCCCTTTATCTTCTAGGCATGTAAGTGGAACATAATAAAAACCAAATAAGTGGAAAAATGAGAAAGGGAAACTATTAAACATGGATTGGAAGGCTCGCATAATAGGAGATTAATTTATGGTTCCTTAAAGTGCATCTTTCACATCATAGAATAAAGAACTAAGATTTCAGTTTCTATGATTGTATTAATTTTCTGGTTGTTCTTGGGTTTGGTCTGAAGTTTTATGATAATGGTAAGCAAAACTTTAGATTTGATAGAGTTGCGGAAGAAAGAAAGGGTTATGAGTTTGGTATCAGTAATTGTTCCATATCTTGTGAAATGTAAATGGATTTTTTCACAATCTATCTTGCCCATGCTTATATACCCCCTATTTGTGAACGGTGTAAATTACTCGTTTTTCTTTTTTCACCCAGAAAAACCATCTTATGATGAAATCTCAATAAGTCCTCTAATCTATTTTTCACAGAATTGAATGAAACTAGTGAATAATTTGAAATATCTTTTAAGTTGAAATGATATATAGGAAAATGATAGAGAGGAATAATGCAATTTCTGTATTATCAACCATTAAATTTGTTTTACTAGTGATACATTTCATTGTTATATTGGTTCATTATTCCTTACAGGAACAATCAAAAGCCAGCATATTTGTCTTACTAATAATACATTTCATTGTTATATTGGTCATTCTTCCTTATAGGAACAATCAAAGGCCAACATCGCGAACAGAGAAAGGATGTATACAAAACATAGGTGTGGTTCTAGGTCAATCCCTGTTAGAGTAGAAAAACTGGTACGTATCCTTGCACTTTCAGAATTATATTAGATTCTTAGTTTTATTTATTGACTATTTGGTCTATCGAATTAGGCACGAGAAAAGAAGATGCTACCTGATCTAGCAGAGTTGTACAAGAAAACTCACTATAATGAGAAAACACATGAGTGGATCTCATCTCAAGCTCAGTGTAATTATGTGAGTATATATTGCAATTTTTATTAACAAAATTTTAGAATACTATTTGTTATAATCTTATTTAATTTTCTAATAATTATTTAATTTTTTTTATATTTGATAGGAAAATATGATACAGACACAGGCTGATCACCTCTCAGAGCCGGGATCAACCCCTTTGACTGCAGAAGAGCTATCAATCAAAGTCCTAAAGCCAAGGTCTGGCTATGTGAAGGGACTTGGCATGAGACCTTCATCCTCTATTAGGAGAGCCACTACCATATATGCTGAAACAAATGATTATGTGAAGCGCCTTGAGATGCAAATAGAGACACAAAAGGAACAAATACAAATGCAAAACAATAAAATAGAAGATCTTGAAGAGGGTAAGAAGAAGCAAGGGGAGATAATGGCTGATGTTGTCAACTTTTTGAGGACCAAAGGATTCACTGGACACTTTGGAAGTGGAGGGGACTCATCCACAAGTGGACATACTTCTTGGTAAAGTATATTAACTTTAATATAACAAATTTTATAAAAGAATACATGTTTGAAGAATTAGGAAGTAATGGAAACATGCATATGACATCCAATTTGTACAAGTGCACATGATGTATAAATTGTGAATTAGTCTAAAAAATATATTTTTTTCTCTATACTTAAAGCTTGAAAAAAGGCCGTCGAAATGCTAAATTATCACACAATTACAAATTTGTACAAGAACCAATAGAAACACCTTAGGAGGGACCAATATAAGTTGTATGAACTTACGGCACCTTAATGGGATGCACCATTTGTGAATTAGCCTTAAAATTAATTTTTTGTTCTCATAATCCAAAAAAAAGTCTGTTACAGGGATAAATTATATAATTGATCTAATTGTAAATTGATGAGTTACTAATGTTTTTAATCTTTTGTATAATTGATTAATTATTAAAACTTTTAATTTATTTTTTTGCAGATTGGATTGGGGTGGCATTTTTGATGTGCAACAATGATGTAATTTGTTTGAATGTTCATTTTTGTTTGATAAGGATACACATACTTTTTGGAGTTACACTAGTTATTGTTGGATTTTTGGTGGAATTGAACAAGTTATAACTTTTGGATATTTTGTGGATATTTCACTATTTTATTATATCAGGATGAAATTATTTGTAATGATGAATGGATATTTTCATTTTGTTAATTCGTAAATGTGTTTATAATAGGTTAGGTTAAGTTGTGATGGAATTGTTATATTCAACAGGTTTCAACATGAACATGGTCATATTTGTTGAACTAAAATTTAGATTTTGATTAAATAGGTATATAATGTGGAAAAAAATATTATGAAATTATTGACAAAATTTTTCATCCCTAAAGAAGGTTTTTTTGTCTCTTATTTGGCTTAGGTGGATGATTAATTTTGTCATAAATTCTTTATTTCGTCGCTAAATGAATTTGTCATGACAAAAAATATTGTCACATTTTGTCACTATTACCCTCAATGTGACTTAATTTTTTTGACATTATTTCATCATTTTTAATGATGAATTTGTTTTTATCTCTATTGGTAGCTTCTTTGACAAAAAAATTTCGTCTTCGTTTATATTAAACGTGACAAAATTATTTTGTCTCCATTTCTTATATTTATGACAAAATACTTTTGTCTCTAATTTCTCATTTAATGACAAAATATTTTGTCGCTAATTACTTATAAGTATGTTCCCAATAGAGTGTATTGGAGACAAAAAAAATTCGTCACAAATTTATCATTTTTAATGATGAATTTGTTTTTGTCTCTATTGGTAGCTTCTTTGACAAATTTTTTTTGTCTTCGTTTATATTAAACGTGACAAAATTATTTCGTCTCTATTTCTTATATTTATAACAAAATACTTTTGTCTCTAATTTCTTCTTTAATGACAAAATATTTTGTCGCTAATTACTTGCAAGTATGTTCCCAACAGAGTGTATTGGAGACAAAAAAATTCGTCACAAATTTATCATTTTTAATGATGAATTTTTTTTTCTCTATTGGTAGCTTCTTTGACAAAAAATTTTCATCTTCGTTTATATTAAACGTGACAAAATTATTTCGTCTCTATTTCTTATATTTATGACGAAATACTTTTGTCTCTAATTTCTTCTTTAATGACAAAATATTTTGTCGCTAATTACTTACAAGTATGTTCCTAACAAAGTGTATTGGAGACAAAAAAATTCGTCACAAATTTATCATTTTCAATGACGAAATTTTTTTTTCGTCTCTAAGACCCTTTAGCGACGACCCTTTGGAGACAAAACGGGTGACGAAAAATGTTTGTCGTAATTAGTTTGGGTGACGAAATATATACATTTTGGGACAAATTTGTTTCGTCTTTAAATCTCAAATTTGTTGTAGTGCTCAGCAACATGGGCCTGGACTTGATTCTTAGCTCTGAGAATGTCCATGGATTCCCTCAGTGCTCCTGCCATCTCGCGGGCTAAGGCGCCCATGGCCTGCTGACCTACTAGCTCGGCCACATTGGCCTGACCAACACTTTCCTCTTGCGCCGGAATCTCATCCGGTATAAGCATCTCCTGCCTCCTAGGCCTACCTCGCCTACCACCACGTCCTCGTCCTGACATCCTAATAAAGGTAACGAAGAACATTAGCACATTCAATAATGTGCCGAAGCTATAACACTCGTGTCCTATTGCATGGACAACTGTAATTCACTCCACGTAAGTACATAATCACATAAGCACTTACGAATTTCATTTTCGGATAATGACCGTCCCCTGGCGTTACTAGAGTTCCGGTTAGAAACAACATTGATCAAGTGCTTTTCCAACAAGACTCACAGAAACCCAAGGATCCAATCAACATTATAGAAACTAAATCCCATACCCAAGTAGTCACATAAGCATGTTATCACATAAGTACATAACATTACATCTAAGTCTCTAACAAGCGAGACAAACCCATTGTGATACTAATCACTTCCCACGTACCCAAAGTATTCAAACCTGGTACGCTCTGATACCAAGTTGTAACGCCCTCAAAATAAACCCATAAACAAACATTCATGATACAAGAAAGAGATATCATATTTCATAAATCAGAGTATTCTTACAGAAGGTATTACATGTTGACAACAAAAGTAAATGACCTACGGGCTTACAACTTTCTAAGCCAACACTTGGTTACAAAAAGGAGAGTACTAACTCTACACAAAATAAGCCCTTGACTTGATATACATGTAATACAAAAAGTAATCAAAAGGGTCTCTCAGCAACCAAGCCTCCCAAGCTATGCCCTTGGAGGTGGCATGTCACCTGCACCTGAAAATGATGTTCCATATAGGGTGAGCCAACACCCAGTAGAGATTTGCTAAATATAATATGAGCAATAACTAAAACATTAGCATTTGATAAATGTTTAACTCATATATACCAACATATATCACATTCCAGTTTCATGACAAAATGTCCATGTTCATTTTACTTTCCTTTACTTAACAATTCGATTTATAATACATGGCTCAGAACCTAGCCAAACAATTCCCATGAGACTACGACTCATGTTAAAAACCTTTCTACTTCAAATGAGATAACAACTCATAACAAACACTTCCATACTTCACAATAGATATACATATTTGCTATATCAATATCATATTAAAACACTTCCATACTTCACAATAGATACACATTTTTGTGTTATATCAATGGAGTCCATCTCCTATCTTCCCAAATAATATCCGATTTAGGAGTCCATCCCCTATCTCCTTCTAAACCGTGGAGTACATCCCCTATCTCCTCCCGCACAACACAATGTATATAAACACATATCATATACATGATCAATCAATACATAAATTTGATGTATTATTCCAGCCGTCACATTCAATGACTTATTCAATCGATTAGTTTTAATTTACCTAATCATCATGCAGTGTCTACAACAATCAAGACTATCCTCCACCGATAGCCCAAAGCAATTATTTCTAAACAGATAATAAATGCGTCAAACAGAAAAATTATCAACAATTTTCAAGGGGAGTGATTAATAATTCAAACTCCACCATTCTATCTCATAATGAGCCAATTTCATCATTTCCAACTCAATTTCATATTTCCATGACTTTCCAAATTAATTATACAAATTAATTTATAACAACAAATTAGGGCTTTTTCCCTTTTTCTCAATATTGACCCAAAGGCTCAAAATATCCTCAATAACATCAATACCCTCATTTTTATGACCCAAAATACACAAGTGTGGATCAAAATAACAAAACCCCTCTTTATAACTTTTGAAACCCTAACACTCAAAATTACCTAACATCAACATTAAATCAAAATAACTAAAAGCTTATGTCAAAGATCATATACATGAGTAGTTATCCCTACCTCAAGAGATGAGACCCAATGGAAAAGATGAAGAATTTCGAAGGTGCTCCAAATCCTAAGATTTTCGAATCAAAATGTAGCCCAAGCCAAGCTCCACACTTTTTACAAAGACACTAAGGTAGGAGATCACTCAAACTAGATCAAACCCTAGAGAGAAGTTGAAGTTTAGAGTGAGGAGCTCTCCAATGGAGGTTTTGAAAAGTTAGAGAGAGAGAAGAGGTCGAAAAAGTGATCCAAAAAGTCGAAATTCGGACTGATATTCTGCACTTCACGCTCGAGCATGGAACGCTCCGCTCGAGCGTCAGACACAGACTCACGCTCGAGCGTCAAAAGCGCCGCTCGAGCGCCGGATGCACACTTCCAGAAGTTTTGTAGACCATGGTCCCCGCTTGAGCGTCCGAATCCCAGCTCGAGCGGAGGAACAAAATCAAACGAGCCCGCTCGAGCGTCAAGGATAAAAAAACAATGATGTTCATAATAATGAAAAGTTTTGGTGGAGTGGTTTGGAGTTTTGGAGTGAGGGAGAAGAAGAACATAAAACAATTGAAAATTGAGGAAGAAGATGAAGAATCTATATTTGTAATTAGGGTGTATCATGAAAAAAAATAATATTTTATTTTGGAGTTTAATATGTATTGTTCTTGTTAATAAATTTACATTAGGGTGTAATAAGAATTAAAATTACAAAATTTTAATTGGGCATATTTAATAATTTTTTTAGATATAAATAGAATATCCCAGAATTTAATTATCCATATTAAAATGTGATAGGATTCAATAGTAATATTGGAAATAAAATAGAACTTATTGGCTTCAATGTGATAATAAAAGCCGAGCCTGACTTATTTGGGATTTTAAAGTCACTTGAAATTGAAAACTTCAAACATAATCACAAAAAAAATAAAGAAATAAAGAAATAAATAAATTCTATATATAATTATTAAAATTATACGTTTAGTTTATTTACAAAAATCAAGACATGTTGAAAAATCATTGCAATAACTAAAATTAAATAAAAATATGATCTTCATGCTTTATGATCTAAAAAAACTTAAATTATCAAAAAAATACTTGAAATTAACAGATTAAGGTTAATCAGTGTTTTGACATAAACCTAAATATGACATGACTTGATAGCTTGATATAATTAGTTACATATTTTAATATTATTGTCATGATTTGTTTAAGGTGAAGCACTAATAGATCTTAAATAGTAATCTTATGAACTGTTTAATCTTCTATTTTTTCTTATGGGCTCGAAGATTTTATTTTAGTATGAATTCTATAAAAGGGTATGTATTGAAAGACAAATATGAATTTTCTCGTAACGTTGAAATATGAGTGACACTTCCTGCCCTATTGCAAGTGATGCCCATCAACTCGCAGTGATTTGTTGAATAAAACTTTCCCCACCAATTGCTATCATGTAGAGCTTTCGCTTCTATAGTTGATGACGATGATTTTGCAGATGCCGAGTTTAACAAACTAGTATTAATAACTGTCATGCATACTGCTAATAAAATGAGGAACAAGTTGTGCCATTTTTACTCATAATTGAGGTATGTATGTATGTATGGATTCTGTTCTGGAAGCTCTAAAATAACGAGAGCATGAATGCAATAAAGCAAGGCATCCTCAGATCAAAGAGGGCTTTTAAGAAAATTGGTATTGATAAAAAAAAAGAAAAAAAGAAAAAAGAAAAAAAAGATTCAATCCATTGTTGTCTTCCTTGTAACTTCCTCAAACGTTGTTGTAATGACTTGGAAATGGACTTTCACGTCTGCATAGACTTTGACTTGTCACAAGAAAGAATGGAAGAAAAAAAAGTGCATAATTATTAAAGGGTAATTACACTGGACTCCTTTAAGATTTTTTAGTTTATGTGACACTTTGTCTCATTTTCATCAAATATTCTTTAATTATATAAATGAAAAAAAATAATATTATTATATCTTTTATATTGAAATATACCGTTTAGATTGTGTGTCGTTGTGTTTTCATATCATTTGTATTAGTTTGGCCTTCTTTATTTATTTATTTATTTTTATCGGCAAAGAAAAATTTCATTTAACAGCAAGAAATTAAAAGTACAAGAAGATGAAATGAATCGAGAGAGATTCGGAAGTATAAAAATACCCCTACTACTGCTACTCGCAATCATACAACCAATCCCTAAGTCTCTCGATTTTTTTTTTTTTTTTTTTTAAAGTTAAGAAGAACTTAACTGAAAAAAAATTTTTTAAATACATGAATCACCACACATCCAACCCACCAAATCACCGAAACCAAACTAAATAAACTAAACTAAACTAAGGACCCATCTAATCAACAAACACGCCTCTGCCAAGGCCCACCAGCAACTTTGAAAACAAAATCATACACCTATGTTGCTACACCCGACGCCTGACACTAGTAAACGATGCCCATACCCACGCCTGCTACACGCCAACTGCACGCTCCGCTGCTCCACACCTGCTGCACTTTGGCCGGAAAACTCCATAGCCACCCGCTGATGATATCCTTACTAAAAGAGAGATTTATGTAACCTTACTAAAAGAGAGATTTATGTAATTATATCAAAATTTTTGGACGTACTATATTTTCTCTTAACCTCAAGGGAGGGGGAGTGTAATTTACCCTTTTTAAAATTATAAACTAAATTTACTTACAAAAATTAAGACATGAAAATTTAATTACAAGAACTAAAAAAATGATCTTTTTGCTTTATGATTTACAAAAATCTAGATTACCAAAATATATATATATATATATATAAAAATTAGCCAAATGTTAAGAAATAAAAATAAAAAATCATAAAATTAGCAAGTTAATTTTGACCCTTTTTCGACATGAACCTACATGTGATACGATCTAATAACTTTGATATTTAAGTACAAATTTTAATATTATTTTCACTAAGGTTATCATGATATTTTCTAATTTTTTTTATGTAACTCCATCTATTCAAATAAAAAATTCATGTAAAATAAAAATGAGATTAGACGGTTTCCGGTTTGTAATTAGACTGGACAGATTATCTGGCCCCATGGGCCCCTTTTGGATCCCGTTTTGATAATTTGAATCATTCACATTTTAGAGTTCGTCGAATACATTATCCTTGCAAAAAATTAAGTCGATCGGATAATGAAAAACATGTGTTCAATTCAATTTTGAATGAACCGTTTATTTTCTCACCGTCCATTTTTTTATTATTATATAAAATGATCCAAACACATGGTTGTTGTTATTCGATCGACTTGATTTTTTACAAGAATAATAGACTCGTCGAATCTTAAAATGTGAACAGTTCAGATTATCAAAATGAGACCCAGAAATGCACACCTCCACCGATGGAGAACCGGAGAGAAGCCATGGCCAATAAGAATTTAAGGGTATTGTATATTTATTTATTTAAGATGTGTACTTTTTGTTATCTATTTTAGAGTCAACTTAGTAAAAATAATAATAATAATGGGGTATAATTTCTTAAATTAGGAAAATGCAATTAAGTTAAAAATTAAATATTTTATGAATAATTTTATTTGCTATAGATTTATTTCATAAAATTTAACTAGTCAGAAAATATGTAACTTAGTATTTTTAACTAAGAGTGAGTTTTGTGGTCATGACTTGTAACTACCAACTTTTACATTTGCATTGATTCGGGACTTTTTTTTAAGAGTGAGTTTTTGTGGTTAGGACTTGAAGCAGACTTTCACATTTGCATTGATTTGAACCTCTTTATATATATATATATATAGGGTATTTTGGATCAATTTATACACATTAAATTAAGTTCTTATAGTCCAAACAAACCTTAATCCTTATAATCCGCGACTTTAAGAGTTTTGTTGGCAAAAAGAATCGAACCTAAGACCTTAAAAGAAATAAACCCAAAAAAAAAAAACATGTGTGTTATGGATGATTGATATGACTCTCTTCTTGACCAAGTCTCCATTCTATTTTATTCTATTCTCGCTTCATTGGCCCCACCTAACTTATTTTGTACTTTTAAGTCTCTCGAAATTGAGCCCTTATATATAATCAATAAAAAATAAAAAATTTGCATAATTATTAATATTATACACTAAATTTACTTACAAAAATCCATTAAAACTTAAAAGGAGCCTAATACAATTATGTCAAATTTGTGGGACATACTATTTTTTTTTCTAAACTTAAGGAGATGTCAGTATAATTTACCCAAATAAAAAATAAAACATGAGATGGAAGGAGTTCAAGGATATTTCTAGTAATAATTATGGTTGCCCGGAGAGAGAGAGAAGAGCGCGAGCAGGGCTTCTCTCTCTAGAGATTTTCGGTGGTGCTCTGGCGACCTCCTTTACATTTTGAAAATCTTGATTTACACCCCTTGAGTATAGATCTACACTTTTAGATTGTAGATAAATTTTTTATGTCTGAAATAAGGATTTTGAATTTTTCTTCCCCGATTTCAATATAGATTTTTTGGATTTTCAACACCCATAATAATTTCCTCTTCTCTCAAGCTTTCTCTTATACCATTGTGGGTATTCTTCCTCTTCAACTCTAGTTTCTGGCGGTGCCTGAAGTTTGATGGTGGCGGTGGCAAAGTTGGACAACAGTGATGGGGACGACGACAATAGCAGGTGTTGATATAGGTCTTGCTTAGTTTGATGCAGATCTTGCTTTCCAAACCACATTTATGAGAAGATCGGTAATTTTTCCTGAATTGTAGCTGATTTTTTGACAAATTTATTTTTGTTCTTTGTCGCTTGTTGTTTGTTTGACCCCTTTAAAATCTTCTTGTTTTTGTTATAATCTTATATGTTGTCTGTTTTATTTTAATATAACTCTTTTTCTTGGTCCTCAAAAAAGAAGAAGGAAAAAAAAGGGAGGACATTTCTAAGAATCTGCAACAAAGCAATATAGGTGCAAGTATGTGTTTATCAAATCTATTAAAAGAAGTTATAAAACCACCAATCTCTTATAACCCTCTAGTTATTGAGACTCGGTTATAGCTATATATAGTTCTATGTTGCCTCGTTTGAAAATTTGTTATTTTAGTTAATTTTTTGATTTTTTATAAAAAGTTATACAAAAAAATCGAAAGAGTGATGTAATAACTTGTATTGACAAACGGAACATGTTTGTGACCTCTAAAAAACTCTCACACTTCTACCTGCTATGATATATCCGGATAGGTGTCAACTTTTGATTGGTTATACGCCTAATGATCAAGGGATCAATTCCCTAGTCATATCATTGTGAGTGAATATTGTTAGGCAAAATCTTCACTGTATTTAAAAGATTTAAATTCTATTGTGTATAAAACAACAATTAGAATTAAAGAAATGAAGAAAAGGAGAGAATATATTTGATTACAAAAATCAAACTCGAAATAAAAATAAATAAATAAATAACATATTTTATTTTGTTACAAAAACAAAATTAAAATCTGATTAAATAAACAAATTAAAAACAGAATTAAATTAAACAACTTACTTGGTGAATTTCTTTGAATAACTTTTCTGATCAAGTCCAGTGTTTAACACTGTGTCCTTAAGACAGATTCGTCCTCTCCACGGTGCTTTCAGAATTTGGACGTCTATCTCCCAGGATGAAATGATCTTTTACAAACAATAGCAGCACTACAAATTGTTTGCCTTACGAACACACTAAGTGTTTACATTCTTTCTTTCAGAATAAAAATGCAGCAAAATGCAGAGAGAATTATAGAGAGGATGGAGTACGAAAAATTGGAGTGAAAAATCCAAATGGGAGGCTAGTCTATTTATAGATGTAAAGGTGGCTCTTGATTTTGAATTGAACAGGTATGAAACCTATTGGGTTTAAATTCAAACAGATTTGAATCTGTTGGGTTAACCATTCAAACAGATAAAAAACGGGAAGGGCTCTGTTTGGATGAACATTAAATGCAAACCAATTTAATTCTGGGAAGGGCCCTGTTTGGTTGAACAGGAAAAACCGGACCAGTTTAATTCTGTTTGAAAACGGGAAGGGCCCTGTTTTGATGAACAAAAAATCCAAATCAGTTTATTTGAATTAAATTCAAATGTTTTTGGCCCAAAAAAGATTAGTATTGGGCCGAACAAGCCTAACCCAACCTCACACCCGCGCCCAAGCCGACCGGACCGATGGCGGCGGCGGTGCGTGTGTGGTGATTTTTGGGTCCAATGGGTCTAGCCCATTTTGCCCATAACTTCTCCCTCTAAAACACTTGGGTACCCTTTGGGGCACACCCCAAATATCAAACCCATGCCTTATAAACCCTTTCAAAACCTCCCACCAAATCAATGTGGGACAAGTCTTATTCAAACCTTTAAGGAATTTCCATCAAAAACTCCATTTCCATGGAGCATACTTTGGCTTCAATTTCCCATTCACTCGGTAATGGTTTTGAGCAACCAAATATACCACGTGAATCACAACGCGGCATAGAACGCGTTACCACTTTGACCCGTGTAAATCGATGCACGGGGCCCACCTAAAAATTAGACCAAACTTAGGAAAAAATTCTGGTTTTACCCAGATTTTTATAACCATTTCCAACAAATTTATGGGTCAAATAGCATTACTCTTGACAAACAAGGCACTACAAAAAATTAAGGTTTTAGAGACCAAAATTTAGGGATAAAATTATTTTTTAGGAGCCAAATAATTTTGTTGCAAAAAGTGTCGTTATTATCTTGTCCCTAAAAGTCTATTTATTGGTAACATTTTCAAAATTTTGTCACTAAAAACCTTGTTTTTAATTTTTCGGAATGACTTTTTAGTGACTATCTTCATGACAATGGAAATTTGTCACTAAATGTCTTTTGCAACAAAATTTTGACTTTTAAAAATCAAAATATTTGGTTTCTAGAACTCTTATATGTTGTAGTGAGGACTTGTAGCTACAGAAGAATGACTTGATTACATAAAAGCACAAATTCGAGGGAAGCGAATTGGAAGAGGTAATTACAGTATGATAAGCATGAGACTCAATCCATTATTGCCTTCCTCAAACGCAGTAGTCATAACTTAGAACAATGGACTTTTACATTTGCATTGGCTTTAACTTCGATTTGGATTTGTCCCAAGAAAAAAGAAAAGAAAAGAAAAGAAAAATAAGTGCATAACGCGTTATTCTGTTCTATTCTATTCTATATTGACTTTACTATGATTAGGACTTCTGTTGAAATTGAAACCTTCATATATAATCACAAAAAATAATAATAATAAATTTACATATATAATTATTAAAATTATACACTCACTTTATTTACAAAAATCAAGACATAAAAAATCATGAACTAAAAATAAATAAAAATATGTCTTTCTTGCTTTATGATTTACCAAAAAAAAAAAAAAAAAAAGAAAAAGAAAAAACCTAGATTACCCAAAAATAAAAAATAATTGAAGAAAAGAAGTGCATAACACGGTATACTTTTGATCTAAGTAAAATTATGTTATTATATTAAAAATCATAAACCACAGTGAGAAAATTACTATTAAGTTTTATTGTGTTTTGAAAATTACTATTCTGTTATATCAAATTTCAATATTAATAAATAATTGATTAATCTCATAGTTATGTTTTTGTTTATAAAAATTTCATTAATAATTTTAATTAATTAAAAATTTATAAAAAAAATATATTTTTAATTATTGAAATTAAATGAATTTTCATAAACAAAAAATAACTATGAGATTAATCAATTATCTCATCCATTGAGAAATATACGGATTGGTCATAATATTATTTGATTTTGTTCAATTATGTCATCCATTATTTGATTTTGTTCAAAAAAATTAAATTTGGGGTTTTTATTGATAAATACCATTTAGGAGTGTTCTAACCCAAGAAATCTATGAAGGAAATTTATAACCCACTTATTCTCATGTATTTATAATTTTATTCCATAAGGTCTTTTTTCTTGATTTATACTATTTTCTTAAACTTTTATGCCCTTATATTTAATGTTGATATATATTACACACAAAAAAATAAACATGGATAGTGATTGTCATTACGTTTTGGTAGTTCTCATGCATCAGGATGTTGACTGTCATTGTATTCATATTAATTTGAAATGAAAATTTGTCATTGTGTTGTCGGTTGGTATTAATATTATGAAAAATGCTGGGGATACTAACAATCTGCGTAACACACTCACAAGTTGATGTGGGTCCCATACCAAGTGATGGTTAATCTTATCAAAATGTGTGAGTGTGTTAGTAAGATTGTTAGTAAATGTATATATATCCCTAGCATTATTGTAATATTATTCACACACCCATATAATATTGAATAGTAAATACGTTTTCACTGTGTTCATTACCATAATGTGAATATTCACACTTTTGTTAGCAAACTGCCATACTCCAAAAAATGAATAGAAGCTCAATGTGAATGTTCATACAGTCCGTATTCCAAAATATCAACACCGAATCGATCTCCAAACGTGTATATATATATATGGTGAATCAAAGTTAGCAAGACAAGAAATTATACAGTATTGATCTACAAGGAATCTAATTTGTTCAAATATGTCAAAACTATTTGTACTAAACTATCTTAAATGTGGGTGCATCCAATAATTGCCAAAATGTGGTTTGTCTTAGGTAGCCAAGTTGTGATTCTGTAAATTTTGTGCTTTTCATTAATTGCACGAAGCCTGTCATGTTGGATCTGCAGTTGACACAATGCATGTCAACATTTATGCGATTAGCTGCAGGTGGGCTTTCATCTTTGACATGATATTCATCCTTTTTTTGCTTGTGTACAACGACTGTTACATGGGGCATACACATTAACACAATATGCATGCAATACAAAAAATCAACTGAGTCTGCTATTGCCTAGAATGAAAACATTGATGCGAACATTTGAAATACTGATGTGAACATTCACATATCTAAGCACAAGTGTGACCATTCACATTTTTGGGCACTGATGTGAATGTTCGCATCTATGGACAATGATGTAAATATTCACATCCGATAAAAGATTGAATGGAATGGGGGTGGATTATGCATTTGTGCTGGCATTAGCACAAATTTATTTGGTATGTATGTTCACATTCAGACCACAAGAGCGGAGAATTGCATTTTTTTTTTTTTTGTGACAAGGGCAGTGTTGAGAACATCCGCACCATTGATGTGAACATTCACAGGGTTGTTAACATCAACATTGAAATATAGCTTACAATACTAATGTTAACATCAATAGTGGAGATGTGAATATTCACATGAATGTGGATATGAAAACAAAAGTAAAAGCGAAATTAATTAAGGTGTGAATGTTCACATAGGCCACTGAGACAGCACCAACATATGTTAATTTCTCACATTGACAGGAACAAAATTTCACAATATAAAGGAAACATTTGCATATTATCTCAACATCAATACTTACATAACCACATTGACCAAACGCATGTGACCGTTATTTTAGCAATAAGTATAATGTGAATGTTCACACTAATATTTACATGAGTCATATTGTGAATAATGTCATAACTTCAGAAAACTCTAGTTGAGCCACAATTACAGCAAGACAAGACCATTATGTTAAAATCAAGTTGGCTTCCATAGTGTCAACATGCATAGAAACACATTGAGCAATGTGAATATTCACACTAACATTTGAGACTATGAAACTGAGAATAAAGCCGATAATCAACAAAAAACACAACAAACACCATAATGCAAATTTATAAAATAGCTAGCCTCAGAATATGAATGTTTACATTGATTGTTACTCAATAACTAGGTAAACAATTAATTTACAACATGCATACAAGAATTCATATTGAACTAAAACAGGGTTGGCAACCATAATTTTCTTCTACTCCAAGTTCGTCAATTATATAAATATATATATATATATATATATGTATGTATTTTCTTATACTTTTTTATTAGGTCAGTGAATTATCTTAATAGTTTTTTTTAGATGGGAGAATTATCTTAATATTTATTTTATATTTGTCTGTTGAGAAAAGCAACAAACCATAATTTTTTTTTTTTTTATAAATTCGGAAGAAATGTTAAAAACTCATAAATTCATCCAAAATGATATGGTAATAGAATTAGAGTCTACATCATTAGGTGTATAACAAATCAAAAAATAATACAAATTATACCACATAATTCTATCATACATCTAATAATTTATTCTAATTCTAATTTTTTAAAAATTATCAAAATACAAAACTTAAACATACTGCAATAATAGCTTGTGTCTGGCATGGACCTTTTTGAAAGTATATATATATATATATAAGAAAAATGAAAGAAGAAAAAGAGAGGACAAACAAAATACAGCAAAAAGTCTATCCTATCATTTGCTAGCACTCCTGAAATTGGTGAGCAACCAACAAAATACAGCACAAAAAGAGGACAACCCACAAATCCCATACCATTGACTTCATTCTATGTTATTTTTCTCTTTGGTTTTGGGATTTTAAGAGGTGCATATTTCACATTTGGATGAGTCTGATTCCACTTTCTTTTGGCTTATCATAAGGTAGGACAAATGTTTTTCATGTGGCTGTGTCTTCCCTCAAGGTCCTAACTTTTTGGAGTCATGTCATGTCTTTGTAATTTTGTGTTATGAAACAATTAAAAAAAATTAATAAAAAATAACGTGATAATTTTTTATTTTATTATTTTATAGTAAAAAAAAGTTACTTATCTTTTCAAAAATACTATTAATGCATCAGTTGGTGAAAATGGGCAAGAGATGAAAATTTTGATTATATGAATTTAGGGTTTGTTATGTTTGATAATATTAAATTCTTGAAGAAAAATGTTTTAGTTTTTAATTATTATATACAAATATCTTTATAAATTTAAGAATCAAACGCAACCTAAATAAGGGAATTGAAGTACTGATGACCTGGTGAAATTTGGTCATTAGTTGTTGAAGTACAAAATTCTTTTTCAAATTTGTTAAATCCTAAGGAATTATAAGAAAAAGAAGAAATTTCTCTCAAATAAACTATGTATATATTATCAAAAAATTGAATGACTTTTAAGACTTACAATTGACAGTTGCTTAATTAACATAGCAAAATTAAAGGAAATAAGAGAATGGCTAAAAATACAAATTTAAACATCGAAAATAAACATTATGAAAATCAAAATCGAAATCGGAATTAACAAATCAAAACTTTTTAAATACGAAAAAATTACAAAATTAAAGCCCAGACCGTCGGAATTCACCCAAAATCCACCAAGTCATAGATCTAAATTTTATTGACTTTTATTTTTTATTTTTTTTATGTCTCTATTAAATTTCAGGCAATTTTAAACATGTGCTGCTTGGCCTCTAATGCATCATTTCGTCTTGTTTGCCCATGTGCCTATTCTCTATATCAAATATTTTGCATCAGTGTGTTGTTTACATTTCGTAGCACTAAAAAGAAAAAATGTAAACAATAAATTACAATGGTGACAAATCATGAAAAATTTGTTCTTTTTCAATTCTACAAATAAGTTGTTACTAATATTGGGGAAAAATAGGGACGCATAAGGCTTTTTTGTTGGAAATTCTAACAGACAATTTATGTTAAAATAAATCATAAGAATGATATAATAATTTTGTTTTTTAAAATCAAAGGTCTATATTAATCTAGAGAAATGCTTTAGATCACTAATTAATGGTAGCTCTAATGATGTAGCAGTGGGTCCCATCCACTGCCACAATGTGTTTGTGCCTTGTTTTTTTTTTTTGTTTTTTTTTTTTTTTTCAATTACCACCTCACTAGTGGTGGGATTAGTGATAACAAATTAGTGGTCTATAACATTGCTCAATTTCAAAAAGAGCAAACAAAGGTATCACTTCAAAGTGTGTGGCTTTTTGCTATTGCCACCAAATGTATGGTGATGAGCCAATAAATGGGTGTCTTGCAACCCGGCCACCCAACCAAAATCAAATCAATGTAGGCCCATTTTAATACTCATTTCTAGTGGTTTGGAAGGGTTTTTGGGTACTTTTACTTGGTTCTTTTTTAAAATTAAAAAAATAAAATAAAATAATGATCTAGGTACGCTTTTCAACCATGTAGTTGGTCTTCAATTTTTAATTGAAATACTCTCAATCTCTATATTTACGATTAAGCTTTCGCGAGTTGTTGAAAGTGGCTGCGAGATGAGGAAAGGATGGTTGCAGTGGAGATTGGGAAAGGGAATGGCATTGGTGAATTGAGAAGAGTGGGGTTCCTAATGAGGAAAGGGATTGTAGGTGACGGAAGAAGGTGGCAGTTGCATGTCGAGGAGGGAGGAAAGGGGTTGCAAGGAGTGGCGGTGGTCGGATGGGAAAAGGTGGTGGTGGGTGGTGGAACCAACCGACAATGGGGAGATGCGTGGAGAGAAAAGAGAGTGGTGGCAATTTAAGAGGGGAGCAAGACAATGGGTGGCATTGGATAGGAGAGGGTTGTGTAGGGAAAGAATTTTGGGCTTAAAATTTTAGAGGTTTTGTTGATAATAGTAAATTTATGAGTTAATTATCTAAAAGTTTTATTTACAAATGTTATGATAGTTCATGTTTTATTTAAGATTTTTTAAATTAATAAGTTCTATTTAATAAAATTGATAATATTATCAATTTTTCTAATTTTTAAAACTAAGAACATTATCAATTTTGAATATTAATGTTCCAGTTAATTGTTTCAGTAACTAATGGAAAAAATGTAGAGCATGAGATTAAACGTTTTTGCACTTCTACTTATTGGTTTGATTTAACCATCCAATAAAATCAAAAAATTTATCAATTTTTTTTTTTTAAAATTTAAAACTGAAAATATTATCCATTTTTTCATTTTTTTTTTCCAGTTTTGTACATCAATGTTTCATCATCATGTTCCTTTATAGACACAAAATTTTCAGTTTTGTACAAAAAAATAATTCAGTTTTTTCAATTTTTTCAAAAAAAAGAAAAAAGTTTTTTTTTAACATAATTTTTTTTAGTTTTTTTAATTTGAAAGTTGATGTTTTAAAATTTTGAAAATCAAAATAAATGTCAAATCATCATGTTCCTTTATAAATAATAATAAATTATGAAGAATCATTATTTGAAGGACAATTTCGACTATTAAAAATTTAATGGGACTTGAAAATTCAAAAAAATCTTAGTTAGAATTTAATGGAGTATAAGTTCATAAATTAGAATTTGTGTGCAAATACTCCTAAGGATTACCATAAAAAGTTTAAAACTAATATTTAAATAGTTAAATCTGTTTATCATCAAAATAAAAATGTTTACGTTGACCATTTACAATAATTATTTATACTTATTATTTGATGTGATGTAATCTCAATAGTTAAATATTCATGTGAAATTTATTATATAATTAGGGACAGAACTAAAATTTTACTTTTGTGGTGCTAAAATATAAATGATTATGTTTTTTTATTTACAAATTGATATGAATTATCATATTCCAAAATAAGAATAAAAAATAAATTAGGACTTAATTATAACTTAACACATAACAATTAAATGGTTTTTACCTAAAATTGAAGACAAATAAATAAATATACACATCATAAAAAAGGTAAATCATACACACAAAAAAAAAAAAACTTGAAGTCTGAATTACTCACATTTATTAAGCATTTCATATCATATGGTAAAGAGTTATGCTATGGATCCCAAATAAATTATCAAATTTTTTATCAAATCTCATTTTCCTATGGTAAAGGGTTATGCTAGGGTAGGGGTCTATAGCAAAGGGGCAGGGTCAACATATGTGGGTGTTTGGGAAGTGGGTTTTTATGTAGGTTTTTTTAGTTGTAGGATATTATTGGATAAAAAAATTTTAGTGTTTGGAAAGATAGTTGGGTTTTTTTGTGGTTGGATGTGATGTTTGTGAGAGAAAAAGTGAAATGATTATGGGGTTGGATGTAATATTTTGTTTGTATTTGTTTTTTTTGATTTTGCAAAACCTTTGTCTTTTAGTGGAAAAAATGAGAAAAAAATCTGGGAACTTGGTTCCCAAACACCACCTAGCATTTTGCTGTTTTGAAAATAAATTTAGATAAAATTTACAAAAAAAAAAAGGGAAAAAAGAAACAACATTTATATTTGCTTGATTACAGTAGCACTCCTATGAAATTTCAAACTTTGAGCAAGCACTTGCTCTGGGACTCTCCAAATGTGGCCAAATTGACCACGCCGTTCAATTGTTTGACAAAATGCTCACAGAAACTTGGGTCAATTGAATTGCTAGCGAAATCCCAACCCAGTTCGCCATTTCAAGTGTTTTTCAGGCCTCTGCATCACTTGGGCCAATTGAATTTGGGAGGCAAATGCATTTTCTTTCTTTAAAATGTGGGTTTAATTATAAATTATTTATGGGTAGTAATTTAGCTGATATGTACTCTAAGTGTGGCGTGATGGTTGACGCGTGTAAGGTCTTTGAGGAGATGTCGCATAAGGATGAGGTGTCATGGACCACTATGATTGATGGGTATGCGAAAAATGGAGATTTTGAAGAATCTTTGTTAGCTTTTAAGAGGATGGTGATGTATGGAGACGTAGTTATTGATCAGCATCTGCTCTGCAGTACATTAGGTGCTTGTGGGGGTTCTAAAGGCCTTTGATTTTGGAAAATCTATTCATTCTAGTGTAGTGAAGTTAGGATTTGAGTTGTATCTTGTTGTGGGTAACGCCTTAATAGATATGTATTCAAAAGTGGGCAATATGGAAAGTGCTCGAAATGTATTTGCAATTGGCTTTGAGGGTAGAAATGTAGTGTCTTATACTTCTTTGATTGATGGGTACGTCGAGAAGGATCAAATTGAGAAGGCTTTGGATGTTTATCTTGAGTTGCGGAGGTGGGGGATTGAGCCAAATGAATTCACTTTCTCTAGCTTGATAAAGGCATGTACTGACCAAGCTGCAATTGAGCAAGGGACCCAACTTCATTCTCAAGTAGTTAAATTCAACTTTGACAAAGACCCATCTGTTTCTTCAGCTCTCGTTGATACATATGGGAAATGCGGTCTGCTTGATCATTCAATCCAAGTGTTTGCGGAGATTGAATACCCAACTAAGATTGTATGGAATTTGCTAGTAAGTGTGTTTGCTCAACATGGATTGGGAAAAGATGCTATGAAAACTTTTGACAAGATGCTTCTAAGTGGAAGTAAACCAAATGCTATAACATTTGTTAGTTTTTTAAATGGTTGTAGGCCTGCAGGATTGGTAGAAGAAGGATTAAATTACTTTCATTCCATGAAAAAGATTTACAGAATATCTCCTAGGCCAGAACATTACTCGTGTTATTGATTTGCTTGGGCATGCAGGAAGGCTTAAAGAAGCTGAAGAATTTATCAATAGCATGCCATTCGAGCCAAATGCTTTTGGATGGTGTTCTTTTCTTGGGGCTTGCAAGTTGCAGGGCAACAGAGAGGGGCAAACTAGCAGCAGAACAATTGATGAGACTTGAACCCGAGAACAGTGGTGCTTATGTTTTGCTTTTGATTATTTATGCGGAAATGGGACGATATAAGGAGTGTTAGGAAGGCGTTGAGGGATGGGAATGTGAAAAAATTGCCCGGGTATAGTTGGGTAGACATCGGTAACAAAACCCATGTTTTTGGAGCTAAGGATTGGTCTCATCCAAAAAAGAAAGAAATATATTGAGAAACTTGATAGTCTTCTTGATCAGATCAAGAGAGTTGGATATGTTGCTTTCACAGATTCTATCCCACTGGACCTGGACAATAATACGAAGGAGAAGATTCTTCATCGTCACAGTGAGAGGATAGCTATCGCATTTGCACTAATAAGCATGCCAGTTGGGAAGCCAATCACTGTGAAGAAAAATTTGAGGGTATGTGTGGACTGCCATTCTGCAATCAAGTTTATGTCCAAGGTTGTTGGGAGAGAGATAATTGTCAGGGACAATAGTAGATTTCACCATTTCGAGGATGGGTCGTGTTTTTGTGGGGATTATTGGTAAGATTTTGAAGGCAATTTGAAGGATGGTGGAGGATACAATGAGTAGAATCATTGAGCTAATCACTGTGATGGAGGTCTTTGAGATCTCTGAACCTTTTGTTCATGCGCTACTGTAATTTGGTACTTTTGGCAATGAGTGTTTGCTCAAATGATAAGCCAGATTACAGGGAGGAAAATGACTTTCATGACTATTTTTTTGCTGCCAATAAATCAAGGGGCTAATAAGATCAATAGCTGTCACGAATAAGGCATCAAAGCTTGCTTTACAGAAGATATGTTGAAGTAAGAACATTTTGGCAATGTCGAAACTCATATTTTGGCATGGTACGGTACCCAAAATGGTATAAATGTAATTTTTTTTGTTTTACTTTCTTCATAGAATGTCAAATAGAATTCCAATCTTAAATTCTCATGACTTTGAGCAAAGCATCATTGAAATTGATTCTACCGAAAGTTTTTTTTTTTTTTTTTTGACATCCTTGCTGGAGATCATAATCCAATATTACATCTCTAGCATAGACAAAATAGGTTTCAGCAACTATGTTCGCCACTTGGAATAAAAAGGGTGAAATTAATCTGTTCGTATATAGCAGCCTTCATACATATTAGTTGTAACAACAACCAATGTCTTGAAAAAAGTACGATACATGACGTTTCTAGACATTGGTTTTTTCTTCTACAGGAAATGCAAGCATTCACTTCATTCATTTATTGGACAAAATCTGTTTCTGCTTTCCATAGCTGTAAGACTTTGAGCAAAGCATCATTGAAATTGATTCTATAGCAAGCCCATTTTTTTTTTTTTTTTTTTGACATCTTGGCTAGAGATCATGATCCAATATATTACATCTCTAGCATAGACAAAATAGGTTTCAGAAAACATGTTTGCCACTTGGAATATCAAAGGTGAAATTCAAATGTTTACATATAGCAGCCTTCATACAATTAGTTGTAATAACCAATGTCTTGAAAAAAAATAGGTACTCGATATTTCTAAACATGGATATTTTTTTTCATAGGAAACACAAGCATTGACTTTATTCATTTATTGAATAAAAATCTATTTCTGCATTCCATAGCTGCAGTAGTGAAATTGCACAAAGAGGTGTAGCGAAAGTCTTCTTGACGGATTGAAACTCTTGAGATACACGCAGCATTGTTGGACGAGATCTCGGCTCAGAGCGCAAGCATGCAATTGCCATTCTAGCAACTAGAACAATGTTTCCCACAACCATTGGATTAGTTGGAAGTGGAAGGCGTGGGTCTAAGACATTAGCTAGCATTATGTTTCGAGTAGATTGTGATTCCAATGATGAAAGTAGTTCTCCCGGATGCCTTCCCATGATTGTTTCCAGTGCCACCACCCCAAAGCTATAAGCATCACACTTTTTAGTCACAACCATGGTGTAAGCAAGTTCTGCACAAACAAAAAGATCAATGAAAGAAGCCATAAACTTCACTTTCTGTTTACAAAAGTTAAAAGGAAAGGTAGTTTTTGCTACCTGGAGCAATATATCCATAAGTGCCTGCAATAACAGTTTGATTCGATGAACCGGGAGGTAGCAATCTGGCAGTGCCAAAGTCAGAAACAAAAGCCTCCAATTTAAAGTTCAATAGAATGTTGTTGCTCGATATATCCCGATGAACAATAGGTGGGGTGCAATCATGATGTAAATAGGATAGAGCATGTGCTATTGCTTTAACAATGTTTACCCTCAAAGTCCATCCTAATTCAACAGCTTCAGCCTCAGTTCTCAAGGAACAAAACAAACTACCCCTTTCCATGTACTCGTACACCAGGAACATGCATCTGTTGTGCAAACAAAACCCATAAAGCTTGATTATGTTTCGGTGTCGTATATTAGTTAACATTTGCACCTCATTTCTGAAACTCTTGTCGAAAGCTGGCTCCTCTGCTTCCAAACGATGGAGTTTCTTCAATGCAATTACTTTGCCAGATGGCAACTGAGCTCTGTATACGCTGCCATAACCACCGGTTCCAATGCAGTGTTTGATGTCAAAGTCATCTGTTGCTTTGATGATGTCTTCATATGCGATTCTTCCATCGTAATTCCATATCGAGCAAATATCCCCATTTTTCATTGCCTTTGCCTCAATTTGTTTTTTCTGGGCCTTGTGACATCGAAAACATGCAAATGCAAGAAAGGAAAGGAAAACTACGATGGGGAGAGACATGATGGGAGTAAACATTATTATTTTTTTCTTGGAGCCATTTCTTGCTTCATACCTTGCAGTTTTGTTATCTGCAAGTGATGGGGGCAGACAATCATATCCATGTTGCGGGTTTTGACCCTCGAGATGATTGTATGACAGGTCAAGATCTTCTATGTTGCAAAGACTATACGGGACTTCGCCAGAGAGATTATTGTGGGAAAGATCTAAGTGCCTTAAATAGGACAAATTTGTGAGTCCAGTGGGTATTGTTCCATTCAAGTAATTATTACTCAAATTTAAGTACTCCAAAAATCTGAGATGTTCTAGCTGTTTTGGGATAAGTCCACTAAGCAAATTGCGAGAGAGGTCTAGAAAATCCATCAAAACCAAATTCTTTAGCTTCCCTATTTCTAGAGGAAGGGAACCGTTAAGTCTATTTGAAGAGAGACACAAATGGGTCAATTTGGTCAATTGACCAATAGATGAAGGGATTGGACCACTAAGGCTGTTACCATTAATATTCATGTCAACCAAATTCTTCAACTTTCCTATTTCTGGAGGAATGGAACCGCTGAAATAATTTAACGAGAGATCTAGAGTAGCCAAACTGGTCAATTGACCAATAGATGAAGGGATTGGACCACTAAGGACGTTGTGATCGATATTCATGTCAACCAAATTCTGTAGCTTCCCTATTTCTAGAGGAATGGAACCGTTGAGTTGATTTGAAGAGAGATACAATGATGTCAAATTGGTCAATTGACCAATAGATGAAGGGATCGGACCACTAAGGATGTTACCATGAATATTCATTTCAACCAAATTCTTCAACTTTCCTATTTCTGGAGGAATAGAACCGTTGAAATGATTTAAGGAGAGATCCAGAGTAGTCAAATTGGTCAATTGACCAATAGATGAAGGGATTGGACCACTGATATTAGAATTAGATATATGAAGTTGTACTAGTTGGGTGAGGTTTCCCAAGGTGAGAGGTAGCAAACCTTCAAGATGATAGTTGGTGGAGAGATCAAGCCTGGTGAGCTTTGACAGAGAACCAATTTCCTCAGGGATGCTTCCAGTAAAGTTACACCCGTCGAGATTGAGATATTCAAGATTTGGCAAGGATGTCCAGTTCATGTTTTCAAGCTTTCCGGGGTGGAAAGTGTAATAATCAAAATAAGGACAATAGTAAGAAAGGTTTATGTGAGTGACACTTCCTGCCCCATTGCAAGTGATGCCCAACAGCTTGCAGTGATCTGTATAAGAAAAGTTCCCCCACCAATTGCTATTGAGTAGAGCTTTCGCTTCTATCATTGACGACGACGATGTCGTAGATGATGCTGAGGCTAACAAACTAGTATTAATAACTGTCATGGACACTAGTGCTATGAGTATAGCAGAGGAATAACAAACAGAGGAACATGATATGCTATTTTTACTCATAATTGATGTATGTCTGTATGCACGGATTCTGTTTTGGAAGCTCTAAAATAAGTTATGCCATTTTTACTCAAAAGAGAGCTTTTATCCTTAAGAATAATATTGGTGTTGGTGAATAAATAATTTTTATTTTCTTTTTTATTTTATAAATTGTTGTAAAAAAAGTTCAATTATTCATAATTGTATATTTTATTTTAATTTTATCTTTCTCATTAAAATATATATAAAATAAAAATTTCATTAATAATTTTAATTTATTAAAATTTTTATAATAAAAAAATATTTTTAATTGTTGAAATTAAATGAATTTTCATAAACAAAACTTAAGTATGAGATTATTCAATTATCTCATCCATTGAGAAATATATAGATTTGTCATAATATTATTTGACTTTGTTCAATTATGTTATCCATTATTTGATTTTGTTCAAAAATTTTCTATTCACAAGGATAAGAAACAAAAAATTTCTATTTGTTTTGACAATATTAAAACTCATATTTTGGCAAGCCACGGTACCCAAAATGGTATAAGTCTAATTTTTTGTTTTATTTTCTTCATAGAATGTCAAATAGAATTCCAATCTTAAATTCTCATGACTTTCAGCAAAGTATCATTGAATTTGATTCTACTGAAAGATTTTTTTTTTTGACATCATTGCTAGAGATCATAACCCAATATTACATCTCTGGCATAGACAAAATAGGTTTCAGCAACTATGTTCGCCACTTGGAATAAGAAGGGTGAAACTCATCTGTTCATATATAGAAGCCTTCATACATATTAATTGTAACAACAACCAATGTCTTGAAAAAAATATGATACTTGACATTTCCAAACCTGGATTTTTTTTTTTTTTCTTTCTACAGGAAACGCAAGTATTGACTTCATTCATTTATTGGATAAAATCTGTTTCTACATTCCATAGCTGTAGTAGTGAAGTTGCACAAAGAGGTGTAGCTAAAGTCTTCCTGCAAGATTGAAACTCTTGAGATAAGCGTAGCATTGTTGGATGAGATCTTGGCTCAGTGCGCAAGACTTTGAGCTAAGCATCATTGAAATTGATTATAGAGCAAGACCATTTTTTTTTATTTTATTTTTTTTTCTGACATCCTGGCTAGTATTAATAACTGTCATGCATACTGCTACTATGAGTATAGCAGAGGAATAAACAAAGGAGAAGTAATGCCATTTTTACTCATAATTGAGGTAAGGGTGAATTCTCTTCTGTAAGCTCTAAAAATAATCAGAGCATGTATGTATGTATGGAAGGAATCCTTAGATCAAAGAGGGTTTTGAAGAATATTGGTATTGGTAAAATAAATATATATAACAAATAATAAATAAAAAAAAGAAAGACTCATCAATTATTTAGTCATGACTCGGAACAACGAACTTTTTCACATTTGCACTGGCTTTGACTTGGACTTGAACTTGTCAATAGAAGGAAAGGAAAAAAAAAAAAAGAAAAAAGAATCAGGTGGTGGCCGGCTTTACAACTATGCAGCTCAAGTGGCTGCCATATGCCTCATTCATGTGAAAGCCGCGTAATTTTGTTTTATTATTATTATATATATATTTTAAGGGACTTCTACAAGTAAGGTGGTCATCAACGGCAAGGTCCATATAAAATGTACAACTCTCTACCTTTTTTTTTTTTTTTTTTTTTTTTTTTTCAGCCATTTGGTTTTAGTTTAGTCAGATTAAGAAAGATTTAACATCGAACTTGTGGGGATGTATTTTTCTGAGTACCAACACGTGGCCGAGGTGACACCGAAGTGTCAGCCGAGGTGTCACGTGACATGACAGTTACGCCAAGGGAATATCGGGGTTGCCGAGGTTATCTCCGAAGATACCGGAATCCGAGATATGTAGATAAGGGACAGGAGTCCTAGAAAGAAGAAAGATTACAAGATGGATATAGGTAGTACTCTCAGGGAGTCTATCCTTATCTCTTGAAGAGTCCAAGGTAGATCCGGAATTGGAGTCCATAGAAGTGAGACTTCTAGTGGGACTAGGATAGAGAAAGACTATAAAAGAAGGGCACCCCGTGGTCTAAGGTCATAATTTGTAGTTTTGTGCAGTGATTTAAGTACTTGTTTTATCTTTGAGAGATACTGACTTGATCGTCGGAGTGCCCCCGGGTGGAAGAACCACCGCCGGAGCCTTTTCTTTCTGTGCAGATTACAGGGTGCCATCTATTCTGCCTATGTTCTACAGCTGGATTACTAAGGAGGGCAGTGTGATCGGAAATTCACTCACACAATTTGGCGCCGTCTGTGGGAACGAAAGAAGAGTAGATAGCCAGTAACACGCAGAAGGAAAAGATTGGGGACGACACTCCAGCTGGGAGTAGAAGACCCGTCGACCCTAACGCTGAAGGAGGAGACCACAACGAAGAAGCTCGTGATCAGATTCACGCAGAGAAAGGTGTCGGCCAAGATGGCGACACATCAAAGAAAGCGGACCAGGGCAAGTACTATAACGAGGACAACCTCCAGATCTGGAAAGACAGATGTCTGAGGAGGGATGAAGAAGTAAAGGAGATGGCAAACAAGTTGGCAGACCTTCAATCGGTCGTCAACTTCATGATGCAAAATAATGTCATGCGTACCGCCATACCCGCTTCTGAGGACACACCAATGCCAGAACAAACGCCCAAGAAGGGCGAAAGAAATCCCAAGCCCTCAAAGACACGAGAGTGGAAGGCACTCTCACCAAAACACCAGGGAAGTCGGCCGAGAAGAGAAGAGTCCCGAAGGACATATCGCGAGAAGGAAGCAGACCCCAAAGAACATCGGCATGTTCCGGGGCGGATATTGTGTTTCGATGCGTCCTGCGGAGAAGGATCGAAAAGGGGCCACCATGAGGCCGAGAGTAGTGCGCCGAAAAGGCTGAAGTCCAATGACAGCCGGGCTGCAGGGAGAAGTAAAGAAGACTTGAGAGATTACCTCAAGAGGAAGCAGGAGAATGCCGGAGCCGAAGTAACCTCCCCGGTTAAGCCGAGGACGCCATTCTCGATGGAGTTGGACAAATTCGTCGCGCCGAAAAGATTCAATATGCCGAGGTTCCAGATATATGATGGTAAGTCAGACCCTAACTTCCATGTTGGATTATTTTTGAATTCAATGGCATTATACAGTGGGAACGAGCCGTTGCTCTGCAAAGTGTTCCCTTCATCCTTCGGGGAGATTGCATCAGATTGGTTCCACAAATTACCGGGCGACGCAGAAGAGCTGGGAAGGCCTGGCCGAGATGTTTGTGGCCAGGTTCATAACAAACAAACTGCAGCCATTGAGGGTGGATGCATTGATGGCCCTAAAAATTGGCAAAGATGAAAGCCTTAGGGCCTATGCAAAGAGATATTATGAGGTGTTCAATCGAATACCTGAATGCAACCAGGAGGTGGCGGTCGTGTCTTTCAAGAACGGCATGAAGGATGACTGTCCACTGCGGAAGTCTTTGGCAAAAACCCTGCCAAAGAGCATGGAAGAGCTCATGGCGAGAATCGAGAAGTATGCCAGAGCCGAGGAAGATACGTCGGGGAATAAGGAGACGAAGCCAGAAAAAGGCAACGGCTCGCCGAAGCGAGGCCGAGGTAATAATGGACCCAACAAACAGGAGACAGAGTTGAGGGCTAAGCAGGCAGTGACGACGGTGTTCCGAATTCCGGTCCACAAAGTCCTTGATCAAATTCGAAATCAACCTTACTTCAGGGCGCCGGCAAGAGCACCAAGAGAATTTATGGGAAGAAACCTTGGTAGGAGTTGTGCTTACCACAATGAGGAGGGGCACCCAACTCAGGGTTGCAGAGCCCTTAAAGCACACTTAGAAGATTTGGTGAGGCAAGGCCATCTAAGAGACCTTGTGGATGAGGCCAAAACAAGGGAAGAACAGGCACGATTGCCTCAAGCGCCAGCAGCCCCGCCTCCCTCAGTGCAGCAGCCACAGGCAGGTGGACCTTGGGTGGTTAATGTGATCCACTCAAAGGTGAATGAAAACGACATACGGAGGGAGACACAGAGGGTAAAACACCTGCAGCACGTCAACCAGGTCGGACTGAAAAGACCTCGGCCTGAAGATTGCCAAGGACCGATGATAACCTTCACAGAAGCTGACCTTGATATGGTTCAGCACCCGCACAATGATGCCTTGGTAGTATCCCTCCAGGTTGGGGAGTGCCAGGTGAAATGCATCCTGATTGATCAAGGCAGCTCCTGCGACATCATGTATGTCAGATGTTACACGGAGTTAGGCCTTCACCCTGATGACATGGAGCAGTCAAATGGCCCAATGGTTGGCTTCAATGGAACGCCGACATGGCCTTTAGGCGCAACAAGCTTGGAGGTACAAGCTGGCACGAAGAAGATCAAGACAGAATTCATTATGATTGATACGCCCTCGCCTTACAACATCATCCTGGGGAGGCCGTGGTTGCATGCAATGGGGGCAGTTCCCTCAACATTGCATCAACTGCTACGGTTCCCAACAGAACATGGGATTGAGGAAATCAGAGGAGATCAGTTGCAGGCGAAAAATTGCTCCATGGCAGCAATGAAGTTAACTGCGGCGATTCGGGAACCGAGAGGAAGCAGAAGTTGAAAAGAGGACATGAAGGTCTGGATGATGTCGGCAAGGAGCCGAGAAAAGTGAAGAAGCATCGAAGAAAATCCTCGTCCAGAGGACGATGAAGAACGCTTCTTTCTTCTCGGCCGCAGGGTTAGCGAAGAAGAGGAAAGGATGGAAGCCTTCGAGGAAAAATATTGAGGTGTTCGCCTGGACACCATATGAAATGCCTGGCATTGACCCCGAGGTCACATGTCACAGACTTAACGTTGACAGGTCGGCCAAACCTGTGATACAACGAGCCAGAAGACCGACGTTAATGCACGTCGAAGCAGTGAAGGAAGAAGTAGACAGACTTCTGGAGGCCAGGGCCATCAGAGAAGCCAACTATCTGACATGGTTATCAAACACCGTGGTAGTAAAGAAGAAGAATGGCAAGTGGAGGGTCTGCGTAGATTTTACAAACCTGAACAAAGCTTGTCCCAAAGACAGCTTCCCTCTGCCAAAGATCGACCAGTTGGTAGACGCCACATCTAGACATGGAAGAATGAGCTTCTTGGATGCATATAGGGGGTATCACCAGATAGCCATGTACCCCCCGGATGAGGAGAAGACAGCGTTTATCACTCCCAAAGGTCTCAGTTATTCTGAGTCATGCCATTTGGGTTGAAGAACGCAGAGCAACTTACTAAAAGGCCGGTAACCAAGATGTTCAAACACTTGATTGGCGAACAATAGAAGTCTACATTGATGACATGGTCGTGAAGACCAAGGAACCAAAGGATCATCTTAGCGACCTAAAGAGGTCTTTGACATACTCAAAACATATCGGCTCGACTAAACGATCGAAATGCGCTGCGTTTGGAGTCGGATCCGTAAGTTCTTGGGATACCTAGTGACTAGAAGGGCATTGAAGCCAACCCAGATCGGATCAAGGCCATTCGGAATTACAGAGTCCGACATCGCAAAACAGTTCAAATGCTTCTGGAAGGGCGCGACCCTAAACAGGTTCATAAGCCGAAGTTCGGACAAGTGTAAGCCTGTTTTCAATCTGCTGAAAAAGGCCACGAATTTTCTATGGAGAGGAATGTGAGGCCGCTTTGGCCGACCAAGAAATACCTACCACGGCTCATCCTCTCAACACCTCAACAGGAGGAGTTTTTATACTTAGCAGCAGATTGATAAGTCTTGTGATAATCCGAGAAGAGATGGGAGAAGCGTAAGTTGCATTATATAAGTAAACCCTTGGCTGATGCAGAAACAAGGTACTTACCACTGGAGAAATTAATGCTGGCCTTAGCAATGGCCTCAAAAAAGCTAAACCATTATTTTCAGGCTCATAAGATAGTGGTTCTAATAGAGCACCCACTAAAATCCTTGTTGCAACAAGGAGACTTAACCGGAAGAATAGCAAGATGGGCCGTAGTTTTGGGCCAATATGACCTGGAGTTCAGGTCAAGAACAGCAATTAAGGGCCAAGTCTTGGCCGACTTCGTGGCCGAGTTCTCGCCAGAATACATCGAACATCGGGCTCCGTTGAGCCGAGATGAACAATGTCCAAACAAGGAAGGAGCAACCCAGCCCAAGGCTAAAGAACCAAGGAAGAAAAAACTCAGACCCTGCAGCATTTACATCGGCGACTCCTTTCAACTTTTTGTTGATGGGAGCTCAAACCGGCAGGGGGCAGGAGCAGGAGTAGTGTTAATATCCCCCGATGGAGATATATTGGAGCAGTCCATTTGACTGGGGTTCAAAGCCTCAAACAATGAGGCGGAATATGAAGCATTGATTGTTGGACTGAAGCTGGCAGTAGCAGCAGAGGCAGATGAGGTAATAGTTTTTTGTGACTCACAACTTATAGTGAATCAAACTACAGGGGAGTTCGCTGCCCGAGATGAAAGGATGTTGGCATACGCAAAAGAAGTCATCAGCCGCGGACATGTTTCAAACCGCCGACTTCTTCAGTTAGCCGAGACGATAACAACCACGCCGACGTTGGCCAATTTAGCAAGTTCAATGCAAACCGGAAAAGACGAGGACAATAATGATCGATTACCTATCGTGCCCGAGCATAGAGGGACCGAACGCAATGCAAGAGACATTATGTGTGGACATGGGACCAAGCTGGATGCATCCAATTATTGCATTCCTAAAAGAGGGAAAGCTGCCAGAAGATCGAAAGGAAGCACACAAGGTCAGATTGAAGTCGGCAAGATTCACCGGCCAGAAGGACATCTCTCAGACGCGATCCTTCATGGACCTCTTTTAAGGTGTGTACACCCTCTTGGTCGAAGACTTTTATCTGAAATTCATGAAGGAGTTTGTGGAAGCCACGCAGGGGCGATTGTTAGCTCACGGGCCATTACCGGGGGTATTGGTGGCCCTATATGCAAAAAAGATGTAGAAGCCTATGTGAAGAAGTGTGAACAATGCGAGGTTTGCACCTTTGATACATCACCATTTCTTGACTGAACCGGTTTCGGCCCTTGGCCATTTGCCCAATGGGGCATGGATCTCGTTGGACAATTGCCCCAAGCAATCGGCGTGAAGTACTGGTGGCAACAGACTACTTCACAAAGTGGATAGAAGCAGAGCCTCTTGCCAAAATCCGAGATGTGGATGTGAAGAACTTCATCTGGAAAAACATCATCACCAGATTTGGGATTCCAAGAGCAATTGTTGCCGACAACGGAACACAGTTTGACAGCAAACTTATCAAGAATTTTTGTACAAAGTTCAAGATAAAGAATTACTTTTCAACACCAAGCTTTCCCCAAAGTAATGGGCAAGCCGAAGCATCCAACAAAGTAATTCTGGACGGAATAAAAAAGAGGCTGCAGGCAGCGAAATGAAAGTGGGTAGACGAATTGCCCAATGTGCTCTGGGCATATCGTACTACGCCGAGGAGATCAATAGGGGAATCCCCCTTCGCCATGGCTTACGGCACAGAAGCAGTCATTCCATTAGAGATCGGCATCCTAGGGATCAGAACCCAGGGAGTTGAAAACGGGACTAATGATGTGCTCTTAGCCCGAGATCTGGATCTACTAGAAGAAAGAAGAGAGAAAGCTGCAATCCAGCTCGCAGCATACCAGCAACAGCTTGCCAAAGCTTACAACAAGAAGGTCAATCCAAGGGATTTTCAAGTCAACGACCTAGTCTTGAGAAAAGTCGTCGGCAACAAGAAGGATCCCAGAGAGGGCAAGCTTGGCCCAAACTGGGAAGGACCCTACAGAATTACTTCGGTACTAGGAAATGGGGCATATCGGCTCGATGATAATGAAGGCAAAGCATTGCCTAGACCATGGAACACTTGTAAGTTAAAGTTTTTCTATCATTAGATGTTCTTTGATTTTTTGCCGATATGATCAATAAAATCTTAGCAGAATTTTTCAGAACTTATAAAACTATGCATAATGTTGTTTTTTGAATAATGAGAACCCAAGTGGAACTTAGGTTCACATTGGGGGCAGAGAGAAGACATTAGTAATGCTTAGCCGAAGTTAAGCCGAGATAAATTCCTTATCTTTACTTGTTGAAATTTGTAGCAATTTACAAGTTAAAGTTAAGCCGAGATAAATTCCTTATTTTTACTTGTTGAAATTTGTAGCAATTTACAAGTTAAAGTTAAGCCGAGATAAATTCCTTATCTTTACTTGTTGAAATTTGTAGCAATTTACAAGTTAAAGTTAAGCTGAGATAAATTCCTTATCTTTACTTGTTGAAATTTGTAGCAATTTACAAGTTAAAGTTAAGCTGAGATAAATTCCTTATCTTTACTTGTTGAAATTTGTAGCAATTTACAAGTTAAAGTTAAGCCGATATAATTGTTTATCTTCACTTGTTGAAATTTGTAGCAATTTACAAGACGAAGTTAAATTAAGTTTATATGCTTTATACTTGTTGAAGTTTATGAAAAATTTACAGGCGAAGTCCTAGCCGAGATAAATCTTCAGGTAAACAAACCCGAAGTATTTCTCCCCGAAGAGATTGTACAAAGAAGAAGAGACTTGCAAAATATTCTAAGTATAGAACCAGACAGAAGCAATGAAGAGAAAATTGAAGACTAAAGCATTCAGAGATAAACAGTTGCAGTATTATATAATAAAGGCACCATGGCCTAGCAAAAGTAAATCGTTCACAGGAAACAAAGAAAGGCACATCGGCCCTAAAGAAGCAGCTTATATTGCTCAGAGAACATCAACAAAAACAAAGAAAAGAAACAAAGTACAAAAGGTAAAAGGGAAAAGCTATGGTTCTTCAGCCTCAGGAACATTCTGGATCTGGACCTCGGTAGTCTCTGGAAGCACGACCTCGGCATCCTTTTGCACTACGACCTCGCCCCCCCTATCTGCCGCAATCTCGGCGTCAATCTCGGCTAGAGTCTTCTCAATACTTCTCTCAGCCAGAAGAAGGTTGGATGATAAATGGACTGGTTGAGTTTCCTTGGATACCTCCTCCACCTCATCACCCTCTTCATCTTGGGTTAAGTTGATAACCTGCTCAGTTGGAGGAAGGGACTTGGTCTCAGTAGCATCCTTGGATTTCCTCATTAGGGCTTCGTCATTATCTTCATCTTCATCTTCGGCTTGAGACTCAGACTCAGCTCCTTCAGTCTGACTTGGAGGAGGAGGGGGAAAAGGCAGAGGGACAGCATCAGCCTTGCGCCATGGCGAGTCATCTGGGATGTTCAGCTTTTTGGCCAGGGACATCCAACCAAGGGAAAATCCCCTGTTGCATGCCTCCCTCACTTGAAGCATGTAGTCCTCAGCGACGTCGACCATCCTCTGGCTGTAGGCCTTTTCGTCGGCAGCCTTGATTTCGGCTACCTTGGTGGCCAGGGCTTCTTGCAGCTCCTTTTCGGCTTGGGCTGCTTTTTCCTCGGCCTCCTTTTGCTGAGACACAGCAACCGTTTTAATAGCTTCAGCAGCCTCGGCTCTTTCATCAGCTATTTGTTTATCCTTAGTTGCTGCCTCAGCCTGGTCTTCCAGAGTCTTCATTTTATTTTTAAGACTCTTGTTTTGTTTCTGAAGGGCAGCAAACTCCTTCTCCATCTCGGACAATTTCTCCTTCGCTTCAAATGCTTGCATGGAGAAGGTGTGGGCGTGTTGAATGGCCTGAAAGTTCACAAGGCATAGGTTATCACAAAATATTACAAGACTTTACAAGTATGAAGAAAAGTGGCAGTAAGAAAAGTTATCAAATTCAAAGACTTACTTGGACAGAAGGCCAAGAAGATGAGGACGTAGTTCTCGTATTCGTTCATCTTGGCATTACGCTCAAGATCACCCTCAAGGAGAACTGCAGTGCTGAGTGCCACGCCGATGTTGACATCGGCGGCGCTTTCGTTGGCATAGACGGGCCTGTTTTCAAGTGTAATTTTGGGCTCCCAGGGAACTTTGGGAACCCTGGACCCCGAAGTCGTCGCAGACGACGACCTCGGCCTTTTTGGCTGAGTTGACCCCGATGGCTGGGCCTCAGCAGATCTTTTGGCGGGTGCAGAAGTGGTCTTAACAGTTGAGGTTAGTTGGGAGATGGGCAGAGCATCTTCAACCTCGGCCTCAGTAGCTTTGGCCTTTGGCTGGGCCTTTTTGACACTTTTTGGTTTTGGTGGAGGCACCGTTTGAGACGGTACAGCATCCACGTCGGTTGGAAGGTCGGCCAAAAGATCCCGCACGACTGGCTTCGGACGAACCATTTCGGCTGTTTTAACAAGTCGTCGCCGGCATTTTCTTTCAGAAATGGGAACCAAGAATGGTGCCGAGGTAGATGGCAAATCCGCTAGGTCCAACGTTGATCCTTGGTCTGTTCGTGATGTGGACGTAGTCTGGGCTGTGACAGACGATGGAGAGTGGCTTTTCTTCTTTCGTTTGGGGACGTCGGGAAGAGTTGATCTGTATGTTGGGATGAAGTTCAGCACCAATGGAGCTTTGCGCTTCTGGATTGGAAGATCCAGGAGCTTCTTCAGGCCTTTCCCAGGGAAATAGGACTGGCGAAAGTCCTTGGGAGGTTTAAGACGTCGCAAAAGCAGAACATAACATCGTAAATGATAAAATTTTTGGAAAAAAGAAGAAAGCAACAGCTAAACAGCTTGACGTTGGGCTCTTACCCTTGCCTCTTTTCTGTTAGGGAGAGGAAAAGATGGACTTCTTCATCTGGGCCAAACTCCCAATTACCAGATGCAATAAGATAGTCATCTCCAGCACCTTTGTTGGAGTCAGGAAGGTCGGCTACAATTTTAAACTCGGTGGACCTCGGCTTGAGGTAATACGCATAACCTTTTTTCCTTTAGGTTAAGGGCACACATGGTGTAACAATATTGGATGTCGGCAAGAGTAATCCTAACACTCTCCTGCCGAGCTAAGGCTATTATACCATTGAGTATTCTATAGGCATTGATGGTGAGTTGCATAGGGTTTAGGGTAAAGTAATGAAGGACTTCACGAAAAAGGGGATCTAGAGGGAACCGAAGTCCACACTGGACAAAGGCTACTACAGGAAAAGGCATGTTATCATCCTCGGGCATAATAGAGTCGTGCTCCCCAGCTAGCCTGAGGTGAACATCGGCAGGGATGGAGAATTCTTGCCTAAAAAATTCTAGTTTGGTTGGGGTGTTAACCCTATCTCTCCACACACCCATGGTTTTGGAATACGAGTACTTGGCTACAGAGACAGAATATTCCTAAAGGGCTCTTGGGACCTCGGCTTGAGCCTAAAGTATGTATTGGTAAATTTGTTTCAGTTTTTCCTAAAAAATGAAGGTCCTACAGACAAATCCCAAACCTAAATCTACGAAGAACGAGTATCGAAGGCAGAAATCTGGAAAACAGAAAAGCAAAAACGAAGTCTCAGATTCAAGAACAGAAAGGGTGGAAGACCAAGAACAAGAGGTGCAATGCGATCACAGTGTTCATGACATGTGCAAAAAACCAGGAAATAATACACACTCAGGTGAACGATTCACAAATTAAATACCAGAGCAGAACAACAATGGCAAGAAATTTTAGAGATAAATCAAGAACTGGAGGAGAAAAGCCAGTTGCTTACCAGAAAAAATGAAGGCCGGAGTGAGCTTCACGAGATCGCATTTACAGAGGCAATAAATGGCCAAAGCTTCGCAGAAATAGTAGATAAAGATGGTTGCAGAGCTCAGAGCTTGGGGCAATGGCAGATTCGAAGAAGAGAAAGCTTCAGAGAGAGAAAATGTAAAGTATTCAAACGCAAAAGTGAAAAGAGAGAGGAAGGCAAACGTTTTTGTCCAAAACATGAAACGGCGGCAATTATTGCGCCTGGGTTAACGCATGCGTCAGACGGCGCAAGCAGAGAAAAGACGGCTTGCAGGCGCGTCACCAGCACGGACCAATAAGGGAGAAATGCGTCAGTGAAACGGTTGAAAAATGGTGCATGACAGCTCATGCGCGAAGGAAAATTATAGCGATCCCGGGTTTTACCCCTTGTTGTATAGTGATCCGGACTTGTGTCCGTGGATGTTGGTAGTGGATTGTTGTCTTGTTTACATCCTTTCATATATTGTATTTGAGTTATAGGATGTGTTGGGCAGGTTTGTTTCAGGTTGGTTGTGTTTGGGAGCCAAGGGTTGCTGCCCAGAATTTTTGTCCTTCGCTCGAGCGAGGAGTTGGTCGTTTTTGTGGATGACATTCTTATCTATTCACCTTCAGAGAAAGAGCACGAGGAACACTTGAGAGTGGTGCTTGAATTGCTTAGAGCCCATAGGCTGTATGCCAAGTTTGGGAAGTGTGAGTTCTGGCTAAGAGAAGTCAAGTTCTTAGGCCATGTGGTGTCCGGGGAAGGGGTGTCAGTTGATACATCCAAGACTGAGGCAGTGCAAGATTGGGCACAGCCTAAGAGTGTGTTTGAGATCCACAGTTTTCTGGGATTAGCTGGGTACTATCGTCGGTTTGTGAAAGATTTCTCCAGGTTAGCTTCACCGTTGACTAGGTTGACTCGCCAGGGAGTCAAATTTGTATGGAGTGAGACTTGTGAAAAGTCGTTTCAGGAGTTGAAAGTTAGATTGACCACCGCTCCAATCTTGATTATTCCGGAGAGAGGGTTGGGTTATGCAGTTTATTGTGATGCCTCACGAGAGGGTTTGGGTTGTGTGTTGATGCAGGGAGGGAAAGTGGTAGCTTATGGCTCACGTCAGTTAAAAATACACGAGAAGAATTACCCTACACATGACCTAGAGCTAGCGGCTGTGATTTTTGCCTTGAAAATCTGGAGGCACTACCTTTATGGTGAGAGATTCGAGGTGTTCTCGGATCATAAGAGTCTGAAATATTTGTTTTCACAGAAGGACTTGAATTTGAAGCAGAGGAGATGGATGGAGTTTATTGAGGACTACGACTTCGAGTTGCATTATCACCCAGGGAAGGCCAATGTGGTGGCCGATGCTCTGAGTAGGAAATCCATTAGCGATGTAGCTTGTATAGCCATCCGAGAGTGGGAGATGTTGGGGGCACTTGGCGAGTTTGATTTGCTTTTGGGCGAATCCGTTGAGGCTGCGGCCTTGTTTTCTGTTGTTCTTGACCTACACTTATGACTCGAGTGTTAGAGGCACGCAGAGGTGACCGTGAGGCGTAATCCCTCGAGAGAAGGTCTCGAGTGGGAAAGTTGAGAAGGGTTTGACGTGTATCCCGACTTGAGCGTGAGATACCGAGACCGTTTGTTTGTATGAGTCTTGCCGAGAGGAGGTACTCGAGAGTTTCACCATTCGCGCCTTGCGGTGCATCCGGAGGTACTAAGATGTATCAGGATTTGAGTCGCCAGTTTTGGTGGCGGGGCATGAAGAGATGTGGCGATCTTAGTGTCTAAGTGCCTTACTTGTCAGCAAGTGAAGGCCGAGCATCAGAGGCCAGCGGGTTTGTTACAACCCTTGCCTATTGCCGAGTGGAAGTGGGAGCATGTTACTATGGACTTCGTTGTGGGTCTTCCGAGGACTCAGCGGGGTAGTGATGCTATTTGGGTGGTTGTAGACCGGTTGAGTAAGTCGGCACACTTCATTCCTATGCGCGTGAGAGATTCGGTAGATCACCTTGCCGACTTGTATATTCGGGACATAGTGAGATTGCACGGGGTCCCAGTGACGATCGTCTCAGATAGAGATCCTCGTTTTACTGCTAGGTTGTGGCAGAGTTTGCAGAGTGCTTTGGGCACTAAGTTGACTTTCAGTACGGCTTATCATCCTCAGACTGACGGGCAGTCCGAGCGTACTATTCAGATCCTTGAGGATATGCTTCGGGGTTGTGTCCTTGATTTCAGTGGGACGTGGGAAAGGCACTTGCCATTGGTGGAGTTTGCCTATAACAATGATTATCGATCTAGCATCGGTATGGCACCGTTTGAGGCCTTGTATGGCCGCCCTTGTATCTCTCGGTTGTTGGGCGAGGTGGGTGACACACCTTTGTTGGGTCCGGAGTTGGTTAGGGAGACGACGGAGAAAGTTGAACTTATCCGTAGGAGGCTTATTCTGACCCAGTCGTCGAAATCTTATCGACCGTAGGAGGAGACCGTTGGTGTTTGAGATAGGTGATCATGTCTTCTGAAGATATCACCTAGGCGGGATTGATGAGGTTTGGGAAGAGAGGAAAGTTATCCCTCGGTTTATTGGTCCTTTTGAGATCCTTGAGAGGATTGGCGAGGTTGCTTCTTGTCTAGCTTTGCCGCCACAGCTTGTCCGGAGTTCATGACGTGTTTCATGTGAGTATGCTTGAAGTATGAGCGGATCCATCACACGTGTTGGATTGGACCGATTTAGAGGTAGATGAGGATGCCTCGTATGAAGAGAGGCCGATGCGGTCTTGGATAGGCGGAACAAGTCTGCGTGGTAAGACCATTCCTTTGGTGAAGGTTTTGTGGAAACATCATGGGGTGGAGGAAGCCACTTGGGAGCGTGAGTTGGAAGTCCGCGAGAAATATCCGGACTTGTTTGTTGATTTGTAATCATGTAATGAGAACTTGTAATTTTGTTGAACTTTAAGAACATTGTATGTGTCTTAAGTTGTAAAACATGGTATATGTTTTGATTTAAGAGAGTAGTGTAAAACTTGCCTTAATGTGAGAATTGATTATAATATTGCATGTGTTGGCTGTATTATAGAACTGGAGATGTATCATGAAATTTTGTTATGATATGATTTGTGAAACCATGTATATTGAGAATGGTTGGAAAGTGGAATAAGAAATGCATGTTATAGATGCACTTTAAAAATATAAATTGTGAAATGCCTTTTACTAAGAGATGGATGACCGGTAGTGGGTCGAATTGTTGAATGTTATGTTATGACATTGTTTAAAATGGAGAAAAAGGGGTTGCTTTTCAAAACTTGTTTTTAATTTCGGGGACGAAATTCTTTAAGGGGGGGAGGTTATAGCGATCCCGGGTTTTACCCCTTGTTGTATAGTGATCCGGACTTGTGTCCGTGGATGTTGGTAGTGGATTGTTGTCTTGTTTACGTCCTTTCATATATTGTATTTGAGTTATAGGATGTGTTGGGCAGGTTTGTTTCAGGTTGGTTGTGTTTGGGAGCCAAGGGTTGCTGCCCAGAATTTTTGTCCTTCGCTCGAGCGAGGAGTTGGTCGCTCGAGCGAGCTTTGAGTTTTGTGTCTGGTGGGTCGAGCCAGAGTGGCTTCGCTCGAGCGAGCGACTGCGTCTGGTACTGGACCTGAACACCATGATTTCTGGCTCGAGCGAGCTTTTCTTCGCTCGAGCGGTCTGGTTCGGTCTTTGCTCCGGCGAGCGAAATCGCTTCGGCGTCGCGTCTAGTTGCAGAACTGGCGGTCGAGCTCCTGGCTCGAGCGAGCTTTTCTTCGCTCGAGCGAGCTTCTGGGATGTTGGCTCAAGCGAGACCTTCTTGGCTCGAGCTAGGGTTTTCTGTGTCTGGTCGCTCGAGCGACCAAGTCTTCGCTCGAGCGAGCCTATTTATATCAGTGCAACAGCAGCGATTTTTAAGTTAGATTTTTTATAAAATTTTGATCCAATCCTCCAGATCTGAGAGCTTCTCTCTCTAACTTCACACTCTCTCTAAGGTTTGATCTATCTAGGATCATTTCCTTCCCTTCTTGCTTTGTTAAAAAGGTAGGGGTTGTCAAGAGCTTCGATCTAATCTGAAAAGATTTGGCATTGGAGCAAGTTGGGTGTTGGGTCTTCATCTCCTTTGAGCTCAAAACTTTGAGGTAGGGATATCCTACTCCTCTTTATGGATTCTGTCTTTGAATTTTGACATTTTGATGTGTTGGGGATAGTTGTGTAATTTTGAGAAAGTTTGGGGCTTTTATGCAATTTTATAAAAGTTTGGGGTTTTGTCTTAAATAAACCAATATGTATGTTTAGTACATAGAAATGAGATTAATGTGGAATCATTGATGAAAATGGAACCTTTGGGGTTGAATTAATTGGGATAATTAATTGTGGAATTGAAATGTTGATTATATATCCATTGTGCATTTATTTTCTGTATAGAAATAACTGCTTTGGGCTATCGGTGGAGGATAGTCGTGTTTGTTGTAGACAATGCATGATGATTAGGTAAATCCAAACTAATCATGCGGAAAGTGTCATGGAACTTGACGATTTGTAGAATACATTAATTGTATTGATTAATTGTATATAGAACCAATGTGTTTATATGCATTATGTGTAGAGGAGGAGATGGGGATGTACTCATGGTTTAGGGAAGATGGGGATGTACCTCTAAACCGGATAGTGTTGGGAGAAGATAGATGAACTCCGAGAACCGACTCATATGCTTGTCTTGAAAAGAAATATAGATCTGACTCACGGGCTTGTCTTGGAAATGTGAAGTAGCTTGTATGCTTACTGTGGTTGTATAGATATAACTAATATGTTTATCTATGTTGAAATGGAAAGAAAGGAAATATAGACTTGAATGTCTTGGAATTGTAGTAAATTGTAAAAGAATGTAAAAGTGTTGACCAATGTATCAATTAATCTTTTAGGCGTTATTCATGATTGGTTTAGTATATTTCTCTGGTGTGGCTCACCCTTTATGGGGATATCATTTTCAGTGCAGGTAGCATGCCACCTCCAAGGACTTAGCTTGGGAGGCTAGTGGCGGATGGACTTTTTGACTTCTATTTACTTTTGATGTGTTACATGTAACTTCAAGCCAAGGGCTTTACGTGTATTGAGCTAGAGCTCTCTTGATTGTAACCAAGTGTTAACTTGGAAAGTTGTAAGCCTTTAAGGCACCCGCTTTTATTGTTTACATGTAATACTTTTGTACAGAACAGTTCAGTTAAATAGAAGAAGGTGGACTTTTATTATGATGATGCACGTTTAATTGATGGGTTTATTGTCATTATTTTGAGGGCGTTACAACTTGGTATCAGAGCGTACCGGGTTCGAATACTTTGGGTACGTGGGAAGTGATTAGAATCACAATGGGTTTGTCTCGCTTGATAGAGACTTAGTGTAGTGTTATACACCATGTGTTTAATTGATAACATGCTTATGTGATTATTTGGGTATGGGATTAAATTTCTAGGATGTTGATTGGACCCTTGAGTTTCTGGGAGTCTTGTTGGAAAGGCACTTGATCAATGCCGTTTCTCACAGGAACTCTGGTAACGCCTCGGGACTATCTTTATCCGGAAATGAAATTCGTAAGTGCTTATGTGTTTATGTGCTTACGTGGAGTGAATTATTGTTGTCCATGTTTTAGGACGCGAGTGTTTAGTTTTGGCACGTTTATAAATGTGCTAACGTTCTGTGTTACCTTTATTAGGATGTCAGGACGAGGGAGAGGTGGAAGGCGTGGCAGGCCTAGGAGGCAGGATATGCCTTTACCGGAGGAGATTCCAAGCTGACAGAAGGGGTTGATCAGGCTAATGTGGCCGAGCCAGTAGGCCAGCAGGCTATGGGTGCTTTAGCCCGAGAGATAGCAGGGGCATTCAGGGAGTCAGTAGGCATTCTCAGAGCAGAGAATCAGGCTCCAGTTGTTGTTGCGGATGCAGGACCTTCTTTTCTGAAGAGGGAGTTTTTCCGGTCTAATCCGGATGAATTTGTGGGTGATCCAAAAGAGCCGCTTAAGGCAGATGAATGGCTCGAGCAGAACGAAGACGCGTTTGAGATGCTAGGCATCGAAGACGAGGTCTTGAAGGTGACCTTGGCATCTTTCGGTGAAGGGGATGGGTCGATGGTGGAAGTTCACCAAGAATCGTATAGGAGGGACTTGGAAGGCTTTTGTTGACGCTTTCAGAGAAGTTCTTATCTCCATTGCTCAGAGAAATTGAGAGGTCGGCCGGCCTCAAGCAGATGGCTTTATCGATGGCGAGTTTGAGGCCTCATTCACTAGTTTGTCCAGGTTTGCACCTGAGTTAGTGGCGTCTGAGGAACGCCGTTGCATTGAGTTTGAGAAGAAATTGAGGCGGGGCCTCAAGTTGAGGGTTGGGGGGTCTATGTTTCGGGATTATGGGCGTGGTTGATCTGCGGCTCATCGAGATTATGATCAGAAGAAGAGGAAGGCGAAAAGGCTCCAAGAGGAGTCAGGATGGACAGGGCGAAAGTAGGAGACAGAGGGGTTATAACCCTCAGCAGTCTCTAGGTGGAGTTCCTAGGTCTACTTTCCCAGTACCGAGTGCAGGCTCCGGGAGGGGCAATCAGGGGGAGTTTACTTGTTACAAGTGTGGCCAGCTGGGTCACAAGGCTTCAGTTTGCCCGCAGAAGGGCGGAGGTCAGAGGGTCATCTTCTTCACCTGCACCACGAGTCGAGTTTGGGCAGAGGCACTTGTCTTGTTATCGATGTGGGCACTGGGCACTGAAGAGGTTTACCTACGCTTGAGTGCCACCAGAGCGTCTGGTTCTAGGCAGACGCAGGATTTCAACCACCTCCAGGCAGCCCTCGAGGGCCAATCCGAGCTTGCCGTCGTCCAAGACAAAGATCGTATGCTCCTAGGGGTGAGCAGTGGACCAGGTCCCACAGATGCGTGTATCTTTATTACAGATTTAGTACCAGCTCCATCAAGAGGTAGTGAGAGGTACTTTTTTGTTTTGCAACTCGGTTGCTAGAGTGTTGATTGACACGGGTGCATCTCATTCTTTGTATCTCTTTGCATTTGCATCTGTGTTGGAATTGGAGTTAGCATTATTAGCATCTCCTATTTGCGTTGTGACACCTATTGGGGGTGAGTTAATTTTGAAGCACGGATGTAGAGGTTGTGATATAGAGGTCGACGATCATCGACTTCCGTTTCCATTTGTAGTTATGCCCATGAAGGGCTTTGATGTTATTTTGGGTATGGACTGGTTATCGTCATACCGAGCTGTTATTGATTGTTACCGCCAGAGGGTCACTTGTTGTACAGTGAGCGGGGAGTGTTTCCATTTCTTAGGAGACCGAGTTGGTAGTGTTGTGCCACAGGGGTGCGGTCCGCAAAGGCGGAATGAGCTTAGTAGTCTACTTGCTAGTTTTGAGAGTGGTGAGTGTGGTGAGACCCAGATTGAGTTGCCAAGGGTAGTTTGTGAGTACTCGGACGTCTTTCCCGAGGATCTTATTGATTTGCCACCTCATCGAGAGACAGAGTTCTCTATTGATTTAGTGCCCGGCACAGCGCCGATCTCTATGGCACCTTATCGTTTTGCCCCAGCAGAGTTGATTGAGTTGAAAGTTCAGCTCCAGGAATTGCTAGATAAGGGCTTCGTACGCCCTAGTGTATTGCCGTGGGGAGCACCAGCCCTCTTTGCCAAAAAGAAAGACGGTGCTCTGAGATTGTGTATCGACTACCGGAAGTTAAATCGGGCTACGGTTAAGAATAAATACCCTATGCCCCGTATAGATGATTTGTTTGACCAGTTGAAGGGTTCCCGTTGTTTCTCTAAGATAGATTTGAGATCGGGTTACCACCAGTTGAGGGTCAGAGAGGAGGATATTCCGAAGACGGCATTCCGTACGCGGTATGGCCATTATGAGTTTCTGGTGATGCCATTTGGGCTTACCAACGCACCGGCAGTCTTTATGGACTTGATGAACCGGATCTTCCCGTGAATTCTTGGATCGTTTGTGGTCGTTTTGTGGATGACATTCTTATCTATTCACCTTCGAGAGAAAGAGCACGAGAACACTTGAGAGTGGTGCTTGAATTGCTTAGAGCCCATAGGTCGTATGCCAAGTTTGGGAAGTGTGAGTTCGGCTAAGAGAAGTCAAGTTCTTAGGCCATGTGGTGTCCGGAAGGGGTGTCATTGATACATCAAGACGAGGCAAGGCAAGATTGGGCCTGACCTAAGAGTGTGTTTGAGATCCGCAGATTTCGGGATTAGGGTACTATCGTCGGTTTGTGAAAGATTTCTCGAGTTAGCTTCACGTTGACTAGGTTGACTCGCCGAGTCAAATTTGTATGGAGTGAGACTTGTGAAAAGTCGTTTCAGAGTTGAAAGTTAGATTGACCACCGCTCGGTCTTGATTATTCCGAGAGAGGGTTGGGTTATGCAGTTTATTGTGATGCCTCACGAGAGGGTTTGGGTTGTGTGTTGATGCAGGGAGGGAAAGTGGTAGCTTATGGCTCACGTCAGTTAAAAATACACGAGAAGAATTACCCTACACATGACCTAGAGCTAGCGGCTGTGATTTTTGCCTTGAAAATCTGGAGGCACTACCTTTATGGTGAGAGATTCGAGGTGTTCTCGGATCATAAGAGTCTGAAATATTTGTTTTCACAGAAGGACTTGAATTTGAAGCAGAGGAGATGGATGGAGTTTATTGAGGACTACGACTTCGAGTTGCATTATCACCCAGGGAAGGCCAATGTGGTGGCCGATGCTCTGAGTAGGAAATCCATTAGCGATGTAGCTTGTATAGCCATCCGAGAGTGGGAGATGTTGGGGGCACTTGGCGAGTTTGATTTGCTTTTGGGCGAATCCGTTGAGGCTGCGGCCTTGTTTTCTGTTGTTGCGCAGCCTACACTTATGACTCGAGTGTTAGAGGCACAGAGAGGTGACCGTGAGGCAGAATCCCTCAGAGAGAAGGTCTCCAGTGGGAAAGTTGAGAAGGGTTTGACGGTGTATCCCGACTTGAGCGTGAGATACCGAGACCGTTTGTTTGTGGCGGAGTCTTGCCGAGAGGAGGTACTCCGAGAGTTTCACCATTCGCGCCTTGCGGTGCATCCGGGAGGTACTAAGATGTATCAGGATTTGAGTCGCCAGTTTTGGTGGCGGGGCATGAAGAGAGATGTGGCAGTCTTCGTGTCTAAGTGCCTTACTTGTCAGCAGGTGAAGGCCGAGCATCAGAGGCCAGCGGGTTTGTTACAACCCTTGCCTATTGCCGAGTGGAAGTGGGAGCATGTTACTATGGACTTCGTTGTGGGTCTTCCGAGGACTCAGCGGGGTAGTGATGCTATTTGGGTGGTTGTAGACCGGTTGAGTAAGTCGGCACACTTCATTCCTATGCGCGTGAGATTGGTGAATCACCTTGCCGACTTGTATATTCGGGACATAGTGAGATTGCACGGGGTCCCAAAGGCGATCGTCTCGAGATAGAGATCCTCGTTTCTTGCTAGGTTGTGGCAGAGTTTGCAGAGTGCTTTGGGCACTAAGTTGACTTTCAAGATGCGGCGTATCATCCTCGGTCGAGGCGGTCCGGCGTACTATTCAGATCCTTGAGGATATGCTTGAGGTTGTGTCCTTGATTTGATGGGGCGTGGGAAAGGCACTTGCCATTGGTGGAGTTTGCCTATAACAACAGCTTATCGATCTAGCATCGGTATGGCACCGCTTGAGGCCTTGTATGGCCGCCTTGTAGGTCTCCGCTTTGTTGGGCGAGGTGGGTGACACACCTTTGTTGGGTCCGGAGTTGGTTAGGGAGGACGGAGAAAGTTGAACTTATCCGTAGGAGGCTTGTTCTGACTGCAGTCGTCGAGAAATCTTATCTCGACCGTAGGAGGAGACCGTTGGTGTTTGAGATAGGTGATCATGTCTTTCTGAAGATATCACCTAGGCGGGGATTGATGAGGTTTGGGAAGAGAGGAAAGTTATCCCCTCGGTTTATTGGTCCTTTTGAGATCCTTGAGAGGATTGGCGAGGTTGCTTACTGTCTAGCTTTGCCGCCACAGTTGTCCGGAGTTCATGACGTGTTTCATGTGAGTATGCTTCGGAAGTATGAGCCGGATCCATCACACGTGTTGGATTGGACCGATTTAGAGGTAGATGAGGATGCCTCGTATGAAGAGAGGCCGGTACGGGTCTTGGATAGGCGGGAACAAGTCCTGCGTGGTAAGACCATTCCTTTGGTTAAGGTTTTGTGGAAACATCACGGGGTGGAGGAAGCCACTTGGGAACGTGAGTTGGAAGTCCGCGAGAAATATCCGGACTTGTTTGTTGATTTGTAATCATGTAATGAGAACTTGTAATTTTGTTGAACTTTAAGAACATTGTATGTGTCTTAAGTTGTAAAACATGGTATATGTTTTGATTTAAGAGAGTAGTGTAAAACTTGCCTTAATGTGAGAATTGATTATAATATTGCATGTGTTGGCTGTATTATAGAACTGGAGATGTATCATGAAATTTTGTTATGATATGATTTGTGAAACCATGTATATTGAGAATGGTTGGAAAGTGGAATAAGAAATGCATGTTATAGATGCACTTTAAAAATATAAATTGTGAAATGCCTCTTACTAAGAGATGGATGACCGGTAGTGGGTCGAATTGTTGAATGTTATGTTATGACATTGTTTAAAATGGAGAAAAAGGGGTTGCTTTTCAAAACTTGTTTTTAATTTCGGGGACGAAATTCTTTAAGGGGGGGAGGTTATAGCGATCCGGGTTTTACCTTGTTGTATAGTGATCCGGACTTGTGTCCGTGGATGTTGGTAGTGGATTGTTGTCTTGTTTACGCCCTTTCATATATTGTATTTGAGTTATAGGATGTGTTGGGCGAGGTTTGTTTCAGTTGGTTGTGTTTGGGAGCCAAGGGTTCCGCCATAATTTTGTCCTTCGCCGGCGAGAGTTGGTCGCCGAGCGAGCTTTGAGTTTTGTGTCCGTGGGTCGAGCGAGTGGCTTCGAGCGGCAGCTGCGTCTGTCTTGGACTGAACACCATGATTTCTGGCTCGAGCGAGCTTTTCTTCGCTCGAGCGGTCTGGTTCGGTCTTAGCTCGGCGAAGCGATTGCCGCCGGCGTCGTCTAGTTGCGAACTGAACGGTCGAGCTCTGGCTCGGCGAGCTTTTCTTCGCTCGAGCGAGCTTCTGGGATGTTGGATCGAGCGCGACCTTCTTGGCTCGAGCTAGGGTTTTTCAGGTTCCGCTCGAAGCGACCAAGTCTTCGCCGAGCGAGCCTATTTATTTATATCGGTGACGGCGACGATTTTAAGTTAGATTTTTTATAAACTTTGGATCCAATCCTCCAGATCTGAGAGCTTTTCTCTCTAACTTCACACTCTCTCTAAGGTTTGATCTATCTAGGATCATTTCCTTCCCTTCTTGCTTTGTTAAAAAGGTAGGGGTTGTCAAGAGCTTCGATCTAATCTGAAAAGATTTGGCATTGGAGCAAGTTGGGTGTTGGGTCTTCATCTCCTTTGAGCTCAAAACTTTGAGGTAGGGATATCCTACTCCTCTTTATGGATTCTGTCTTTGAATTTTGACATTTTGATGTGTTGGGGATAGTTGTGTAATTTTGAGAAAGTTTGGGGCTTTTATGCAATTTTATAAAAGTTTGGGGTTTTGTCTTAAATAAACCAATATGTATGTTTAGTACATAGAAATGAGATTAATGTGGAATCATTGATGAAAATGGAACCTTTGGGGTTGAATTAATTGGGATAATTAATTGTGGAATTGAAATGTTGATTATATATCCATTGTGCATTTATTTTCTGTATAGAAATAACTGCTTTGGGCTATCGGTGGAGGATAGTCGTGTTTGTTGTAGACAATGCATGATGATTAGGTAAACTGAAACTAATCTGCGGAAAGTGTCATGGAACTTGACGATTTGTAGAATACATTAATTGTATATATTAATTGTATATAGAACCAATGTGTTTATATGCATTATGTGTAGAGGAGGAGATGGGGGATGTACTCCGCGATTTAGGGGAAGATGGGGGATGTACCTCTAAACCGGATAGTGTTGGGAGAAGATAGGGGATGAACTCCGGAGACACAGCTCATATGCTTGTCTTGAAAAGAAATATAGATACAGCTCACGGGCTTGTCTTGGAAATGTGAAGTAGCTTGTATGCTTACCTGTGGTTGTACAGATATAACTAATATGTTTATCTATGTTGAAATGGAAAGAAAGGAAATATAGACTTGAATGTCTTGGAATTGTAGTAAATTGTAAAAGAATGTAAAAGTGTTGACCAATGTATCAACTGTTAATCTTTTAGGCGTTATTCATGATTGGTTTAGTATATTTCTACTGGGCTGTGGCTCACCCTTTATGGGGATATCATTTTCAGGTACCGGTAGCATGCCACCTCCAAGGACTTAGCTTGGGAGGCTAGTGGCGGATGGACTTTTTGACTTCTATTTACTTTTGATGTGTTACATGTAACTTCAAGCCAAGGGCTTTACGTGTATTGAGCTAGAGCTCTCTTGATTGTAACCAAGTGTTAACTTGGAAAGTTGTAAGCCTTTAAGGCACCCGCTTTTATTGTTTACATGTAATACTTTTGTACAGAACAGTTCAATTAAATAGAAGAAGGTGGACTTTTATTATGATGATGCATGTTTAATTGATGGGTTTATTGTCATTATTTTGAGGGCGTTACAAAAATTGATCTGAATTCTTGTTCTTAGATGAAGATGTGTCGGCCTGAAAATAAATGATCTCGGCTAGAAAGCTCTGGAGCCGACGTACGAGAAAAAGTTCGAATATAGGTTCCATCATCTCGGAATGCCGAGGTAATAGAACCTAGGGGGCAGTTGTGGGGATGTATTTTTCTGAGTACCAACACGTGGCCGAGGTGACACCGAAGTGTCAGCCGAGGTGTCACGTGACATGACAGTTACGCCGAGGGAATATCGGGGTTGCCGAGGTTATCTCCGAAGATACCGGAATCCGAGATATGTAGATAAGGGACAGGAGTCCTAGAAAGAAGAAAGATTACAAGATGGATATAGGTAGTCCTCTCAGGGAGTCTATCCTTATCTCTTGAAGAGTCCAAGGTAGATCCGGAATTGGAGTCCATAGAAGTGAGACTTCTAGTGGGACTAGGATAGAGAAAGACTATAAAAGAAGGCGCCCCCGGCGGGTCTAAGGTACGCAATTTGTAGTTTTGTGCAGTGATTTAAGTACTTGTTTTATCTTTGAGAGATACTGACTTGATCGTCGGAGTGCCCCCGGGTGGAAGAACCACCGCCGGAGCTTTTTCTTTCTGTGCAGATTACAGGGTGCCATCTATTCTGCCTGTGTTCTACAGCTGGATTATTAAGGAGGGCAGTGTGATCGGAAATTCACTCACACGGAACTAAACCTCCAATTTTATAGTTGGGGAACCGAAATCAATCACATATTATAATTTAATTTTGTCATTTTTTAATTATAAATGAGATATTCATAAGAGGCTTTAAAATTTTTTGCAAAACCTATAGAACTTCACATCCAAATAAATGAAAGGAAATTATACAGATGCTCTATAAATGTATTACTATTAATAATACATGTAAGGGTTGCTTTTTCATGAATAAATTTTTTAAAATTGAAATAGATAAAATATTACAAGAAAAATAAGTGAATTAACTCTTTTTTTTTTTTTTTTTTCTTTTCAATTTGAAAAAGACACATTAGAATAACTCGATTACAAAAGTTAAGTTCCTAAATTTGTATCATAAAAAGCAAGAAAAAATAATTTCAAATGAAAATAAAATATTAAAAATTATTATTATTTAATTAGCAAAAGGTCTCACTTCATAATTTTGTCTTAGGCCTCCAAAAGAGTTGAGCCATCCTTGATGATCAGGGCCAACGTTGAGTTATTTGGGATCTTAAGACTTTTGAAATTGAGCCATTCATATAAATTTTATTAAAAAAAGTTATATATAATTATTAAAATTGTACATTAAATTTATTTAAAAAATCAAGACATGAAAAACCATTACACATAGTATTTTTAACTAAGAGTGAGCTTTTTACACGACATATTAAACTGACATGAACCAAAATTGGTACAATATGATAAAACAAAAAATAAATCAACTTAATATTGAGATAATTCTAACATGAAACCAATTGAGACAATAATAAGATGGCCAACCCTTCTTGTTCAGATCAGCTTAAGTTGAAGATTTTGCATTTTCTTAGAGTCCACAAAACAATGTGGGTGTTTAGGAAATGGATTTTTTTGTAGGTTTTTTTAGTTGTAGGATATTATTTGAGAAATTTTTTTTTTTATGTTTGGGAAGATAGTTGGATTTTTTTGTGGTTGGATGTGATGTTTGTGAGAGAAAAAGTGAAATGATTATGGGATTTGATGTGATATTTTGTTTGGATTTGTTGTTTTTGGTTTTATAAAACATTTGTCTTGTAGTGAAAAAATAAAAATAAAAACTCAAAAACTAAGTTGCCAAACACCGCTAATGTCGTTTTGTGGCTGAAAAAAAAAAAAAAACTACACTCACACTCACCTCCTTTGAAATTTGAAAAATAATTATATTTGGTTTCTCTTGAAATTTTATTCATACAATAATTAAATCATTTTTTCATTATTAATTAATTATTCGTATGAATGAAAAAATAATATTATTCTCATTTTTTAATTAAAATATATATTTAAATAGAGACAGATGAGAAAGACCCACCAGTGACCGAGACGGCCAGCGAAGCAGCCAGTTAGTGAATGAAGACCACCAGAGCCGGAGCTCTTGAACGTCTTCGTTTGGCCGGAGTTCTTGAAAAATAATTAACATAGCTGTTTTATTGAAATCTAAGAAACAATAAAATGATCAAATTTCAAAATTGGAACAAGAAATAGTTAGTTTTCAATGGAGTAACTAACAATTAGTTTCCAATATGATTGATTTCGAAGTAATGGAATGTGTTATCGCTTCCGTCCCATTCATATGGGGAAATTCTATTTCCACCACTCTAATAAACTTAGTGAACACACTTAATGAAAAATTAGATTAATGACAATTGTATCCTAATTAAAAATTACTATAATAGCCATTGATCAACACTCCTAATATTATATATACAAATTCTCTATACACATCTTTTGGAAATAAAAATATCTCAATATACACTTTTTGAAACAAAAAAATTAAACCCTAATTTTTTTTTTTTGTAGTCACTTTGCTTCTTACACACTTTGTACTCCTCTCTGTTATTTGCAAACAAAACATTTCCTCTATTGCTTTAATCTTTAAGTTTATACTCAATTATTAACATCGTTTAATTATTAGTTTAACAATTTTTATTTGATTTTGATCAACACTCCTAATATATATATATATATATATTTTTTGCGTTTTTTAGTCAGCAACGTAGTGCCGAATTTGTTAAATTAATTCGGTTATCAAATACCGAAATAATATGAATAGTTCGTCACTAGAACTATTCGGTCTTAGAGTTCCGAACAAAATTAATATTTTCGGTCCTAGAATTCTGAATTTTGTTATTATTTTCGGTTTTTTCGGCCGAATTATTTTACTTACTTCGGCTATGTAGAACCGAATTGAAATTACCTTTATTTGAAATGTAAAACCCAGAAACCAATCAAATTATACATGAAACCCACAAAAAAAGGCTTACGTGAATTGTTGATAATGAATGGAATTTCATCGTGGAAGATCTGAATACGCTTCTTGGGCGAAGAAGCAGAAACAAAGGAAGAAACAGAAACCAACGAATCAAATGCATCAGCCATCTGAACTGAGAGAGTGAGAGGTTGATGATGGGAGGGGCTGATGATGGGAGGGGCTTAAATGGAAATTAGTAGTAGATTTCAGTGTCTTAGTCCAAGACTGAGAGTGGTCCTAGGATTTATTTGTAATTTTAAGGATGTGGATTGAGATAATTACTTAATAATTAAATTAATAGAGATGTGTATTGAGAAAAGATTTGCACTGAGTTTATTAGGGTGGTGGAAATAGAATTTCCCGTTCATATGATTCTTTAACTAATTATATACAGTAGTTTTTTTTTTTTTTGCCCTTTTGTTATGAAAGAATGAACAAACGTGATTGAGACCCCCACCCCCACCCCTACCCCCCACAAACACGTGGGGTTGATGATTAGAGAAGAAAAAAAAAAAAAATTTCTGGCCAATCACATCCCACTGGGGGTCCTGGAGGTCACCCCCAGTGAGGGTCTGGAGCATTTTTCAAGAATGAATTTGTTAACCCCTCTCTCTCACTTGTCGAACAACTAACGCGTAATTTTTTTTATTTATATGCTTAGGAAATAAAATTTAAAAAAAGGGTAAATTACACTGACACGCTCTGAAGTTTCTATTTAATATAGATTTTTCTTTACATTTGAAAAATTACACTTACCTCCTGTTAGATTAAAATGAAATATTTATCCCTTAGCCTTTATACATAGAAAATAATAAAATAATACAGATATTTTGTTCATTTCGTTTCAAATGAAACAACAATAATCTTCTTTGGTTTAACTCACACAAAAAATTGAGTATTTTTTTATTTTTCGTGTTTCTTTTTATTTTTATTAATTTCTTTTTAATATTTGAAGCAATTTTTTTATTTTTTAGATACGCTTAATCAAGATATACTTAAGAAATATAATATTTTGTGATTTTTTTTTTAAAAATTCAATGGATTTTAAATTTTTTTTTTTTGGTACAAATTTTATACTTTTTAAATATATCTAGATTAAATTGATCTAATCTAGATATAATGATCGAAATAAAAATAAAATTATATTTATATATAAAAATTTATACAAAAAATATCATAAAAATGCTGTGATAGTGATATTGTTGTAAATATAAATCATGTTTTTGATGTTTTGTTTTAAAATAAAAGGTCAACATTAAGCTATATTATTGTATTTGAAAATTCTATATAAAATTTATGTTTGTATATTATCATTTAATAAAAATATGTCAAGGTAAAATTTAAAGATGAAAAGTTGTAGAAGTTATGATGATAGGAAGAAGAAATAGTAGGAAAAATGACAAGATGGTCATTTAGAATATTTTAGTGCATGACATCAGTAATCTAAATGGCAATTTGTAATTAGATTACAAAGCTCAAGGAGGGAAATGTAAATTTTCAAATGTGAGAGGGGAGATCTGGATTAAACAAAAATCTCAAGAGTGTTGTGTAATTTACCCAAAAAAGGAAGAAAAATACCCATGAAAAACCTAAGTGATTCGTGATTAGATTAAGATTTAATTGAACCAATTCCCAAACAATTAAAACTAACAATCTAAATCATCAAGTACGTACGAAAGTGATTTAGATTGTTATTTCAAAAAACAATAAATTGACACAAACAATTTTTACGTGAAAAAAATCACTATTGGAGCATCTCCAATTGTGATTAAAAAATTATGGGCGAAACGTCACAAATCAATCCACTATGAAGGAAAGAAAGAATACAAAATACCCAAACACTATCAATTTGTCTTCAACGATTTGTATATCTTCCACCACAACCTTTGTCTCAGAATTGATTAGATTGATGTTGATTCCACAACATCTACGTCGACTCAACGACCACGCACAGTTTCAAACACTTTCGAACACTCTACGCTTGAATCTCCGGATTCCATCGAAGAAGAACACACTTGAAGATGATCATTCAAACAACCCTTTGATGTGAATTATCAAACCATGTGAGTTTAATAATCAAGCAAACATCAAAGGAAAACTACCAAACTAGCCCCAAAAGAAAAACCTAGAGCTCCCAAAACAGATCTAGAAGCATTAAACCTAAAAACGGACTTTAACACATATATATAGAAAACAGGGGCCGTGTACCCCGCTCAAGCGCAGGACTTGCCGCTTGAGCGGATTCACTAAAATTCGTGCGACAAAACACGTCTCCGCTCGAGCGCTGGAACTCACGCTTGAGCACAAAAACACGTCTTCCAGTATTTGTGCAGACATGTCAAACTATTGAGAAGGTGCAAACTTCGCTCGAGCACAAATGTTCCCGCTCGAGCGGGAAGACCAAAAATCAAGGAAAAATTACTACTATATTAAATTGAGCATGTTCGCAGAATTGGCCCTTTGTTAATTCCCGGACAAAACTTTTCTAACAATTTTTCCTAAAAAACACATGCACTATACACACTCACGAACACAACCAATTAGACACAAAAAAAAAAAAAAAAACCGTTGCAAAAGCACAAATGCCGAGTTGATAGAGAAACACTGAGAAACATGTTGAACAATCCACCTGTGGAAATGACCAAATACCAAAAAAAAAATAAAACTATGGAACGAGATAAGATCCAAAAAGAAATAATGCATGAATGTAAAATAAAAACAAAAACCCACAACCATTACATTTCCAAGATCCAAGATATCTCAGAATCCATAATCCAAATATGCGTGTCTGTGTCCAACATACCAAACCAGTAGCCAAAACATCCAAAATCAACAACCACCAAAAGTCTAAACTACGCCCCCTTTTTGTTCGGGAGACAAGAAGACAAAAGAGATAAGCAAAAAAAAACTGTCCAAAAAAAAAACTGGCAAAAAAAAAAAAAAACTCAATGATCGGGTGGTGGTGGATATGGCTGCTGCAACTGAAGTAATGCAAGAATCTGATCCAATTGTAGAGTGGTCTAGGCAGCTGACTGCTCAAGATGGCCAAGCTGACCATCGAAAGCATCCAGACGGGCATCCATGTGAACCAACCGCTGAGTCAAGGACTGCTCATAGCGGCGAAGTTGGTCAAGCATAGTACATGGAGGTACATCTGGCTCCTCTGTGTCTGCTATGGCAGCATCAATCTTAGCCTCCTCTGCCATAAGGTCATCATCACCTGTAGAAGAAAGACCTACCCTAGAAGACTCCCCCTTAACATGCGCACGACTTTGAGACACGGTTTTCTTAGTAAAGGGTTTAATGGGAGTGGCATACTCATCCTCCTCATAAACCGGGATCTCAAGTCTAGACAGAAGGCAGTTGATCAGACAACCGTAGGGCAACCCTAACTGTTTGTTCCCAAGAATAGCAATCATTTTGCGAAGAATAAAGGTGGCAAGATTGATGGAGAGATGGCAAGCTATGCAGAAGAGAACAAAACCTTGTTCTTGATTGATTTTAGAACAATGAGTAGTGACTATGATATTTGCACAAACAATAAGATTGAGCAGATAGAACTGGGGAAGGAGTTCAAACTGTTTAATTAGAGCCCCTTGACCCAACTACGGGGCGTACCACATAAGGAAGTGGCCACCTCGTTGAAATCACATATGGGTCGGATAGGGAAGTGATAGTGCTCCGGAAAAACACAGTCGATGCCTAAGAGCTCTCTAATAAGATCAGGGGTAACAGTGATAGGCTTAGACCGAACCTAGGTTTGGAAGGAAGGGCCAATATCATCAATACCTTCAATGTTACAATAAAACTCGCGGACCCAATCAAGGTTTTGGCAGCCGGAGAAAGACAGAACAAAGTCACCCCCTAATGGATCAAACAATGAGCAAATGGGAATGGACTCAAAAGTGTTAGGTTGGACATGATGCTCTAGATGAACTGTCCTAGAGGAGAAAGACTCTCTAAAAGACTTGGCTTTATTGGCGGATGGAAACTGTCGGTGTTATACAAGGGGCGAGTGATTGTGGACTTCTTATGTTTGGCAGTGGACATAGCTAACCCAGTGTCAAAACATACACTAACCAAACTGAACACCCCCCAAACTAAATCCAAAACAATTAAGAAAAAAACATTAGTAACCGAAAACCAAGTTAGACAAAAATTTAATGAATTAAAATCAATACCCAAAACATAAGACCAACAAATGAAGAACAATGTAGTAGTATGAGAGATGCACACAAGTGAAAAAGAATGAAGACCACGATTGAGAGATAGTCGAACAAAGTGAATGAAATGTGTGAATCACCAACAAGATTAATACCCTGTATGGAAGTGTGTGAATCAAGTGAATGAGACACAAAACCAATCACCAAGCAAGTCACACAATACAAAAAAAAATAAAAATAAAAAATCAAATCACAAGTATGAAACAAACCATAAAAACATACCTAGAGAGAGAGAGAAAGTAAAGAAAAATGAAAAATTGGGGTGAAAATACTTTACCAGAGACGAACCAACGGAGTTGAAGGAAGAAGAAATCCCCAAATCATAGTCCACACATGTCGCAATAGAAGCCCTAGGAGAAAGAGAGAGACAATCGCGAAAATAAAGAAATAAATGAGACTGAATGGACGGGTTGCAGAATATATACTAGGGCTTGCTGCTCGAGTGTGAGACTCAACGCTCGAGCAGACTCACTTATGCGTGCCTCGCCGCTCGAGCAGAGAAACGGACGCTCGAGCGTAAAAAACCTACTCTCAAAATCTCGCGCAGTCTGCGAAAGTACTGGATGAAGTAAAAATGCACTTGAGCTTGAAATTGTCCACTCTAGCGGATAAGAGAAATCACCAAAGGCAAAAAAACGCCCTTCTGAGCACTTAACACCAGCTCACACTACCAAGTGGGACCTGAAAGAATTAGAGGTGAGTACAATAGCCAGAATGTGACACGAAGACGTGATAATCCATAAACCATGAAGCCCATAAACTCACAATTTTGACATTATGAACCACAATATCATGAGCAAATCAGAAAAAAATTGATCAATGAGCAAAAACTAGATGGGAATGCACATCTCAAAGACACACATGAGTGCCCACATAAAGAAGGTGTGTGTGTGTGTGCAATCCTTGAGAGGCCACAGAGCTAGAGTTAATCCTCGTAGTGATCGGATGGTTGAACCTCCGGCAAGAGTAACTAAACATCACTGAGAAAAGTCAAACCATAAGAAATCAAGAGGTATTTGTTGAGTAAAAGCGGAGGCTCCCCCTCAATCAACGAGTCCTTTTTTATTTTATTTTAAACTTTTCTTACTTGTGGGCACTCACTAGTGGCATGCATGCTCAATAGTATGGAGACCAAACCAGAGAAGCATGAATTGAATAAGGATGGCCTGGTTGGTACCTCTGAGGTAGCCTTTTCCTAATGCTCGGACTTCAATGAATTGAGGGAGGAACCGTGAAAGTGAAAAAACAATGGTAGACGGTTAAGAGACTCAACATCACCCATGATATTCCTCCAATAATGTAAAAGAGACACTGTTAGTGGTCCATAGAGAACTTTGATCAGTTGTGCGGAAACCCTTGCAACATACAAAATGAGATCATGAAGTCAATGAGTATGGGCATTCAGAATAAACTATGGACAAAGAAGAATGAAATCTAGCGAGCAGCATGAGAGGTGTTCATATGAGTCTAAATGTGGAGATGACTCGAATCAATGACAATGAGATTATGGTATCCAAGTAAACATAAATCAAATCACGCTCACCCACTCAAGTAACAGGTCATACCCAAGTGACTAAGCACAACACCCAAGGTCTTTCTAAGGAACTCAAACCAAATAAGATGGAGGGGTTTTGTAAAAATATCAGCTTCTTGATGCTCGATGGGTACATGTTCAAGAACAACAAGGCCCTCTTCCACTAACTCTCGAATGAAATGATGACGAATGCCAATGTGTTTGGTGCGAGCGTATTGGATAGGATTTTTAGCAATGTTAATAGCATTTGTGTTATCACAGAAAAGGGTGAGAGTGTCTTGGTCTATACCATAATCATGATGCATTTGCTTCATCCACAACATTTGTGCACAACAACTTCCTGCAGCAATGTACTCGGCCTCAGCGGTCGAGAGAGAAATAGCATTTTGCTTTTTGGTATGCCATGCAACCAGATTATTCCCAAGGTAAAAACACTCCCCAGATGTAATCTTCCTATCATCAGCACACCCTGCCCAGTCAGCATCAGAAAAACCAGTAATTTTGGCTGTAGTGTCGGTAGAAAACCAAACCTTAAACCCCAGTGTCCCATTAACATACTTAATGATGCATTTGACCGCAAGAAGATGAGACTCTTTAGGACTGGCTTGGTAACGGACATAGACACCTGCACTAAATATAATGTCAGGTCAATTGGCTGTGAGGTAAAGAAGAGTCCTTAACATACTCCTATAAAGGGTAGGATCAACATCAGTACCAGATGAATCTTTGGAAAGGTGAAGACTGGTGCTCATGGGAGTGCGTACATGTTTGGCCGACTCGAGACCAAACTTAGACACAAGATTTTTGGCATACTTGGTCTGAGAGACAAACATACCCGAAGGAGACTGTTTAATTTGAAGACCCAAGAAATAAGCCAACTCTCCCATCATGCTCATCTCAAACTCATGAGTCATGCAATCCGAAAAATATGTCACAAGATGATCAGCAGTAGATCCAAACACAATATCACCAGCATAAATTTGAGCAACAAGTATATGAGACTTAGTATGTTTCACAAATAAAGTCTTGTCCACACTACCCATTTGAAAATCATTATCAAGAAGAAAGGTAGTAAGACGATCATACCAAGCCCAAGGGGATTGTTTCAACCCATACAAAGCCCTGTCTAACTTGTAGATATGGTTTGGATATTTTAGGTCCTCAAACCTTTTTGGTTGCTCAACATAAGCCTCTTCTTTCAAGTACCCATTCAGAAAGGCACTTTTCACATCTATTTGAAATAATTTGAACCCAAGAAAGCATGCCACACCAAGTAAAATACGAATAGATTCGAGACATGCAACTGGGGAAAACGTCTCATCATAGTCAACACCCTCTACTTGAGTATAGCCTTGAGCAACCAACCTAGCTTTATTTCTAACAACAGTACCATTCTCATTAGATTTATTTTTAAAGATCCACTTGGTACCTATCACATTCATGTCTCTAGGTTTGGGAACAAGACTCCAAACTTTCTTACGTTTATATTGACCTAACTCTTCACGCATAGCATTGACCCAACTATCATCTAGTAAGGCCTCTTTTATATTCTTAGGTTCAATTAAGAAAACATAACACATATAAGATACCTTTTCCAGAATTTGTCTTCCGGTTTTCATTCGATTTGAGACACTTCCAATCACCTGTTGAGTCGGATGATTCAGTTTCACCCTTGCTGATGGTTTGAATTCTAGACTTGTAGTGATAGGAGCATCATAAGTGGTGTCTCTTTGTGCACTCTTTGGACTCAGACTTACCATAGAAGTTGGTGCTGGCTCATCTTCTTGAGCTTGGTCCTCTACATTTCCTTGACTTTGTGGTTCAGTATCTAGGATTGAAGACCCACCATTTTCTTCCTCATTTAATGTTGAAGAAAGAGAACCTGTGCCATCTATAACCACATTGATCGATTCCATTAAAGACAAAGTACGCAAGTTATAGACACGAAAAGCTCTACTTGAGGTTGAATACCCTAGAAAAATACCTTCATCACTTCGGGAGTCAAATTTTCCCAAAGGCTCTCTATCTTTGAAAATGTAACATTTACTCCCAAAAGTTTTGAAGTATTTTACATTAGGTTTCAATCCCTTTCACAATTCATAAGGAGTTTGTAAAGTGCTGGGCCTTAAATACATACGATTTACAACATAAACAGCGGTATTTAAGGCTTCAGCCCAAAACCTTGGAGGAACTTTCTTACTAAGGAGCATGACCCTAGCCATCTCTTGAACAACCCTGTTCTTCCTCTCAAGAACTCCATTTTGTTGTGGAGTAATCGGTGCAGAAAATTCATGCTTAATTCCATGCATATCACAAAAATCTAAAAACGAACTATTTTCAAACTCACGACCATGATTAGTTCGGATTCTTATGATACGCCCAATAGAAACACCCTGTTTATTTTGGATTTTAAGGACTAAAGCCTGGAAAGCATCAAACATATCGGATTTTTCTCTGAAAAAATTTACCCATGATAAACGAGTATAATCATCAATGGTTAAAAAAATGTATCTTTTACCTCCAATGCTTTTAGTGTGAGTGGGTCCCATAAGATGCATATGAACCAATTCAAGAGGACATTTGGTTGTGAAATTGTTCACCTTTTTATGAGGAGCACGAGTTTGCTTCCCAAGTTGACATAGACCACACACATGGTTCACATTCTTACCCATTTTGGGTACTCCTCTCACAAGCTCTTTATTGGCAATCTTAGTTAGGTCTTTGAAATTTATGTGACCTAATCTTTGATGCCACAGGTCAATGTTACTTATAACGGCCGAATGACAAGTAAGATCGTTAGTGATAACAATCCCATAGCAATTATCAGATGTGAGAACCCCATGCATGACAGTATTTCCTTTCTTATCCAAAATTTCACATTTATTTTTTTGAAAATAATACTTCATGATGGGAATCACACATTTGACTAATACTCAACAGATTAGCTTTAAGGCCGTCAACAAGCAAAACATTTTCAAGTTTAGGAAGACCAGTAACACTTATAGACCCCTTACCAATGACTCTAGAAGTGCCACCATCTCCAAAGGTAACAATTCCTCCTTCATATTTATCAAGAGATGTGAAGTAGGATTTGTCACTAGACATGTGACAAGAGCACCCACTATCAAGATATCACGTGTGTGAGTCACGTGCTTTCAGTGCAGTGTGAACAATGAAACACGTTAAGTCGCTCTTTCTAACCCATATCTTTTTGGTCTTAGCGGAAGCAGGACTGGCAGTCTTGGTAGATGTCTTAGCGTTGTGAACACCCTCATGAATCTTAGTGTTCCGCCTAGACATGTAAGGTTGTCTCCTAACCCACAGAGTATTAGAATTTCTACCCTTTTTAGACACTTTACCAAACAACTCAAAACAATAAGGATGAATGTGGCCGTACCTCCCACAATGATGACAAACAAACACAGGTTTTACCTCCAGTTTGTCAATCTTACTCCCTTTGGGTTGATGAAGAGAAGTATCACCCTTGAGATTTCCCTTTGCTTGAGTCTTTAGGTCATATGATGTAGAGGCCTGTCCCTTTTGAAGTGTTGTAACAGTAAAGCCTATCCCACTTTTATCACCACTCATTTGTTGAGACCCGATGATGCCTTCAAGTGTTTTTGACCCTTTGTTCCACATATCAATTGTGGCTCTAGCAACTTTGAGTTCTTCCTCTTTCTGACCAATCAGCTCTTCCAATGTGGCTTGTGACATCTCAAGGATTCCAATCTTCTCTTCAAATATAGCATAGATGCTCAAAAGTTTATTCCTTTCAATTTCACAAGCTAGAAGCTTTCCGCAAAGGTCTTACATGTCATTTGAGATTTTGATGACATCTCTTTTTGTAGCTTCAATCTCTCCTTTTAGCTTGACATTCTTACTTTCACATGCTTTGAGCTTAAGAGTCAGTTTGTCATTGATCTTGGACAAATTCAGAGATTCATCGTAAAGCTTTTCATAAGCTTGTTGTATGTCATCACCATCAATCTCATCATGGTCTTCCGAGGTTTCATCATCTTCTTTTTGCTCCTCTTTCTCTTGGACCTCATCTAATTGAGCAACTAAGGCATGAACATTGATAGATGGTGGTGAAGATGACTCTCCTCTTTCATGAAATTGACTCAGAATGTCCCATGCATCTTTGGCCTTTGTGCAGTGAGCAATCCGTTACTGTTCTTCGTTAGAAATTTCTTCACAAATGGTAGTTAGAACTCTTTGATTACTCGAATTGCCAGCGCTTTCAACATCCTCTTCAATGGCTTGCCAGCCCTCAGGGTCATAAGCTCTCAGAAACATCCTCATTCTGATATTCCAAAACAAGTAATTACTCCCATCAAAGTTAGGTCATCACCATCAATCTCATCATTGTGATTAAAAAATCATGGGTGAAACGCCACAAATCAATCCACTATAAAGGAAAGAAAGAATACAAAATACCCAAACAAATTACCGAAACACTGTCAATTTGTCTTCAACGACTTGTATATCTTCCATCCTTCATCTCAGAATTGATTAGATTGATGTTGATTCCACAACATCCATGTCGACTCAACGACCGCACACAGCTTTGAACACCTTCGAACACTCTATGCTTGAATCTCCGGATTCCATCAAAGAAGAACACTCTTGAAGATGATCACTCAAACAACCCTTTGATGTGAATTATCAAACCATGTGAGTTTAATACTCAAGCAAACATCAAAGGAAAACAAGCAAACTAGCCCCAAAAGAAAACCCTAGAGCTCCCAAAACAGATCTAGAAGCATTAAACCTAAAAACAAACTTAAACACATATATATAGAAAATAGGGCCAGCATACCCCGCTCGAGCGCAAGACTTGCCGCTTGAGCGGAGTCACTAAAACGCGTGCAACAAGACATGTCTCCTCTCGAGCGCTGGACTCACGCTCAAGCGCAAAAACACGTCTCCCAGTATTTGTGTAGACAAGTCAAACTACTGAGAAGGTGCAAACTCTGCTCGAGTGCAAATGTTCCTGCTCGTGGGAAAACCAAAACCAAGGAAAAATTACAACTCTATTAAACTGAGCTTGTTCGCAGAATTGGCAACAAGTAGGGACCTAACAACCCAAATATAACAGGGCTCATTAGATAGGGAGAACTCCGGTGGAAGGCAGAGGTGTGAGAGCTCCAGCTCCGGCAATGGCAATCATGGTTGCGACTGAAGTTGTCGACAATGGTAGTAGTCGTGGGTGGGTCTTCCTCCTCCGTCTATTCTCTCTCTTTATTCGAAGTAATTATCATATGTTCCAAGAATTTCATGTTAATTGTATGCCTAAATAATAAGAGGACCTAGAAAATTACATAGAAAATGATGGTGAAATAAGAAAATATCACAGCACACTGCTACATGGTCTTATTTCTAACCCATATTATAATTTCTGCTTCGTTGCCTTTGGTTTTCGTTTATGTTTATAAAAAATAGCATTGTTATTCAAGTTTAAAAATTAGAATTATTTTTTAAATTTAATGATGTGACAATCAATTAAGATATTTAAGACAACACACTCTCTCTCATATATTGCTTAATCATTAACCAATCATGTAACTTACATTTCATTGGGTCTAGAAAGTAGGCTTACATATTATTTTTTATAAAAAAAATAAAATAAAAATTGTAAACTAGTTTTAAAAATAAACAAAAATAATAAACACGTCTGGTTTGAATAAAAGAAAAAATTTGTTTCCCTCCGCCTGGGGTTTGAACTCCATATATCGTGCTCAGCCCTTCTTTCCACTTTTTTTTTTTTTTTTTTCGCTTCCTTTCTACATTTATATCCGTTTATAAACAAATATGTAAATAGTTTTTTTGAGTTTATGATTTTTGCATTTTTAATTTGACACAATTTATTTATAAACTCAAAAAGTTACCAAACAAATTTCTATGACAAGTTTTTTAATATAAACTGAAAATTGAAAATGAAAATATTACCAAACAGGCCTTAAGCATTTTGGGGTTTTTTTTATTTTATTTTTTGGGTAAATTATACTTTACCCTTTTATACTTTGGCTTTTTAATTTTTTTTTTCTTCTCATTTTAGCCCTTTATATTTTAAGTTTTTGTGAATTTACTCTTATAATGATTTTTTGTTCAAAATTAGGAAAGAAAATTTCGCGTTAACTACCTCATGACATAAAAATATGTTATTATGTTAGAATTTGAGTTTGTGTTAGAGGTGTTAGTTATATATAATAAAATATTTTTATGCCATGAGACTGTCAATGTATCATTTCTTGTCTAATTTTGGACATTAGTTACTTTTGTAGTAAATCTGAAAAAACTTATAATATAAAGGGTCAAAGTGGAGAAAAAAAAACTTTAAGAGTTAAAGTAGAAAAATGACCAAACATGAAGGAGGTAAAGTTTAATTTACCAACGTGGTGGTTGTATGGAAGGGCTGCCCTGAATAGCCATTCCTAGTAACATGGATTTGCCATGACTTCATCAGCTAAACTTTAATTATAAAAAAAAAAAAGAGTAGAAGAAAGTCAAGTAGAAAATCTGATTTACATGAATTTGCTATAATCATGAATGGAAACCATCCAAAAATAAATAAATAAACAATAAAAATAAAACATGAGATAAAAGGAGTTAAAGGATATTCTAAGAATACACTCTGCAACAAAGCAATATAGGCACAAATATGTGTTTACCATATCTGCTAATAAAAGTTACATATAACCAATATCTTAGAACCCTCTAGTTATTAGGAGACAGTTATAGATATAATAGCCTTCTTGATTAGATCAAGAAAGTGGATATGTTGACATGGATGATAATATGAAAGAGAAGGTTCTTCATTGTCACAGTGAGAGGATAGCTATTGCATTTGCACTAATAAGCATGCCAGTTGGGAAGCCAATAATTGTGCAGAAAAATTTGAGGGTATGTGTGGACTGTCATTCTGCAATCAAGTTTATCTCCAAGGTTGTTGGGAGAAAGATAATTGTCTTTTCACCATTTTGAGGATGGATTGTGTTCTTACGGGGATTATTGGTAAGATTTTGAAGGTCTGTTGAGGATAAAGTGTTTAGAATCAGTGATCTACGCACGGTGATTGAGGTCTTTGAGATCTCTGAGCTTTTTGTCCATGTGCTGATGTAATTTGGTGCTTTTGGCAATGAGTATTTGCTCAAATGATGAACCAGAGGATTGGGAGGAAAATGACTTTCATGGTAATTCTTTTCTGTAGCCAATTAATCAAGAGGAAAATATGTTAGAGCAATTCGTCTTGAATTCTTCAATTGGTGGTCTTCGGGTCTTCAAAACATGGCAATGAACTTGTCTATGTAGAACAAAATTATGATGCTTCAAGTTGCGTTACTTAGTCGCTTTCCTAAAGACAATATTTGTACCCACCAAAAGGTTTACATGGGGTTATAGCAAATTCACCTCCAGGATACAATGAAGCCTGATCTAAAGATCAAGTCTACCGGCGTCTGCACTGATGATAGTAGATCAGAATACTCTTGATATAATCAAGAAAACCAATACACTGATAATCAAATCTGTAGAACTTGATTACCAGTAAGAAAAGCAAAAATTTGCTTATGAAACTTTTGATCGAAAACTCAAAATCACGAGGGAGAGAGAGAGAGAGAGAGAGAATTGCAGGAATGCTTCTAAATTTTTTGGATGTAATGAAATGGCTGATTTTGTTGCCTATTTATAGGCCTTGATGGATCTGATCGAATGGTCATGTCCCTTGATCGCATCCAATCAGATTTGACCGTTGGATCGACGATCTATGGTGTAGATCATTCTCACACCGAATAGCTGCCTTAACTAATCACACCCGATGACGATCAGGTGCCATCTCATTCGTACAATCGTGCACATCTCCAATCAACGGTTATGGTCAAACTGTTCTAGATTAGACACACAACCGTCTGATCAGTTGGTTGACTCGTCGCCAACGGATGCCATGTCACTGCTATGTGGAGCTGACTATATTCCAAGTCACCTATGCCACATTGGATCCATGTCATCGCTCCAACTTGTCCAATGCAAATAGGAAAGCGCCCTTATAGCGCCGATGCGTTCGTGCTAAGTGCAAAGTGCGCCATCAAATGCCACACAGCCTACTGCCCACACCACGCATGCGCACGTGTGAGGATGGTGCTTGCGGTGTGGGTGCATGCATACTAGCTTTCACCTCACAATTCCATATTCAAAAGAATATTCCATGTAGCACTTTATTAAGTGCTCCATATTTTCCTCTCTTTCCGATGTGGGACAAAGTTCCCAAGCTTATTTCTAGCTTTCCAAAGAAAAACAAGGAAGGTTTTGAAAACACCCAAAAATTAAACTATACATTTTAAAAACCATTTTGAAAATTCCCCAACATTTCCCCACCATTTTCAAAATTCCAGATGATGACTCTTGGTTCACTTGGCAACCTTATACATAGGTGAAGATATCTTACGATTTGAATCATTCACTTAGTAAAGACATCTCAAAGTTAGTCAAGATGACATAGTAGATTTGTCTTTGAACTAGCGACCTTATATGACTAATCGGACATGTCTCACAAACAGTACAGGTTACCTCAAGTATTCAAACAAACCGGCACGTGGATTGGCCTTGTGTCTATATCCTGTTTCATGAGCGCTCTAGAGTCAAGCCCTTGGACTCATAGGAAGCGGCACCACCTCCTACACTCATATAGGTAAGCTTACTGAGAGTACCCCTGTAATTTACAGTACCCTAACAACTCAGTTGTAAGCTTATTAAGAGTTTGCTAACTCATCATCTTCTTTTCACATTACAGGTACCAAGCACTTCAATCTTTGAATGAAAATGAAATAAAACTAAGTGCTTAGAATCACGACATGTGGTGTACTTGGGCTCATTGAACTCAAGACTTGATGTTTCTTCAAGTGTTGAGTCGAGTTTCCACCAGCAGTGATTATGTTAAGTGGGACCCATCCCCTTTGATGTTTTTCACACCAAATCCCTTACAAGTCCCTTTGTTAAGGGGTCAGCCAAGTTTTCACTTGATTTTACATACCTAATGGTAATCACACCTTCTGTGATTAACCGCCTGACATAGCTATGTCTTAATTCTATATGCCTAGACTTTCCATTATAGACATGGTTATAGGCCCGTGATAGAGTTGCTTCACTATCACAATGCAAAGATATTGGTGGCATAGGTTTTGGCCATATCTTAATCTCTAACAAGAGATTTCTTAGCCACTCTGCCTCTTTGCTACAAGATGCTAATGCTATAAACTTAGACGCCATGGTTGAGTCTATTATGCATGTTTGCTTCTTAGAACCACATGAGATAGCTCCTCCTCCAAGAGTAAAAATCCAACCACTCGTGGACGAGCGATCTTCACGGCCAGTTATCCAACTAGCATCTGTGAATCCTTCCAACACTACTGGATAGCCATTATAGACTATTCCATAGTCTATGGTTTTCCTCAAGTACCTAAGCACTCAATTAACAGCATGCCAATGCACACTACTGAGATTACTAGTGTATCTACTAAGTTTTTTCACTGCAAATGCAATATCAGGTCTAGTGCAAGTCATGGCATACATTAGGCTACCTATCACTCTTGAATATTCTAGCTGATCAACAACTCTTCTAGTATTAGGTTACAATTTCAAATTTGAATCAAAATGTGTAGACATGGGTGTATAATTATATTGATTAAATTTCTTAAGAATTTTCTCAAAATGGTGCGACTGGGTTAGAATCAAATTATTGTCCTCTTGTTTGATCTTAATACCTAGAATTACATTAGCCAAGCCCATGTCTTTCATACTAAAGCTAGATGACAAGAAACTTTTAGTACTTTCAATGACATCATTGTCAGTACCAAAAATAAGTATGTCGTCTACATATAGGCATATGATTACACCTCTATTGCTAGTAAACTTACTGTACACACACCTATCAGATTCATGTATCCTAAAACCATTTGACACTATTACTTTGTCAAATTTCTCATGTCACTGTTTTGGAGCTTGTTTCAATTCATATAGTGACTTCACGGGTTTACACACTTTGTGTTCTTGACCCTGTACAACAAATCCTTCCGGTTGTTGCAAGAAGATTTCCTTATCTAACTCTTCATTTAGGAAAGCTGTCTTAACATCCATTTGATGGATTTCAAGCTTGTAGATTGAGGCTAAGGCAATCAACACTCGAATGGTAGCAATTCTAGCCACCGGAGCATATGTATCAAAATAATCGACACCCTCATTTTGAGTAAAACCCTTAGCAACTAATCTTGCTTTGAACTTGTTAATTGTGCCATCAACTTTCATTTTCCTTTTGAAAATCCATTTACAACCAATTGGTTTGGATCCAGGTGGCAAATCAACAAGTATCCAAGTATTGTTACCCATGATAGAATCCATCTCATCGTTTATTGCTCTTTTTCAGAAAGTAACATCTTAAGACTTCATAGCCATCTCAAGGTTAATGGATCTGAATCCATATTCAAAGAAATCATTGTTTGCTTACAATAAGTTTTCCTAGTTCTTTCTACAAGGTAAACAATGAAATCAGGGCCAAATGACTTCTCAGTCCTAACCCTCTTACTCCTTCTTAGCTCAATAGGCTCATTACACTCAATGGGTTCATGTCGTTCAGTTTCCTCTGTAGACATTAAAGGAGTTGATTCATTTTCTTGATTAGAATCCAACCTTGGAATGGTTGTGAAACGATTCTCATAAAATACCTCATCACGTGATTCAATGATGGTATTTGTTTCCACTAAACCATTGGGCTCTACTACTAGAAACCTATATGCTTTGCTATGTATAGCATAGCCAAGGAATATGCATTCAATTCCTTTTTCACCTAATTTCTTCCTTTTAGGTTCAGGCAATCTGACTATTGCTCTACAACCCCATGTTTTCAAGTAACCAAGATTAGGTTTCTTATTTTTCTGAAGTTCATAAAGAGTAACATTTCTTCCTTTGAGAGGAATTCTATTGAGTATGTGACAGGCAATGAGCAAGGCTTCACCCCAAAAACCAGAACTTAAACTGGAGTAAGAAAGCATAGCATTAATCATTTTTGTTAATGTCTTATTCTTTCTTTTAGCTACTCCATTTTGTTGTGGTGTGTAGGGTATAGACTTCTCATGACTAATACCAACATTTTCAATATTATGGAAAATAGTATTCATCGCCTCTATCAGACCTAAGTCTTTTTATTTTGATATTACACTAATTTTCTACTTCTGTCTTAAAAATCTTGAATTTATCAAGCACCTCATCTTTTGAATGCAAAAGATAGATATGATAGTACTTAGAAAAATCACCAATGAATGTTACAAAATATTTCTTACCACCTCTAGTAGGGGTACTATGCATGTCACATACATCATTATGCACAAGTTCAAGCAGAAATGTGATTTTATCTACTTTAGGAAAAGGACTACGAGTAATTTTAGATTGCACACAAAATTTGCATTTTTCAAACATATCAATGTCATACTTAGGAATTAAATCTAAATTAATCATATCATGCATTTTCCTAGTATTAACATGACCTAAACGAGCATGCCATAAAGAAAGAGAATCAACAATATAAGCAGAAACATATGTATTATTGATAACATTAAGTTTGAACATTCCTTGATACATGTAGCCCTTCCCAACAAAAATCCCACCCTTAGACAAGACAAATTTGTTTGACTCAAGTACTAACTTGAAACCATGCTTATTAAGCAGGCTTCCAAATACAAGGTTTTTCTTGACATCAGGTACATGATAAACATCATTAAGACTTAAAGACTTTTCCAGATGTGAACTCTAGATCCATCGTCCCTTTGCCTTTGATAGCAGTAGTTGAAGAGTTACCCATGTAGAGAACTTTTCCATCACTTACTTGTTCACAAATAGTGAAATAGCTCTTGTCGTTGCAGACGTGCCTTGTTACTCTTGAGTCAATCCACCAATCACTAGCATCTTCGAGCATGTTCACCTCGGATACAACAACCACAAACTTGTTATTGGCATTTGATGCTTCTGGCTTCTTCTTGTATGATTGGCATTCATTTCTGAAATGTCCTAGCTTTCCACAATTCCATCAAGCGCCTTTCAACTTCTTATCATCTTTCTTGGGTTGGGGTTCACGCTTACGCTTCTTTTTGTTAAACCTCTTGCCATCATCCACCATGTGGATCTTGAAAGTCTGAGCCAATTGGTTATCTTTACCTTCAAGAAGCCTTGACTTTTCCTCAACTCAGAGGTGTTGAGCCAATTCCTCTAAAGTAAGATCTTCCTTTTTATGTTTCATAGTTTTCTTAAAATCCTTCCAAGAAGACGGCAGTTTCTCTAGTATAGAAAAAACTACAATAGATTCATCCATGTTCATATTCTTTTGTCGAAACTGACTAAGAATATGTTGGATCTCATGGAATTGTTCCATAATGGGGTTTGTATCAACCATGGTAAAACGCATAAAATTACTAACAAGAAATTTCTTACTGGTGGCATCCTCGGTGAGGTACTTTGACTGTAATATGTCCCAGAGTTGCTTTGTCGTTTCCAGATGCTGATACACATCAAATAGAGAGTCTGACAGCGCATTCAGAATATGTCCTCGACAAATGTAGTCGTCATTCTCCCATTTGGTTCTGGTACAAGTTTCCTCCATAGTCTCATCTTCTTGCTCCACCGGATAAGAGATAGTTAGTACATAGACCACTTTGAGAGTGGTAAGCAAAAAGTGCATCTTCTTTTGCTAGGTTAGAAATTTCCTTCATTAAAACGATCAAGCTTCATGAAATCTTGAGTCTTTTTTTGAATAGACATTGCCATATCGAAATTTTGTCTTTAGATTGTTCGAGCAATTGATCTTGAATTCTTCAATTGGTGGTCTTCGGGTCTTCAAAACTTGGCAATGAACTTATCTATGTAGAACAAAAATATAATGCTTCAAGTCGCGTTACTTAGTCGCTTTCCTAAAGATAATATTTGCACCCACTAAAAGGTGTGCAAGGGGTTAGAGCAAATTCTCCTCTAGGATACAATGAAGCCTGATCTAAAGATCAAGTCTACTGGTGTCTGCACTAACGACAGTAGATCAGAATACTCTTGATATAATCAAGAAAACCAAGACATTGATAATCAAATCTATAGAACTTGATTACCAGCAAGAAAATCAAAAATTTGCTTATGAAACTCTTGATCGAAAACTGAAAATCAAGAGGGGGAGAGAGAGAGAATTGTAGGAATGTGTAGACACTCCATTTTTGACCACTCTTAAGACTTAGGCGCCGCTAATCGTTTACTTGGTGGTGAAAGTTGCGCAGTTGTAAAGGTTCGATTTCCTCGGCAAGAAGAGAGTCAAATCCTAACCTCACACCCCATTTTGGACCAAAGCTATTTTGAATGGTTTTTAGACCTTAAAATCCTCTCTTTCAAAATATTTTTGAAATAAAGTTCCTACGATGTTCCGACGCTCGTATTTCATTAAATGTTGCGTTTTTCAGTAAACCGAGCAAGGACAAAGTGGAAATGAATAAAAGAGAGATGAAATTGTGATAACCCTATCCCGCATTATGCTAATTAATCTTAATTATGATTGTGATTATGTGTTTGATAAGATTTTGTGTGCCATTTATGTGAATATATGTGGTTTTAAATTTCTATCTGTTCACCGTAGGAATATCTGTTCGACTTACCGTTATAAACTGAAAATTGAAGGCCTTATCGGCCACAAAAATTAAAATTGATTACGCCATTGTGATTAGCGTAATTTTTAGAGCCTAAGGCGAAATTTAATTGAAAATTGATTCGAATCAAAATAACTAGATTCAGAATGGTTAATTAGAGTGCCATTGCTTAAACTTAATCAATGTGATTAAGCAAGCCTATAAATAGGCCAATATACACTTAAGTCCCTCATTTTGTGAACTTAAAATTTGAATTTGCTCTCTAGAGAGAGAGTGTGTTGATTATAGAGAGAGTAAGAGGGAGAATTGTGCATTTTGACTCAATGATTGTGGATTGGGAAGCTACACGTAAGAATTAACAAGAATTTGTGAAGATTGAAGCTCCTAGGTGAGTGATTAACCCTTGATTCATAAATTTGAGTTTGTAATCATGTAAATTCAAGTGATTATGTGACAAGAACAAGGATTGAGTTGTAATTGATGAATTTGAAGTCAATAATTGCATGCATGCAAGGAATTGTCATGAATTTGTATGTTTAAGTATGAAATACATGATCCATGTTGAATATTTGGTTGAAGTCCATGCTTTTGATCGTTTCTTCATCATTTAAATTGAGAATGAGAGCTATATCTCACATGCATGCACAATTCATAAGAGTATGAGTTTTGAATGCATGAATCCATCATGTTGGTGATGAGTTTGGAATAATTTGAGGCATGCATGTAATTGATTCATGGGAATTGAACCTCATAATGATAAAATTTGGTGTTTGTATCATGTTAATAAATGTACATGAAATTTATGAGTCATCATATGCAAGAAACATAAGTTTGAATGCAAGTTTGAGCCTCAAGAACAGTTCTGGAAAACCCAGAATTCGGCATGTACGCTCGAGCAGGGAAAGCACCGCTCGAGCGTGAAATGCAAGCTCCCAGCAGTTTTTACAGACATGATGTCCTCTCGAGCGGGGAGCTATGTAGAATGACTTTCAGGTCAAGCGTCCGAAGTCACGCTAGAGCGTAAAAATGAGGCAACTAGTATTTTTGCAGACCCATGGGGTCTGCTCGAGCGGTAGAACCCACACTCGATCGGGGACCCCTGGTTAAAAAATTTTGTAAACATGTTTTGTGTTTCATTTTCCATTCCCTTTCACCTCTAAGTACTCTTAGGCATGCATTGAGCATTATGAATGAATTAAAAGGATAAGAAAGAAGCCTAAGAGGGATGTATGAATTAAGAACAGATTGAATCATTTGTGACCCATATGTGTTATGTAATGTGTAGGGTCGAGCTCAAGGGTGAATCCACCGGCAGAACACTGTGAGTAATATCTTAATAAAGATATCTGAAATATGTTATTTGTTCAATTGCTTACTTTCATATAAATCTTGTAAGTTCGTTACATTGAATTGGGGACAAATATTTGTTATGCCATATGACTGGGCCAAAGGCCGTTGGGTACAATTGACTGGGCCAAAGGCCGTTTGACATGAATGATAGTTTGACATGAATGAAAGTTGTACATATGAATAATTGGGCCAAAGGCTGTTTGACATGAATGATAGTTCGGTATGAACGAGTGGGCCAAAGGCCGTTGGATACGAACGATTGGGCCAAAAAGGCCGTATGACATGAATGAATGGGCCAGAGGCCGTATGACATGAATGAATGGGCCAGAGGCCGTATGACATAAATAAATGGGCCAAAGGCCGTATGACATAAATGAATTCGGCCTGAGGCCGTTTGACGTGTTTGGAACCATAGTCATTTGACCTATATATACATATACTAGATAGAAATATGAATTGGGCCCAAGGCCGTCTGATGTATGTTGTTCTAAATACCATTCGTGTACCTTATTTATTTGATATTATTCATTGGGCTTTCGCTCACGCTCATTCATGTGTCTGTAGGTGAGCTAAGGGAGGTCCAAACCCAGTCTCAGTGAAGTTTGTGTGAAATAGTCAAGGTTTTGAAGAGTCAGCCCATACGTCTCACGCACGAGACTTGTTTTCGCCTTTTGCTAGTTGTTACATTTTTTTCATGTTGGCAAGAACTTTGGATTGCAATTGTATATAGTTTTGTTCGGCTGACCGTGACTTGAATGATCATGTTGTGTAAAGCTTATAAGTTAACTTTCCTTGATGTGAGTTATTAATGTATGTTTGTGAAATGTTATGATGTGCCATGTAAGCACAGCTCTATGGACAAAAGTTTGAAATTGCTTCCGTTTGGCCTCTTTTACTTTGATAAAATATTTTTGATTTGGTTCAAGGCCATAGGTAATCTCGTGATCATTGGCCGGTTATGTCCTTAACCCATGGGGGCGGGTTCGGGTCATGAATGAGTGGTATCAGAGCACGAGTTAATAACTCATACACTTGTCCAATGAGCATTAAGCATCTAGAAAAGATCTAGGATGCATTCATGTGATAAGTATGAATCTGAAAATATCAAGAATGTGTTTAAATGCTCTGAAATAAATGATTATGTGCTATATGTTTGTGATTTACTTGCATTGCGAATTATTTGAATATGTATGCTCTTTAGTATATGCATACCTATGAATCTTTTGTATAAAGTATAATGCAAGTCTAATCAGATGGTGAGAACAAGAGGTGATGAGATAGAAGAGTCCTCTACTGCCAGAATGGATAGAATGGAAAAATAGATTCAGGAGATGGCAGAAACATTGAGGCAACAACAATAGTGGCAACAACAGTGGCAGCAGCCACATCCTCCACCTTTACCTCCGGCACCACCCGTGCCAAACTTACAGAATGATGACCGAATAATAGTTCTCACCAAAGAGTTTAAGAAAATGAAACCACCACAGTTCCATAGGGGATTAGACTCGTTAAAGGCCGAAGCATGGGTTCTCGGCATCGAAAAGCTATTTGAAGTGTTTCCTTGTACAGAGACACAGAAAATGCTTCTAGCCATCTTTATGCTAGAAGATGAAGCAAGAAGATGGTGGATGTTAATGCGTGAGAATCATAAAGAAGTTGATTGGGCGAAATTTCTGGAAATTTTCTACGACAAATATTTTCCATAATGTGTCCGTGACAGGAAGGTATTGGAGTTCATGGAACTTAGGCAAGACAGTATGACTATGGCTGAATATGAGGCCAAATTCACTGAATTGGCTAGGTTTGCACCACATGTGATCGATACTGACTATAAGAAAGCAAGGCATTTTGAAGGTGGGCTTCGAAGTGATATTTTAGAAAAGGTAAATGTCTTGAAGCTGGAAACCTATATTGGGGTGCTACCGAGCCATAATATCAGAAGCTAACATAGCTAGATAGACTAAATCAACAACAGACTGGAAAGGTAGTAAAAGACAAGGTTTCTTTTTGGAAGAAGCAGAATACGGGCTCCTCAAGTACTTAGAATTCTTCCCGAGATACCTCTCTTATGTGTAATATTTGTAGTAAAAGGCATCGTGGGATTTGTTACCGTGTGTCAGGGGCCTGTTTTAACTGCCAGTTCAACGACATCAATCCCAAAACAAGGAAATACTATGAGATCTACTACCATCAGAGATGCCGTGAGGCAAGGGAGAGTTTTTGCGTTTGTTCCAGGCGATATACAGAATGCTAACGCCGTTGTCTCAGGTACTATTTCTATATGTAATCAAGATGCTTTTGTGTTAATTGACTCCAGATCAACACACTCTTTCGTAACATGTGCATTTGTATCTAGACTGGGTAGACCTCTAGAATTATTGCCATACCTGCTATGTGTATTTGCTCCATCCGGGGAATCTGTATTGTGCAAATCTATATATCGATTTTGTGATATGCGTATTGAGGATGCTATCCTATATGTAGATTTGTTGCCCTTGAACTTTAGACATTTTGATGTAATTCTGGGGATGAATTGGTTAACTAAATATTGTGCCACCATTGATTGTGTGACAAAACAGGTTGTATTTAAACCACCAGAACATAACGAAATTGTGTTTGTGGGTAATGGGGTAGTGCCTCCACCTTACTTAATATCTGCAATGAAGGCATGCAAATTAATCAGGAAAGGGTGCCAGGGTTATTTGTGTTGTGTGCTATTTGAACAATCTGTGAATGTTGAATTGAACAGTATCCCTATTGTTAGAGAATTTCCAAATGTGTTTCCAAATGAATTACCAAGGGAATTGGTAAACATGGAGATAGAGTTTACAATTGAGATTATGCCAGACACCCAGCCTATTTCTAAAACTCCCTATAGAATGGCTACTGCTGAAATGAAAGAACTGAAAGAACAGTTGCAAGACCTGCTTGACAAAGGGTTTATCCGACCTAGCACTTCACCTTGGGGTTGTAGACACCCCATTTTTGACCGACCTTAAGACTCAAGCATCACCAACGGAGCGCTCAGTGATGTTGCATATCGTGCTCGTTCTGAAGTTGCGGAGTCTCGGCTGCAAGCCTTGCCCCCGGACTTCCGGACTCTTTTGTGCTTTGCCTCGGTTTGCGAACTGGGTCCCGTCTTCTCTGTTTTCTCTTCCAGAAGGGAGAGAGAGCTCTCGTAGACCATCTCTCAGTGGCCGTAGGCTACATTTTGTGGTCGTAGGCCATTTTTCCCGTTTGGAGCCCGGTTTCCGATTTTTCGGAGCCATCGGTCGTGCGCCTCGGTTCGGGACCGCTTAACCACCTCCGTTTGCTCCGGTTTTTGGCATGCATCTTATTTACTCCCTTTTGAGGGACACTGTGGCTCGATAGACCAACTTCGTGGTCAAACGCCACCTCCGGTGCTTAACAGTTAGTTTTCGGGGCCCCAGGCTACGTGTTTCGGCCCCCGAACCTTCGATTTGCATCGGCTTGGGTTCATTTTTGGAAGGGACCTTATTTTCATTGTTATGAAGGTCGTAGAAGGGTGGGAGGCCAGCAATTGTTCTGAGGACCAGCTTTATTCCTTCATCACTCTCCGTCGCCCGTTTTCCTCGCTGGAAAGCTGGTGTTGACCATTCCCGGGCCACTTTCTTTGGCCCTCAACCACATATTTGTGTTGTACACACATGAGAGGCCACCAATATGACATGGCTGGCCAGCAACTCTCCCTGACCCTTTTGAACCCCTCTAAAAAATGGGTTTTTCTCTCTCTTGGGTCACATTTCTTGGTTTTTCTCCACATGGCTGTGTTGTGCACACATGAGAGGCTACTTTTCTGGGGTGGCCGGCCACTAATTCTCATTGACCCTTTTGACCCTGGCCGGCTGGCCAGGGGAGGTGGCCAGCCGGCCACCTGAACCCTCTGAACCTGGCCGGCCATGACCCCCTCACCTGGTTCCTTACAGATATGCCCTCTTTTTCCCCCCAGATCCTGTATCCGAGGAGGGGTCTTTTGGAGGGAAAATTTGAATTTCATTTCCCCCCCCTTCCTCCACTCCTCCCTCTATAAAACTAGACCCCCCAGCTCCATTTTAGAGGGTTACAAAATTGGTTTTGAGCCTTTGCCTACAACTCTCACTCTCTCTCTACTTCAACCCTCTAAACCCTAAAAGCCTTGCACCATTTACACTACAACACATAACACAACACCTCCACACTCCATTCCAAAAACTTGAGGCTGTTTTTCAAAAGATAGGAGCACCATTTCTTGGTCCAAAAGCTGCTGTGTTGCTGCTCTACAACGGTGAGTCTTCTTTCCCCATTTTTCTAGCCTTTTCTTGGTTCATTTATAAGTCATACTTGCAAGCATTTTTAGGCTCTGACCCAAACTATAAATAGTCATATTTTGAGCTCATCTCCATGTTTGATCAAGGGTCTTACTCTTTTTGAGGTCTCCTCCTCACCCTTTGTGTTTAAACTCTCTTTTAGGCCTATTTTTGCATGATATTTTAGGATAATTTGTGAGCTTTTTTGGACTTGGTCATAAAATGTTAAATGTCTTTTTTTAAGCCCCTCTTCAAATTTTTTGAAGGGCTCTCCTCTGTTTGAGGACATTTGCTACCACTTGTCTCTTTATCTCTCTTTTGGCCCTTTTTCTTGCATGTTGATTTAGCCTCACTTGTGTTCATTTTTTAGAATTGATGTAAACTGTAAAGTGCCATGTTTTGAGCCCCTATTCAATGTTGTTGAAGGGCTCTTTTCCATTTGGGGCCAGCTTCTATCCCTTGTCTCTATTCTCTCTTTTAGGGCCATTTTTGCATGATAGATTAGCCCTATTTATGTTCATTTTTGAGACTTGTTATAAACTGGAAAAAGGATTTTTTTTGACATCATATTCATGTTTTATTAAGGGCATTTTCTTATTTGAGGTCACATACTTCCTTGAATGCTTGATTGTCCCTTGTTTTGGGCCTTACACCCTAGCCCTTGTTGCATGCCTTGTTTGACCTTCTAGCCACTGTAATCCAGTGGATTTCCAGTGGCTTTGATGCTGTTTTGAGTCTCCAAATCAGAGGGGGGTGACCCCCTCTCACCTTGACTTGTTTGGTGGTCATTTTGGCCTTCCAAAGAGACCCTATCTTGCATGCTTTGAAGTCACATTTCAGGGTCAATTTGGTGAGTTTTGGGACTACAATATTTGATTTCCAGAGTTTTTTTTGGTCATGCTTCATGTCTATCTTGCATGTGCTTAATAACCCCTTGTATGCTCTTCCAAAGGAGCCCCTCATTTATGCATGTGTTGGCTGCCCTTCCATGTGTATTTGGGCATATTTCGGCATGTTTAGTTCACTAATTTTTTCTGGTATGTTGAGATTCCATGTGCTTCATATACTTGCCATGTAAACCATGTTTGATAGTCAAAATCGCATGCTATTTTAGTCCGTCTTGCTAGCACTTTTTGGCCATGCTTTAAACTAGAAAAGTTCATGTTTTAGGACTGCCTTAACTCTGTCTTCATGCTTCATGATCAAAAAATGCATGCTTTGTATAGCTATAGGTCATTTCGTATGCCTAGTTTTGAGTTTCGGGGACCATTCCATGCATCGGGTGCCATATTGCCATGTTTTGAGGCTGTTTAGCATCATATTTTAGCGCTGAAATTTGCATGTTTGTATGCCATATTCCATGTCTTGCCATGCTTTGGTAGAGTGGCATTCGTGCCTTAGGTTCGGTCCTCGGTTTGCGTGCATGTGTGCACGCATCTCGAGTGTCTCATTTTCATCTAATGGCCACTGATGTGAGTGTGGCTGAGGTCCACTCATGTTGTTGTAAGTCCATCATGCATTGTGTATGCCATTTCAATTCATAGCATTGCGTATGCTAGGTTGTATGTTAGAGCATTGTGTATGCCATGTTACATCGTGCATCGTGTATGCCATTTCATAGCATTGTATATGCTAGGTTACATGTTAGGATTGCATTCATGCATGTCATGCATATTGCATTGTGTTTGGGATAGGAGTTAGCCCAAGCACGGGAAACGAGGGACGGTTCGTACTCCGAGTGACGGAACGTGTCTCAATTCCCTGTCACCGACACTCCGGATTACCCATGATGGAGTCTCGGTCTTGTTGTGTTTGTATGTGCATTCATTCTATATTGAGTCATGCGAATCGACTCTTCGGCCATCATGCATCGAGATGTGCGATTGGTGGCACAAGGATCGAGGACTACGCTCCCTGAAGAGTAGTCAAGCATACATATGTGAAAATACATTGCCATGCCCTTTTCTTGCTCTCTGTTGCAGCAAATCAGAAACTGACAGTCCTTTGGAGCTTCGTGCAATATTCCGGGCCTGATTGTAAACAGAGGCTAATTGGGGCATCGCCATGGATTTCCGTGCAAGGCAACCCGAACACGCATCATTCATCATCCGGAACAGAGCCGAGGCAGTCCATAGGCTTGCATGCTAATTTACTGCTTTCTTAGATTAATTTGTTAATTAATTAGGGTTTTGTACTCATTTGGACTGTATTATTTATTCGGGACTGTATTATTTATTCAGACCCTCCGAGTGAGGGCACAACTGTAATAAGTGTGCGTGTGTGTGATGTATGTCTTCCAACCCCACATCTTTCTCCCTTTTATTTACCAGCTTATGATGGTTAGATTAGAGCATGTTTCAATTAGCATACAGTATGATAGCATGTTTGCATTCATTCATCTGTTTTGCATGCACCAGGCTCGGCGCATCATAACTCACTGCATTGTATTTCAATTCCAAGTTGAGTACATGTTAGCTATAGCATTCCATATGCCATGTTTAGAATAGCCGAGCCTGCTATAGCTGCATTTTTGCATGTGTTGCATTAGGCATTTCTGTATAATTAGGATCATGCATGGATTTCTAATTAGCTTCTGTTTTGGCTTGGAGTACTCGGTAAGTTTTATGCTTTAGCATCCTTGCATGTGTATGAGTGACTGCCATGTTAGCATGCTTACTATAAGGCTATTTGCTTATGTGATATAACTGCCTGAATGCCTGTGGGTGAAGGTTGGGTTATTTGGATTGGAACAAATCATTGATTGCGAGTCTTAAGCCCACTAGATAGTGGCAAAACCATCTTTTCTAAGTCCACCTAAGGGTGGCAAAATCTGCATTTTAAGCCTACTTGCGAGTAGCAAACCATCTTTCAAAAAAACAAACATGAAATGTTTTGTTCTAATTTAGGTGACCCGGTCTATACTTGTATGCTGTGCACATCACATAGTAAATCTAGGCTAATAACCGGAATAAGAACGCATAATGTTTTCAAAACTAGATATCATGGTTAGTAGAGGCCGATCTTTGATCGAGCGAGTGGGGGTGCTCACAAAGTGACCTTCCCCAATCGTACCCAAGTTCCCGAGCCGAGTCAACTTTGGTGATGACGAACACGTGGCCTTAGGCAACGAGTCAGGGTTTCCTAAATTTCCCAAAATAAAATATTTAGGTGGCGACTCTGTATCTGGCAAAGCAGTCCATGTTTGGCACTTCTTTCAAAAAAATTTGTTTTCTCAAAACGATTTGCCGGATTTGGACTCTTTGGTTCAGATTACGAATCGTGACAATTAGAGTCCTGAACTGTAGTGAGCCCAAAATGAACGGAACGGGGGACTCATCCCTCCCGGGGCATTCGGGGGACGTCTACAGTTTCTGGCGACTCTGCTGGGGAATTTAGAGAGCTTGACTCGAACTTATGATATCTTGTTTTGATTACACTTGTGTGTTTCTTTGCATTGCATGTGCATTGGTGCGCCTAGGACACCGTGTTTGCCATCTGCTATTCTCGACGGTTTGCAGAGGTCGTGCCATAAGGCTTACCGGTTACGGGCTCTGCCAGTATGGGAACACAAACCCCGATTTTACCGGGGCACCCTTTTGACCATTCGACCTAGTGCATATTCGGAATTCATAGTGACCATTCCAAACGAGGACAGGTTGCTTACCCGATATAGGTTGTTTGAAATCGTTGCGTGCGTAGTGAAACCCTAGCTCCTGACAAAATAGGACAGGGAAACCCTACCCCAACATAGGGCTGTTTTGGCTCTCACTTATCTGTTATGTGCTTTTAGAGTACGTCTCTACAGGAATGCATGTATTAGTTTACAAGTTTGGGCATCAGGCCTGCGGGCACCAATTCAGTATTTTGGGATTCAGTTTGCCTAAGGGTAACAGTTTACAAGCCGAATTTTAGGGCAGAATTCAGTAAAGGGCACAGTCATCCTATTATGCTCATATCTGTTTTGGTGAAATCAGGCTGAGATGCTGCATGTTTTCTCTTTTGCTAGATAGTCTTGGCACTATAGCTTCAGAAGGCTCCGATATCCCCCGAGGTTCATCGGATTTGTGCTGATAAACTTTGTCAGGTCATAGATTTAGTTCAAGTGCAATCAGTGTTCCTTCACCAGAGGCAGGATAAAAAGGCCAGTCAGGCACAAATCACCAGTTCAGTAGTTACCAGATCAGTGGCCCTTATCCACCCCACCAGTGAACAGCCGAGGTCTCGCCATCAGGGATAGATATACCGGTACCGATGGATCAGCAGAATACAACAGAGATGGAGGCAATGATGCGTCAGATGTAGGAAAGTATGAAACTCATGCAGCAAGAAGATGCAAAGCTTAATGCCGAGCTAATTGCCAACGGTTGCAGCAACAAACAGGAGCATCTGCTTCACATCAGGCCCCTCCCCCACCAGGAGTTCCAGCACCTAAGGAGGCACCAAATGTCCAGGGAGATACGGACATTTCGACACGATCGGCTCTGCCCCCAATCCTATCCCAATTATCCAAAACACCCACCAACCTGCCGGATTCTCCCTTTGAGTCCGAGGTGGACCCCACAACATTAAAGGTGAGCAAGCTTGAAAAGCTGTTCAAGAAATCTCAGGGTGTCAAGTCTATCCCGGACATTGAGGATGGGTATATCGATGCGGTCGTGACGCTGTCGGACCGCTTTAAAATGCCACATATTGACCGCTTTGACGGGTCCAGGGATCCTATGGTGCACTTATGGCTGTTTTCAGACATATTAAGGCCGATGGGCCTCACCAGACTACAGAAGCTTTCTTTATTTGGCCGGACCTTGTCGGGTGTAGCGGCCACCTGGTATGCAAAATTGGAAGACGATGTTAAGAGGAATTGGGATGAGATGGCCGAGGCTTTTGTCGCTCAATACTCCTATAATACACAGATCGAGGTCACAACCTGGGATCTCGAAACAACGAGGCAGGAGCCTAAGGAGTGTTTTTCTGACTTCGTAACCCGATGGAGAGCCAAGGCCTCAATAATGACCACTAGGCCCACTGACAAAGATCAGATTCGGATGATTGTGCGCAATCTCCAGCCCAAGCTTATACAGAAAATGATTGTTCTCCCCTTCCCCACCTTTTCAGACCTACATGAGATGGGAGTACAGATCGAGGACGCTATGAAGCAGGGCCTCATTGACCAGGAGAAGGAGCAGCCCAGGAGGGCGTTTTCCCACGGTTCAAATGCGACCACCAGTGGTGATGCAGTTGCGAGATCTTTTGAAGTGGGCATGGTCACCACCACCGCATCAAAAATAGCTACCCCATTCACCAGTGCCTCCAGAAGTAGCTCACAAAAAACCAAATACCCACCTCGAGTCAAGAGGGTTTTTACTCCATTTCATATGCCTTTGTCAAAGGCTCTAGAGGTCTTACTCCGGAAAGGACATCTGAAACCATTGGAACAACGGCCTCTACCAGATCCTATCCCTGCAAAGCATGACCAGACTAAATACTGTGCCTACCATCAACAAACCGGTCATGACACCGACAGTTGCTTTCGTCTGCGCCATGATGTACAAGATCTGTTTGACAACGGGGACATTGCTGCACCAGGTCCTGCAAAGTCTATCGGCACTTGATCAGTGAACTTTTGGGGGATAAGGTGACTATGTGATCGAGGGATGAACCACCTGCGGGCAGCACTCAGTTTACTCCAGACGTGGGAATGGCATGCACTGTTTTGAGCATTTGCAAATACTAGTTTTGAAGTTTCTGACTTGGGTGTCGAGTCAGTTCTGTAGTTTTGTTTTGAGTCTGTCTCTTTGTCTTGAGTCGGTCTTTTTGATTAAGGGTCTGTCTTGTTGTATCGAGTCAGTCCTGTTGTACAAAGGTTGGGTGATTCCGGGGGTGTTACCTCGAGCGTCACCATTTTGTTTTGCGTTTGTCTTTTTGTTTTGTTTTGAGTCTGTTTCTGCTAGGGAGCCAGTTGTGCCAACAGATTTTGAATGAAACAGCAGTGATTTTCACACCCTTGTGTTTGCTTCTGCCTTGTGCCAGTTATGCCGGAAGTTCTGAATGAGATGGCAGTATTTGACTAAAAACTTTGTCTTTTCTGTGCTTTGAAGTCATTGCATCGACCTACGTTTTTCAAAACTTTTTGGAACATTGCGGTGAAAACGAAGAGGAAGGAATTCCTCGGGATTTGTGAAAATTTGATCAATTGAGAGGAAGAGAGGCGTGCTAAGCCCTTAATGAATGAGATCATGCTTGTTAGTGTGAGTATTGAGAAGGATCCTGGCTTGATCCAGATTGGTTCTACCTTGTCTTCAGCGCGAGCGATTTGTCGCTTTCTTAAAAAAATTTCAAAAAATGTTTTTGCGCGATCCTGCGAAGACCTGTGTGGAATCGCTCTTGAGATTGTGCAGCCTCGGATCGCTCTCAGCCTCGAGACTCGAGCCCTTGCTTTAAAACCTTGAACCACAATTCGGAGTGTTCAACGATCAACCATCAAGAGAGGCCTGTGTGGCCAGATTGGAAGCAGCCCTCGAGCAAGAGGCACCAAAGTCAGATCAAGAAGATCAGACCTCATCAGAAGAAGCTTGTGAAGCTAGAACAGAAGCATCCCTTGAACTAGAGGCACAAATGCCCGATGCGCTCGAAGAGCCGAAAATGGATCCTTCTGCAAATCTGAACAACAGTTATTCTCTTCTCTTGGATTCAGATGATTTCGGAGTCTCAGAACCATTCGGCATGGACTTGTTACACTTTCACCCTTTGAAAGGCTCGCTGGGCCGAAAACTCGGAAGGGCGACCTAGGCAAAAGTTAGAGCAAGAAAATGAAAAAAAAAGAACAAAAAAAAGGAAAAGAAGAAAAATGAAAAAAAAAAGGAAAAGATGAAATAGAAAAGATGAAAAAAGAAAAGAAAAGAATTGAAAATAAAGAAAAGAAAAACAAAGCTCGCAAGGTTGAAAACCCGCAACAGGCGCCTTGGCAAAAGTTAGAGCATAAAAAAGAGAGGTTAAATACCCGAGTGTACCTTAACCCCAAACTACGTAAAGCTTGATTCCCATCTTTGGGATACGTAGGCAACTTCATTCTGAAGTCCAGCCATGAACACTTCCAAATTGATTATGTCCATGTGATGGTTCTGGTCTTTGTCTTCACTATATCCGAGGGTTTGGTTGCGTTCATCACTCTATGGACTGCCTACAATGCGCTGCAGTGCCATTCAAACAAGGGGCAACTTTCCGTTGCCATTAAATGCGCCACGGTGCCGTTCAAACAAGGGGCAACTTTCTGTTGCCATGCAGCTCTCTTCAAGCACGGGGCAGTTTTCCTTTGGATCCGAGGTTGTGCATCTCAGGAGTAGGTTTCATGCTCGTTGAGCAAGTGGCCATTTGTAAAAATAGTTTTTGAGAATTTTTACTGAGGTTGACTAATTTTCTCGAAAATTATTTCATTTTCCAATACTGGACCATTTTCTTGGACCCAAAAAAGGAAAATTTTCAGTGCTCATAACCTAACTCGCATGATTTCAAATCAAAAATTGAACAAGCGTGTTAATCTAACTCTCATATTGGTCAAAATTGTTTTAGTAGAAAAAACCAAAACAAAAATGGTCAAAATGATGAACTAGGGGCACAGTTGAGTCAGGTGTTCTGTCTTTTCCCCTTTGTCAAAATACTTGCCAGAAAGGGCACCATACTTACCAAGAAGGGCACTCTACTTGCCAGAAAAGGGCACCACTGAAGCTAACCGCAAAAGGGCTAAAAGCTCTATCACCCTCCAAGCAGCGAGTTATCAAGCCAAGTGCGAAGCACGAACTAGAATGGGGCAGGATATTCCATTCCCTCATCTGGGCAGATCTGATCGCGTCCAAACTCCTCAGCAGAGCACCATCAACCGATGTTAACTGCAGATTTGCTACACACCCAGTTGTAGCACAACCCCTCTGTGGGAGGAACTCACTAGCTGTGCGCAGAAGAAAAAGGATCTAGCAGAATGCTAGGGGCAAGAGCCCGCAACTTCTTGTCTACCCATCAACCACCCAGGGGAGGGATAAAAAATGAGAGATTGAAGAATAGAGAGATGTGCGTTGAGAGAAAAAGGTGAGAAAAGGGCTTTTTCAGAAAACTAGAGATTGAGTGCCAAGTGATGTGAGAATCACAAGTGAGAAAGGGTGGGAAACAATACCCGGTGAAACAGGCTCCCTGTGCACGTCTGAGTGTCGTGTCTTTTTGTTTTATCTCGGTTCTTGTTTTGAGTCGTCTCGAGTGTTACTTGATGTGTCTAGGTTGTGTGCCTTTTATTTCCGTGTTGAGTCGTTTTGCTGTGTTCAGTCGTAGGCTCAATACCTGGTCGAAAACTCATCTCTTAATTTCAAAAATAAAATCGTTTTGGGCTCTGAGTACCGTGCCATTCTCCACATTTGTGCAAAACAAAGTTTGTTCTTTCATAAAACCGCAGGGTTCAACCCAGGTCGTGTGAGAACAGTGGAACCAGGACCTATCTGAAGCTATAATGGTTCCGGACTGCAAAACAAAAGCAAAAGAGGAAAATGTCGGGCATCTGAGTTTGTTCCAACTTCAGTAAGCTCCGAAATCGCATTCCGCATGCACCCTCGTCAGGTCTTGTTAATGCTCCGAAGTATGAGTGTGCCTCTACCTGAAGCTCAAGATCTAGTCTACTTCAAGCCAGAATGGCGATTAGAAGTGCTCTCCCTGAGTACCATCCCCTGCCAGAGGCATCTTGGCCGTGTTTGCAATAAGTTCCTAGGAGACCAACTGCGACGGTGGAAACTAGAGTTCGAATGGCTGATGCCTAGAACGTAAAGGTTCGGGATTTCCGAGACTAAAGTCTGGTTTAAATACCCAGGGGTGTATCCCCGGCTTGAAATCTGTATGGAAGCCCCATAGGTTGAGATAGCATGTATGCACTTCAATTATGGATACTGAACCAACCTAGTCTGTTACCCCGTTGGAGAATAGGAAAAGTTGTGAATATGATCAGAAAGAAAGGCAGCATCCAAAGTGTTCTACGTAAAAAACCCTTGTTAGCATTGCAGAACCTTTGCACTGCGAGTTGAAGGTAAGTGTTCGAAGAGCACGAGGGGAGATCCTCGTCAGAGTAGAGCGGTTCATCGCCACTCACCCCATGAGGTGCTTTTTAAAGCGCCGCTATGCTTGTTTATTGCATCATGCATTGTACCTATCATGTTTCTTTCTCAGTCATGCACGATATTGTATGTACGGTTCATTCAAAGAAGTTCCGTTTAAGATCATTCACTTAGTGTATCAATCACACTTCATTTGCTTCACTCAGTGTATCTATCACACATCATTTATTTAGTGTATCAATCACACTCCCTTCATTTACTTAGTGTATCAATCACACTTCTTTCATTTTGTGTATCTATCACGCACATTCTTATTTTGTGTATCTGTCACACACATTCTCGTTTTCTGTATCACACTTTCAGTGTATCAATCATACTTCATTGATTCAGTATATCTATCATACTCTGTTCACTAAGTGCATCTATCACGCTTTGTGTTCACCTTCAGTGTATCAATCACACTCTGTTCACATAGTGTATCTATCACACTTTGTGTTTACATTCAGTATATCTATCATACTCTGTTCACATAGTGCATCTATCACACTTTGTGTTCGCTTTTAGTGTATCAATCACACTCTGTTCACATAGTGTATCTATGACACTTTGTGTTCACATTCAATATATCTATCATACTCTGTTCACATAGTGCATCTATCACACTTTGTGTTTGCTTTTAGTGTATCTATCATACTCTGTTCACATAGTGCATCTATCACACTTTGTGTTCGCTTTTAGTGTATCAATCACACTCTGTTCACATGGTGCATCTATCACACTTCGTGTTCATATTTAGTATATCTATCATACTCTGTTCACTTAGTACATCTATCACACTTTGTGTTCGCTTTTAGTGTATCAATCACACTTTGTTCACTTAGTGCATCTATCACGCTTTGTGTTCTCCTTCAGTGTATCAATCACACTCTGTTCACATAGTGCATCTATCACACTTTGTGTTCATATTTAGTATATCAATCATACTCTGTTCACTAAGTGCATCTATCACACTTCGTGTTCACATTCAGTATATCAATCATACTCTGTTCACTAATTGCATCTATCACACTTCGTGTTCACCTTTAGTATATCTATCATACTCTGTTCACTAAGTGCATCTATTACACTTCGTGTTCACCTTTAGTATATCTATCATACTTGTTCACTAAGTGCATCTATCACACTTTGTGTTCACATTCAGTATATCTATCATACTTGTTCACTAAGTGCATCTATCACACTTCGTGTTCACATTCAGTATATCAATCATACTTGTTCACTAAGTGCATCTATGACACTTCGTGTTCACATTCAGTATATCAATCATACTCTGTTCACTAAGTGCATCTATCACACTTCGTGTTCACATTCAGTATATCAATCATACTCTGTTCACTAAGTGCATCCATCACACTTCGTGTTCACCTTTAGTATATCTATCATACTTGTTCACTAAGTGCATCTATCACACTTCGTGTTCACATTCAGTATATCGATCATACTCTATTCACTAAGTGCATCTATCACACTTTGTGTTCACCTTTTGCGTATCTATCACACTTTACTCGCTTTGTGTATCTATCACACTACGTTCACTTTGTGTATCTATCACACGTTCACTTTGTGTATCTATCATACACGCTCGCATGCTTGCTAAGATTGCATAATTTTCTTACATTCTTCAACTGCATGAAATGAAGTATTACTTTGCATTCTTGCTTAAAACTGTTGCATCTATTGTGAATATTTGCTTCATTACAGCTTGCTGCTTCGCATGATCATTGAGTTACATTCGGCTTTGCGCGTATCGCTTTGCATTTTGCCCCCTGCCTGTGGGCATGCCTGCGGGCACGTTTCTCTGTTATCTAACATGTTTGTCTAAGTCTTCGGCCTTGTCAAAAATGGGTCGTCTCTAGGCTTTGACATTCACTCCCGTCACTTATGACTTTCGAGTTACATCAAGAGGGCAATCAGAGACACCCCATTTTTGACCGACCTTAAGACTCAGGCGTCACCAACTGAGCGCTCGGTGATGTTGCATATCGTGCTCGTTCTGAAGTTGCGGAGTCTCGGCTGCGAGCCTTGCCCCCGGACTTCCGGACTCTTTTGTGCTTTGCCTCGGTTTGTGAACCGGGTCCCGTCTTCTCCGTTTTCTCTTCCCGAAGGGAGGGAGAGGTCTCGTAGACCATCTCTCAGTGGCCGTAGGCTACGTTTTGTGGTCGTAGGCCATTTTTCCTATTTGGAGCTCGGTTTTCGATTTTTCAGAGCCGTCGGCCGTGCGCCTCTGTTCGGGACCGCTTAACCACCTCCGTTTGCTCCAGTTTTTGGCACGCATCTTATTTACTCCCTTTTGAGGGACACTGTGGCTCGATAGACCAACTTCGTGGTCAAACGCCACCTCCACTTATGATCGGTTTCGGGCCCCCCATTGCGTGTTTCGGCCCCCGAACCTTCCAGTTGCATCGGTTTGGGTTCATTTTTGGCAGGGACGTTATTTTCATTGTTATGAAGGTCGTAGAAGGGTGGGAGGCTAGCAATTGTTCTGAGGACCAGCTTTATTCCTTCATCGCTCTCCGTCGCTCGTTTTCCTCGCTGGAAAACTGGTGTTGACCATTCCCGGGCCACTTTCTTTAGCCCTCAACCACATATTTGTGTTGTGCACACATGGGAGGCCACCAATATGACATGGCCGGCCAGAAACTCTCCCTGACCCTTTTGAACCCCTCTAAAAAATGGATTTTTCTCTCTCTTGGGTCACATTTCTTGGTTTTTCTCCACATGGATGTGTTGTGCACACATGGGAGGCCACTTTTCTGGGGTGGCCGGCCACTAATTCTCATTGACCCTGGCCGGCCGGCCAGCGGAGGTGGCCGGCCGGCCACCTGAACCCTCTGAACCTGGCCGGCCATGACCCCCTCACCTGGTTCCTTACAGATATGCCCTCTTTTTCCCTCCCCAGATCCTGTATCCGAGGGAGGTCTTTTAGGGGGGAAATTTAATTTTCATTTTCCCCCCCCTCTTTCCTCCACTCCTCCCTCTATAAAACTAGACCTCCCAGCTCCATTTTAGAGGGTTACAAAATTGGTTTTGAGCCTTTGCCTACAACTCTCACTCTCCCTCTATTTCAACCCTCTGAACCCTAAAAGCCTTGCACCATTTACACTACAACACATAACACAACACCTCCACACTCCATTCCAGCAACTTGAGGCTGTTTTGCTGAGGATAGGAGCACCATTTCTTGGTCCAAAAGCTGCTGTGTTGCTGCTCTACAAGGGTGAGTCTTCTTCCCCCCTTTTTCTAGCCTTTTCTTGGTTCATTTATAAGTCATACTTGCAAGCATTTTTGGCCTCCGACCCAAACTGTAAATAGTCATATTTTGAGCTCATATCCATGTTTGATCAAGGGTCTTACTCTGTTTGAGGTCTCCTCCTCACCCTTTGTGTTTAAACTCTCTTTTAGGCCTATTTTTGCAAGATATTTTAGGCTTATTTTTGAGCTGTTTTGGACTTGGTCATAAACTGTAAAATGTCCTTTTTTGAGCCCCTATTCAACTTTGTTGAAGGGCTCTCCTCTGTTTGAGGACAGTTGCTACCACTTGTCTCTTTATCCCTCTTTTGGCCCTTTTTCTTGCATGTTGATTTAGCCTCACTTGTGTTCATTTTCGAGACTTGATGTAAACTGTAAAGTGCCATGTTTTGATCCCCTCTTAAATGTTGTTGAAGGGCTCTTTGCCATTTGGGGCCAGCTGCTGTCCCTTGTCTCTATTCTCTCTTTTAGGGCCATTTTTGCATGATAGATTAGCCCTATTTATGTTCATTTTTTAGACTTGTTATAAACTGGAAAAAGGCTTGTTTTGACATCATCTTCATGTTTTATTAAGGGAATTTTCTTATTTGAGGTCACATCCTTGAATGCTTGATTGTCCCTTGTTTTGGGCCTTACACCCTAGCCCTTGTTGCATGCCTTGTTTGACCTTCTAGCCACTAGAATCCAGTAGATTTCCAGTGGCTTTGATGCTGTTTTGAGTCTCCAAATCAGAGGGGGGTGACCCCCTCTCACCTTGACTTGTTTGGTGGTCATTTTGGCCTTCCAAAGAGACCCTATCTTGCATGCTTTGAAGTCACATTTCAGGGTCAATTTGGTGAGTTTTGGGACTACCATATTTGATTTCCAAAGTTTTTTTTTGGTCATGCTTCATGTCTATCTTCCATGTGCTTAATAACCCCTTGTATGCCCTTCCAAAGGAGCCCCTCATTTGTGCATGTGTTGGCTGCCCTTCCATGTGTATTTGGGCATATTTCGGCATGTTTAGTTCACTGATTTTTTCTGGTATGGTGAGATTCCATGTGCTTCATATACTTGCCATGTAAACCATGTTTGATAGTCAAAATCGCATGCTATTTTAGTCCATCTTGCTAGCACTTTTTGGCCGTGCTTTAAACTAGAAAAGTTCATGTTTTAGGACTGCCTTGACTCTATGTTCATGCTTCATGATCAAAAAATGCATGCTTTGTATAGCTATAGGTCATTTCGTATGCCTAGTTTTGAGTTTCGGGGACCATTCCATGCATCGGGTGCCATATTGCCATGTTTCGGGGCTGTTTAGCATCATATTTTAGCGCTGAAATTCGCTTGTTTGTATGCCATATTCCATGTCTTTCCATGCTTTGGTAGAGTGGCATTCGTGCCTTAGGTTCGGTCCTCGGTTTGCGTGCATGTGTGTACGCATCTCGAGTGTCTCATTTTCATCTAATGGCCACTGATGTGAGTGTGGCTGAGGTCCACTCATGTTGGTGTAAGTCCATCAGGCATTGTGTATGCCATTTCAATTCATAGCATTGCATATGCTAGGTTGTATGTTAGAGCATTGTGTATGCCATGTTTCATCGTGCATCATGTATGCCATTTCATAGCATTGTGTATGCTAGGTTACATGTTAGGATTGCATTCATGTATGTCATGCATATTGCATTGTGTTTGGGATAGAAGTTAGCCCAAGCACGGGAAACGAGGGACGTTTCGTACTCCGAGTGACGGAACGTGTCTCAATTCCCTGTCACCGACACTCCGGATTACCCATGATGGAGTCTCGGTCTTGTTGTGTTTGTATGTGCATTCATTCCATATTGAGTCATGCAAATCGACTCTTCGGCCATCATGCATCGGGATGCGTGATTGGTGGCATGAGGATCGAGGACTACGCTCCCTAAAGAGTAGTCAAGCATACATATGTGAAAATACATTGCCATGCCCCTTTCTTGCTCTCTGTTGCAGCAAATCAGAAACTGACAGTCCTTTGGAGCTTCGTGCAATATTCCGGGCCTGATTGTAAACAGAGGCTAATTGGGGCATCGCCATGGATTTCCGCGCAAGGCAACCCGAACACGCATCATTCATCATCTGGAACGGAGCCGAGGTAGTCCATAGGCTTGCATGTTAATTTACTATTTTGTTAGATTAATTTGTTAATTAATTAGGATTTTGTACTCATTTGGACTGTATTATTTATTCGGGACTGTATTATTTATTCGGACCCTCCGAGTGAGGGCACTACTGTAATAAGTGTGCGTGTGTGTGATGTATGTCTTCTAACCCCACGTCTTTCTCCCTTTTATTTACCAGCTTATGATGGTTAGATTAGAGCATGTTTCAATTAGCATACAATATGATAGCATGTTTGCATTCATTCATCTGTTTTGCATGCACCGGGCTCGGCGCATCATAACTCATTGCATTGTATTTCAATTCCAAGTTGAGTACATGTTAGCTGTAGCATTCCATATGCCATGTTTAGAATAGCCGGGCCTGTTATAGCTGCATGTGTTGCATTAGGCATTTCTGTATAATTAGGATCATGCATGGATTTCTAATTAGCTTCTGTTTTGGCTTGGAGTACTCGGTAAGTTTTATGCTTTAGCATCCTTGCATGTGTGTGAGTGATTGCCATGATAGCATGCTTACCATGAGGCTATTTGCTTATGTGATATAACTGCCTAAATGCCTGTGGGTGAAGGTTGGGTTATTTGGATTGGAACAAACCATTGATTGCGAGTCTTAAGCCCACTAGATAGTGGCAAAGCCATCTTTTCTAAGCCCACCTGAGGGTGGCAAAATCTGCATTTTAAGCCTACTTGCGAGTAGCAAACCATCTTTCAAAAAAACAAACATGAAATGTTTTGTTCCAATTCAGGCGACCCGGTCTATACTTGTATGCTGTGCACATCACATAGTAAATCTAGGCTAATAACCGGAATAAGAACGCATAATGTTTTCAAAACTAGATATCATGGTTAGTAGAGGCCGATCTTTGATCGGGCGAAGTGCTCAAGTGACCTTCAATCGTACCCAAGTTCCCGAGCCGAGGCAACTTTGGTGATGACGGACACGTGGCCTTAGGCAACGAGTCAGGGTTTCCTAAATTTCCCAAAATAAAATATTTAGGTGGCGACTCTGTATCTGGCAAAGCAGTCCATGTTTGGCACTTCTTTCAAAAAAATCTGCATTCTCAAAACGATTTGCCGGATTTGGACTCTTTGGTTCAGATTACAAATCGTGACAATTAGAGTCCTGAACTGTAGTGAGCCCAAAATGAACGGAACGGGGGACTGATCCCTCTCGGGGCATTCGGAGGACGTCTACAGGGGTGCACCAGTGTTGTTTGTGAAAAAGAAAGATGGAACCTTGCGTTTATGTATCGACTATTGAGAATTGAACAAGGTAACAATAAAGAATAAATATCCCCTACCTCGTATTGATGACTTGTTTGACCAGTTACAGGGATCACAAGTGTTTTCCAAAATTGATTTGAGATTCGGGTATCATCAGTTGAAAGTGAAAGCAGAAGATGTTAAGAAAACCGCATTTCGAACAAGGTATGGACATTATGAATTTCTTGTTATGCCATTTAGGGTAACTAATGCTCCAGCAGTGTTTATGAACTTAATGAACCGAATTTTTAAGACCTACCTGGATGAATTTTGTCACGACCCGAACCCGCCCATATGGGTTAAGGACGTAACCGGCCAGTAATCCTAGGATTACCTACGGCCTCAAACCAAAATAGACATAACTCAACAGAGTAAAGGGGCCAAACGGAAGCAATAATAAAAAAACTTTGTCCATAGAGCTGTGCTTATATGCACTTCAAAACAAACCATACTCATATACGTTAATAACCCACGCTTCGGAAGTACAGTACCATAAAATTCTTTACAGACAGGATCATCCAACTAAGTCAACCCATGACAGACTATTTACGAATATACATAAAGTCCTTGCCAGCAAGACAAAATATAATTACATAACAAAATGGCAAGGATAGGTCTCGTGCGTGAGACACAAGGCTGACTTTCTCAAAACTCATGTTGTTCCTGGCAGACTTCACTGGGGCTGGGTTTGGACTTCCCTCGGCTCACCTACAAACACATGAATGAGCGTGAGCGATAGCCCAGTGAATAATATCAAATACAGAAGTCATATAAACAATATGTAGAACAACATACTCCAAACGGCCTTGGGCCCAATTCATATTCCTACTTAACATATGTACATTTATACAAAGTTTAGATCAAGTGACTGTAGTTCCAAACATACTGGCCTTTGGCCCATTCAGATTTCCATTCATGTCAAATCGGCCTTCGGCCCATTCATTTATGTCGAAACGGCCTTCGGTCCATACATTTATGACAAAATGGTCTTCGGCCCATTTATTTATGTCAAAACGGCCTTTGGCCCATATATTTGTGTCAAAACGGCCTTCGGCCCATACATCCGTATCAAAACGGCCTTCGGCCCACTCATTCATGTCAAAATGACCTTAGGTCCATTCATTTCTATTAAAACGACCCTTGGTCCACTCAGTTCTGTCAAAACGACCTTTGGTCCATGTATTTTTCTTATCAAAACGACCTTTGGTCCATTCGTTCATTCATGTCAAACTTTTGTCCACAATCCCAATTAGCAACTCATAAAGCTTATAAGGGAATAAACAATTGGACATTCATAAGCATTCAAATATCGATATTACTCACAGTGATCGGCCTATGGATTTGCCCTGGAGCTTGACCCTACACATTTCATGAACACAAACGGGTTACTAATGGTTCAATCCGTTCTTTAATTCACATATTCCTCTTTAGGCTTTATTCTTATCTCATTAACTCATTTACAATGCTTAACATATGTCTAAGAGTGCTTACAAATGAAAGAGAATGGAAAACATAACTCAGAATGCAAAAACAGAATTTCAGAAAACAGGGTCCCCGCTTGAGCGTGGGCTTCCCCGCTCGAGCGGACCCTTAAGCCTGCAAAAGTACTAGTTACCTCAAATTCATGCTAGAGCGTGAACTTGGCCACTCGAGCGGACTTCCTGTCTACATAGCTCCCCGCTCGAGCGTCAACTTCCCTGCTCGAGTGGGCACCATGTCTGAAAAAAAAAAATGCTAGGAGCTCGATTTTCCCACTCGAGCGGCAGTTCCCCCGCTCAAGTGGACATAAAAAAATCTGGGAATTCCAGATTGAGTTCTTGAGCTTCATCTCAACTTTCAACCCATAATTTATGCATGTTATGGCTCAAATTTCTTATATACACATACTAACATGATGCTAATACAAGATTACAACATTAGGAAGCTCAATTTCTTGAATTATCTACATGCATGTCCCAAAATATCTCAACTCATCACCAACATGCTCAAAATCAAACATTCAAGATTTATACTCCCATGATTTGTACATGCATGCCCATTTTGACTTCATACTCATTTCAAATGATGCAATTAGTGCTCATTCCCATAAGACTCAACAAAGACATGCTTGCATGTGGGATTACACAACCAATCTTTTACAATTTCACAAATTACATGCTAGATTTTGTGATTCCATAGGAGTTCTTTACATGCATGCACATATCAAGCCTCAAAGTCAATAAAACCAACTCAAATCATGCTCTTGATCACAAACAACCCTTGAACACACAAGATTACACATTAAACTCATGAATTCAAGAATCAATGCTTACCTAGAGGCTCAATTCTTCCAATTTATGGTCAAGTCTAGAGTTGTCTTCAAGACTTCCAAGATTCAAGAGCAAAACTTTGATTTCCTCCCCTCTCTCTCTCTAATTCGGGTCTCTCCTCCTCTAGAGAGTTAATTCAGCATAGAATGAAATAAAAGGAGGGAGTTGAATGCATAAGGGTCCCATATAACCCCACTAAGCCTCATTAATTTAATATTACATATTTGAGCACCAATTCATTAATTAATCAATTTAATCGCTTTGAATCGGTTTTCAATTAAATTTCACCGTAGGCTCTAAAAATTATGCCAATCATAACGGCGTAATCAATTTCGGGTTCTGTGGCCAATAAGGCCTCCAATTTAACTTCCAAAGCGGATTATTCAAACAGATATTCCTACGGTGAACAGATAGAGTTCCAAAATCACATATATCCACATAATGGCACACAAAATCATATCAAAACATATAATCACATACGTATTAGGGACCAATTAATATAATACAGAACAGGGGTATCACAGTCTTCCCCCCTTTAGGAAGTTTGGTCCTCCAAACTTAAGTTACCTTCATCGGGAAACAAATGTGGATAGCGTAGTCGTATTTCCTCCTCTTTTTCCCACGTGGCATCCATCCCATAGTGCTCTTTCCATTCCACTTTCACCATTGGGATGGACTTGCTTCTCAATTGTTTCACTTGCCGATCAACGATTCGTTCCAGCCATTCAGCATATTCTATATTTTCATCAATAGCAACCCGGTGATAATCAATCACATGAAACGGGTCTCGGAGGTAACCCCTCAACATCGACACATGAAACACATTGTGGATTTGCTCAAATCCCGGTGGTAAAGCCACTCTATAAGCAACTGGACCAAGCCTCACCAAAATTTGAAACGGCCCAATGTAACGGGGCGACAGCTTGCCCTTTTTCCCAAATCTGATTTGGCCTTTTATCGGAGAAACACGGATGAACACATGGTCACCGACCTTATACTCAAGAGGTCTTCTCCGAACGTCTGCATAATTCTTTTGTCGGTCCTGAGCTGTTTTGAGCCTTTAATGAATAGTCTTGATTTTCTCAGAAGTATCCTGCACAATTTCTGGCCTAAGCAAAGCTCTATCCCCGACCTCTGTCCAACAAATAGGTGATCTACACCTCCTACCATATAAAGCCTCGTATGGTGCCATACCAATGCTGGAGTGGAAGTTGTTATTATAAGCAAATTCTGCAAGTGGCAAATAGTGTTCCCAACTCCCCTGAAAATTCAAAGCACACATGCGAAGCATATCTTCCAAAGTTTGTATCGTTCGTTCTGACTGCCCATCTGTCTGTGGGTGGAATGCAGTACTGAATCTTAGTTCTGTTCCCATAGCCTCCTGCAACCTCTTCCATAATCTAGACACAAATTTCGGATCTTTATCCGATACAATAGATACTGGAACACTGTGTAAACGGACAATCTCATCAACATAAATGGTAGCCAGTCTATAAGCAGTAAATGTAGTTTTGACAGGAAGAAAATGTGCAGATTTAGTCAGTCTATCAACTACAACCCAAACAGAATCCATACCTCGAGAAGTCCGAGGTAGGCCAATGACGAAATCCATAGTCACATGTTCCCACTTCTACTCGGGAATAGGGAGGGGTTGAAGTAGACCGCCTGGTTTCTGATGTTCAGCCTTAACTTGCTGACACTGAAGGCACTTGGACACATATTTTTCAATCTCTTTCTTCATTTTAGGCCACCAATAGGTCTGTTTCAAATCTCGGTACATTTTATTGTTACCCGGATACATAGCAAATACGGATCTGTGAGCTTCGTCTAAAACCCTCTTCTTAAGTTCTGGAATATCGGGGACACACATTCTATTTCGGAATTTCAACACTTCACTCTCAATGCTAAATTCTGCTTTTGGACTCACCTCAAATTCATCAATTACCGTTCTGAGGAACTCATCCTCTTTCTGTTTCTGCTTGATTTCATCAACAATTGCCGGCTCTATTGTAATAGCGGCTATCAATCCGCCCTGTTCACACATTACTACTTCAATTTCAGACTTCTCGAACTCTTGAAAAATCTCCCTTTGTTCAGTAAGCAACCAAGCCATACTCCCTGTTGATTTTCTGCTCAAGGCATCAGCTACTATATTAGCTTTCCCGGGGTGATACTGAATTTCTAGGTTGTAATCTTTTATCAATTCCAGCCATCTTCTCTGATGCATATTCAACTCTTTCTGCGTGAAGAAGTATTTCAGGCTCTTATGATTCGTGTAGACTTCACACTTTGCCCCGTACAAATAATGCCGCCAGATTTTCAAAGCAAAAACAACTGCGGCCAATTCTAGGTCATGTATTGGATAATTCTTCTCATGTGGCCTCAACTGTCGAGAGGCATAAGCAATAACCTTTCCGTTCTGCATTAACACACAACTCAAACCCTTATAAGATGCATCACTGAAAATTACAAAATTTTTCGTACCTGAAGGTAGTGTCAAAATTGGTGCAATAGTCAATCTCGTCTTCAATTCATGAAAGGCTGATTCCCTTTCTTCGTTCCACTCAAAAGGTTGCCCTTTACGTGTCAATTGGGTAAGAGGCATAGCTAATTTCGAAAAATCCTTCACAAACCTCCTGTAGTACCCAGCTAAGCCCATAATGCTGTCAACTTCTGTCACATTAGTCGGTGTAGGCCAATTCACAATTGCCTCTATTTTCTGCGGGTCCACTAAAATTCCTTCCTTGTTGATCACATGCACTAAGAAAACAACCTCATCTAACCAAAACTCACATTTCTTTAGTTTAGCAAATAATTTTCTTTCTCTAAGTATTTGTAAAACAGTTCTCAAGTGATGTTCATGTTCAAGTCTATTCTTGGAATATATCAAAATATCATCGATGAAGACTACGACAAACTCATCAAGGTAGGTTTTAAAAATTCTATTCATCAAGTCCATAAATGCTGCCGGAGCATTAGTCACTCCAAATGGCATGACGAGAAACTCAAAATGACCATACCTCGTTCTGAATGCGGTTTTCTCAACATCCTCTGCCTTAACCTTCAGCTGGTGATACCCGGATCTCAAATCAATCTTAGAAAACACCTGATCCCCAGAATCGTCAAATAAATCATCAATACGGGGTAGGGGGTATTTTTTCTTTACTGTTACCTTATTCAATTCCCGATAGTTGATGCACAGACGCAAGGTACCATCCTTCTTTTTCCCAAACAGCACTGGTGCACCCCAAGGCAAAGTGCTAGGTCGGATAAACCCCTTATCAAGCAGATCTTGCAATTGTTCTTTCAACTCTTTCATTTCTGCAGTAGCCATTGTGTAGGGGGTCTTAGAAATAGGCTGGGTGCCGGGCACGATTTCAATGGTGAACTCTATTTCCCTGTCTACCAATTCCCCTGGTAATTCACTCGGAAACACATCTGGGAATTCTCTAACAGTAGGAATATCATTCAATTCAACACTCATAGATTGTTCAGTCAACACATAGCACAGATAACCCTGGCATCCCTTCCTGATCAGTTTACATGCTTTCATTGCAGATATCAAATAGGGTGGAGGCACTACCCCATTACCCACAAACACAATTTTTTTTGTTTTGATGGTTTAAATACAACCCTTTTTGTCACACAATCTATGGTGGCATAGTATTTGGTTAACCAGTCCATGCCCAAAATTACATCGAAATGTCTAAAGTTCAAGGGCAATAAATCTACATATAAGGTACATCCCCGATATGCATGTCACAAAACCGATATATATAGTCACATAACACAGATTCCCCCGATGGAGCAGACACACATAACAAATATGGCAATAACTCTAGGGGTCTATTTAGTCTAGATGCAAATGTATATGTCACAAATGAGTGTGTTGATCCAGAGTCAATTAATACAAAGGCATCCTATTTACATATTGAAATAGTACCTGAGACAACGGCATTGGCATTCCGTGTATTGCCCGGAACAAGCGCAAAAACTCTCCCTTGTCTCACGATATCCCTAATAATAGCGGATCTCAAAGTATTTCCTGGCTTTGGAACTGATACAGTTGAACTAGCTGCTATCCTTCCACCATTCTGATTACACTCTTGGGCTATATGCCCTTGTTTCCCACACCTGAAACAGGCTCCTGATGCACGGTAACAGACTCCACGGTGCCTTCTGCTACAAATGTTACACATGGGAGCTGTGTCTCGGGAAGAACTTGAAGTAGTTGAGGAGCCCGTGTTTTGCTTTTTTAGAAATTTCTTCTTCGAAAAGAAGCCTTGTCTTTTATTGCCTTTCCATTCTGTTACTAGCTTAGCTTGTCTAGCTATATTAGCCTCTGATATGATGGCCCTGTCAAGCACCCCAATGTAGGTTTCCAACTTTAGAACATTTACCCTCTCTAGGATGTCACTGCGGAGTCCACCTTCAAAGTGTCTTGCCTTCTTATAATCGGTGTCAATCACGTGTGGTGCAAACCTTGCCAACTCAGTGAACTTGGCCTCATACTCAGCCACTGTCATGCTATCTTGTTTTAATTCTATGAACTCTACTACTTTCCTATCCCGTACACATTGCGGGAAGTATTTGTCATAGAATATTTCCAGAGACTTTACCCAGTCAACATCCTTATGATTTTCTCGCATCAACATCCACCATCTTCTTGCTTCATCTTCTAGCATAAAAGTAGCTAGAAGCACTTTCTGAGTCTCTGAACAGGGGAATACTTCAAATAATTTCTCAATGCCGAGGACCCACGCTTCGGCTTTCAACGGATCTAATCCCCCGTGGAACTGTGGTGGTTTCATTTTCTTGAATTCCTTGGTGAGAGCTATTATTCGGTCATCATTTTGATGGTCTGGCACGGGTGGTGCCGGAGGTGGAGGTGGCGGGTGTGGTTGCTGCCACTGTTGTTGCCACTCCTATTGCTCTCTCAAAGCTTCTGCCATTTCTGTGACGCTTTTTTCCATTACGTCCCATTCGCGCTTGAGGATTCTTCTATTTCATCTCCTCTGGTTCTCACCATCTGATTAAACTTGCATTATGCTATGTACAGGATATACACAAGTATGCATGTAACAAAGAGCATACATATTCAAGTAATTTGCAATGCAAGTAATTCACAACTTACAACATAGAATTGTTCATATCAAAACATTTAGGCATATAATCAATGCTTCCAAATTCATATTTATCACATGAATGCATCTTAGTTCTTATCTAGATGCTTATTGCTTTTTTTGGACAAGTGTGTGAGTTATTAACTCGTGCTCTAATACCACTCTGTCACGACCCGAACCCGCCCCTATGGGTTAAGGATGTAACCGGCCAGTAATCTTAGGATTACCTACGGCCTCAAACCAAAATAGACATAACTCAACAGAGTAAAGGGGCCAAACGGAAGCAATAATAAAAAACTTTGTCCATAGAGTCGTGCTTATATGCACTTCAAAACAAACCATACTCATATACGTTAATAACCCACGCTTCGGAAGTACAGTACCATAAAATTCTTTACAGACAGGATCATCCAACTAAGTCAACCCATGATAGACTATTTACGAATATACATAAAGTCCTTACCAGCGAGACAAAATATAATTACATAACAAAATGGCAAGGATAGGTCTCGTGCGTGAGACACAAGGCTGACTTTCTCAAAACTCATGTTGTTCCTGGTAGACTTCACTGGGGCTGGGTTTGGACTTCTCTCGGCTCACCTACAAACACATGAATGAGCGTGAGCGATAGCCCAGTGAATAATATCAAATACAGAAGTCATACAAACAATATGTAGAACATACTCCAAACGGCCTTGGGCCCAATTCATATTCCTACTTAACATATGTACATTTATACAAAGTTTAGATCAAGTGACTGTAGTTCCAAACATACTGGCCTTTGGCCTATTCAAATTTCCATTCATGTCAAAACGGCCTTCGGCCCATTCATTTATGTCAAAACGGCCTTCGGCCCATACATTTATGGCAAAACGGCCTTCGGCCCATTTATTTATGTCAAAACGGCCTTCGGCCCATATATTTGTGTCAAAACAGCCTTCGGCCCATACATCCGTATCAAAACGGCCTTCGGCCCACTCATTCATGTCAAAACGACTTTAGGTCCATTCATTTCTATTAAAACGACCCTTGGTCCACTCAGTTCTGTCAAAACGACCTTTGGTCCATGTATTTTTCTTATCAAAACGACCTTTGGTCCATTCGTTCATTCATGTCAAACTTTTGTCCACAATCCCAATTAGCAACTCATAAAGCTTATAAGGGAATAAAAAATTGGACATTCATAAGCATTCAAATATCGATATTACTCACAGTGATCGGCTTGTGGATTTGCCCTAGAACTTGACCCTACACATTTCATGAACACAAACGGGTCACTAATGGTTCAATCCGTTCTTTAATTCACATATTCCTCTTTAGGCTTTATTCTTATCTCATTAACTCATTTACAATGCTTAACATATGCCTAAGAGTGCTTACAAGTGAAAGAGAACGGAAAACATAACTCAGAATGCAAAAACAGAATTTCAGAAAATAGGGTCCCCGCTCGGGCGGATCCTTAAGCCTGGAAAAGTACTGGTTGCCTCAAATTCACGCTCGAGCGGACTGCCTGTCTACATAGCTCCCCGCTCGAGCGTCAACTTCCCTGCTTGAGCGGGCACCATGTCTGGAAAAAAAAAATGCTGGGAGCTCGATTTTCCCGCTCGAGCGGCAGTTCCCCCGCTCGAGCGGACATAAAAAATCTGGGAATTCCATATTGAGTTCTTGAGCTTCATCTCAACTTTCAACCCACAATTTATGCATGTTATGGCTCAAATTTCTTATATACACATACTAACACGATACTAATACAAGATTACAACATTAGGAAGCTCAATTTTTTGAATTATCTACATGCATGTCCCAAAATATCTCAACTCATCACCAACATGCTCAAATTCAAACATTCAAGATTTATACTCCCATGATTTGTACATGCATGCCCATTTTGACTTCATATTCATTTCAAATGATGCAATTAGTGCTCATTCCCATAAGACTCAACAAAGACATGCTTGCATGTGGGATTACACTACCAATCTTTTACAATTTCACAAATTACATGCTAGATTTTGTGATTCCATAGGAGTTCTTTACATGCATGCACATATCAAGCCTCAATGTCAATAAAACCAACTCAAATCATGCTCTTGATCACAAACAACCCTTGAACACACAAGATTACACATTAAACTCATGAATTCAAGAATCAATGCTTACCTAGAGGCTCAATTCTTCCAATTTATGGTCAAGTCTAGAGTTGTCTTCAAGACTTCCAAGATTCAAGAGCAAAACTTTGATTTCCTCCCCTCTCTCTCTCTCTAATTCGGGTCTCTCCTCCTCTAGAGAGTTAATTCAGCCCAGAATGAAATAAAAAGAGGAAGTTGAATGCATAAGGGTCCCATATAACCCCACTAAGCCTCATTAATTTAATATTACATATTTGAGCACCAATTCATTAATTAATCAATTTAATCTGGCCTGAATCAGTTTTTCAATTAAATTTCATCATAGGCTCTAAAAATTATGCCAATCACAACGGCGTAATCAATTTCGGGTTCTGTGGCCGATAAGGCCTCCAATTTAACTTCCAAAGCGGATTATTCAAACAGATATTCCTACGGTGAACAGATAGAGTTCCAAAATCACATATATCCACATAATGGCACACAAAATCATATCAAAACATATAATCACATACATATTAGGGACCAATTAACATAATACAGAACAGGGGTGTCACAAATTTGTTGTGATTTTTATTGATGATATTTTGATATACTCCAAGAATAGACTTGAACATGAACAACATCTGAGGGCTATGTTACAGATACTTAGAGAAAACAAGTTATTTGCTAAACTAAAGAAATGTGAATTTTGGTTGGATGAAGTCATATTTTTAGGGCATGCGATTAACAAGGAGGGAATTTCAGTGGACCCACAGAAAATGGAGGCAATTGTGAATTGGCCTACACCGACAAATGTAATAGAAGTCCGCAGTTTCATGGGTTTAGCTGGGTACTACAGGAGGTTTGTGAGAGATTTTTCAAAAATAGTTGTGCCTCTTACCCAACTGACACGCAAAGAGCAACCATTTGAATGGAATGCTAAAAGAGAATCTGCCTTTCATGAATTGAAAACGAGGTTGACCACTGCACCAGTATTGACATTGCCCACAGGTACGGAAAACTTTGTAATTTTTAGTGATGCATCTTATAAAAGTTTGGGTTGTGTATTAATGCAAAATGGAAGGGTAATTGCTTACGCCTCCCGGCAGTTGAGGCCACATGAGAAGAACTACCCAACACATGATTTCAAATTGGCCGTAGTTGTTTTTGCTTTGAAAATTTGGCGGCACTATTTGTATGGGGCAAAATGCGAAGTCTACATAGATCACAAAAGTCTGAAGTACTTCTTTACGCAGAAAGTGCTAAATATGCGGCAGAGGAGATGGCTTGAATTGATAAAGGATTATGACCTTGAAATCCAATATCACCCCGGGAAAGCTAATACGGTTGCTGACGCCTTGAGTAAAAAATCGATGGAGAATATGGCTTGTTTGCTTACTGAACAGAAAGAGATCTTGCAAGATTTTGAGAAGTCAGAGATTGAAGTGGTATTGTGTGAACAGGGCGGATTGATAGCCGCTATTTCAGCTGAACCGACAATCATTGATGAGATTAGACAGAAACAAAAAGAGGATGAATTCCTCAAGAAAGTGATTGATAAATTTGAGACGAGTCCAAAAACAGAGTTTAGTGTTAAAAATGAAGTGTTAAGGTTTCGAACCTGAACGTGTGTCCCCGATATTTCGGAACTAAAGAAGAGAGTTCTAGATGAAGCTCACAAGTCAATATTTACTATGCATCCGGGTAATAACAAAATGTATCGGGATTTGAAACAAAGCTATTGATGGCCTAAAATAAAGAAAGAAATTGCAGAATATGTGTCCAAATGCCTTTAGTATCAGCAAGTAAAAGCTGAACATCAAAAATCGGGTGGTCTGCTTCAACCCCTCCCTATTCCTGAATGGAAGTAGGAGCATGTGGCTATGGATTTCGTTGTTGGTCTACCTCAAACTCCTCAAGGTATGGATTCTATTTGGGTTGTAGTTGATAGACTGACTAAATCTGCACAATTTCTACCTATTAGAACTACATTTGATGCTTATAGATGGGCTACTATATATGTTGATGAGATTGTCCGTTTACACGGAGTTTTGGTATCTATTGTGTTGGATAGAGATCCGAAATTTGTGTCCAGATTGTGAAAGAGCTTGCAGAAAGCTATGGGGACGGAACTGAGATTTAGTACCGCATTCCACCCACAGACAGATGGGCAATCAGAACGGACTATACAGACGTTAGAGGATATGCTTAAAATGTGTGCTTTAGATTTTCAAGGGAGTTGGAAAGACTATTTGCCACTAGCAGAGTTTGCATACAATAACAGCTTCCACTCCAGCATCGGTATGGCACCATACGAGGCTTTGTATGGTAAAAGGTGTAGATCACCAATTTGTTGGACAGAAGTCGGGGATAGAGCTTTACTTGGGCCTGAAATTGTGCAAGACACTTTTGAAAAGATCAAAATAATCCAATAAAGGCTCAAAACAGCTCAGGATCGACAAAAGAATTATGCAAACGTTCGAAGAAGACCTCTTGAGTATGAGGTTGGTGACCATGTGTTCATTCATGTGACTCCGATGAAAGGCCAAGTCAGGTTTGGAAAGAAGGGTAAGTTGTCGCCTCGTTACATTGGGTCGTTTCAAATTCTAGAAAGGCTTGGTCCAGTTGCTTATAGAGTTGCTTTGCCACCGGGATTCGAGCAAATCCATAATGTGTTTCATGTGTCAATGTTAAGGGGTTATCTTCGAGACCTGTTTCATGTGATTGATTATCACCGGGTAGCTATTGATGAAAATATGGAGTACGCCGAATGGCCAGAACGAATCATTGACTGGCAAGTGAAACAATTGAGAAGCAAGACCATCCCGATGGTGAAATTGGAATGGAAAGAACACTATGGGACAGATGCCACATGGGAAAAAGAGGATGAAATGCGACTACGCTATCCACATTTGTTTCCCGACGAAAGTAAAATAAGTTTGGAGGACCAAACTTCCTAAAGATGGGAAGACTGTGATAACCCTGTCCCGCATTATGCTAATTAATCTTAATTATGATTGTGATTATGTGTTTGATAAGATTTTGTGTGCCATTTATATGAATATATGTGGTTTTAAATTTCTATCTGTTCACCGTAGGAATATCTATTTGACTTACCGTTATAAACTGAAAAATTGAAGGCCTTATCGGCCACAAAAATTGAAATTGACTACACCATTGTGATTAGTGTAATTTTTAGAGCCTATGGTGAAATTTAATTGAAAATTGATTCAGATCAAAATAATTAGATTCAGAATGGTTAATTAGAGTGCCATTGCTTAAACTTAATCAATGTGATTAAGCAAGCCTATAAATAGGCCAATATACACTTAAGTCCCTCATTTTGTGAACTCAAAATCTGAATTTGCTCTCTAGAGAGAGAGTGTGTCAATTCTAGAGAGAGTAAGAGGGAGAATTGTGCATTTTGACTCAAAGATTGTGGATTGGGAAGCTACACTCAAGAATTAATAAGAATTTGTGAAGATTGAAGCTCCTAGGTGAGTGATTAACCCTTGATTCATAAATTTGAGTTTGTAATCATGTAAATTCAAGTGATTATGTGACCAAGAACAAGGATTGAGTTGTAATTGATGAATTTGAAGTCAATAATTGCATGCATGCAAGGAATTGTCATGAATTTGTATGTTTAAGTATGAAATACATGATCCATGTTGAATCTTTGGTTGAAGTCCATGCTTTTGATCATTTCTTCATCATTTAAATTGAGAATGAGAGCTATATCTCACATGCATGTACAATTCATAAGAGTATGAGTTTTGAATGCAAGAATCTATCATGTTGGTGATGAGTTTGGAATAATTTGAGACATGTATGTAATTGATTCATGGGAATTGAACCTCATAATAATGAAATTTGGTGTTTGTATCATGTTAATAAATGTATATGAAAGTTATGAGTCATCATATGCAAGAAACATAAGTTTGAATGCAAGTTTGAGCCTCAAGAACAGTTCTGGAAAACCCAGAATTTGGCATGTACGCTCGAGCGGGGAAAGCGCCGCTCGAGCGTGAAATGCAAGCTCCCAGCAGTTTTTGCAGACATGATGTCCGCTCGAGCGGGGAAGTTCACGCTTGAGCGGGGAGCTATGTAGAGTGACTTTCAGCTCGAGCGTTTGAAGTCACGCTTGAGCGTAAAAATGAGGTAACTAAGACTTTTTGCAGACCCATGGTTCTGCCGAGTGGGGAACCCACGCCGAAGGGGACCCTGCTTTAAATTTTGTAAACATGTTCTGTGTTTCATTTTCTGTTCCCTTTCACTTCTAAGTACTCTTAGGCATGCATTGAGCATTATGAATAAATTAAAAGGATAAGAAAGAAGGCTAAGAGGGATGTATGAATTAAGAACGGATTGAATCGTTTGTGACCCATATGTGTTATGTAATGTGTAGGGTCGAGCTCAATGGTGAATCCACCGGCAGAACACTGTGAGTAATATCTTAATAAAGATATCTGAAGTATGTTATTTGTCTAATTACTTACTTTCATATAAATCTTGTACTCGTTACATTGAATTGGAGACAAATATTTGTTATGCCATATGACTGGGCCAAAGGCCGTTGGGTACAATTAACTGGGCCGAAGGCCGCCTGACATGATTAAAAGTCTGACATACGAATAATTGGGCCAAAAACCGTCTGACATGAATGATAGTTCGGTATGAACGAGTGGGCCAAAGGCCATCGGATACGAACGATTGGGCCAAAAAGGCCGTTAAACATGAATGAATGGGCCAGAGGCCGTATGACATGAATGAATGGGCCAGAGGCCGTATGACATAAATGAATGGGCCAAAGGCTATATGACATAAATGAATTGGGCCCGAGGCCGTTTGACGTGTTTGGAACCGTAGTCATTTGACCTATATATACATATACTAGATAGAAATATGAATTGGGCCCAAGGTCGTCTGATGTATATTGTTCTAAATACCATTCGTGTACTTTCTTTATTTGATATTATTCATTGGGCTTTTGCTTACGCTCTTTCATGTGTCTGTAGATGAGCCAAGGGAGGCCCAAACTCAGCCTCAATGAAGTTTGTGTGAAACAGTCAAGGTTTTGAAGAGTCAGCCCATACGTCTCACGCACGAGACTTGTTTTCGCCTTTTGCTAGTTGTTACATTTTTGTCATGTTGGCGAGAACTTTGGATTGCGGTTGTATACAGTTTTGTTCGGCTGACCGTGACTTGAATGATCCTGTTGTATAAAGCTTATAAGTTAACTTTCCTTGATATGAGTTATTAATGTATGTTTGTGAAATGTTATGACGTGCCATGTAAGCACAGCTCTATAGATAAAAGTTTGAAATTGCTTCTGTTTGGCCCTTTTTACTCTAATAAAATATGTCTGATTTGGTTCAAGGCCGTAGGTAATCTCGTGATTACTGGCCGGTTATGTCCTTAACCCATGGGGGCGGGTTCGGGTCATGACAGAAATCTTTGAAAAATATTTCAAAACACCTTTTTTAGGGGTTTGGAGTTGAAGAAAAGAAGAGGAGAGGGAAGAAACCCAGTTGGGGAAGGAGTTGGGCATGAATCGTTAAGAGAGAGCCAGATAGCCCTCGATAAATCAGGCCTATCCTTTTGTACATTTGCATTTCAGCTATGAGGCCACCACCGTTGGAAAGAAAACTTCCGGGGCTTCATTTTGCACTCAAGAATCTCCTAAAGTCGAGTTCAGATAAGGGAGATATGGATGGTTGAAATTAGGCATCAATCCGGTTGGATTGAAACTGAGCAGTCTTCACTGAAAGAGGGATATCTCTTAGCATAGTTGGAATTTTGATGTGAGGCTGCACCATTTTTAAATCTTACTTCTGGGGCTTCAATTTGGACACAAGAATGACCTGAAAAGACATCCACATGAAGGAGTTAGGCTTGCTTCAAGTCGGGGACCAGGACTGATTTTTGCTGTCGGCCACTGGGGGAGTGTGTCAGCTACCAATGGCCTTTGTCGGCCACATGTCGTCCAAAAATGGTTCTTGTCGGCCACTTAAGGTAGCCGGTCGGCCACTTGAGGTGGCCGCTCGACCACTTGTGCCCAGAAAGCCCAGATTTTGCAGATATTTTGCTCCAGCTGTCTTCCAAATGCTCCAGCTATTTGTTTTGCAGATATTTCGACCAAATGCTCATATATTGCTATATATTGAGCCATATCTCATATATTGAAAAGAGGAGCAATTGTGGGAACTTCTCACACTAAAATTCCTCTCTCTAGAGAAATTTTAGAGTTGAAAACTCTCTCTCTCTCTCTAGAATTCTCTCATTCTCCTCTTATTTTTGAGCCTTAAGCTTAGATTTCTCTACACTTTTGCAAAGAGACCCTTAACCAAAGTTGATCACCATTGGGCTGAGATTCCTTGGAGCCTTGTTTGAGCTCCAAAAAGTGGTTCTAGCTCAGAATTGGACCTGTTTTGCAGCTGTGCTTCAAGGGTAAGAACTCTCTCCCTTTTAGCTTATTTTGCATGCTTGCTTTACCATAGTTTTCAACTACTTTAGGGCTATTTTTTGGGGTGGTGTTGAACTGAAAAAAACTCTATTTTTCAGTCCTAAAAATGGTAGTTTAAGCTCCTATTGTGTTAGGGGATTGTCTCTCCCTTTACTCTTTGGCTTGTAAAGCCTTTTGAGCCAACTTCCTAAGCTTTTGAAACCATCTTTCCTTGGCCTTTAAACCACTGAATTCTAGAGGAATTTTAGTGGTGGAAAGGTGGTTTTGAGGTCCAAAATGGGAGGGGGTGGTCCCCTCTTCTCTTGTCTTGCTTGCATGTGTTGTTGGCCTATCAAATGAGCATGTTTTTCTACTTCTTTGTGGCTTTGTTCAAGCATATTTTTGTGACTTTTTAAACCTTCCATAACTCTTTTTTTGGCTTGTTTGATCATTGGTTGCTTGCTCTTTGCACTTGTAGTGTAATCCTACTTGTTAGCCTTGCATGCTTGCTACCTTAGCACATAATTCTAGCATGTATTGGCTCTACTCCAGCATGTTTTTGGCCATTATTTAACATTCTTTAGCTCTGATTTTGGTTGGTTGGGTCATCCCTTGCTTGGTTTTTGCACTTGTAGTGCAATCTCACTCACTAGCCTAGCATACTTGGTGTTTTGGCCTATTGTTCTAGCTTGTTTTAGCTCTATTTGAGCATGCTTAAATTCTGTTCCAAGTGGCCTTGGTCATGTATGGCTTGCCTTGTAGGGCTATAGTGTAATTGGCTTCACTAGTCTTGAGTTTTGAGGCCCTTAGCATGCTATATTTGTGATGTGTGCATTATATGGCATCATTTGGTAGGTAATTTCAGAGCTTATATATTTTCCATACTTCCACTTAAATCACTCTTTCAATGCTTTTGAAAAGTTGAGCATTATGCTATGTTTGTGAGCCAATACATGAGCTTATTTTTCTTGTCATCTATGCTACAAGTCTAGCATGTTTTTGCCACTATTTTGACCAGCCTTAGATCTGTTTTGAATGGTTAAGGTCATTTGAACATTGCTTAATATGGTTGTAGTATAAAGGGCCTTGACTAGCTTTGAGTTTTGGGGCCTTTAACATGTTGTGCATGTGATGTTTGCATGATATGGCACCATTTGGCATGTAATTTCAGTGTATATAGTGTAGTCACACTCTCATACACTTTACTTTTTCATAACTTTTGAGAGTTGTGTATCATGCCTTACTCATAGGCCAACATGTGTGCATGTTCTTCTAGCATTTTGAGCTCCCATTTCAACATGATTAGGCCTCTGTTTTGGCATGTTTAACCTCTGTCCAGGGTTGGTTTGGTCATTTGTGCTATGTATTGCATGCCTCTAGTGTTATGCTCTTTGCTAGCTTCAATGCTTTCGACTTTGAGTATGCTTTGCATGCATCATTTTCATGCTTTGATGTCATTTAGCATCCTATTTTAGTGCTGGAATATATGCCATTGCATTCCACCTTTGATTGTTATATCACTTTCGAAAGTGGTCTTAAGCCCTTTGTTGGTTTGAGCACAAAATTGAGGTGTTCATGCCTAATGGTTTTAGCCTTCTCTTGAGGGTTTCTACTAACCAACGTCATGATGCTTCTTTCATGCTCAAGAAACTTGTGGCTTGGTCCGTCTTTCCATTTAGAGGACTTCTCACTTTTGGACTTAACCGGTTAAAGGATCAATCGGTAATTTAAAACGAGTAAACAAAATGAATCAAAGCAAAACATGCCAAGATAACATGTTTGTGTTGCATTGCATGTGTTTGGATCGGACGTTAATCGAAACACAAGAAATAAGAGACGTTTCATACTTGAAGTGATGAAACGTGCCTCATTTCTTAGTCACCGACACCTTTGATCGTGCATGATAGAGTGGAAGTTTCATCGAGTGTATTTGTGCATTCATTGACTTGTACACACTTGGCTTCTCAGCCATCGTGCATTGTGATGCTCGGTTGGTGGCCCGAGAGTTGAGTGCCATACTCCCTTGAGCTTGAGAATGATAAAGAGGGTGGTTGTACACACATACCCTGCAAATGCCTTGCTTTGCCCCTTTTGTACTTTGTTTGCAGCAAAATTGGAGTGCGCAGAAGCAAGTGGCCCACCGGCCAGGGCAAGTAGCTGACCGGCCATAGGAAGTGGTTGACCAGCCACTTTAAGTGGCCTATAGCTTCCCCTGGTGGTCGACAGTCCACCAGCTTGAAAGTGATTCAAAGTTGTTCTGATTCTGGAGCAGAAACAACCTGGAGATTGGTTCAGTGTTCAGGAATCAAGGCGAATGCAAACAGAGGAAACCGGTGGCAATGCGACGGATTTTCGGGAAGAAACAACCGAGCATGCATACATCCCTCATCCTTCGAGGCCGTTTAATTGATTTATTAGTTAGTGAATGTGTTTAGCTAATTAATTCAATTTGTAATATTTAGCTAACTTAGAATAGTTAGTTAATTTCAAATCATGTGTTGTAATTAATTAGCTAGAATAGTTAGTTAATTAGTTGTTTTGTAATAAGTAGCTTAGCATAGCTTAGCCTATTATTCGGACCCTCCGTCGAGAGGGCAAATGTTGTAATAAGGGTGCGTGTGTGTGTGCATGTCTTCCAACCCCATTTCTTTCTCCCTTTTACTTAACTGCTTTCGATGGTTAGTTTTAGGGCATATTTTGATTAGCATACCTTATACTTTGCATGTTTGCATCATTCATTTGTCTTGCATGCACCGAGCTCGGCGCATCATACAAACTGCATCGTATTTCAATACACTTTCTTGAATACGTGTTTAACAACATGTTATCAAGTGTTGCAACTCATATGCCATCTTAGATAGCCGAGCCTATTTAGTTGCATTTTGCATGTGTTGCATTAGGCACTTAACATAGTCAGGATCATGCATGATTTCTAACTAGTTTCCTGTTTTGGCTCGGAGCACACTATAAGTGTTTATGCTTTAGCATCATTGCATGTGTGTAAGTGATTGCCATGTTAGCATGCTTGCCATGAGGCTATCTGCTTAAGTGCTTAACTGTATGAATGCCTGTGGATGAAGGCTTCATTATTTGAATTGGAATAATTCATTGAATGTGCATTTTAAACCCACTTTGCAGAGTGGAAAAATCATGTTGTTTTAAAGCCCACTTGAGAGTGGCAAATCCGCGCTTTAGCCTACTCGAGGGTAGCACTTTCAAACCATTTTTGAAAAACAAACATGAGATGTTTTGTTCCAAATTGAGTGATTTAGTCTATACTTGTGTGTTGTGCGCATCACATAATAAGTTAGCTAATAATCAGAATAAGAACACATGTGTTTTCAAAAACAACATATCATGTTAGTAGAGGCCGATTTTTGATCGGGCGAGCGGGGGTGCTCATTTCAGGACCTTCCCCTCTCGTACCCAAGTTCTCGAGCGAGGCAACTTTGGTGATGACGGACACGTGGCCTTAGGCACGAGTCAGGGTTTCCTAAATTTCCCAAAACAAAATATTTAGGTGGTGACTCTGTAATCTGGCAAAGCAGTCCATGTTTGGCACTTTTTGATTCAAAAATTGATTTTTCAAAATCAATTGTCGGATTTGGACTCTTTGGTGATTTATCAATCTTGTATTGCACTTTGTGAGATTAGATTCAAAACCGTGACAGGAGTCCGAACTATAGGACCAATTCAAGCTCTTCGAAAGGGGGCACGAAAAAGTCAAGCTACAGAATGCTTATGAATTTTTTTGATAGAATGAAATGGTTGATTTCGCAGCCTATTTATAGGCCTTGATGGATCTGATCGAATAGTCATGTCCCTTGATCGCATCCAATCAAATCTGACTGTTGGATTGTTGATATATGGTGTAGATCATTCTCACATCGAATAGCTGCCTTGACTAATCACACCTGATGACGATCGGTGCCATCTCATTAGTACGATCGCATGTATCTCCAATCAACGACTATAATCAAACCGCTCCAGATCGGACACACAACCGTCCGATTGGTTATTTGACTTATCGCCAACGGACGCCACGTCACTGCCACGTGGAGCTGACTGTATTCCACATCACCTATGCCACGTTGGATCCACGTCGTCGCTCCAACCTGTCTGATGCAAATAGGAAAGCGCTCTCATGGCGCTGATGCGTCCATGCAAAATGCAAATTGCGCCATCAAACGCCACACAGCCCACTGCCCACGCCATGCGCGCGTGCGTGCACCATCCTAGCAGTGTGGGTGCATGCACACTAGCTTTCACCTCACAATTCCATATTCAAAAGAATATTCCATGTAGGACTTTATTAAGTGCTCCATGTTTTCCTCCCTTTCTGATGTGGGACAAAGTCCCCACGCTTATTTTTAGTTTTCCAAAGAAAAACAAAAAAGGTTTTGAAAATACCTAAAAATTAAACTATAAATTTTAAAAACCGTTTTGAAAATTCCCCAACAAAATAAGATGAATCAATGACCTTCACAACACAATGGAATACAAGGCATCAAAGCTCGCTTTGCAGAAGATGTGTTAAAATAAGAACATTTTGACCATGTCAAGTGGACATACTCATTTTTATCCTGTAATTAGAATTGCAATCATAAATTCCTCATGACTTTGAGCAAAGCATCATTGAAATTGATTCTAGTGCAAGACCTTTTTTTTCTTTTTTTTTTCTTTGGACATCCTGGCCAAAGATCCTAATCTAATATATTACATCTCTAGTATCGACAAAATTGGTTTCAGAAACTATGTTTGCCACTTCAAATATAAAAGGTGAAATTCAAATTTTCACAAGTAGTAGCCTTCATACATATTAGTTGTAACAACCAAAGTCTTGGAAACAAAAAATGATAATCGACATTTCTAAACATTGGTTTTTTTTTTCAACAGAAAACACAAGCATTGACTTTATTCATTTATTGGATGAAAATCTATTTCTGCATTCCTTGCTTGTAGTAGTGAAATTGCACAGAGAGGTGTATTGAAAGTCTTCCTACAAGACTGAAACTCTTGAGATACAAGCAACATTGTTGGACGAGATCTCGGCTCAGAGCTCAAGCATGCAATTTCCATTCTAGCAACTAGAACAATGTTCCCCACAACTATTGGATTAGTTGGAGGCGGAAGGCGCGGGTCTAAGACATCAGTTAGCATTATGTTTTGAGCAGACGATGATTCAAATGATCAGAGTAGTTCTCCAGGATGCCTGCCACCACCCCAAAGCTATAAGCATGACACTTTTCAGTCACAACCATTGTGTAAGCAAGTTCTACACAAACAAAAAGATCAATCATAAACTTGACTTTCACTTCTTTGTTGTAGTCTCTTCACTTCTGCATCAGAAATAGATGAAGATTATCACGGTCAATAAAATATTTTCTATGCATATCGTTCCTGTTCAACTTTGTAGAGCTTACAGATCACAGGATTTGGTTTGGGAAAAGTACATGATGAATGCTATTGCAAATATGATTTATCTATTTGACTATTGAAATTTATAATTGATTAGGTACGTTAATGTAAACTGCTATGCTATCATTTCTTTTATGTGGGAAAATGATAGAAGATCAAGGTCCTTTGAGCATCTTTGTTACTTATAGTAGAAAGTAGGTGAAACTTAACAAATGTTGACATGATTTTATTTTATTTTTTGCAAGAAAAAATAATTTTTTATGAACACTCTAACTAATATATGAACTAGAGGATAATTTTGGCATTTCAAGTTTTATTTTTGCGGATCTCATCATTTTCTATTTGATTAATTGATAGTCAACTAATAGATGGTTTAAATTGTTACATATTTTCTTAAAGTAAGGGAGTCCGGTGTGATTTCAAATAATAAAGGGCGTGTTAGTATGATTTCGAAAGAATAGTAAGGTGTCAATGTAATTTACCCAAAAATTTAATCTCGCCATACATTAAGTATTTTTAACTAAGAGTGAGTTTTGACACATTAACACAACACAAATGGCAAAAGACATAATACGATAACATGAAAAATAAATTGATTGAATTAATGTTGAGGTGATTATAACACGAACCCGATTAACACAACACGATGTCCACTCCTAAGGGCTGAGGCAACTTGTCACCACTCCTGAGGGCCAGCCCAGCATAGCCATTCCTTATAACATGAATTTGCCTTCCTACTTGATGGAATAAAAGTGATCGAACCATAATTCAGTGTGACTCACTACACCCAAACATTTTCCATAGGTGTCAATGGTGATTGGGTATGGACTATAAACCCAGCACTAAAAATTGATGCCGTTCACTTGAAATATAGTGAATTGAAGTCATTTGGAATGTGATGTCAGTGGGAGAACACATTCGTACGAATGCGGTCAGATTGGTGGCAAAAACATGCGGACGTATGGCCAAGTCATAATCGGCTATTGATCTATGAGGTAAAGTCATAGAAGAAAGTTGGCATGAGGCCAAATATTGGTACCAAGGTAAACATGCTCAACTGAGGTTTGTCACCTCATAATGTTGTGATCAAGTGGGAGATGATGGAATAAAAGTGATCACACCATAATTCGGTGTGGCTCACTACACCCAAACATTTTCCATAGGTGGTGATATACCTTCTCGCAAGAAACATAGAGAATCTGGAAGCGGGTTTGAATTCAAAATCAAGAGACACAATGTTTTGTGAAGCATTGTGACTCTATACTCTTGTCTAATATGTCAAGGGTTGTGACTTTCTTCAAAGTCCACATAATGCCTATAAATACTTGGCCAAAGTAGTGCATTATTCATTCATTGGATTTCCTAACTAATATTGCATTCTTCTTTTCCGGATGCTCCATTTTCTTGCGTGATAAACACCCTCACGGTAACAAAGATCTATTTACCATTGTTAAGTTTATCTTACACTGCTAAAATCAACATGAAGAAACTTTATCAGCTAAACTTAAAATAAGTAAATAAAAAAAAAAACACTTAAAAAAATCTGATTTACATCAATTTGCTTGTAATCATGAATGGAAACCAGCCAAAAAAATTAAAAAATAAAACAAGAGATGGATGGAGTTCAACAATATTTCTAAGAATACATTTTGCACGAAAGCAAACCAAAAGTGAACAAGAATGGGAAAGAGGATGGCTCTCGGAAAGGACAACCGGAAATTGCACTAGTAACAAAGTAATCAGATTTTGAAAACACAAATTCTATCCCACTTGACGTGGACAATAATACAAAGGAGAAGCTTCTTCATCGTCACAGTGAGAGGATAACTATCACATTTAAGCATGCCAGTAGGGAAGCCAATCATTGTGAAGAAAAATTTGAGGGTATGTGTGGACTATCATTCTGCAATCCAGTTTATCTCCAAGGTTGTTGGTAGAAAGATAATTGTGAAGGACAATAGTAGGTTTCACCATTATGAGAATGGATTGTGTTCTTATGGGGAATATTGGTAAGATTTTGAAGGTTTGTGGAGTATACAATGCTTAGAATCAGTGAACTACTCACTGTGATTGAGATCTTTAAGATCTTGAGATCTCAAAACTTTTTGCTCATGTGCTTCTGTAATTTGGTGCTTTTGGCAATGACTATTTGCTTAAATGATGAGCCAGAGTATTAGGTGGAAAATGACTTTCATGGTAACCCTTTTTTGTAGCCAATAAATCAAGGGGAAAATAAGATCAATAAATGACCTTCACAACACAAAGGAATGCAATGCATCAAAGCTTGCTTTGTAGAAGATGTGCTAAAATAAGAACATTTTGACAATGTCAACTGGACATACACATTTTCATCCTGTAACTAGAATTGCAATCTTAAATTCCTAATGACTTTGAGCAAAGCATCATTGAAATTGATTATAGTGCAAGACCTTTTTTTTTTGGACATCCTGGCTAGAGATCATGATCCAATCAATATATTACATCTCTAGCATAGACAAAATAGGTTTCAGAAACCATGTTTGCCACTTGGAATATAAAAGGTGAAATTCAAATGTTCACATATAGTAGCCTCCATACATATTAGTTGTAACAACCAAAGTCTTGGAAACAAAAAACAATGAACGACATTTCTAAACGTGGATTTTTTTTTCAATAGAAAACACAAGCATTGACTTTATTCATTTATTGGATGAAAATCTATTTCTGCATTCCTTGCTTGTAGTAGTGAAATTGCACAATGAGGTGTAGCAAAAGTCTTCCTGCAAGACTGAAACTCTTGAGATACATGCAACATTGTTGGACGAGATCTCGGCTCAAAGAACAAGCATGCAATTGCCATTCTAGCAACAAGAACCATGTTCCCCACAACTATTGGATTAGTTGGAGGCGGAGGGCACGTGCCTAAGACATCAGTTAGCATTATGTTTTGAGCAGACGATGATTCCAATGATGAGAGAAGTTCTCCAGGATGCCTTCCCATGATTGTTTCGAGTGCCACCACCCCAAAACTATAAGTATCACACTTTTTAGTCACAACCATTGTGTAAGCAAGTTCTGCACAAACAAAAGATCAATGAAAGAAACCATACACTTCACTTTATGTTTAACGAAATTAAGGAAAAGTATTTTATGCTACCTGGAGCAATATATCCATAAGTGCCTGCAATAATAGTTTGATTCAATGAATTGGGATTTAGCAATGTAGCAGTGCCAAAGTCGGAAACAAAAGCCTCCAATTTAGAGTTCAATAGAATGTTGTTGCTCGATATATCCCGATGAAGAATAGGTGGGGTGCAATCATGATGTAAGTCAGATAGAGCATGTGCTATTGCTTTAACAATGTTTACCCTCAGAGTCCATCCTAATTCAATAGCATCAGCATCAGTTCTCAGGGAACAAAACAAACTTCCCCTTTCCATGTATTCATACACCAGGAACATGCATCATCTGTTGTGCAAACAGAACCCATAAAGCTTTATTATGTTTCGGTGCCTTACATTAGTTAACATTTGCACCTCATTTCTGAAACTTTTGTCGAAAGCTGGCTCCTCTGCTTCCAAATGATGGAGTTTCTTCAATGCAATTACTTTGCCAGCCAGATGGCAATTGAGCTCTGTAGACGCTGCCATAACCACCGGTTCCAATGCAATGTCTGATGTCAAAGTCGTCTATTGCTTTGATGATGTCTTCGTATGCAATTCTTCCATCGTAATTCCATATCGAGCAAATATCCCCATTTTTCATTGCCCTTGCCTCAATTTTGTTTTTTTGGGCCTTGCGGCAACGAAAACATGCAAATGCAAGAAAGGCAAGGAAAACTATGATAGGGAGAGAAATGATGAGAGTAAACTTTACAATTTTTCTGTTGGAGCAATTTCTTGCTTCATATTGGGGTAGACAATCATACCTATATTGTGGGATTTGACCCTTGAGACGATTGTATGACAAGTCAAGATCTTCTATGTAGCAAAGACTATATGGGGACTTTACCAGAGAGACTATTGTGGGAAATATCTAAGTGCCTTAAATAGAACAAATTTGTGAGTCCAGTGGGTATTGTTCCATTCAAGTAATTATCACTCAAATTTAAGTTCTCCAAAAATATGATTTGTTCTAGTTCAGTGGGCATGGTGTTGTTAATCTGATTCGCAGACATGTCAAGAAACTTCAAGTTCATCAACTGACCTATAGAAGATGGGATCTTACCTTTAAGGAGGTTATCTTTGAGGTTCAAGTAAGTCAGTTGTGTCAAATCTCCTATTTCCACAGGAATTAGACCATGAAGGCTGTTACCACCTAAATGCATTTTAACCAAATTCTCTAGCTTTCCAATTTCTGGAGGAATGGAACCGTTGAAATGATTTAACGAGAGATCCAGAGTAGTCAAATTCGTCAATTGACCAATACACTAAGGGATTGGACCACTGATATTAGTATTAGATATATGAAGTTGTACTAGTTGGGTGAGGTTTCCCAAGGTGAGAGGTAGCAAACCTTCAAGATGATAGTTGGCGGAGAGATAAAGCCTGGTGAGCTTTGACAGAGAACCAATTTCCTTAGGAATGCTTCCAGTTAAGTAACACCCGCTGAGATAGAGATATTCAAGATTTGGCAAGGATGTCCAGTTCATGTTTTCATGCTTTCCGGGGAGGTCAGAATAAAAACAATCGTCAAAAAGGACTATGCGAGTGGCACTTCCTGCCCCATTGCAAGTGATGCCGCTCAGCTTGCAGTGATCTGTAGAAGAAAAGTTCCCCCACCAATTGCTATTGAGTAGAGCTTTCGCTTCTATCATTGACGACGATGATGTCGTAGATGCTGAGGCTAACAAACTAGTATTAATAACTGTCATGGATACTAGTGCTATGAGTATAGCAGAGGAATAACAAACAGAGGAACACGTTATGCTATTTTTACTCATAATTGATGTATGTCCGTACGTATGGATTCTGTTTTGGAAGCTCTAAAATAAGTTATGCCATTTTTACTCAAAGAGAGTTTTTATCCTTAAGAAAGACTCCAATCCATTGTTGTCTTCCTTGAAACTTCTGTAAAGTTGTAGTCATGACTTGGAATTCATTTGCATTGACTTGGACTTGAACTCGTAGTATTCACACGGTATACTTTTGATCTCAGTAAAATTATGTTATTATGTTAAAAAGAATCATAAACCACAGTGAGAAAATTACTAATAAGTTTTATTGTGTTTTGAAAATTACTATTCTGTTATATCAAATTTCAATATTAATAAATAATTCCTATTTTCTTTTTTATTTTATAAATTGTTGTAAAAAAAGTTCAATTATTTATAATAGTATATTTTATTTTTATTTTATCTTTCTCATTAAAATATATATAAAATAAAAATTTCATTAATAATTTTAATTTATTAAAAATTTTATAATAAAAAAATATTTTTAATTGTTGAAATTAAATGAATTTTCATAAACAAAAACATAAGTATGATATTAATCGATTATCTCATCCATTGAGAAATATACAGATTTGTCATAATATTATTTGACTTTGTTCAATTATATCATCCATTATTTGGTTTTGTTTAAAAATTTTCTATTCACAAGGATAAGAAACAAAAATTTTCTATTTGTTTTGGCAGTGTTAAAACTCATATTTTAGCATGCCACGGTACCCAAAATGGTATAAATGTAATTTTTTGTTTTATTTTCTCTGTAGAATGTCAAATAGAATTCCAATCTTAAATTCTCATGACTTTGAGCAAAGCATTATTGAAATTGATTCTACTGAAAGATTTATTTATTTATTTTTAATTTTTTGACATCCTTGCTAGAGATCATAATCGAATATTATATCTTCAGCATAGATAAAATAGGTTTCAGCAATTATGTTCGCCACTTGAAATAAAAAGGGTGAAATTCATCTGTTCATATACAGAAGCCATAATACATATTAGTTGTAACAATAACCAATGGCTTGAAAAAAAATACAATACTTGACATTTCTAAACATGGATTTTTTTTTTCTACAGGAAACGCAAGTATTGACTTCATTCATTTATTGGATAAAATCTGTTTCTGCATTCCATAGCTGTAGTAGTGAAATTGCACAAAGAGGTGTAGCTGAAGTCTTCCTGCAAAATTGAAACTCTTGAGATAAGCGTAGCATTGTTGGACGAGATCTTGGCTCAGAGCGCAAGACTTTGAGCAAAGCATCATTGAAATTGATTCTACAGCAAGACTATTTTTTTTTTTTTTTTGACATCCTGGCTATTATTAGTAGCTGTCATGCATACTGCTACTATGAGTATAGCAGAGGAATAAACAGAGGGGGAAGTAATGCCATTTTTACTCATAATTGACGTATGGGTGAATTCTCTTCCGTAAGCTCTAAAAATAATCAGAGCATGTATGTATGTATGGAAGGAATCCTTAGATCAAAGAGGGTTTTTAAGAATATTGGTATTGGCAAAATAAATATATATAATAAATAATAAATAAAAAAAGAAGAAGAAAGACTCATCAATTATTTAGTCATGACTCGGAACAATGAACTTTTTCACATTGGACTTGAACGTGTCAATAGAAGGAAAGAAAGAAAAAAAAAAAAGAAAAAAGAATCAGGTGGTGGCCGGCTTTACAACTATGCAGCTCAAGTGGGTGCCATATGCCTCATTCCCGTGAAAGCCTCGTAATTTTGTTTTATTATTATTACATATTTTTTTAAGGGACTTCTACAATTAAGGTGGTCATCAAAGGCTTGTTTTTATACTAAAGGTCCATATAAAATGTACAATTCTTTACTTTATTTTTTTTTTTAAATTTTTTTTCCCCTTTTCAGCCATTCGGTTTTAGTTTAGTCAGATTAAGAAAGATTTAACATCGAACTAAACCTCCAATTTTATAGTTGGGGAACAGAAATCAATCACATATTATAGTTTAATTTTGTCAATTTTTAATTATAAATGAGATATTCATAAGAGGCTTTAAATTTTTGTAACATCTATAGAACTTCACATCCAAATAAATGAAAGGAAATTCTACAGATGCTCTATAAATGTATTACTATTAATAATACATGTAAGGGTTGCTTTTTCATGAATAAATTTTTAAAAATTGAAATCGATAAAATATTACAAGAAAAATAAGTGAATTAACTATTTTTTTTTCTTTTCAATTTGAAAAAGAAACATTAGAATAACTTGATTACAAAAGTTAAGTTCCTAAATTTGCATCATAAAAAGCAAGAAAAAATAATTTCAAACGAAAATAAAATATTAAAAATTATTATTATTATGTAATTAGCAAAAGGCCTCACTTTATAATTTTGTCTTAGGCTCCAAAAGAGTTGAGCCATCCTTGATGATCAGGGCCAACGTTGAGTTATTTGGGACCTTAAGACTTTTGAAATTGAGCCCTTCATATATAAATTTTATTAAAAAAAGTTATATATAATTATTAAAATTGTACATCAAATTGTACATCAAGTTTTATATATAATTATTAAAATTATACATCAAAGTTATATATAATTATTTCCTTTTTACATGACATATTAAATTGACATGAACCAAAATTGATACAATATGATAAAATAAAATTAAATTAACTAATTAAATTAATATTGAGATAATTCTAACACAAAACCGATTGAGACAATAAGATGACCAACCCTTCTCAATCGGATCATCTTAAGTTGAAGATCCTGCAGTTTCTAAGAGTCCACAAAACAATGTCGTTTTGTGGTTGAAAAAAAAAATAAAAAATAAACTACACTCACACTCACCTCCTTTGATGTTTGAAAAATAATTATATTTGGTCTCTCTTAAAATTTTATTCATAAGACAATTAGATCATTTTGTTCATTAGTAATTAATTATTCGTACGAGATTAATTGATTATCTCATCCATTGAGAAATATACAAATTTGTCATAATATTATTTGACTTTCTTCAATTAAGTCATCCATTATTTGATTTTGTTCAAAAAATTTCTATTTACAATGATAAGAAACAATGATGTTGATGATAATGGAGAGTTTTGGTGGGGTGGTTTGCAGTGTTGGAGTGAGGGAGAAGAATAAGAGAAAACAATTGAAAATTGAGGAAGAAGATGAAGAATCTATATATGTAATTAGGATGTATCATTGTTGGCTGTATAATTTGTAAAAGCCAATCATAATTCAACACGTGGCATGAAAAGGGCAATTTAGGGAGTTAATACAAGTTGCCAACCAAAGTTAGACACGTGTCAGCCCGTATTGATAATAATGGATTTGTGTAGCACTAGAACAATCGAGAGATATAGGGTGATGTGGCCTAATGATTACTCACAAAGTTCAAATTCAAAATCAAGAGGGAAGCCTAATTGCAAAGGTGGCATAGTGGGACTGACTGTGAGAGAGCATGTTCAGCAATCATGGGAGCGCATTCGACGGTTAGAAGCCCACTTCGACGGTCATCATTGAGAACTATAAATAACAGAGAAGGCCCTAGAATAAAAGATCCAGACTCAGATCAAAAAACCAGTTTTATTTACTTTGTTTTCCCTTCTAATTTTTACAGTTCTTTACATTTCTGTACTTTAAATTCCTGTACTGCACTTCATTCATAAGAGTAGTTTCAAATAACTTGTTGCTGTGAACCTCTACGTGGCTGGGTCAGATCATTGTAAGTTTTTTATTTTACTTAATGAAATTCTGAAATTATTCTTCACTTAATTGTTATATACTAAATTCTCCTAAACAAGCCACCAGTAAAAGTCCTCTTCATTGAGGCTGAGAGAACTAAAACACAATTGTCTAATAATTGGTTGGCAATTAATCTTTTGTAAAGACTGATTGATCCTTGCTGGTATGCTTAAAAGTACAATATTAACCTTCGAAAACCAAAAATGCCAACATATATTTTTGGCACGCCCAGTGGGACTAATTGAAATGGCTAGATGTATGAGACAAAGAGAAAATGAATGCCTGGAAGAAGGTGTGGAAGGAGAGGCAGAGGTACCTGATCTAGAGGATATTGTGATAACATATCCTATGGAAGCACCTATCTCATTAGAACCTATGGTCGAACAGACCAGTAATTCAGAACATGCACCACATGTTCAAAATATTAGACGAGGCCATGGAATTGGACCATTCACTGTTCTATCTACTCAGCCAATGAATCCATGGGGAGGCCTGGTAGATGCCATGGGACAGCAATTAATGAACACAATGGAAAGATGGGCAATATCCTTTACGGATCGGATAAATTCTCATCAACCAACTAACATAAGGCATATGAAGGAAAATTCAAATGTTCCTCAGCAAAAATTGGCTAGAGATAAACAGCCTATGCAAAGTAATGGACATACTAATGGTCAGATTAGTAATCAAAATTATGAAAGACCATCACTTATACCCCAGTCTTGATATGAGCCTCTTTCGAGGACTATGGTAAATCAAAATGCCTCATTACCTAACAGCGAAGCCATACAAATTGGTGGATCTGGGCCAACACAAGAAAATAGCATGAGAATGTTTCCAAATCCCATGGTCAAAGCCATACCTGGCACAAGGGGGTTCACTAATCTCTTGTTTGAATTCACACCCGGGGGGTTAGAAGGGTTTGTTGTGGCTGGGAGAGAAACAATACATGTTCCTCCTATTACAGCACCTTTCGCAGGTCCTTTCGCTGGACAGGCTCAGAGAGGTCAACCATACCCTCAACAGCAGCCAATACCACAGGGACAGCCAGCTCCAAATATACCTCCTTATGGACCAAGAGGACCTCAAGCACAAGGGTTTCCACCAAATCCTGTGTTTGTTCCTCCAGTGGTAGTCCAACAAGCACAAAATATGGTTCCTAGAGACCAAATTGCTGATATTGTCAGAGAAATGTGTGGACCTATGGCTCAAGGGGTTTAAACTCCTATGTATAGGAAGCCATACCCAGAATAGGTCGATAGGGTTCATGAATACCCAAGGGGGTTTAGAATACCAAACTTTGCTCTTTTTTATGGGAATGGAAACTAGTCAACAGTAGAACACATTACTAGGTTCGCAGTCCAATGTGGTGAATTTATCAATACTGATTACATGAAGTTAAGACTTTTTCCAAATTCTCTAATTGGGGCAGCTTTTGTATGGTATATTAACCTTACACCTGGCTCTATCCAAACTTGGCAGCAAATGGAGGAGGCGTTTCATGCCCAATTCTTTCAAATGGAGCCAGAAGTTTCCATGGCAGACTTGGCAAGGTTAAGTCAAAGACCTGATGAGAAGGTTGTTCAATTTATTGCCAAATTCAAAAGAGCACGAAACAAGTGTAGGGTCATTCTACCAGAGCTTGAATTTGTGAGATTGGCTCAAAATGGTTTAGAGTTTAGGCTTCGAAAGAAGTTCGACTCAACTGAGTTTCGAGACTTAGTGGAATTAACCGATAAGGTGTCTAGATATGAATCATTACTTGAGGAAGAATAAGATCGAAGTAATGCATTATATAAGACTTATTATAGAGACCTTAATTATGAGATTGATACAGCAGAGATTGTAGGGAAAGAGCCTATGACCTATGAAGCGTTAATTCATAAGTATACAACAATAGACCAGCAGTTTAAAAAGAAATACCTTCACAGGAAATACTCTTTCGATTTAACAAAGGTAGATGACATTTTTGATCATTTGCTTGCAACAAATTTCCTAAAGTTACCAAAGGGAGTTAAAATTCTTTCTCCAGAAGAACTTAAAGGGAAAATGTATTGTAAATGGCACAATTCTTGGTGTCACTCAACTAAAAACTATATTGTTTTTCGGGACAGGATCCAAGAACAAATTCCAAAAGGGAGTTTAAAGTTCCCAGCCAAAGCAGAGAAAGCTATGGGGATTGACACTAACACATTCCCAGAGATTGGGGAAGTTACAGCCAATGTTGGTATGCCTGACTTCCAAAACCTATCCTTGAAGGAATTGGAGGAGGTTAATGTACAGATACATGTTGCCAGTCAGACTACTTCCAAGAAAGATATCAGAAGTTCACCAGCAGATGGACAAAGCTTTGCGGACCAAAAGGAGGAATCTAGTGAGGAGGCACTGGATAATGACTCTCTAGAGGCAGCTGTCATGCAAAGGATGTGTCCTAGATGCAAGTTAAGTTACAAATGGTTGAAAGGTCTCCCAATTGATGGAAAATAGTATTACAAAGATGTGTAAAGACGCCCTAAACCAACCAGTACTTACAATAAGAGGCCATACCCAACTGGTTCCAAACAGCAACCATTCTTGGTTGGACCACCAGCCGTTAAAGTGCACTCCAAGGGTAAGAGACCTTTGCATGAGTTCAGACCACCCAACTACTACAGGATGGAGGGCAATCATCCTGAGAGGAGGCCTGAAGTGGGCTCAAGTTATGGAATCAGAGCCAGAGATTGGCCTCCTAGATCAGCCTCAAACAAGATAGAAGGTAACCACCCTGATAGAAGGCCTGAATTGGGCTCAAGACAGAGGATCAGGGCCAAGCAGTGGCCTCCATAGGCAGCTTCAAAGCTAGTTTCAAAGGCAGATAGAGCTAGTTCAGCAATTGAACTAGTGAGTTCGTGGGTACCTGGGGTTCCAGATTGGTTTGTCATGCAGAACAAGCCTAAGGAAATGCCTATCCAGAGAAATGTTGTTGGAGACCAAGGTAGAATGGTTAAACCTCCCTTGGTAGCTCCAAATAATTAGGTGTTACTAAAGCACCCAAAAACAAAGGAACCAAATATGGTTCCAGTAATTTCTAGGTCCCAAATGAGGAAGATTCGGTGAAGGTACACTCAGTACCAAAAGGATATGAAAAAAAGTGGAGAGAGTTCTTTATTAGCCCAGCCAAAAACCCAGACAGAGGAAAGAGAAAGTCCAAAATTGGATCATAGTCCAAAATTGACTCCTCAGAACAAAAGAAGTTTCAGCAAAGAGCAGTTGGCTAAAGTTCACTCTGAACTGAAAGCCAAGGAAAGATCCAGCTTAGCAGGTCTTGAAAAGGCCTTGATGGAAAGCGACAGTGAGACAAAAGGAGAAGTTGACCTAGGCCAAAGGAAAGAAATGGTTGAGGAGGAGATGTTTGAAGCCTTCATGGCTGAACATACATTTTTGGTCGAAAAACCAGCAGGAACAGACCATTTGAAGGAAGTCACTAGTACTGAAGTACCATAATGCAGTATGGAAGATGCTTCTGAAAAAACTGAACAAGTTAGCCTGGAAAAGAAGCAAGTGCAGCCAGTAGTTCAGTTTGGCTCATTTCCTCCAGTGTCAGTGAATATGGTGCATATACTACCACAGGAGTTCCAGGCTGAAGATGAAACTAAGAAGGTCAGGAGATTGACCCTATTCCAGTTTCTAGTAAAGATTCACAAGTTAGCATGGTTCAAGATGAATCTGAAGTGACCACACCAATGGAAACTGAGGACGAGAGTGAGGAAGTGAGTATTAGTCTCTCATATCCCTTTGAGTATCCTACAATATCCATGACACAACATATCAAGCCCTTGTATATCAAAGTTTTTTTCGATGGGATATAAATGAATAGCGTATTGGTGGATAATAGGGTAGCAGTGAACCTGCTTCTGAAATCCTCTTTGAAGAAACTAGAAAAAATGAATCCCAGATTAATCCCAACCAGCACAACCATTGCTGGTTTTGCTGGGGATAAACAGATGGCTCAGGGTATTTTGCCCATCAACCTGAGTGTGGGAACCAGAGATTGCATAACGGCATTCTTTGTTATTGATAGTAATGCTAAGTATAATGCTTTACTTGGCAGGGATTGGATTCACACCAACAAATGTGTGCCTTCCTTTCTACATCAGAAGATAATAATGGCCTTATGCAATGGAGAGATAGAGGAGATCAATGCAGACCCTCAACCCTTTGTCGCTTATGCTGACTTTGCAGAAGCCAAGTTGTATACTGAAGGAGTGACACAACTCAGTATATTGAGAAAACCTGATGGTTTAGCCGAAGTGACAACTAATGAGGAAGTAGCACACCTGAAGCCCTTAGTACAAGAGAGTGCTGATGAAGAATTCGTCATCAAAGATGATAATGATGCTTGGTTATTGTGACGCCCCAAATTTTAAGGACATCATAATAAGATTTAGAAACTTAAAATTAATATTGCCACCAATATTACTAACATCCATTAATTAACAACCTAGAATTTAAAGTTCTTACATCACAACTTAGTCTTAGTACATAACAGAAATGACACAAATATAAAAAGAAAACTAAAGAAAAACTAGAAATTTTAGGAAATGGTTCATGGAACTTGGGCCCTCTTCAAGCTAACCACGGCTGAGTGTCGCTTTGCAAGGCCTCGGTGTTTCCTTCGGTTTCTTCGGTACCTGGCATAAAACGTCAGGGCAACGGGCATGCCAGTGAGCGACGAGCTCAATAAGATACTACAACCCGAAAATACCCACTCCGATAATAATACTCACAATTTATGAATAATGTGTAGTAATAGAATAACAAGTAACATTTAGTAGGCATAAAAGGAATGTTATCAGTTGAGGTAATAACAATAGATAATAATAAATCAAATAAAAAAAATATAACAAACAGAAGCAGTATTTCATCATAAGGAATATGCCCACCTTTTTTTTTATTTAAATTTTCATAGATTTAGTTTATCAGATAAATTTAAGTAACTCACCGCGGAGCACTGTTTCCACTCATTGCTAAGCAATGACCACGAGCAATTCTGACTCCCCCTTGGTCAAATATTCAAATGTTACTTACTGTAACTACCAATGATGCCCACGCACCAGGGTTACATACCCGAGTCGTGACATCACGGTCTGCCTCAAGGGAACGGTCTATGTTGTGACACCCGCATCACCAACCTTATATCGCCTACACCGATAAGAGCCGAAATACCTTCCCGTGCCATGTTAGGGTTCGCAACTCACTTGCGCAAGATTCTAAACCGGGCTCACCCCATCACTTTTAAATTTTAATGTATCATTGGTTAAATTTCGTGTTTCTTTACTTGTTGAAATATTCAAAATAATTCAACATTTAATTACCAATAATGTTATACCAACTCATTAAAATTTCCAACATAAAATATTACACATGTCACACAATAGTAAACAATGTACAAAATTTAAATAAACAATTTATTTAAACCATGGAATGAAATAATAATTTAGATACCAAAAAAATAAATTATAATTACACACATGCATGGATTTTTAATCTACAAGATTAGACTAGTACAATATTAAATTTTTAGTCCAAATTAACAATTGAAGAGATAATTTTTTGATTCCTCCTTAATCTGCCAAATATTTCAGAATGTATATCTTGCAAATAAAATTATAAATAAATTACTTATACAACTCTAAAATTCATATAAATATATAGAATACTCAATAAACATGTTATGGTCATTTTTCAGAAAGAATTTTCCAAGAATAAATTATAAATAATTCTTAAAAATTCCAAGAATGTTTATGACACAGATTTATCACATTTTCTTAAATTAATTCCATACTTAATTTTATAAATCAATTCCATAATCTAAAAATTTATTATGAAACTAGACTTCTCAAATTTATTTTTTTGCTTAGAAATTACAAGATTTGGTTTGATATAAAATTTTTAATGATTTTTCAAACACATAGTAAAATCTGCCTATAGCTCCAGATTTGGTTACAAATCTGTATAAATTCGTACAAAACTCCATAATTGTTGAAACATTTTGTGGATGAACTAGACATCATTATGAACAAATTTGTAGAGAAATAATCTTCAAATTTTGAGTATAAAATTGTCTAAAAGTTCGTACAAATTTTCTAGCAGATTCAAGGACCAAATAAATTCTTCAATCCTCTCTATAATGGTATGAACTACACATGCAAGCCTATTTTCACAATAATACCACGATTTTAAGACTATCAATATCTTCAAATATTTGATATACACATCACAAAATTTACGTACATATATATATATATATAAATTTCTATCTATAAATTAGTCATTTCATCATATGAACAACATCTGAAAATTTCAACAATTAGAAAAAATGAGAGGGTTGGGAGGGTTTTCTTACTTAATAGTAGAATTGAAATGGGGTGATGAAATGGTAGGAAAAATTATAAGCTTCCTGATCTTCTACTCTTCTTCTTCCTATTTTGACTGAACTTTGCTCAAAGATTTATTTATTTATTTTTAAACTCTTCTCCGATCAGTTGAGGAGAAAGATGCAAACCATGTGTATATATAGAAGCTCATCACCTGAGGCTTTCACATACTCTCTCTCTCTTTCTCTCTCTCTTTCTGGTCTCTCAAGTGGTCTAGTCTACTCTTCCAATTCCAAGAAGAATAATGAGGTGAGGGTTCCTACACTTACATGCAAAGAAACATGTGGCAAAGTTGCCACCAAAAATATGCTCTTTTTTTTTTTTTTTTTTTTGTGTGTGTGTGTGTATGTGTGTGTGTGTGTGTGTGTGAGTTGCTTAAAATTGATACACTAAAATTTTTAATTAAGGTATTTAGTAAGAATAATTATCATGTTGGATCCTTATTAAAATAATTTATAAACAACAAATATTGAACATCCACAAAATTATTATTATTATTATTATTATTATTATTATTATTATTATTATTATTATTATTATTATTTTTGTAATATCTTTGTTAGTGATTGAATTGGGTTAATTTAAATCTAACTTTTACACTAATATATATTTTGGATGGACTCTGGATAAAATTTATTTATTTATTTATTTCTTTTAAGAATAATTAAATGCGGGTTTTCACAGTTGTAGGCAAGAAGATGAAACACAAGAAGCCAGACCCTTGGCTTTAGTCAAGTTTTCAACGTTGGACTTAAAATCAATAGTCCAAAAAGTTCAGGAACAAGAGAAGGAAGTCATGATAGTTGGCTGTAAGCAAGAACAACAACAGGTCAGGCATTTGACCTTTGATAAATACTGTGCATTGGACATCGAAACAAAAGTCTAGGAAATACAGGAAGAATAAGCCTTATGGACAGACTTTGTCTATGAGGAAGAAGGCAAAGGTGTTGAATCAGAGAAAGTGGGAGCAAAACAAAGCAAAGAAATTGCTTCGAGGGCAGAAAAAATCAAAAGAGAAGCATTGGTGAGTTCTCAAATACAAGACCCCTTGGAAGAAGTTAATTTAGGGGAAGGTTCTGCACAGCAACCCACTTACGTCAGTGCTTGGTTAATTGCTCTTGATAGGGACCAGTTATTGATGATCTTAAAGAGATATAAAGATTGTTTTGCATGGTCTTATAATGAACTGTCAGGATTGGATAGGTCATTAGTGGAACATAGGCTCCCTATGAAGCCTAATTTCAAGCCATACAAGCAGAAGCTAAGAAGGATGAGTCCTAAAGTGATTCAGAAGGTCAACGAGGAAATTCTTAGGCTTCTTAAGGCAGGCTTTATTAGAGTAGCCAGATATATTGAATGACTATCCAATATTGTGCCTATGGTTAAAAAGAATGGTAAAATGAGGGTAGATGTCGATTTTAGAAATCTGAATTTAGCAACTCCAAAAGATGAGTACACCATGCCCATAGTAGACTTATTGGTGGATAGTTCAGCAAGGCACAAGATTTTATCTATCATGGATGGGCATTCTGGTTACAACCAAATCTACATTGCAGAAGAGGATGTCCATAAGACAACATTCAGATGTCCTGGGAACATTGACACCTTCGAATGGGTTAAAATACCATTTGGCCTAAAGAATGCTGGGGCTATGTATCAAAGGGCAATGAACACTATCTTTCATGATCTCATTAGAGGGTATTTAGAGTGTTACATTGATGACATTGTAGTAAAATCCCAGTCTATGGAGAAACATTTGGTTCACTTGGAAGCAGCTTTCGAAAGAATGAGAAAGTTGAAGTTGAAGTTTAATCCTCTCAAATGTGTTTTTGGTGTATCAGTTGGAAACTTCTTGGGCTATGTAGTACACAAGAAGGGAATACAGATTGATCAGAATAAAGCCAAAGCCATCATTGAGGCCAAGCCCCCCATCAAGTAAAAAAGAAGTACAAAAATTCCTTGGACAAGTTAATTTTCTTCGAAGATTTATTTCTAACACTGCAGGAAAAACTAAAGTATTTTCTTCCTTATTAAAGTCGAAAGATGAATAGGAGTTTGTGTGGACAGCAAAGCATCAAACTGCTTTCAAAGGAATTATAGCCTAATTGGCTAAGCCTCCAGTGTTGATGCCACTAAAGAGTGACAAACCGTTGAAGTTATACATTGCTGTAGCAGAAGATTCATTAGGAGCTTTCCTAGCCCAGGACAATAAAGAAGGCAAGGAGCAAGCAGTTTATTACCTTAGTAGATTTTTAAATTCTTGTGAATGTAAATACTCAGCTGTAGAAAAGTTGTGCCTTGCATTGTACTTTGCAGCAATGAAATTAAGATATTATCTTTTGCCTAATGTTGTTTCGGTAATTGCAACCACAGACTTGGTTAAGTATATGTTATCTAGACCAATGTTGAGAGGAAGAATTGGCAAATGGATATTGGCCTTGTTAGAGTTTCATCTAGAATATGTCTCCCAAAAGGCAGTAAAAGGACAAGTTTTGGCTAACTTTTTGGCAGATCATCCATGTCAAACGGAAAGCCAAAAAATAATGGATCTTGGTATGATCAATGTTGAGCCATGGCAGATGTGGTTCGACGGGTCAAAGGCCAATGGTCTCATTGGAATTGGTGTTGTAATTAAGTCACCACAGGGGATAGAAACCACACACGATTTCAGAGTGGATGAAATTACTTGTTCCAATAATCAAGCTGAATATGAAGCTTTAATAATGGGACTGGAAATAATTATTGGATTACAAGCTCATGCGGTTGATATATTTGGAGATTCTCAATTAGTACTCAACTAAGTGAAAGGAATTTTCAAATGTCAAAGTGCAAGCATGTTGCTATACTATGTTGTTGCATTACATTTGCTTTCTCAGTTTCAAATAGCAAACGTGACTTATATCCCAAGATTTATGAATAACAAAGCCAATGATGTATCACAGAAAGCTTCGAATTTCAGGAGAAGGGATGACACAAATGAACATAAGTCAAGCAACATATCAAAAATTAATATCACCTTTAACTAAAAGGAATGTGGTATTAGAAGTTAATCATAATGACTTACAAGATCAAGATTAGAGGCACCCAATAATGCAATACCTAACTGGCCCATCTTCAAAAGCCAGCAGAAAGATCAAATTACAATCTATGCAATACATAGTGTATGGTAATGCTCTTTACAAAAGGGGAGCGGATGGATTGTTATTGGAATGTCTAGGGTCGAAGGAAGCATTGACAGCCATGGCTGAAGTTCATGAAGGCATTTGTGGTGACCATCAGCCTGGTGTGTAGATGACATGGTTGCTTCATAGGCATTCCTACTATTAGCCAACCATCCTTAAAGATTGCATGGAGTATGCTAGAAGTTGCCAGGCATGCCAAAAGCATGACGTGATAAAACATGTACCAATAACTGATTTACATACAGTTGTGAAGCCTTGGCCATTTAGAGGTTGGGCTATGGATATGATAGGGAAAATACATCCACCCTCTTCGAAGCACCATTATTTCATCTTAGTGGCCACAGACTACTTTACTAAGTAGGTCGAAGCTAAACCATATAAGGTTGTAGACCAAATTGAAGTTATTGGGTTCATTAAAGATTTGATTCACAAGTTTGGCATCCCACAGACCATAACAGTGGATAATGGGATTGTATTTGATGGAAATATGGTAAAGTCTTTCGTGGCAGAGTTTGGAATTAGTCTTATTAATTCCACCCCTTATTATACACAAGCAAATAGTCAGGCAGAATCATCCAACAAGTCTTTGAAAAAAGGAATATAGAGAGTTGTGGAAGACAATCCTAGGGATTGGCATAACTTGTTGTTGGATGTATTGTGGGCTTATAGGACTTCTCCAAGATCGAGTACAGGAGTTACTCCTTATGCTTTAGTATATGGGCATGATGCAGTGTTACCTGTAGAAACTAACATTAAGTCCTTAAGGGTGAGATGTCAGGATCAGTTAGCTCCTGAGCAGTACCATCAGAGCATGTTCTTGGAATTATAAAATGTGGATGAAGGTAGAATTTTGGCATTAAATAGCATTCTTTTTCAAAAGAAGAAAGCAGCCAAAAACTATAATAAGAAAGTCAAGCACATTAGGTTTGATGAAGGTGATTTGGAATGGAAGACAATACTCCCAATAGGAATTAAAAGCCATAAGTTTGGCAAATGGTCACCTAATTGGGAAGGACCATATCAAGTTCATAGAGTCTTGCCTTAGGGAGCATACCATTTGAGAAATTTGAATGGGTATGTACACCCTAAGAAAATTAATGGCAGGTACTTGAAACCTTATTATCCAACTGTATGGAAACACAAGGAGTATAGAAAATGCTAAACAAAAGAAGCATGAAAACACTCAAATAGTAAATAAATTTCATAAGGAGTTAGGTACATGCAGCCATAGATTGGCCTAAAAGTCAATACAATGTTTTAGTTGTTCCTTTACAATTGATTCTCTACTCTTAGAATATGGGAATAACTGAATGGCTATAGTCATCTCCTGCCTTCGATCAGCCAGCCCTTGGTTGGTGATTTGCAGCTTTGTAGCAGTTCGATCCAAAGCCAGGTTAACTACTGATAACTCTTCCTCTAATTGAGCTTTCTTCTCCAAAAGTTGGGTTCGAAATTGAGAGACAGAGGAATGTTGTTCTTTCAATTTAGACACCTCGGCATGTACATAGGAAACAAATTCCTGGTCTCTCAACAATTTCTCCTCTGCAGCTTTGGCAACATAGCAGATGTTGACATAAAAATCTATGGTAGCTACTCCTTGAGACAAGTGACTTGAAATAGCCATGTTAGATTGCTCATTAGCCTTGTAGCATTGGAGGAAACCATTCTTGATAATAGGTCTTTGCAGGGCTTCGAATGGGATCCTCGAGAATAATGTCAGCAACTCCAAATAGATGCCCAAGTCCAATGAAGGTAAGGAAGCCCTACTGATGGTTGAAGAGCTCTAAAAAATATCCAAGAGTGAGTCAGCCAGAACCAATGGCTCAATTTCATTACTGGCTACTGGAATGGCAGAAGGCATGTCAAAAAGGCTAGCCAGTCTAGCTTTGAAATGTCCATATCTTCCATTGACATTGGTGGCGCAGAAAAGGCTTTAGTGGAAGGAAGAGATGGCTGCATAGGGATAGGAGAGGAGGATAAAGTGTCTCTAACAGTTTCCATAGTCCTGGCCACCAATAAGTTAAGAGAAGAAGGGCTGGAGTTGGATAGTGATGGTGGACAAAGAATTGGTGAGCTACCAGTATTTTCCCTAGGAATATCAGCTATCACTGGAGGTGAAGTGATAACTAGAATTTCCTCAAGTAAGAAAGGAGTAGCCAAGGTTGTAAGGAGAGTAAATTGGGCTGAGGTAAAGGTTAGATAAGGAAGATGTTGAGTTAAGCCAAAGGATAAAGACATAGGAATGTTTTGCCTCAAAAAGGGGATGAAAAGTGTAGAACCAGGAAGTGGAAGTACTGTTTGGATGGGCTCTACACTTAGAGGCACTTTAGTGTCAGTCTTCTTTTTTTTTTTTTTAGGATGCTTCTAATAGTCTTTTAACTTCAGATAAAACTAAAGAGGTCCTTATTGAAGGAGAAGGTAGAGTAACTGTTGTTGCAAAATAAGAAATATGAAGCAATGTTAAGTTTCATTACTGAAAACTTGTGAAGGGAAATTACTAGAGACATGAAAGGAAATTACCAATTTCAGAAGTGGTAACAATGGTTGGAGAACTACCAAGGGTATAATATTCAGCAGTTTGTTGCCTCCTTGCAGTTTCTCTTTGGAGTGCATCAGCAGTAGCAGCTTCATCCCTAAGTATTTGTTGTTGTCTCATCTTCTCAACCCTCTGGAATACAATGATCTCTTTGGAGTGTTCCACTTCCACTGCTTTAGTAGATGCTTCATGAATGGAATCCCCAGTGAAATTAGAGGGAGAGACCGTTGTTTTCTTCTTTCTTTTTAATGGTGTCTCCTACTCTTTCTCTGCTTCCTCTTCTTCCACGTGAGCCTCAGGTACTTCCCCTTCAGGATCAAGCAAGAGTTTTCTTTTCCTCTGTTGTTGTTGCTTGCTCTTGAGGAGATTTAAAGCTTGAACTCTTTGAGGAGAGTCTCCCTGTGAGGCACCTACACCAAATAAGGAACTATAAGTAAAAAGAAAAAGCATCATAAAGGAAAAGAAAAGAAAGGAAGCAGTAGTGCGTACCTTTCTTCAAAGCAGCTCTAGTGACTCTAAGAAGAGGTGAGGCAGCAGGAGCAGACTTTATGGTAGCAGGAGTAAAAGCTGGGGTAGCATGAGTAGTGGAGGAAGTAATAACTCTAGTCCCCTTGGACTTGGCTTGAGGCACATCTAGTACCACTAATAGATCTTGAGGAGAAATGGCCAAGTGCACCTTCATATTGGCCATCCACCAATTCCGGTGCCTTTTTAGTGTATTACTTTGGGGAGTGAAGGGTAGGTTTTCAAAATCAATTAAGTCTTGGATAAACTTGGAGGTTGCCTCTTCTAATCTGGATCTTGGAGTTCTCTGCTTGCAATGTTTGAGTTGGACTGACTGCAGAGAGGGATAGGGATCCCCTGAGAGAGTCCAAATTGCCTAGCAAATTGGGCAGGGCAATAGGGCTCAGAGATACACTTATAAGCTCTAGGGTTTATAGTGCCAATGAATAGCTCCATCGGGATCAAAATCGAAACCCACATATTTTTGTGCTGAGGCCTAGAGCAAGACCTATCGCTCAAAAAGGTCCTCAACCAAGCTGGGCCAATATTGGCTTCAAAGAGACAAAAGCAGGTGTGAGAAGAAGGGGAAGCTGGGAGTTGGTGAAAAAAAAAAAGTAGAAGGCAAAGTTAGAAGGATAAAGAGAGACATTGGCTAACTTTATGCCATAAGTGGTAGGGTTTGGCATTAAAATCTTTAGACATTTAGAGCTCAAATCAGTGAAGTATGCAAAAAGCTAGAGTTGGAGTATCCAAAATGGGCCTCCTTGATTGGCATCCATGGGTTTTTCACAAAAGAGGGAACAAGCTCTGTAGACATGGCCCAAAACATATGGAGCTAAGGCCACCCTTTTATGCAAAACAAAGGTTTTGGCAAGAGGGGAAAACTTAGGCATAATCCTCTAAAAAGAAGTACAGAAGAGGAATTTGCAAAGCCAATACAATAAAAAAGAAAAGAATTCCCTATCAGTCACAGGGCCTTCCCTTTTATTCTCAGCCTTGACAAAGTCACTATAGGATGAGTTCAGAGGAGGAAGAGAAAAAATGATGTTAAGGTCAGGGTAGTCTAGAGCAAAGGGAGTACCAATAGGGGATAACCCTAACAGATGGCAGATGTCAAGGACAGTAGGGGCCATCATACCATATCTAAATTGGAAGAAATTGAAAGCAGAATTCAAATAACAAAGAGCAGCAGGTATTAAAAATGGGTCCTCTGAAACAGTGAACTTGGATAGTTGAAGGGCGTCAAAGAGGCAAAGTTCCTAGAGATCCAGTGTCCTAGCAGGGACGACTCAATCATACCATTCCTCCCATTCTGGTCTTACTGTGGGCCAGCAGCGATGGGGTCGGTTCACTCTCCAGCCTCCCCAATCAAGACCGTCTTCATAAAGGAGACAGTGGTCCTCCAAACTCGGGTACAGAGCTAGAAGCTAAGTAGGGGCCTCTTTAAAAATAGGCCCAAGCACATATTCTTGTTGCTCATGGCGACGGGGAATGAAAATGCGCCCATCGATAGCACTTTTCTCATCAGCTTTGTATTTCTCACACTCTTCAGCAATGATCCTCTTTAAAGCTACGAATAGACTCACGCACTTCACGACTGGTATCTTCAAGGAGAAAGAAGCCATTGACAAAAGTTTTTAGAGAACGAAGCTAAGAAAAAGGGTAAAGAAGAGGAGAGATCAATAGAAATGAAGGGTTTGTGTGTTGGGTGAACAAGTAAATTAAAAGCACGAAAGGAAAGGGTTTTTAAACCTTTCTATCCGAAAGACGCCCAATCAATTTAAATAGGTAAAATTCATAAGAAGTACTGAAGGTACGGACATAAAAAGTTTCTCTCAAAAGTGATCGTTTGGGAGGGAAACGTATCTCAAACACTCAGATTTGCTTCGAAATCAAATATTTGGCTTCGAAGCCAAGGTTTGGCTCCAAAGCCAGATGACAAACATCCAGCTACGGTTTCAAAAGCAAGTAGTTGACTTCGAAGCACGTTTCATACCTAAGAGTCAAGAATGCTCAGGTTTTTCTTTGCTTCAGGGGGATTAAAGACTTGCTTTTAAGTTTCTTGTTGAAAATAAAATCCTTTGAAGTAAACTTTGAAATACTCTGCAGCTAGAATTTGTGTGTTTTAGACTTCGAAGTGGCAAAAAACCAATATTTGGTTAAGCAATGAAAAAACCCAAAGGGACTCACTCAAATAAAGCAGTATAATTCCTAAGGGAAGTTTCTATACTTCAAAACACGTAAACTGTTTTTTTTTTGAAGCAAAGATAGTTAATTCGAAACTATTGATTGTGTTAACCATGTGATTGGAATGAGAAGACCTAAGGCAAATATTCTCAATTTACTTCATATGTTGGAGATATTCAAATTAGGTTTCAAATATTCCATTGGAAATGTTCAAATCAGGTTTCGAAGGACAAAATTAGTAAATTCGAAGCTCTGATTTTGTTATAGAATGGTTGCAAGTATGCAATTGGAATATAAAACTAGACCATGCCGAATAAAGAAAGGAAAAAACCTAGCTTTATTGATATAAAAAATAATTACATTAGAAGGCCTTCTTGGCTACAAATTCAAGTTCATAAAAATAAGGAATAGAAAGAATAACAAGGTCATGAAATTTGCCCCAGCAGTGGTCAATAAATTTATGTTCCTTCTTTATTCTATCCTCTGTCCTATCCAAGCCGGTTACTGTAGCTGATATGTTCTTATTTGATGGAAAAGATGTTCAGCTTTCATTTCGAATTCCATTTCCTTCAATCCTTGTTCCATTTCATCCATATCTAGATCATCCTACTATGCAGAATCTTTATTCTTGAAGTCATTATATTCATCAATAAGATTTTCTGCTTCGTACTGGGTTTGAATTCGATGGGCTGAGATTCTGTCCAAAGAATTAATAGTGGCCAAAGAAATTTGGTACCAATGAAGAAGAAGCGGAAGTTGGTCCAAAAACATCTGAAGTTTTGCTTGAGCAATGGGGTTGAGGACGTGACCTTGAGTCATAATGTCACATGCCCATCGAAAGTTCTTAAGAGGAATGTCATCTCTAAGAACATTGAAAGGCAAATGAGAAAAGGCTGCAAGCAAAAACTAAGCTTGATATCGCTCAAATATAGTGAGAAGATCTGGAGGTTGGTAGGAAGGAAGAAGCTGATTCTCAAAAAGAGTAAGTTTCAGTTCCTCCATCCAGTGAGGATTCTGAGGAAGAGGAGGCGCAGGAAGGTCCACCCCAAAAGAAGAAACTGGGGATTATTCACACATTCAAGCCAGTCAGAAGAGCAAGGTTTTGCTTTCTTGGCCAAGAATGACAGATTGTATCCTTGTGCTTCCTCTGGACGAGGAGTTGCTTGCACTATCTTCGTAGGTGTGGAAGATGTGTACCACGATACAAGTAAGTTGTCCTCCAGACTGCGTCAGCGATCGATGGGTACATAGGGGTAAACCACCAAGCTTCGAGCAAAAGAAGGGATAGACAAAGGATCAGCGAATTTGACGAATTGATGGTGAATTTGCTCCCTTAGTTTGGATTTATCAGGTTCTGGCCAGCTTCCCCAACCAGTAGACCTGGAGGAAGAAGGAGCAGCTGTGTCCCATACAGAAGATGGTGAGGTGGAAGAAGAGTTTCCAAGATCCATTTTTGCAAATGCTTGATCCAAGGGTTCGTAATTGGCAAACTTTGGATCTGAAGGTTGGTGCGTTGCAAAAGCTTCCATAACTTGCATAAATGGAGGCGGATAAGTGTAATCAATAAATGCATGGAGATTCTTTCAAGGCCTATAATCATCTTCTCATATGCTCGATCAATGTAAGAAAAGGTTTGCTTGGCCATGAGGACTGTATCAGTCTTTTCAAATGCTCAGATAGTGGGAAATGTTCAAGATGTAGAAGAGAATTTAATGTAGTACAAACATTGCAATGATGGACGTCGGTTGCATTTCTAAGAAGATACAAAGCCCATGCATGTCCTAGGACATGGGTAAAATGTGTTGATCCACTAATATCACCAAGTATTGGGTATATTAGCGGAGGGGGGGTAATGTTGGCTGTATAATTTGTAAAAGCCAATCACAATTCAACACGTGGCATGAAGAAGGCAATTTAAGGAGTTAATACAAGTTACCGACCAAAGTCAGACACGTGTCAGCCTGTATTGATAATAATGGATCTGTGTAGCACTGGAACAATCGAGAGATATAGGGTGATGTGGCCTAATGGTTACTCACAAAGTTCAAATTCAAAATCAAGAGGGAAGGCTAATTGCAAATGTGGCATAGTGGGACTGACTGTGAGAGAGCATGTTCAGCAATCATAAGAGGACATTCGAGGGTTAGAAGCCCACTTCGACGGTTATCATTGAGATGTATAAATAGCAGAGAAGGTCCCAGAATGAAGGATCCAAACTCAGATAAAAAATTCAGTTTTATTTACTTTGTTTTCCCTTCCAGTTTTTACAGTTCCTTACATTTTTATACTTCAAATTCCTATACTGCACTTCATTCATAGGAGTAGTTTCAAATAGCTTGTTGTTGTAAACCTCTATGAGGCTAGGTCAGATCATTGTAAGTTTTTCATTTTACTTAATGAAATTCTGAAATTATTCTTCACTTAATTGTTATATACTAAATTCTCCTAAACAAGTTACCAGTAAAAGTCCTCTTCATTGAGACTGAGAGAACTAAAACACAATCGTCTGATAATTGGTTGGAAATTAATCTTCTGTAAGAACTAATTGATCCTTGTTGGCATGTTTAAAATTACAATATTAACCTTCGAAAGCCAAAAAGCCAACAATCATGAAAAATATATATATATATATATATTTTAGAGTTTAATATGTGTTGTCCTTATTAATAAATTTATATTAGGATATAATTAGAATTAAACTTACAAAATTTTAATTGGGCATATTTAATAATTTTTTTAGATATAAATAGAATATCCCAGAATTTAATTATCCATATTAAAATGTGATAGGATTCAATGGTAATATTGGAAATAAAGTAGAACTTACTGGCTTCAATATTTGGGATTTTAAAGTCTCTTGAAATTGAAAACTTCAAACATAATGAAAATAAATAAATAAATAAAGAAATAAATCAATGAAAATAAAGAAATAAATAAAGAAATAAATAAATTCTATATATAATTATTGAAATTATACGTTGAGTTTATTTACAAAAATCAAGACATGATGAAAAATCATTGCAATAACTAAAATTAAATAAAAATATGATCTTCTTGCTGTGTGATCTAAAAAAAACTTAAATTATCAAAAAAAAACTTGAAATTAACAGATTACGATTAATCATTTTTTGGCATAAAGCTAAATATAACATGACTTGATAGCATGATATAATTAGGAGAAAATTGGTCTAGGGTCCCTCTCCCACTTTTCATAATGGAAGAGATCCACAAAATTATTTTTTGATGTCTAAAGTCCCTCCCATCTATCACAGAGAAATTTAGCCCCCTTCCTTTTGTCTACTCTCACGCACACACATAGACATGTACATATATACATACAGAGGCGGTGAGTAAGCTTGATTTGAGTAGAGAGAAAGTCGAAGGTGATAGATTGCGTCGAACGATGCTGTTGTCACATCCCAAGACCGAGGCTAGGGCTTGGAACGGGGTGTGTCTACGGCCTCGCAACCGGATCGGCCATGCTTGGTTCCGCCACGGACCGCCTTGTCCTCCGTCGTCTTCCTCAGCCTCTGTGGATGGTTCTCCATTGTTTGGGGAGATAGCTATTAGCTCAACTTCAGCAGTAGATAATAGTCCACAGGCTGGTGACTTTGCAAAGCAGCAGTTCCCAGAAAATAATAGAAAATGGTCCGCCACTTGAACCAGATTCAGAAGTTGGTTTTTCATATTCTAGAGAGAGAAATATTTATAGGGATTTTAATGGGGCATATGGCGAGGAATTCTGTGGATTTTCCTCTGATAATGGTATGGTTGGAAGGGACGATGCTGACCTTAAATCGCCATCTGATTTCCAAAATTCTCTATATCATCCATCAGATCCTGAGGTTCATGTGCATCTAGATGATGTGTTAACAGAAACCATTCATTCAGAACCAATGATTGTGGCTACTACCATTGCTGACACTCATTATGATGATAATGAAGATGATGGCAAATCTTTATCCACAAGTTGTGCAAAGTTGCAAGAATAATGGGTTTGTGAAGACTGTTTTATTAATACAACTAGTATAATCACTGCTATTGGTGTTCATGTATAGTGGAGAATTCACTGGTTTTCACATTCCATCAACACTGCTACAGCTTCAAGACAGGGAAACTCCCATAGCCATGGCCATTCGCCTGAACTGAATTTTCTCTGGATTGAAACCAGAGAAATTCTCTGGTTTTTTAACTGAATTTTCTCTGGGTTGGTCCAGAAAAATTCTTTGGTTTTTAAACTGAATTTTCCCGATTCAAGAATTTCAGTATTATGGAGATCCAGGTAGATTTCGGCAAATCATCACAAATCTCATAGGTAATTCAATCAAGGTAAGTATGCATCAGTTTCTCAAATTTCAGTCCAACAACCCAGAGAAAATTCAAACCAACCAAACCAGGGAAATTCTCTGGACCAACCCAGAGAAAGTCCAGAGAAAATTCAGTTCAGACCAAAAAAAATTCAGACTAAACCAAAGAATTTCTCTGGACCATGTAAATAAACCCATGGTGGTAACGCTGCAAATTCAAACAGGTGAAGAAATTATGAAAATATTGAGGAATTTTCTCTGGACCAATTTTCTCTGGACAAATTTTCTCTGGATCAATTTTCTTTGGACCAATTTTCTCTGGATCAACTTGAGGGACCTTAGACATTATGAAAATATTGAGTGTCCTTTATGCTGTAAAGTCTTAATACTAGGGACCTGAAAAAAAATTCCCCTATAATTAGTTACATATTTTAATATTATGGGAAAATTATTGATAAATCTCATTTAGAAGTGTTTTAACCCAAGAAGTCCATGAAGGAATTTTTTAACACATTTAGTCCCATGTATGTATAGTTTTATTCCATGAAGTCCTTTTTCTTGATTTACACTATTTTCTTGGACACTTATGCCCTCATATTTAATTTTGATACTCTTATAAATATTTTTTGAACGGTTAGCAATTTTATGATGTGAACATTCATATTTTAAAATTCACATTGGTAGGAATGTAAAATTGGCTCGTGGGCGGCCCGAAACCGCCCATGAATGGCTGGCAGATTGACAATGTGAATATTCACATTGACATGTTAACATTCACATTAATAAATTGGCCCGCGTCCCGTGGCGGCGCGAAACCCGCCCGCGGCCCATGGGCGGCCCGGGGCGGGCCCGGTCCGGCCCGTTGACAATGTGAATATTCACATTGACATGTTAACATTCACATTGATAAGAGTATAAAATTGGCCCGCAGCCCATGGGCGGCCAAAAGCCCGCCCGCGGCTTGGGGGCAGGCCCGGCCCGTTGACAATGTGAATATTCACATTGACATGTTAACATTCACATTGATAGGAGTGTAAAATTAGCCCGCGCCCCGTGGCTGCCCGAAACCCGCCCACGGCCCGTGGGCAGCCCGGCCCGGCCTGTTAACAATGTGAATATTCACATTGACATGTTAACATTCACATTGATAGGAGTGTAAAATTAGCCTGCGCCTCGTGGCTGCCCGAAACCCGCCCACGGCCCGTGGGCGGCCCGGGGCGGGCCCGGCCCGGCCTGTTGACAATGTGAATATTCACATTGACATGTTAACATTTACATTGATAAGAGTATAAAATTGGCCAGCAGCCTAGGACGGGCCCGACCCGGCCCGTTGACAATATGAATATTCACATTGACATGTTAACATTCACATTGATAAGAGTGTAAAATTGGCCCGCAACTCGTGGGCGGCCCGAAGCCCGACCGCAGCCTGAGGCGGGCTTGGCTCGACCCATGACAATGTATATATTCACATTGACATGTTAACATTAATATTGATAGGAGTATAAAATTTGTCCGCTACCCAAAGCTTGCCCGCGGCCTGGGGTAGGCCCGGCCCGGCCCGTTGACAATGTGAATATTCACATTGACATATTAAAATGCACATTCATAGGAATATAGAATTGGCCCGCGGCCCGTGGGCTGCCCGAAGCCCGCCCACGGCCCGAGGCAGGCTCGTTTGGGTCCAGGCCCGAGCATGTCCGAGACCCTAGGTTAGGGCCTAGGTCATCACTTTGAAGCCCGACCCGACCCATCGTCCTGCTTAAGGCCCATTCAAGGCTCGATCCGAGGCCCAGCCTGCCCGAGGTGCAATGTATTTTTTTGTGGAAAATAATAAAATTTTGGTAGAAAAAATTTTAAAAAATTAAAAAAAAATGGCCAGGCCCGCCTAAGCCCGACCTAAGCTCGAGGCTAGGTCCAGGCCCACCGGCCCGACCCGAGGCTCGATCCATCGGCCCATCCAAAGCCCGAATACCCTTGTGCCAAGGCTAGGGCCTGGGCCTAATTTTTTGGCCCGTGGGCCGGCCTGACCCAGCCCAAGAAAGGCTTGTTTGGGCGCAACCTCGAGCCTAGTCCGAGACCCTAGGCTAGGGCCTGGATTATCACTTTGAAGCCCGACCCGACCTATCGGCCCCGTTAAGGCCCATTCAAGGCTCGGTCTGAGGCCCGACCCGCGCCGAGGCCTATTGTCTTTTTTTGTGGAAAATAATAAAATTTTGGTAGAAAAAATTAAAAAGAATTAAAAAAAATGGCCAGGCTCGCCCCGGGCCACCCACAGGCCGTGGGCGAGTTTCGGGCAGCCACGAGATACGGGCTAATTTTACACTCTTATCAATGTGAATGTTAACATGTCAATGTGAATATTCACATTGTCAACGGGCCGGGCCGGGCCGGGCCAGCCCTGGGCCGCTGGCCAATTTTATACTCTTATCAATGTGAATGTTAACATGTCAATGTGAATATTCACATTGTCAACAGGCTGGGCCGGGCCCGTCCCGGGCCACTCACGGGCTGTAGGCGGGTTTTGAGCAGCCACGAGACGCGGGCTAATTTTACACTCCTATCAATGTGAATGTTAACATGTCAATGTGAATATTCACATTGTCAACGGGCTGGGCCCGCTCATAGGCCGCGGGCCAATTTTATACTCTTATCAATGTGAATGTTAACATGTCAATATGAATATTCACATTGTCAACGGGCTGGACCGGGCCCGCCCCGAGCCGCCCATGGGCCGCGGGCGGGTTTCGCGCCGCCACGGGACGCGGGCCAATTTTACACTCATATTCATGTGAATGTTAACATGTCAATGTGAATATTCACATTGTTAATGGGCCGGGCCCGCCCCGGCTCAACTCGAATTTTTCCGGGCACCCACGAGAATCGACATGGGCCGGTCCCCTACACATTGACGATATGAACATTCACATTAACGGTGTGAACATTCACATTAGGGGTATTTTGGTAATTATGTCACCCATAGGACTTATTGAAACATAAGCAAATAATGTGAACTAAATGGAACATAAGTAGATGAAAAGGGTATTTTGGTCTTCTTGTCTCAAATAGGATCTAATGGAATAGTCAAAAAGAATATGGGTTGGATGGAATAAAACTCTTAGAAAGTGGATTTATCAAAAAAGCTCCCTAATATTATTGTCATGATTTTTTTAGGGTGAAGCACTAATGGATTTCAAATAGCAATCTTATGAATTATTTGGTCCTCTATTTTATTCTTATGGACTCAAAGATTTCATTTTAGTGTGAATTACAGAAAGAGTCAAATATAAACGCGTGTGTGTTATGTGTTAAACGACAAATATAAATTTTCTCTACCATGTTGAAATTTGAGTGACACCTCCTGCCCTATTGCAAGTGATGCCCATCAATTCGCAGTGATTTGTTGAAGAAAACTTCCCCCGCCAATTGCTATTGAGTAGAGCTTTTGCCGCTATAGTTGATGACGATGATTTCGCAGATGACGAGGTTAACAAACTAGTATTAATAACTGTCATGCATACTGCTGCTATGACACTACAACAAAATTAATTATTTAAGGCATTATGTTTACGGCATGCATTAAATGCATGTCGTAATTAGTACATTCTATAACATTTTTTTGTGTAAGTCATTAATGTTTTGTTAATAACAACATACATGCCATGTAAGTCGTTAATTCATATATTTATAGCATGCAGAAGTATGTCGTAAAAAAATGTCTGTTCTTACGACTTACAAAAACATGTCGTAAAATATTTGTACTTAAGATGACATACATTTCATGTTGTAAAATATTATAACTTTACACGACATGCTAATGAATGTCGTGAAAACTACTACCCAAAAAAAAAAAAAAAATGCAATCTAATTTTTTTATGGCATGCAAAAGTATGCCGTAAAAAATGTATATTTTTACGGCATACACAAACATGTTATAAAATATTTACACTTAAGACAACATACATTTCATGTCATAAAATATTAAATTTTATATTTTTTTTTTGAATTTAGTGATTTTTTTAGAAAATTAAAAAATATTTTTCCTTCTAAGTATATGTAAATTATTTGAATTTAAAAAAGTAAAAAAAAAAATATTTAAAAACTTACGCTACACTACCTCTCATTCTAGATCCATACCTGTTTTTGTTCCAAACCATCTCATTCTCTACAGAAATTATATTTTAATTATAAATAATAATAAAAAATTCTAGACGTTCTTAAATATTTATAAATTTCTAGTAGATATAACAAATTTTTATTTTTTTTCCCAATAAACTAGATATTCTATTTATAATCTAGAATTTTTTAAATACAAAAATAATTTATAAACTTATACTTATATCTTTTTTTCTAAAATTTTCTACTCCAAAATTTTTATTTATTTATTAATATTGTTAAAATTACACATTCTTTGCATCCCAAATTTTTTTTTATTAATATTGTTGTTGTTGTTTTTTTTTTTTTTTTTTTTGGAACAGATTTATTGTAACACCCCAAATTTCTAACCCAAATGATAATACAACAATCATGGCTCTTTCAAGGAAAACCGAATATAAATCTCCAAACTTACATTACATGATACAATAGTTCTTCATGCAACAATACATTAATCCAACAATAAGTAAATAAACAAATAAATACCCCAAAGGGTTTGCAAATTTCCAAGGCTTGAGCCTGGTTACACAAAACTAGGGATGTAAGAAAAGTCGAAAAAATCGACCAAACTGATTGAACCAAACCAAACCAGCTATATTTGGTCTATTTTTTAACAAGAATCAGTTTGTGCGGTTTTTTAATTTGATTTTTTTCGGTTTTCGATTCAGTATCGATTTAAGCACATTGTGCACCGATCTAAACCGAAACCGACCGTTTCAACATATATTATATTTATAATATATATATATATAATCTAATAATATAATGATATTAATAAGTATAATAAACCTTAATTAATTAACCTTATTATCTTTATAACCTAAGTTTGTAAACTCTTATTATATTAATTTTAACTCTAACTCATTATTTTTGAAACCTTAGTATTTTTAAACTTTTTTTTTTGTTTTTATTTTTGTTAATTTTGAAATTGAAATGTATTAAATGGATGGATTGGATATGTTTGAGTGGTAGACAACTAACTAATTTAATATTTTTATATAGATTAATGATTATATTTAAAAGTGACTCAAGTTGGAAAAATCCTAAACCAATTAAATCGCACCAAACCGAACCATTTCAATCGGTTCGATTCGGTTCGGTGCGGTTTGATGGGAGAAGCGGTCTGTATCGGTGTTCAAAATAATAAAATCGACATTATCAGTTCGGTCTAATTTTTTACCTATATACCGACCGTACCGAACCGATTACATCCCTACACAAAACGGTTATTCAAACCCACACACATACAGCCCTTGCCTTACACACAGAATCACAGCAACATGAGAGTCTCGTACTCTCAACACACATTTCCTCGCCTTTAGTTAGGCGGCATCACCACATCTTCTCCTGCACAAAAATCTCGTTGGGTAAGCATAAAGCCCAGTAGAAAATCTTTAACAAAATATATACATTTTATACAAGTCTCAAGAGATGAAATGCACATACCATGCTATGCCCCTTTTTGAAGATAAATCACATTTTCATCTTTTGAAGACCATCATGCTCAATGATGTCATGCAATTTCAATTGTTCAAAACTTAACAATTTATTTCAAGGGCGGTAAATATGACTTTGGTAATCCCTAGGTCAATGTCTGCAAGTAGACTATACAAGTGCTACCAATTTGTCATTTTTACCGGCATTAACCGGAAGGCTCGACACCTATCCGTGCGGGTTTTTGGTCTTTCACCCCGGACTCTCAGGCCAACTTATTCAATATCATCTGCACCACCTATCAAGACTTACCAACGTATTTACCCCAAAACCATTCCATGAAAACTTGTTTCTCAACATTCTTTTCTCAATGCAAGTTTTCAAATCAACTTTCAAAGTTTAATGTAATCAAATGAATTGATATGCTAATAGCACAAGATGAATATAAATAATTTTATTCCAATTCATCATCTAAGGAATAACACAATTCCCTCTTCTCAAGTATCTTCAACAATTAGTCATTTCAAGACTATTTCAACGTTTTGAACAATAATTTCCAAAATGAACAATAATTCTCATATTCACTGAAATTCATCATTTATATAAATATAAATAATAAATTTTCCAAACATCCATTTATTTTGACACACAAAATAAATATAACAATTTCATTCATGGATTTTCATTCTCTTAAAAAAACCCCCCCCAAATTCTAGGTTTTCTCACCAAAATTATACAACTCAAATCTTTTGAAAGAAAACTGTGGAGACATATTTTCTGAATGCCAACACGTGGCCAAGATGACGCCGAAGTGTCAGCCGAGGTGCCACGTGTCCTGGTCGTGACGCCGAGGTGATCTCGGATAGGCCGAGGTTATCTCCGAAGATATCGGAGTCCAGGATAAGCGGATAAGGGACAAGAGTCCTAGAATGAGGAAGGACCTCAGCCTGGATAAGGATAAAGCTCTTAGGGAGTTTATCTTTATCTGTTGGAGAGTCTAAGATAAGCACTGAGCTGAAGTCCATTGAAGCTAGGCTTCTATTGGGACTAGGATTGAGTTCGCTATAAAAGAGAGGCACCCCCAATGGGTCTAAGGTATGCAATTTATATTCTGAATAGTGAGTTAAGCATTTGTGCTATCTTTGAGAAATAACTGACTTGATCGTCAGAGTGCCCCCGGGTAGACGAACCACCACCGGAATCTTTTCTTTCCTGTTGCAGGTCGTTCGGGCTTAATCTATTCTGCCAGTGCTCTCCAGCTAAGCACTAATTTGGCAGTGTGGTCGGAAATTGACACACACAATTTGGCGCCGTCTGTGGGAAAGAAAAGAGAATAGATGGCCAACGACGGACAGAAAGAGAAGGTTGGGGACAACACCCTTACTGGGAGTGGGAAAGCTGTAGACCTTGACGTTGAAGGAGACAATTGCAACAGAGAGACTCACGAGAAGAAACTCGAAGGAAAGGACGTCGGCTAGGAAGGCAACGTACCAAAGAGAACAGATCGAAGCGGGTACTTCAACGAGGACGACCTCCAGGTATGGAAATAAAGATGCTTGTAGAGGGACGATGAGGTACAGGCCATGGCGAACAAATTGGCAGACCTACAAACAGTGGTCAATTTCATGATGCAGAATAACGTCATGCAACCACCATACCCACTACAAGATACCCCGATTCCAGCGGCAAAGAAAGATGCCCAAAAAGAGGGGCAAAAAACAGCCCCTACAGTCCCTCAGTACACCAGGGCCGAGAAACACTTTCACTGGCCTTCAAGGGAGGTCGGGCGAGATGAGTCAAGAAGGGAAGAATCGAGGAGGACGCATCGTACCAAGGAAGCCGACCACAAACAACACCGGCATATTCAAGGGCAGGAGTTGTGCTTTGACACAACTAATGAAGAAAGGTCCAAGAGGACTTACAATGACACGGACAGTAGTGCACCGAAAAGGCTGAAATCCAGAGATAGCCGAGCTCCTGGGCGGACCAAAGAGGACTTGAGAGATTACCTCAAGAGGAAGCAACAAAATGCCGAGGTCACCTCCCCTGTTAAGCCGAGAACACCATTCTCGGTGGAGTTGGACAAATTTGAGGCTCCGAAAAGATTCAGTATGTCGAGGTTCCAGATATACGATGGTAAGTCGGATCCCAACTTTCACGTCGGATTATACCCGAACTCGATGGCACTGTACACTGGGAACGAGCCGTTACTCTACAAGGTGTTCCCCTTATCCTTCGGGGAGATTGCATCGGATTGGTTTCACAAATTGCCAATGGGAAGTGTGAAGACCTGGGAAGGCCTGGCCGAGATGTTCATAGTCAGGTTCGTGACAAACAAACTACAACCATTAAGGGCAGATGCCTTGATGGCTCTGAGAATCAGTGAGGATGAAGGCCTTAGGGCCTACGCTAAAAGGTATTATGAGGTGTTCAACCAAATACCTGAGTGCAACCAAGAGGTGGCGGTCGTGTCTTTCAAGAACGGTCTAAAAGATGACTGTCCACTACGAAAGCCTTTGGCAAAGACATTGCCAAAAAGCATGGAGGAGCTCATGGCCAGAATTGAGAAATATGCCAGGGCCGAGGAAGACACGCCAGGAACCAAAGCGGCAAAACAAGAGAAAGGAAACGGCTCGTCGAAGCGAGGCCGAGGTAACAACGGATCCAACAAACAAGAGACAGGACTAAGGGCTACACAGGCAGTCACAACTATATTCTGAATCCCAATTCACAAAGTCCTGAATAAAATTTGAACCCAGCCCTATTTCAGAGCACCAGCAAGGGTATCAGGAGAGTTTATGGGAAGAAGCCTTAGTAAGCATTGTGCTTACCATAACGAAGATGGGCATCTTACTCGGGGCTATAGAGCCCTGCAGGCACACCTAGAAGACCTGGTAAGGCAAGGCCATTTAAGGGACCTTGTAGATGAGGCCAGGACAAGGGAAGAGTAGGCAAGACTGCCTCAGGCACCAGCGGCTGCACCTCTCCCAGCACAGCAACCGCAGGCAGGCGGACCTTGGGTAATTAATGTGATTCACTCGAAGGTCAACGAAAACGAAATTCGGGGAGAGACCCAGAAGGTAAAGCACTTGCAGCATGTGTACCAGGTCCGGCAGAAAAGACCTCGGGCTGAGGAGTGCCATGGACCAGTAGTGTCCTTTACTGAAGTCGACCTAGAGATGGTCTAACATCTGCCCAACGATGCCTTGGTAGTATCCCTCCAAGTTGGGGAGTGCCAAGTGAAGCGCATCCTAATCGACCAAGGCAGCTCTTGTGACATCATGTATGTCAGGTGTTACAAGGAGCTTGGCCTTCACCCAGACGATATGGAGCAATCCAATGGCCCAATGGTCGGGTTCAATGGAACGCCGACATGGCCACTGGGAGCAGCAAGCTTGGAGGTGCAGGCTGGCCCCAAGAAGATAAAGACAGAGTTCACCATAATCGACACACCTTCCTTTTACAATGCTATCCTGGGAAGGCCATGGTTGCATGCAATGGGGGCTGTTCCCTCAACATTACATCAGCTATTGCGGTTCCCAACAGAGCATGGGATAGAGGAGGTCAGAGGGGATCAGCTGCAGGCAAAGAACTGCACCATGGCAGCAATGAAATCCACCTGCAGCATACGAGAACCAGAAAGGGCAGAGATCGAAGACGAGGACGTGGAAGTCCTAGAGGACGTCGGCAAGGAGCTAGCCGAGAAGAGTGAAGAAGCCCTAAAGAAAATCCTCGTCTAGTAGGGGGATGAAGAACGCTTCTTCCTTCTCGGCTCTGGCTTAGCCGAAGAAAAGGAAGAAGAACTAGAGGCATTCTTGAGAGCAAACATTGAAGTGTTTGCCTGGACACCTTACGAAATGCCAGGCATTGACCCCAAGGTCACTTACCATAAACTGAACGTAGACAGGTCGGCCAAACCTGTAATCCAACGGGCAAGAAGACCGACGTTGATGCATGTTGAGGCAATGGAGGAGGAAGTAGAAAGACTTCTAGAGGCCAGAGCCATTCGAGAGGTAAATTACCCAACATGGCTATCGAATACAGTGGCGGTGAAGAAAAAGAATGGTAAATTGAGGGTCTGCGTGGACTTTACCATCCTAAACAAGGCCTGTCCCAAAGACAGTTTTCCTTTACCCAAGATTGACCAACTGGTGGATGCCACTTCAAGGCATGGAAGGATGAGCTTCCTGGATGCCTACAGGGGGTACCATCAGATAGCCATGTACCCTCCAGACGAGGAGAAGACTGCGTTTATCACACCAAAGAGGTTGTATTGCTACAGAGTGATGCCTTTTGGGTTGAAAAATGCAGGAGCAACTTACCAGAGACTGGTAACCAAGATGTTCAGACACCTAATTGGCCGAACAGTGGAGGTATACATCAATGACATGGTCGTGAAGACCATTTCATCTTAGGACCATCTGGAAGACTTAAGGGCAGTCTTTGACATCCTAAAAACATATCGGCTCTGACTCAATGCATCGAAGTGTGCATTTGGAGTTGGATCTGGTAAATTCTTGGGATACTTGGTGACCAGAAGGGGCATTGAGGCCAGCCCAGATCAGATCAAGGCCATCCTAGAGCTGAAGAGCCCGACGTCGGCAAAACAGGTGCAGATGCTGACTGTCAGGGCTGCAGCCCTGAATAGGTTCATAAGTAGAAGCTCAGACAAATGCAAACCCTTCTTCAACTTAGTAAAGAAGGCCACAGACTTCTTATGGACAGAAGAGTGCAAAGTCGCCTTGGTCGACTTGAAGAAGTATTTGACCACGGCTCCAGTTCTCTCAAATCCAGAACCTGGAGATGAGCTATTCCTGTACTTAGCAATTTCAGAACATGCGGTAAGTGCAGTGGTAATCCGAGAAGAAAAAAGAGAACAAAGGGTTGTTTACTATGTAAGTAAAACCTGGCTGATGCAGAAACCAGGTATTTACCCTTGGAGAAGTTAACGTTGGCTCTAGTAATGGCTTCAAAGAAGCTGAACCACTACTTTCAAGCCCACAAAATTGTGGTACTAATTGAACATCCTTTGAAGTCCCTGTTGCAGCAGGGAAATCTAACAGGCAGAATAGCCAGATGGGCAATGGCCTTGGGCCAGTATGACCTGGAATATAGACCCAAAACAGCAATCAAAGGCCAAGTTTTGGCTGACTTTGTGCCCGAGTTCACACCAGGAGCCATCATACATCCGGCTCCGTTGAGCTGAGGTGAACGATGTCCAAGCGAGCAAAGAGAAGCCCAGCCCAAGGCAACGGAACAAAGGAAGGAAGAAAAATTCAGACCCTGCAGCATTTACATCAGCAACTCCTTTTGACTGTTTGTTGATGGGAGTTCAAACCGATAAGGAGCGGAGGCAAGAGTAGTACTGGTATCTCCAGATGGACAGATATTAGAACAGTCCATTCGTTTGGGGTTCAAGGCCTCAAACAATGAAGCAAAGTATGAAAACCGACAGGATCAAGCTGGCAAGAGTAGAAGCAGATGAGGTGATAGTCTTCTGTGACTCTCAGCTTATAGTCAACCAGACAATAGGTGAGTTCGCAGCCCGAGACGAAAGGATGTCGGCCCATGTAAAGGAGGTCGGCAGATTGGGGGCCCTGTTTTAGAATTGACGACTACAGCAAATTAGCCGAGATGATAACAGTCACGCTGATGCCCTGGCCAACCTGGCTAGTGCAATACAACTTGGAAAGGCAAGGACGATAATGGTTAACTACTTGTCGGGCCCGAGCATTGAACCACTGACCACAGAGCGTGAAACAATGTGTGTGGACATGGGACCAAGCTGGATGGACGCAATAGTAGCATTCCTAAAAGAAGGAAAACTGCCAGATGATCACAAGGAGGCACACAAGATCAGATTGAAGTCGGCAAGATTCAGTCTGACAGTAGAGGGACATCTCTACAGAAGATCCTTCATTGGACCCTTTTTGAGGTATGTACATCCTTCACAAGTCGAAGATTTTTTGTACGAAATACATGAAGGAGTATGTCGAAGCCACGCTGGGGGCAGATCACTTGCTCATAGGGCCATTACCTAGGGGTATTGGTGGCCCTACATGTAAAAAGATATAGAAGCCTATGTCAAGAAGTGTGAAAAGTGCCAAAGGTTTGCACCACTGATACACCAACCAGCAGCAGACCTAAATCCAGTATCCAGTCCTTAGCCGTTTGCCCAATGGGGCATGGATCTTGTGGGAAAACTGCCCCAAGCAACTGGGCAAAGGAAGTACCTGCTGGTAGCAACAGATTACTTCACCAAGTGGATAGAAGCTGAACCCCTTGCCAAGATTAGAGACATAGATGTGATGAGCTTCATATGGAAGAACATCATCACCAAGTTTGGGATCCCAAGAGCAATAGTTACAGACAATGGAACACAATTTGACAATAAGCTAATCAAGAGCTTCTGTGCAAAATTTAAAATCACGAATTATTTTTTGACCCCAAGTTTTCCTCAAAGCAATGGACAAGCAGAAGCGTCCAACAAAGTTATCTTGGATGGAATAAAGAAAAGGCTGCAAGCAGCAAAGGGAATGTGGGTGGATGAGTTGCCCAGTGTACTCTGGGTATACCGGACTACGCCGAGAAGATCAACGGGGGAATCCCCATTTGCCATGGCTTATGGCACAGAAGCAGTCATTCCGCTGGAGGTCTGCATCCCAGGAATCAGAACCCAGGCAGTGGAGAATGGAACTAATGATGTACTCTTAGCTCGAGATCTGGATCTGCTAGAAGAAAGAAGGGAGAGAGCTGCAATTCAGCTGGCGGCATACCAGCAGCAGCTTGCCAGGGCTTGTAATAAGAAGGTCAACCCAAGGGAGTTTCAAGTCGGTGACCTGGTCTTGAGAAAAGTCATCGACAACAAGAAGGATCCTAGAGAGGGCAAGCTTGGCTCGAATTGGGAGGGACCGTATAGAATCATCTCGGTATTGGGCAATGGGACATATCGGCTTGAAGATGATGAAGGCAAAGAGTTGCCAAGGCCCTGGAATACTTGCAATCTAAATTTTTTTTATCATTAAACTTTCTTGTTCTTTGTTATTTGCCGAAGTAATAAATAAAGTTTTAGCCAGATTTTTTACACTTGTGACTGATAAGAAAATTGACGATATTTCTGGAATACATGCATAATGAGAACCCAAGTGGAACTTAAGTTCACATTAGGGGGCAGAGAGTTGGAAAATGGTTCCTGGAAAGGTAGAATGTACAAACTAAAATTAGTTTAACACTTGTTGAAATTTAGATTTACAAGTTAAAGTTAAACCGAGGCCATGTTTAACATTTGTTGAAATTTGAGAAAAATTTACGAGTTGAAGTTAAACTAAGATCATGTTTAACACTTGTTGAAATTTGAGAAAAATTTACAAGTTGAAGTTAAACTGAGATCATGTTTAACACTTGTTGAAATTTGTGAAAAATTTACAAGTTGAAGTTAAACCGAGATCATGTTTAACACTTGTTGAAATTTGAGAAAAATTTACAAGTTGAAGTTAAACCGAGATCAAGTTTAACCCTTGTTGAAATTTTAGAAAAATTTACAAATTGAAGTTAAACCGAGATCATGTTCAACACTCGTTGAAACTTGAGTTTACAAGTTGAAGTTAAACTAAGGTCATGTTTACCACTTGTTGAAATTTGTGAAAAATTTACAAGTCGAAGTTAAACTAAGGTTACGTTTAAACACTTATTGAAATTTGTGAAAAATTTACAAGTTAAGACCAAGGTTGTACCAAAAAAAATACTTATGTACTTGCCGAGGTAAACCATTGGTTTCTATAACCGAGGTGTATCACCCCGAGGAAATTGCACAGATAAGGTGTATGCTTGAAAGCATGCAAAATTATTCTAAGTATAAAATCATACAAGACAGTAAAAGGAAGACAAAGATGCAAGCATTCAGAAGAGGAAGTTGTATTTACATTCAAAAGAAGGCACATCGGCTACATGGAGAGCTGACATTGCTTTAAAGAAAGAAAAAAGTACAAGGTACAGAAAAAGGGAGAAAAAACATCAAACTAAGACTCTTCGGCACCTCCGGCTGGTTGGGTCTGGAGTTCGAAAGACTGCTGAGAAGACATCTCAGCGGCCTTCTCAGCCGCGAGCTCGGCATCTATTTTTGGAAGGGTTTGGTCGAGGCTCTTATCGGCAATGGGCGCGTCTGATGTTGCCTTCTCAGGAGTAGCATCTTTGGGGACCTCCTCACCCTCCTCATCCTGAGTCAAGTCCAGGATTTGCTCATTTGGAGTAGGGGACTTGGCCCCAGCAGCTTCTTTAAACTTCCTCACCAAAGCTTCATCCTCAGACTCAGAATCGTCTTCGGATTAGCTTGGAGTAGGGAGGAATGGCAAGGCGAGGACGTCGGCATTCTTGAGGGGGGAGTGTAGACGTCACCGAACACCCCGGGAGGGAAATCCCCCCGTTTTGTTCATTTGGGCTCACTACAGTTTGGACTCAAATTGTCATGGTTCTTAATCTGAACCAAAGAGTCCAAATCTGGCAACTTGTTTTGGAAAACAGATTTTTGTAAAGAAGTGCCAAACATGGACTGCTTTGCCAGATACAGAGTCGCCACCTAAATGTTTTATTTTGGGAAATTTAGGAAACCTTGACTCGTTTGCCAAAGGCCACGTGTCCGTCATCACCAAAGTTGCCTCAGCTCGGGAACTTGAGTACGATTGGGGAAGGTCAGCTATGAGCACCCCCTCTCGCCCGATCAAAGATCGGCCACTACTAAACATGATATCTTGTTTTTGAAAACACATGTGTTCTTATTCTGATTAATTAGCTAATCTTTACTACGTGATGCGCACAGCAAAACAAGTATAGACTAGATCGCCTAATTTGGAACGAAGCATCGCATATCCGTTTGTTTGAAAAATGTTTTGAGGTTTGCTACTTGCAAGTAGGCTAAAACACGAGTTTCAATGAATTGTTCCAATTCAAGCAACCCAACCTTCACCCACAAGCATTCAGGCAGTTATATCACATAAACAATTAGCCTCATGGTAAGCATGCTATCATGGCAACACTCACACGCATGCAAGATGCTAAAGCATAAACACTTACTGAGTACTCCGAGCCAAAATAGAAACTAGTTAGTAATCAATGCATGGTCCTAGTTCATGTTAAGATGACTAATGCAACACATGCAAAATGCAACTAAGATAGGCTCGGCTATTCTAAGATGGCACGTGAGATGCTACAATTAACACGTATTCAACTTGGAATTGAAATACAATGCAGTTAGTATGATGCGCCGAGCCCGGTGCATCCAATACATATGAATGATGGAAACATGCATAGCATAAGGATGCTAATTGAAATATGCCCTAATACTAACCATCATAAGCGGTTAAATAAAAAGGAGAAAGAAATGGGGGTTGGAAGACATGCATCACACACACGCACGCTTATTACAATTGCCTCCGAGGGTGCGAAAGAATAATACAAATTAATCAACTAACAAGCTAATTAATTATTTACATAACCACTTAACTAATTAAACAAATTAACTAAGCTATGAAAGCAAAGAAAAGGCCTCGGAAGAGGGATGAATGTATGCATGCTAGGCTCGCTCGAAATCCATCGCTATGCCATTGCCTCTGTTTTGCTTGCTCTGCACCTCGAGGACTGCACAAGTCTCAAAGTTGCTTCTGAAATACTCCCTGAGGGGTTGTGGGAGACCACCGGCCAAGAGGAAACACCATTGGCCATCCATCGACCAAAAATTGTGCCATTGGCTACGGATGTTTGGTCGATCGGCACTATAGATGGCCGATCGCCATAACTTCGGCAGAAACTGTTTTGCAAGAAGAGAGGACGAGGCATGGCAAAGCATTTTCAAAGCAATGTTTGCACCACCACCCTCCCTATCATGTTTAAGACTCAAGGGAGTATGGTTCTTGACTCTCGGACCACCAATCACGCATTTCAATGCATGGTGGCCCGAAGAGCCAAGTGTGCAACTCAATATGGAATGAAATGCATACAAACAAACAAGAGGCCCAACCTCAATCATGGTTAATCAAGAGGAAAGGCATGCAGGCCAAATGCAACCTAAGCATGTGAGCTAAGTATGCAACATGAGCATGGAGGCAAGTATGCAAGCATGCAATATGTACTAGGCACACAATCTAAGCAAACAAGCATGCAAGGCATGGAACAACTATGCTAATGACAAGCATGCAACAACACATGGGGCAAACATGTAACAACATGTTAAGCAACCTAAAGCCACAAGAGTGCATGCCAAATGCACTACCACTTGAGCATGATAACAAGATGTTTGTGGGCCATGTATGTGACAACATGCAAGGTTAATGTACACACAAACATTCATGCACACATGGTCCAATACTTGAGCATAAAAAGGCAGCTTTTAAGCACACTTAACATGGACAAATAGCATACACGATAAGCTTTGAAAACTTGTAGAAGATGATGCTAAATCAACTTACCAATGCAAGCAAGGCATGCAACCAAGCCCAAGGACTTAAACTATGGTCATATGACACATGAAGAAAATGACCAAAGTGAATCAAAACAGTCCTAAATCATGCACAAGTAAGCCCCAAAAACCACTTAGATGGCATCTAAATGATCTAATCCTAGAGGCATACACAATAGCATAAACATGGAGCATGAAACACCAACCTTTTAACACATTAAAGGGGCATCAAATGCAAGCATACAAGCATACCACAAGGACTGAAATGACATGACAAGTGGTTCTAAACCACTGAAATGATGCAAGGATAGCATGCTAGAGGGTCCGATACTTAAGGCCTACAAGGGGGATTACATGGTAGCTATACAAAGCAAAGCATGGATGACCCAAATGACCAAAAATAGTCCTCAAGTACATCAAAAGAAGTATAAAAACTTCACAAAGCTAAGCCAAAAACATGCTAGAAATAAGGCTCAAAGCATAAAGCATGTTAAGGCAAATCATGACATTACAAGACAAGTATGCAAAGCAAGCATGGTGTGTCTAAAACAATTAAAAAAAGTGCTATATCATGGCAAAATAAGCACAAATAACACTTAATACATGGCCAACATGAACTTAAAAATGGTGCTCACACATGAGGCTAAAATGGCACTTTTTGAAGACAACAAGGAGAGGGGATGGCCCTCTCCTTCTTAGGACCTTAAACCACCATCCTCACCACTGAAATCCCTCAAGATTTCAGTGGTGAGGAGGCCCAAACAAGGTGGTCCCGGAGCTCACCAAAAATAGCACAAAATGGGGCCAAACAAGGCCTAAGAGGGGGTAAACGACCCCAAACACAAAAGTGATCTTAAAAAAACTTCAAAAGGAGCTCAAAATAAGACTTTTTTCAGTTTATGACAAAGCCCAAAACAGCATACAAGATAGGCTAAAAGTGTGTGCAAAAACGGGGAATAAAGAGGGTAAGAAGTGTTACCCTTGTAGCCAAGAAGCTCCAACAGCTTATGGACCAAAAATGTAGGCCTTCAACCTCTGAAAACTAGCTCCAAGAACCTTAGAGTGATGGAGGAAGTGTGTGGTTGTGAGGTGGTGTGTAAAGGGGTCAAGAACCAACACTTACGGAGCTTGGATGTAGAGATAGAGAGAGATACAACTCTTGTATGCCTTAGACCAATTGTTGGAACCCTTGCAATGGAAGAGGAGCTCTTCTTTTATAGAGGAAGAAGGGTCCAAGCTTCTCTTAGAAGCTTGGAGCAAAAGGGCCAAGAAGGCCAAGCTTCTTGGAGAAGCTAGACAAAAGGGCCAAGCTTCTTGGAGAAGCTAGAGCAAAGGTGCAAAGGGTTCAAGCTTCTTGGAGAAGCTAAACCAAGGATTCAAAAGGTTCAAGCTTCCTCAAGAAGCTAAAAACCAAGGGTTCAAAAGGTTCAAGCTTCCTCAAGAAGCTAAAACAGGGGGTTCAAAACGTTCAAACCCCCTCAAGAAAAGGTCTCGGCTAGAAAAAGTGGCTAATCGGCCAACAAAGTTGGCCGACCGACCACAAAATGTGCCGACCGACCATCAATAGTACGGGCTGGCCATCACCAGTGGCCGGTGGCAAGGAAACAAAGCTAGTGGCTGTAGCTCAGCTTTTCGCGCTCCCTTTCGGAAGAATGAAATAGCCCTTACAGTTCGGACTCCACTCATGTGTTGGTTCTGATTCTGATTTCACAAGTGCAATGTGAAACAGTGAAAAACACAAAAAGAGTCCAAATCCAGCAAATTCTTTTGGAAAATCGATGTTTGAATCAAATGCCAAAAATGGACTGCTTTGCTAGATATCAGAGTCGCCACCTAAATATTTATTTTTGGAAAATTTAGGAAACCCATGACTCGTGCCAAAGGCCATTAGTCCGTCGTTACCAAAGTGTCTTGGTTCGGGAACTTAGGTATGAGAGGGGAAGGCCAATAATTGAACACCCCACTCACCCGATCAAAGATCAGCCTCTACTAATCATGATGTGGTTTTTTATGTACAATATATGCTCTTGTTCTATATGTAACATACAAGTATAGACTAATTTCACGAAAAGTTGGAACGTTTGATTCCATGTTTGTTTTGAATATGTATCACTGAAAATGGTGATCTCATATATACATGAATCAAAGTATCCCAATTTAAGTGATTAGCCTTCATCCACAGGCATTCAAACAGGTATATCAAGTAAGCATTTAGCCTCATGGTAGTATGTTTGATATGACAGCAATCACACTTATGCAATATGCTAAAGCATAAAAACTTACCTTATGTCCGAAGGCGAGTCAAAAGGAAGTAAATAGTTAGAAAAAATGCATGATCCTAATTAATGCAATATGGCTAATGCAACACATACAACGTGCAAGTAATAAGCTCGGCTACTAGCATGGCATATGAGTCAATTCAAGGCATGTGATAGAGCATGTATTCAAGCAAAGAGTTTGAATTTGACATTTGAATAATATGATGAGCCGAACTTTTATGCATGCAAACGAATGGATGCAAATCATAGAAAATGCTAATTAAACATGATGTCCCTAATCTAACCATCATAAGCAGTGAAATAAAAGGGAGAAAGAATGGGGGTTGGAAGACATACAACTTATTACATATTTGTCCTCACGAAGGAGGATCCGAATGTCCAAATGCGCCCTCACCCAGGAGGGTCCGAATGTCCAAATGTCCGAATAAATAATTATTACAAAATCGAATGAATAATAAATGGAAGGGACTGTCTAATTTATTACAAGAATTGATGTAAGGCAAGCCTTGACACAATAAACTCGGTATAACGTCTGACCGAATTCAATTAATCGTATTGGTTCTTTATATCGGTTGTAATCCAATTTTAACCAATTTTATTAGCCTTTTTTTATTACCTGTCCATTTCTTTATCTTTTCTCCTGTTTGTGCAAAAGTGATATTTACGTCCACTAAGTCCAAAATGCAATAAAGAGAAACAAGCATCAACTTAACCCGAGAAAATTTTCTTCGGGAAAAATTACAAAGGAAGAGTCAAACTTATTTACAAGCGATAAGGGATTCCAAGTCAAACTCAAGATGTGCAACAAGGACTAGTCAAACTCAAAAGAGTAATAATGACTTAGAAAAATCCAAACTTGAGCGATAATGACTTGAAATCCAAACTTGATAATAAGTGATAATGACACTTTCCTTGGTGATTTCCAAGGGTCAATTAGTCCCTTAAAAGGGGAAATTACAAAGGAAGAGTCAAATTTATTTACAAGCGATAAGGGATTCCAAGTCAAACTCAAGATGTGCAACAAGGACTAGTCAAACTCAAAAGAGTAATAATGACTTAGAAAAACCCAAACTTGAGTGATAATGACTTGAAATCCAAACTTGATAATAAGTGATAATGACACTTTCCTTGGTGATTTCCAAGGGTCAATTAGTCCCTTAAAAGTAAAACACTGATGAATAAAGAGAAATGAAAAATAAAAGATTGTGCTTTAGTATAAGAACATGTATACATTTGGGGTAGTGAACCTCCAAAGAATTTAAACCGTTAAGTATGGAACGTTTTATGCTTTTGGTGGTGAATCCCCTAAGAGGTTAAATCAGTAAGCATAGAACGTTGTATACTTTTGGTAATGAACCTCTTAAGCATAAAACATTTTATGTCGTTGATAGTGAATCTCCAAAGAGATTAAACCATTAAGCATAGAGCGTTTTATACTTTTGATAATAAACCGAAGAGATTAAACCATTAAGCATGGAAGAGTTCCTTTCTTATACTTGAATCACAATTTTGATTTTTCACAACTTTTTAATCGAAATAAGCAAAGAATGGAGGGAGGTTGCAGAGATGATTATGCGAAATTGATTAATTGGTTAGTACAAACAAACTTGATATTTAAAACATAAATCGTTGAAATAAATTAAACAGCCCCCTAAATAGCATATAATAGTGCTGAAATTAAGCTATAGAAAGCGAGCAAAATTAAATAATCGGAGATACTATTCACCGCCGGAGGTACTATTCATCATCGGGGTTACTATTCACCGCCGGAGGTACTATTCATCGCCGGGGTTACTATTCATCACCGGGATTACTATTCACCACCGGAGGTACTATTCACCGCCGGAGGTTACTATTCACCGCTGGGATAAATTATGTAAAGTAATAAATTACAACAATTTATATACAATATTTAAATTACAGCAGATATGTGGGTGATGCAGCCATCCCATTAAAGCGATAAAAAAAAGTTATAAAAAGAAGTAAATAAAGTATTTAAACAAATTTTATCAAATTTTTAAATTAAATGAAAATTTGCGAAAATTCACCTTTTGGGGAAATGATGAATTTTCTGAGTCACAAACTTTCTTTTGACTACTCTCAAGTCTGTGGAATGTGTTCTCAATTCTCAATTCAAAATTTGGAATTATAACTTTAGTGGTTGTTTTTTGAATGGTGTATTGATGAAATGGAAATAAAAATATCAAAGAAAATATTTTATTTTCCCTCTCTCTCTCTTAAAAAAACTAATTTTCTTTTTTTTTCTCTCTTTTTTTTTCCCCCACAATTCCTGCTGCTCCAGAATGCTGAGCATCTCCCCAGAATTTCCTCTCTCTTTGAATGCCCCCCCAGACTCTCCTGAATCAATGCCTTATATAGGCATAAAATAATATAATAATAATATAATAATATAAATATAATATATATATATATATGTGCGCCTCAGTAGTTGATGTTGCCGACATCAACTATATTTATTTATTTATTATTATTATATTTGTTTTATAATATATAATAGAATATATATATATATAATAAAATATCTAAAATATATAATTTATATCAAAATACATAACAAATAATATACTAATATAATTTTATATAAAATACTAAACATATAATATATTAATTTTAAACACATAATATAATTTGTTTTATTATTTTCTTTTATGTAAAATATACCAAAAATATGAACAAATACATAAAATTATGAAAAATTACAACAATACTAAATTAATGAAATATTCAGTATTTTAAAATAATTTGGCCATAATGGTGAAGGTTGGGATTAAAGTTCAAATTCCATCTCTTTTAATGAGAATTCTGTGAGAAACACATTCTAATTGTCATCATCGGGTAATCAAAAGGAAGCGCCCAAGTCTTAGGGCCGGTCAAAATGGGGTGTCTATAGTTGCCCCTCTTTGACAGAGCTCGAAGTCATTTCATGACGTGGGTGAATGTCAAAGCCCGAAGACGACCCTTTTGACAAGGCCGTAAGACTTGGGCAAACAAACAAATGTGCAAATGCAAGTGGTTGAACCAGAAGGTTGCCTACGTATCCCGTTTGCAAGGAATCAAACCAACGTAGTTCAGGGGCAAGATGCAGAATGATATGCAAAACATAACTTCTGATCATGCAATGAAATGCAAAACATAACTTATGACCATGCAATGAAATGCAATCAAGACAATGATGTGACATTGAATGAACGCATAAATGTTGGATGTAGTGAATGTGAGATCCAAACGCTTCGTCCGTGAGAGGAGGAAAGTGAACTTGAGATCCAAACGCGTCTTACGCGAGAGGAGTATGTGAACTTGAGATCCAAACGCGTCTTACGCGAGAGGAGTATTTGATATCCAAACGCGTATTACGTGAGAGGAGTATTTGAGATCCAAACGCGCGGTACGCGAGAGGAGTATTTGAGATCCAAACGCGGGTACGCGAGAGGAGTGTTTGAGATCCAAACGCGCGGTACGCGAGAGGAGTATTTGACATCCAAACCCGCAGTACACGAGAAAAGTATTTGAGATCCAAACGCGGGGTACCCGAGAGGAGTATTTGACATCCAAACGCAGCGATGCGAGGATGTTGAGATCCAAACGCGGTACGCGAGAGGTATTTGAGATCAAGCGGTGACGCGAGAGGAGTATTTGAGATCCAAACGCGGTACGCGAGAGGAGTATTGAGATCCAAACGCGTGGTACGCGAGGAGTATTTGAGATCCAAGCGGCGTGCGCGAGAGGATGTTGAGATCCAAGCAGCGGTACGCGAGAGGTGTTGAGATCCAAACGCGGTCTGCGAGGAGTATTTGAGATCCAAACGGCGTGGTACGCGAGAGGAGTATTTGAGATCCAAACGCGGGGCACGCGAGAGGAGTATTTGACATCAAGCGATGCTGCGAGAGTATTTGACATCCAAGCGAGTGCGCGAGAAGTATTTGAGATCAAACGCGGCGATGCAGCGAGAGTGTTGAGATCCAAACGCGCACGCGAGAGGTATTTGAGATCCAAACGGCGATGCGAGAGGAGTATGTTGAGATCCAAACGCAGCGACGCGAGAGGAGTATTTGAGATCCAAGCGTCGGTACGCGAGGAGTATTTGAGATCGAAGCGGCGTACGCGAGGGAGTATTTGAGATCCAAACGCCTGACGCGAGAGGTATTTGAGATCCAAACCGGTCTGTGAGGAGTATTTGAGATCCAAGCAGACGCGAGAGGAGTTCAGATCCAAACGCGTGCACGGAGAGGAGTATTTGAGATCAAACGCGATGCGAAATGTTGAGATCCAAACGCAGTACGCGAGGAGTATTTGAGATCCAAACGCGGTATGCGAGAGGAGCATTTGAGATCAAATCGCGCTGACGCGAGGAGTATTTGAGATCCAAGCGCTGATGCGCGAGATGTTGAGATCCAAACGCGCGTACGCGAGAGTATTTGAGATCCAAACGTGGTACGCGAGAGCGATTTGAGATCCAAACGCGATGCGAGAGGAGTATTTGAGATCCAAGCGGTACGCGAGAGGAGTATTGAGATCCAAACGGGTACGCGAGAGGAGTATTTGAAATCAAGCGATGCGCGAGAGGAGCATTGAGATCAAAAGCGGTCTGTGAGAGCATTGAGATCCAAACGCGGGGTATGCGAGAGTATTTGAGATCCAAACGCGACGCGAGAGGAGTTGAGATCCAACGCGATGCGGCGAGAAGAGTATTGAGATCCAAACGCGGTACGCGAGAGGATATTTTAGATCCAAACACGCAAAGACGCGAGAGGAGTATTTGAGATCCAAGCCGTGGTACGCGAAAGGAGTATTGAGATCAAACGCCTTGACGCGAGGAGTATTGAGATCCAAACGCGGTACGCGAGAGGATTATTTGAGATCCAGCGGCACGCGAGAGGAGTATTTGAGATCCAAACGCTGTACGCGAGAGAGTATTTGAGATCCAAGCGGCGGTACGCGAGAGAGTATTTGAGATCCAAATGCGCGACGAGAGGAGTATTTGAGATCCAAACGCGATGCGAAGAGTGTTAAGATCCAAATGAGATTTGAGCGAAGCACGCGAGAGGAGTATTTGCGAGAGATGAAGGTATTGAGATCCAAGCACAGACGCGAGAGGAGTATTTGAGATCCAAACGCGTGGTATGCAAGAGGAGTATTTGAGATCCAAACGCGTGGTATGCAAGAGGAGTATTTGAGATCCAAACGCGCGGTACGCGAGAGGAGTATTTGAGATCTAAACGCGCGGTACGCGAGAGGAGGTACATGCTTTCCAAACGCGTCTTACGCGAGAGGAGGTGGCGTGGTGTAAACAGACAGGTGCACCTGCTGTTCTTAACCGATTTGCAATCCAAACACGTCTTACGCGAGAGGAAATGGGGAAGGTTTTAACTAGGTAAACATCAAATCTAGCATCATTCACATGAAAGGAGCGAAGGTAAATTTGAAGTCCAAACACGTCTTACGCGAATGGAAGAAGGTATGGTAGAATGATTTCTTGCTGACAAGGGGTAACCTTTACATGTAGAAGTCACAGATGCCCCTTTTTCTTCCTGATCATATTCACAACTTTCCCTATTCTCCAACGGGGTGACAGACTAGGTTGGTTCAGTATCCAGAATTAAGGTGCATATACGCTACCTCAACCTATGGGGCTAACATACAGATTTCAAGCCGGGGATACACCCCTGGGTATTTAAACCAGACTTTAGTCTCGGAAATTCCAAACCTTTTGCGTTCTAGGCTTTGCCATTCGAACTCTAGTTTCCACTATCGCAGTTGGTCTCATAGGAACTCATTGCAATCACAGGCAGGTGGCTATACCAAACCACCTGAAGTCGTTCGGGCACGACAAACACCAAAGGAATTGCACCTTTAGAGGATTTAAGGTCTCCTAGACCTCTAAAGTCGTTTGGGCACGACAAACACCAAAGGAATTACACCTTCACAGGATTTAAGGTCTCCTAGATCGGAAAAAGAACACTAGGCGCACCTGTTGTTTTTAACCTATTGAATGGGCATGGATGCCACTTTACTTCCTAATCATATTTACAACTTTCCCTATTCTCCAACGGGGTGACAGACTAGGTTGGTTCAGTATCTAGAATTGAGGTGCATATATGCTACCTCAACCTATGGGGCTACCATACAGATTTCAAGTCGGGGATACACCCCTGGGTATTTAAACCAGACTTTAGTCTCGGAAATTCCAAACCTTTTGCGTTCTAGGCTTTGCCATTCGAACTCTAGTTTCCACCGTCGCAGTTGGTATCATAGGAACTCATTGCAAACACAGGCAGGATAATACATAGATATTTACATGCACACAGATATTTACTTCAATAAAATAAGTTTTGTTTTTTTGCACATCAATGGCGTGACTGGCGTGACTGACATATCACTTTGAGAACATTTTTGTTTGATTGAATTTGAGAGTGATTAAATTTTGAATTATGAATTGAACATTGATTCTATACTGATTTGAATCAAAGAATGACTTAACGAAAGAAGAACGAAACAAAATGTTCCAAACACACTTATATACACTGACTAGTATAAATACACCGACTGGTATAAATACACTGACTGGTATGAATACCCTGATTGGTATGAATACACTGACTGGTATGAATACACACTTATATACACTGACTGGTATGAGTACCTTGACTGGTATGTATACACACTTATATATACTGAATAGTTGACTCGAGCGATGGAGAAGACAGAATCTCTAACTCGACTATGCCCCTAGTTCATTGCCTTGACCCTTTGATTTTTTTGTAAACATGTTTTGATCAACGTAAGAGTTAGATTAGCATACTTCTTCTATTTTCTATTTTGAAATCATGTAAGCTGAGCTATGAGCACTGAAAATTTTCCCTTTTTAAATCCAAAGAATGGTCCAACTTTTGCAAAAATGGAATAATTTTTGAGAAAATCAGTCAACTTCATTCAAATTAATCAAAACCTATTTTTGCAAAATGGCCACTACCCAACCAACATGGAATCAATCATTGAGGTGCATAGCCCTAAGCCAGATAACCCCGAATTGGTTCTGTTGTAGCAACAATGATAACCGAACCGAGCCGATCTAAATCGAATGAAACCAAGCAGAACTGGACTGAACTGAACCAAGTTGAATCGAACCAACTGAACTGAGTAAATCGAAGATACACCAATTAAATACGAATAGGACAACCAGGTTGACTAAAGATACACCAATCAAACATGGATGAAATGAATGAGTTAACAAAAATTATTGGGGCCGAACTTCAAGATGAAGCTACCTACGTATCCTCAAGATAGTAATTAGGCCATCGTAGTTCCGGCAAAGGTTCACTCGGGTATTGACACTCTCCTTTTGTGCTCTAACTTTTGCCAAAGCCGCCCTTTCAGGTTTTCAACCTTGCGAGCTTTTCATTTTTTTTTTTTTTTTTTGTATTTTTTTGTTTTTCTGCTCTAACTTTTGCCTGGGTCGCCCTTCCGGGTTTTCCGCCCAGTGAGCCTCTCAAGGGTTTCAGTTTAGCTTGTCCATGTTGATTGGGTGTGAGATCTCTACGCCGTCAAAATCTATAATAATGACTGCTACACTTGACCAGGAGATATGATGATGTAGGGACTAGGCTACTTGGATCTGCATTTTCCCCTAGTGTAGTGGATAGGAATTCAATTGTCCTTCTTCTCTCAAATTAAGGGTTTTGCCTTTCTGGGCGGTCTTCGTTGGGAAACGATCCAGTTTTAACTCTTTGATCACATCCAACCTTTTGCCCCTAGTTCAAGGGCTGCTTCAAATCTAAAATCACATCATTGCCCCTAGTTCAAGGGTTGATTCCAATCTAACTCATGTTCGACCTTCTTGCCCCTAGTTGAAGGGCTGTTTCTGATTTGAATCACAGCATTGCCCCTAATTCAAGGGTTGATTCCAATTTACATGGCTAAGGTTCACTCGAGTATTGACACTCTTCTTTTATGCTCTAACTTTTGCTAAGGCCGCCCTTTCAGGTTTTCAGCCTTGCGAGCTTTTCATTTTTATTTATTTATTTATTTATTTATTTATTTATTTATTTTGTGCTCTAACTTTTGCCTGGGTCGCCCTTCCGGGTTTTCAGCCCAACAAGCCTCTCAAGGTTGGTACCTTATTGCCCCTAGTTCAAGGGCTACCTCTATTTCGGCTATGCAAGCCTCACACTTTTGCCCCTAGTTCAAGGGCTGTTTCATATCTGAATCACATTCGACCTTATTGCCCTAAGTTGAAGGGCTACCTCCATTTGAATCACATCATGGCCCCTAGTTCAAGGGTTGTTTCCAATCTGGATCACATTCGACCTTATTGGGGCTGTCTCTATTTGAATCACATCATTGCCCCTAGTTCAAGGGCTATTTCCAATTCGGCTATGCAAGCCTTACACGTTGGTTGATCATTGACTATTTTGCATCATGGTTTGAAAGCTAAGGAGCTAAGAACGTCGCACCTCAAGTCAAGAGGGATTCGATGCTGTATAATCAATTCCAGACATGTTTTCGTAGGACCACGCAAAAACAGTTTTTGAAATCTTTTCACAAAATGACTAATCACTCGTACTCTTACGAAGACAATATAGAACCAATCTGGACCAAGCCAGGATCTTTCTCAGTACTCACATTAACAAAAATGATTTTATTCATCAAGGGCTTAGTACACCTCTCTTCTTCTTAGTTGATCAAAATTTGCAAATCCCGAGGAAATTCTTCCTCTTTGTTTTTATCAGAGTTTTGAAAAAAAGTTTTAAATAACTTTGGTCAATACAATGATTTAAAGGCACAGAGAAGTAGGCAGACTCTATGGCATTTTTTTTTTTTTTTTGGTTTATTGGAAAGAGACTATGACTCAGCAATGACAACAAACTCAAAAGAAAAAGACAAAGAAGATCTAGATAGGACATAAGTGTCTAGATTTAGCACTCTTGAAATCAACAGACTTTGACTCACTAGAATGACTCGAGTCTGATCCCAACTCTACAAACTTGGTGGAATCAAACTTAGACTTAATACTCAATTCAGAACTCAGAATAAAGCCATTGTCAAATTGCCAGTCAACATGTGGGTCATCCACAACATTCAAAATAAAGCCCGTGTAATCAACAAGTGGTCACTCCCCAATTACAGAAATGGTCGGATATCCCACGAGTTCTATTTATTTACACTGGTGGACTTGTGGGATATTAGATTTTTTTTTTAATATATATACTCAAAAAACAAAAACACATTTTATATGAACAAAAGAAAACAAACCCCATTCCCATTTTTTTTTAAATTTTTTTTTTTTTTTGGAAAAACAACAATTACTAAAACGACACAAACAAAATGATTTGATTTTTTTTTTGTTTTTTTTTTTAATAATTTTTTTTGGTATAAAATAACAACACAAATAAAATGAGTTGACTTAGTATTATTTTTTTCCCCATTTTTTTTTTTTTTTTTGAAGCCTTGTTTGCAAACTAAAAAAAAAACAATGGGACCCCCAATCAGAATTTTAGCAGCGTTTCGACTCAACTGATCACTGATTACTGCTAACTCATACTGACACACTGAACTCAACCCCACAAACTGAAATGCCTGAACCACTGTTCAGAATTTGAGAACCCCTGTATAGATCCAATAAATTGCACAGAACACATAGCAGGAACGAGAACAAACACCCCTATGGAGGGTGGGGTTATCCTGTCCTAGCTTTTGAAATGATCTAGGGTTCACTAACAAGCGGCTTTACAACATCCTACAAATGGGTGGCATCCTGTCCTAAGTTGGAATAGTCACTATGGCTTTACTATATGCAGCTAGGCCGATTGGTCAAAAAGGATACCTCAGCAAGACTACCTAATATACCTCTCACACCTAACACTGAGAAGTGAAAGGAGGATCAAACGGTACAGCGGTAATCCAGATCCAAGGGTTGTGTTCCCAACTTGACAGAGCCCATGACCGGTCAGCCTTTTGGCAAGCTTTGTAGGCAAGCCTCCGGCAAACCGCCCAGGAATAACAGATGGCAAACACAGGGACTTAGGCGCACCAATGCAAATGCAATGCAAAGAACATATAAATGTAGATAAAAATTCACATCATAAATTTCAAGTCAAGTTCTCTAAATCCCCAGCAGAGTCGCCAGAAACTATAGCTCGGCTTTTCGCGCTCCCTTTCGGAAGAATAAAATAGCCCTTACAGTTCGGACTCCACTCGTGTGTTGGTTCTGATTCTGATTTCACAAGTGCAATGTGAAACAATGAAAAACACAAAAAGAGTCCAAATCCGGCAAATTCTTTTGGAAAATCAATGTTTGAATCAAATGCCAAAAATGGACTGCTTTGCCAGATATCAGAGTCGCCACCTAAATATTTATTTTTTGAAAATTTAGGAAACCCATGACTCGTGCCAAAGGCCATTAGTCCGTCGTTACCAAAGTGTCTTGGTTCGGGAACTTAGGTATGAGAGAGGAAGGTCAATAATTGAACACCCCACTCACCCGATCAAAGATCGGCTTCTACTAATCATGATGTGGTTTTTATGTACAATATATGCTCTTGTTCTATATGTAACATACAAGTATAGACTAATTTCACGAAAAGTTGGAACGTTTGATTCCATGTTTGTTTTGAAAGAAATGTTTTGAATATGTATCACTGAAAATGGTGATCTCATATATACATGAATCAAAGTATCCCAATTTAAGTGATTAGCCTTCATCCACAGGCATTCAAATAGGTATATCAAGTAAGCATTTAGCCTCATGGTAGTATGTTTGATATGACAGCAATCACACTTATGTAATATGCTAAAGCATAAAAACTTACCTTATGTCCGAAGGCGAGTCAAAAGGAAGTAAATAGTTAAAAAAAATGCATGATCCTAATTAATGCAATATGGCTAATGCAACACATACAACGTGCAAGTAATAAGCTCGGCTACTAGCATGGCATATGAGTCAATTCAAGGCATGTGATAGAGCATGTATTCAAGCAAAGAGTTTGAATTTGACATTTGAATAATATGATGAGCCGAACTTTTATGCATGCAAACGAATAGATGCAAATCATAGAAAATGCTAATTAAACATGATGTTCCTAATCTAACCATCATAAGCAGTGAAATAAAAGGGAGAAAGAATGGGGGTTGGAAGACATACAACTTATTACATATTTGTCCTCACGAAGGAGGATCCGAATGTCCAAATGCGCCCTCACGCAGGAGGGTCCGAATGTCCAAATGTCTGAATAAATAATTATTACAAAACCGAATGAATAATAAATGGAAGGGACTGTCTAATTTATTACAAGAATTGATGTAAGGCAAGCCTTGACACAATAAACTCGGTATAACGTCCGACCGAATTCAATTAATCATATTGGTTCTTTATATCGGTTGTAATCCAATTTTAACCAATTTTATTAGCCTTTTTTTATTACCTGTCCATTTCTTTGTCTTTTCTCCTGTTTGTGCAAAAGTGATATTTACGTCCACTAAGTCCAAAATGCAATAAAGAGAAACAAGCATCAACTTAACCTGAGAAAATTTTCTTCGTGGAAAATTACAAAGGAAGAGTCAAACTTATTTACAAGCGATAAGGGATTCCAAGTCAAACTCAAGATGTGCAACAAGGACTAGTCAAACTCAAAAGAGTAATAATGACTTAGAAAAACCCAAACTTGAGCGATAATGACTTGAAATCCAAACTTGATAATAAGTGATAATGACACTTTCCTTGGTGATTTCCAAGGGTCAATTAGTCCCTTAAAAGGGGAAATTACAAAGGAAGAGTCAAATTTATTTACAAGCGATAAGGGATTCCAAGTCAAACTCAAAATGTGCAACAAGGACTAGTCAAACTCAAAAGAGTAATAATGACTTAGAAAAACCCAAACTTGAGTGATAATGACTTGAAATCCAAACTTGATAATAAGTGATAATGACACTTTCCTTGGTGATTTCCAAGGGTCAATTAGTCCCTTAAAAGTAAAACACTAATGAATAAAGAGAAATGAAAAATAAAAGATTGTGCTTTAGTATAAGAACATGTATACATTTGGGGTAGCGAACCTCCAAAGAATTTAAACCGTTAAGTATAGAATGTTTTATGCTTTTGGTGGTGAATCCCCTAAGAGGTTAAATCAGTAAGCATAGAACGTTGTATACTTTTGGTAATGAACCTCTTAAGCATAAAACATTTTATGCCGTTGATAGTGAATCTCCAAAGAGATTAAACCATTAAGCATAGAGCGTTTTATACTTTTGATAATAAACCGAAGAGATTAAACCATTAAGCATGGAAGAGTTCCTTTCTTATACTTAAATCACAATCTTAATTTTTCATGACTTTTTATTCGAAATAAGCAAAGAATGGAGGGAGGTTGCAGAGATGATTATGCGAAATTGATTAATTGGTTAGTACAAACAAATTTGATATTTAAAACATAAATCATTGAAATAAATTAAACAGCCCCCTAAATAGCATATAATAGTGCTGAAATTAAGCTATAGAAAGCGAGCAAAATTAAATAAACGGAGGTACTATTCACCGCCGGAGGTTACTATTCACCACCGGGATAAATTATGTAAAGTAATAAATTACAACAATTTATATACAATATTTAAATTACAGCAGATATGTGGGTGGTGCCGCCATCCCATTAAAGCGATAAAAAAAAGTTATAAAAAGAAGTAAATAAAGTATTTAAACAAATTATATCACATTTTTAAATTAAATGAAAATTTGAGAAAACTCACCTTTTGGGGAAATGATGAATTTTCTGAGTCACAAACTTTTTTTGACTACTCTCAAGTCTGTGGAATGTGTTCTCAATTCTCAATCCAAAATTTGGAATTATAACTTTAGTGGTTGTTTTTTGAATGGTGTTTTGATGAAATGGAAATAAAAATATCAAAGAAAATATTTTATTTTCCCTCTCTCTCTCTGAAAAAAACTAATTTTCTTTTTTTTTTTCTCCCTTTTTTTCTTCCCCCACAATTCCTTCTGCTCCAGAATGCTGAGCCTCTCCCCTGAATTTCCTCTCTCTTTGAATGCCCCCCAGACTCTCCTGAATCAATGCATTATATAGGCATAAAATAATAATGTAACAATAAAATAATAATATAATAATAATAATATAATAATATAAATATAATATATATATATATATATATATATGTGCGCCTCAGTAGTTGATGTTGTCGATATCAACTTTTTTATTTATTTATTATTATTATATTTGTTTTATAATATATATATAATAGAATATATATATATTTATAATATAATATCTAAAATATCTAAAATATATAATTTATACCAAAATACATAACATATAATATACTAATATAATTTTATATAAAATACTAAACATATAATATATTAATTTTAAACACATAATATAATTTGTTTTATTATGTTCTTTTATGTAAAATATACCAAAAATATGAACAAACACATAAAATTATGAAAAATTACAAAAATACTAAATTAATGAAATATTCAGTATTTTAAAATAATTTGGCCATAATGGTGAAGGTTGGGATTAAAGTTCAAATTCTATCTCTTTTACTGAGAATTCTGTGAGAAACACATTCTAATTGTCATCATCGGGTAATCAAAAGGAAGCGCCCAAGTCTTAGGGCCGGTCAAAATGGGGTGTCTAGAGTGGCCTCAAGCCATGGCCAGTGAGGTGTGGGGATGGCCTACAAGCTGTTTCCCACCCTCAGAAGCAAAACAACAAGTGTTTGATGCAAAACCAAACACAAAACAAACAAGTCAAGAGGTTTTGAGGCAAGGTGCGTAGCCGAAACCTCCTAGAACTCAAGACGAACACGAACAGGGATGATCATCGAGTGTTCAAATGATGACGTCCAAGTCTTAAGGACGGTCAAAAATGGGGTGTCTACAGGGAGTCCTCGGGGACGTCCAACTTCTTGAGGGCAGCCATCCAACCAAAGGTGAAACCCTTGTTGCATGCCTGCTTTACTTGTTTTTTTGTAGTCCGCCGTGACATCGGCTACCCCATCATTGTATGCCTTCTCATCGGCGGCCTTGAGCTCGGCATCTTTTGTGGCCAGGGCAGCTCGGAGCTTGGCTTGAGCCTCAGCAGTTTTTATTAAGGCCTCGTCCTTTTCAGCTTCGAGGACCTTCTTAATGGCCTCTACGGCATCAGCTTTCTCTTCAGCCGTGTCCTGAGCCTTTACAGCTGCCTCGGCTTGATCTGCCAAGGTCTTCATCTTGTCCTTGGCCCTGTTGAGGGACTTTTGTAAAGCAGCGACCTTCCTGATTTTGTCAGCCAACTCCTTCCTCATCTTAAAAGCTTGCATTGAGAAGGAGTGGGCGTGTTGGATGGCCTGAAAGAAAATCAGCAAAACAAAAATTAGTAAAATCCTCTGAGTATGAAAGAATAGAGAAAGAAAAATACCAAGTGTGGAAGACTTACTTGAACAGATTGCTTGAGCATCAGAGCGATGTTTTCGTACTCGCTTATCTCGGCGTTGCAGTTGAGATCGTTTGGAAGGAGCAAAGCCGTTGAGAGGGCGACACCGATTTCAAGATCAGTCGCACTGTCGCCAGCTCTGACCGGCTTGTCCTGGATGGTAATCTGGGGGGCCCAGAGAGCATCTTCTTTCATGGGCCCCAAGATCATGGCAGATTCGGACCTCGGCCTCTTTGACCGAGTTGATTGGGATGGTTCGGCCTCGGCGGGCCTCTTCTCGGGGACGGAGGGGGCCTTCTTGCTCGAAGCCAATTTTGAAATTGGCAAGGTGTCCTCAGTGTCAATCTGAGTCACCGTTGCCTTTGGCTGAGCCTTCTTTATTCTTTTGGGCTTTGGTGTTGGTTGAGGCTGGGGTCATGCTGGTTGAGTGTTGACAGTGTCAGGGATGTCGGCTAGAAGATCTTCTGCAATTGCCTTCTTGCAACCCATCTCGGCAGGAATTACAGTTCGGCGTCTGCGTCGGCATTGGGATGGTGGGATCAGTTGTGGAGCCGAGGTAGATGGTTGTTCTGCTGGATCTGATGTTGACCCCTGATCTAGCTGAGATGATGAAGTTGTTAGTGGAGTTGTGGCGGACGGAGTAGACTGACTCTTCTTCTTCTTTAGAACGTCGGGAAGAATCGACTTGTAAGTGGGAATGAAGTTGAGTACCAAAGGGGCTCTTCGCTTGTGGACTAGCAAATCCAATAGCTTCTTCAAACCCTTGCTGGGGAAAAAGGACTTGCGAAAGCCTTTTTCTGGTTGGGGAAGAGTTGCAAGAAAAACAGACATTAGAACAAACGAGGTATTGAAGACTTTAAAAACAAGTAATTATAAACACAGGGCTCTTACCATTACCCTCTACAAAAATTGTTCAAGGAAGAGGGTAGAGGTAGAGGTCCTCATCTGGAGCGAACTCCCAATTCCCCGAGATAATGAAGTAATCATCTCCGCTTCCCTTGTTGGAGTCTAGGAGGTCGGCAACGATTTTATACTCTGTGGACCTCGGCTTGAGGTAGTAAATATAGTCTTTTTCTAATTTGAGGCCACAAATGGTGTAGCAATATTGGATGTCAGCTAAGGTAACCCTAGCATTTTCTTGTTTGGCTAAGGCTATTATACCATTGATGACTCAGTAGGAATTGATGGCGAGCTGTATTGGGTTCAATTTATAGTAATGGCGTATCTCACGGAAGAGGATGTTGAGTGGGAGCCTAAGTCCGCACTCGATAAAAGCAACAACAGGGAAGGGTATAGAATCAGTTGTGGGCATGATGGAGTCGTCCTCCCTAGCCAACCTAAGGTGAACATCGGCTGGAATGGAAAACTCCCACTTAAAGTATTCTAATTTGGTCGCGGTGTCTACCCTATGCTTCCACATACCCATGACGTCGGCTTAGGGGAAAGGTGTATAAATTGGAAATAAAGTGTTCTGTAAAAGAAGACCTCGGCAAAACCTAAGTTCACGCTGGGGTAAGAATTTGTGAAGATCAGAGGGGGATTCGTTTCAGTTTTCCCTAAGATTCGTGTGTTCTATGGCAAAACTCAAACCTAAGTCTAAGCAAACGGAGATTGAAGGCAAGAATCTGGAGAAAAATACTGAAAACACAAACAAGAGCAATGATTCAGAATCAAGAATAGTGGTGAATCATCAAGAACACTGTGACAGAGTGTGTGCAAGGGTGCAAGGCCAAGAACAGAGACAGAATGAACAAGTATATGGGTATTGTGTGTATATTAAAGAACGGTTTGGGCAAAAAGCAAAATCATGAGATAAATATGCTCAGAATACATGGTTGGATTCAAAACACAACTGTGAATGACGTTGCAATTGCAGTATACAGATGTAACAGTTTGAGGAAAAACGAAAATTGAAACGAAGGAACAGTGACTTACAGGGGAAGATTAGGGTCCCAGAGATCAGATGGTGGCAGCAACCGGAGAAGCGCAGCAAAATCCTCGCCGGAGGGGGATAGCGAAGCTGGTTGCAGAAAGCCTCGTAAAGAGCGACAATGGCAGATTTAGGAGAAAAAGTTAGAGAGGAAAAAAGCTGGGTGCTTCAGAAACAATGGTGTAAAGTGAAAAGACGGAGAGAGGGAGAAATTTTGCTGAAACACAAAACGGCAGCAAAAAGGCAATTAATGTGCCTAAAATGACGTACGTGTCAGACGGCACACGCGAGAGCAATTCGACTTAGTGGCGCGTATCCAATATGGTCCAAAGAGAAAGAGACACATGGCCAGAACGGTTGAGTAGTCATGCGTGACAGCTCATATGCATGTTAAAGCTCTTAGAAATTCTCGATTTAATAGAGTAGAACCTCAGCTTGGAGAATGATCTCAGCTGAGAAAATTGAACAGACTAGGTTATTGGTTCTAAAAGCCTTGATGAGACAGATTACAGGACCTAGTCGTGTGAAGCAGACGTATGCTGACTTCGGTGAATGGATGATAGAGCAAGATAGCCGACATGCTATATGATATGACGATATAGGTTCCATCACCTCAGGATGTCGAGGTAATAGAACCTAGGGGGCAATTGTGGAGACATATTTTCTGAGTGCCAACACGTGGCCAAGGTGATGCCGAAGTGTCAGCCGAGGTGCCATGTGTCCTGGTTGTGACGTTGAGGTGATCTTGGATAGGCCGAGGTTATCTCCGAAGATATCGGAGTCTGGGATAAACGGATAAGGGACAAGAGTCCTAGAATGAGAAAGGACCTCAGCCTGGATAAGGATAAAGCTCTTAGCGAGTTTATCTTTATCTGTTGGAGAGTCCAAGATAAGCACTGAGCTGAAGTCCATTGAAGCTAGGCTTCTATTGGGACTAGGATTGAGTTGGCTATAAAAGAGAGGCACCCCAAATGGGTCTAAGGTACGCAATTTATATTCTGAATAGTGAGTTAAGCATTTGTGCTATCTTTGAGAGATAACTGACTTGATCGTCGAAGTGCCTCCGGGTGGACGAACCATCGCCGGAATCTTTTCTTTCCTGTTGCAGGTCATTCGGGCTTAATCTATTCTGCCAATGCTCTCCAGCTAAGTACTAATTTGGCAGTGTGGTCGGAAATTGACACACAAAAACTTTCCAAAATCATCTTTTCTTCAATCAACAAAGATCAAAACCCATAAGATCATTTTAAAAGAACAAGAGACAAACCCACTTTCAAAATCGCTCAACTTTTTGAATCAACCATCAATTTTCAAAGCTATCGAAAGATGATTTCAAAAATCATATAGATCTTGCAAAAACATATATATAACTTTAAGAAAATCCCTACCTCAAGTTTTGAAGAAGAAATGAGATGAAACCCCCAAAATCAACGGTGTCGAAACTCGATCTTGACCGCACACAACGAAACCCTTAAGATGATAACCAACTTTTGTGAAGAACTTAGGTCTAAATCCCAATGGATTTGGAGAAATCAAACAGAGAAGATGACTTCTAGAGAGAGAAGCTCTCGATCTGGAATTCTTGAGAGTTTTAGAGAGAGAGAGGACTAAAAAAGTGATCTAAAATATTAAATTCATGAACTGATATAACATGGTCCACTCGAGCATGGAAAGCCCCACTCAAGCGTCAAATACACTAACCCAGTACTTTTGCTGACAAGTCAAACCTTTGAAACCAAACATTCTCCGCTGGAGCGCATAAATGGCCGCTCGAGGGGACAAGTAACTTCAAATGCATTTTGCATTTTTGAGCCTGGACCCTCGATGGTGACCAAGGCTCAATCGCCCAAATCGAAGTGGCAAAACATGAAAGAATGATCAAAACCGAGATCGCTACATTTATTGCAATCTGTTAGCTCACACATTTTTTTTTTTGTATATACGTCTCTCTCTCTCTCTCTTTCTTTTTTCTCCTTTCTCTCCATCGACATCTAGCAGAGGAATAATAAAGAGAGGAACAAGTTATGCCTTTTTAACTCATAATTGAGGTATGTATGTATGTATGGATTCTGTTCTGGAAGCTCTAAAATAATGAGAGCATGAATGCAATAATGCAAAGCATCATCAAATCAAAGAGGGCTTTTAAGAATATTGGTATTGATTACAAAAAAAATAAAAAAGAAAAAAGAAAAAAGAAAGAAAGACTCAATCCATTGTTGTCTTCCTTGTAACTTCCTCAAACGTTGTAGTCATGACTTGGAAATGGACCTGTTACGTTTGCATAGACTGTGACTTGTCACAAGAAAGAATGGAAGAAAAAAAAGTGCATAATTATTAGAAGGGTAATTACACTGGATTTCTTTAAGATTTTTTTTATTTATATAACATTTTGTCTCATTTTCATCAAAAATTCGTTAGTCGTATGAATGAAAAAAAAAATATTGTCATATCTTTTATTGTGTCTTCATACCATTTATATTAATTTTGGTCTTTTTAACTTTACTAAAATAGAAGTCTATGTAATTATATCAAAATTATGGGACTTAATATATTTTCTCTGAACCTCAAGGGAGGTGAGTGTAATTTGCTCTTTTTAAAATTATGCACTAAATTTACTTTCAAAAATTAAGAGATGAAAATTTAATTGCAAGAACTAAAAAAATGATTTTCTCACTTTATGATTTACAAAAAAAAAAAAACTAGATTACCAAAAATATACATATAAATTTGCCAATATGTAAAAAAATAAAAATAAAAAATCATAAATTTAGCAAGTTAATGTTGATCCTTTTTCGACATGAACTTGAATATGATGCGATCTGATAACATGTATATTTAAATACACATTTACATATTGTTTTCACTAAGGTTATCATGATATTTTCTAATCTTTTATGTAACTCCATCTATTCGAATAAAAAATTCATGTAAAATAAGAATGGGACTAGATTGTATCTCCACGTTCAGTCCGGCCTAATGGGCCCACTTTTGAATCCCGTTTCGATAATCCAAACCATTCACATTTTATAATTCATCGAGTACATTGTTCTTGCATAAAATCAAGTTGATCAGATAATGGAAACCACGTGTTCGAATCAATTTTGTATGAACCATTTATTTTCTCACTATCCGTTTTTTTTTATACAAAATTGAACCAAACATATGGTTGTCGTTATCCAATCGAATTAATTTTTTACAGGAATGATATTCTCGACGAGCCTTAAAATCTGAATAGTTCGAATTATCAAAACGAAACTCAAAAATAAGCCCACAAGACCCAACGACACCTCTCCAATCTGATGAAAGACTGGGGAGAAGCCATGGCCAATAAGAATTTAAGGGTATCATTTATTTATTTATTTAAGATGTGTACTTTTTATTATCTATTTTAGAGTCAACTTAGTAAAAATAATAATAACAATAGGGTAATAATTTCTTAAATTAGGAAAATACAATTAACGTTAAATTTAAAAATAAAATATTTTATGAATAATTTTATTTAGTATAGATTTAATTCACAAAATTTAACTTGTGAGAAAAGATTTAACTTAATATTTTTAACTAAGGCCTCATTTGGGGAGTAATTATTTTAGTTAAAAAGTCAAAAAGTTTTTATAAGTTATCATATCACTTTCTCTTTACTTTCTTATATATTTTTTTTGTAAAAAGTTATAAAATTACTAAAATAACTTGTTCTCAAATGAGGTCTAAGAGTTAGTTTTTGTGGTCATGACTTGGAACTAGGGACTTTTACAATTGCATTGATTTGGAACTATGGACTTTTACATTTGCATTGATTTGGACTTTTTTTAAGAGTGAGTTTTTGTGGTCTTGGCTTGAACTACGAGCTTTCACATTTGCATTGATTTGGGCTTTTTTTTTTTTTTTTTTTGGATATATATAAGGTATGTTGGATCAATTTGTACCTATCAGATTAAATCCCTATAGCCCTAACAAACCTTAATCCTTATGATCCGTGTCCCCAAGAGTTTGCTGTCGAGAGAGTCGAATCCAAGACCTTGGCGAGAGAGTCGAATCCAAGACTTTAATGGGAGCAAACCCCCAAGCTCAGGCCTCATCCACCAGGTATGAAGAAAAAAAACAGTGCACAATGCGTGTTATGGGTGATTGATATGACCCTCTTCTTGACCAAGTCTCCATTCTATTTTATTCTATTGTCGCTGCCGACCCTAACTTATTTTTCACTTTTAAGTCTCTTGAAATTGAGCCCTTATATATAATCACAAAAAAAAAAAAAAAAAAAAAAAATTTGCATACTTATTAAAATTATACACTAAACTTACTTACAAAAATCCATTAAAACCTTAAAGGAGTTTAACATAGTTATGTCAAATTTGTAGGACATACTACATTCTCTCTTAACCTCAGGAGATGTCAGTGTAATTTAACCAAATAAAAAATAAAACATGAGATGGAATGATTTCAAGGATATTTCTAGTAATAATTATTGCTGCTCGGAGAGAGAGAGAGAGCTTCTCTCTCTAGAGATTTTTATTAGTGCTCCGGCGACACTCCGGTGACCTCCTTTACGCTTCTAAAATGTAGATCTACACTCCTAAAGTATAGATCTGCACTTCTAGATTGTAGATCCAGGCTTTTTATGTCTAAAATAGAGGTTTTGAGTTTTTCTTTCTAGATTTCGGCATAGATTTTTTTGGATTTTTGATACCCACAATAATTCTCTCTTCTCTCAAGCCTTCTCTCATGCCACTGTGGGTGTACTTTCTCTCCAACTCTAGTTTCTGGTGGTGTCCAAAGTTCGGCGGCAGTGGCGGAGTTAGACAACAAAGACGAGGACGAGGACGACGGTAGGTGTTGATGCAGATCTTACTTTGTTTAATGCAAATCTTACTTTCTAAATCACATCTATAAGAAGATCGATGATTCCTCTATAGCTATAAATAGCTCGGTGGTGCTAGAGACCACTAATTTAGTGGCTCTAAACCCACCACTAATGAGGTGGCAAAGCAAAAAAAAAAAGCAAAAAAAAAGAAAAAGAGACACAACACAAACTGTGACAGTGGGTGGGACCCACTGCCACATCACTAGTGGTAGCTCTAATTAGAGCTCCCACTCATTTTCCAAACACAAATTCGAGGGTAGCAAATCAACAATGATTCATCCCACTAAAAACACCACCACTAATAGCACTAATGCATTAAAAAAGTAAAAAAAAAAAAAAAATACAACTCTAAGACCAAAACATCACATCATTACTGGCGGGACCCACTGCCACCTAATTAGTGGGAGCACTAATTAGTGCTCCCAAGCATTTTTCGTAGCAAATTGAAAGAGGTAATTGTAATATGATAAGCATGAGACTCAAACCATTATCGCCTTCCTCAAATGTAGTAGTCATGACTTGGGACAGTGGACTTTACATTTTGCATTGGCTTTAATTTCGGTTTGGACTTGTCACAAGAAAGAAAAGAAAAATAAATGCATAACGCGCTGTTCGTGGCATGAGATCCAATCCATTGTTGCCTTCCTCAAACGTAATAGTCATGACTTAGGACGGTGAACTTTTACATTTGCATTGGCTTTATCATGCCAGCGACCCGTTATCCTGAGATTTAGGTTTACGGATGCAGTAATGACATCTCATAGTATCTTTTTTTCTCGATTTAGGTTTATGGATGTAGTAATGACACCTCAGTACATCTTTTTTTCTTGTTAAAAATATATATATAAAAAAAAAAACTTCGATTTAAACTTGTCACAAGAAAAAAAGGAAAAATAAGTGCATAATGCGAAATTCTGTCCTATTCTATTCTATACTGACTTCACTATGATTAGGGCATCTCTTGAAATTGAAACCGTCATATATAATCACAAAAAAATAATAATAATAAATTTGCATATATAATTTTTAAAATTATACATTGAGTGTATTTACAAAAATCAAGACATGAAAAATCATTACATGAACTAAAAATAAATAAAAATATGGCCTTCTTGCTTTATGATTTACACACACACACAAAAGAAAAAACCTAGATTACCCAAAAATAAAAAGTAAAAAATAAAATCAGCCAATGTAAAATAAATAAATAAGTAAATAAAAATTTGTAAGTTAAGGTTGACCGTTTTTGGACACGAACCTAAATATGACATGAGTTGATAGCATGAATGAATAATTAATTATACATTTTAATATTATTTTGAGAAAATTGGTAAAAAAAATCCACTCTAACAATTGTCTAAGACATTAGGTCCAAAAGATATTTTTTATTGATGATAGGTCACGCTTTGTAAAATAATTTGGTGAAAAACCCACTATTTTAAACTTTGTCTCTTCACCTCTCTTTCTCTCTCTATTTGTTTCTCTTTCTTTTCTTTTCTCTCTTAATCTGTTGAATTTTTTTGATTCTATATGTTAAATTTACTAAGGTTATATTTAATCTATCAATTCAAATTTTGATCCTATCTATTCAATTTTTTTTGATTTTATCTGTTTAAATTTTGATAATATATTTTTATCTATTCAAACTTTGACCTATTTGTCCAATTTTTGTATCAAACACAAGATTTTCTATCCAAAACACAGCAGATAGACACATACACACAACTAGAGAGATAACTGCAAGCACTATAAACTCCCTACCAATTTCAATTCTCTAGTTCCTAATTATGACAAAATTCAATCAAATTCAACACAAATACATAAGGAATATAGATAAATTCAACACAAATACAGATTTGGAAAAGATGGCAGTAGAGTCAACAGCTCATGAACTGAAGAAGAATCTAGATCTGGAATCAATGAGATCTAGATATGGATTTGCAGTTTCCGAGGAACCAAGGATCTCCTCTGATGGAGTCAATAACTCAAAAACTGAAGAATCATAGATTCCTTTAGATCTGCGCAAACTCACGAACTAGGTTGGGTTGCCATTATGGTGACTCGAAATTAATAGGCTCTAATCACATTCCCTTCGATGAACTTTTTCTCATTTGCTCTCTACTCAAACCTTTTGTTTTGCGGCCGCTATTTTACATTTGACCTTCTCAGATATATATATCATTGAGTAGTTAGTGGATCCACTATATTATCCTTAGACAATATTCACAATTGAAAGCAAATGTCCCACGGTATTAAGTCTTTAATTACATCGAGACTTACCATTACTCTACGTCACTCCTATTTTTCAAATTTAAATAATAAACATAGAGGTGTTCTGTGATAACTCTGTCCCGTGTTATATTAATTAATCTTAATTATGATTGCGATTATGTGCTTAATATGATTTTGAGTGCCATTTATATGATTATACGTGTTTTTGAATTTCTATCTGTTCACCGTAGGAAAATCTGTTTGATTCTCTGCTATAAAATTTAATTAAAGACCGTAGAGGCATCAAAAAGTGAAATTGACTGTATTTTTGTGCTTAGCATGATTTTTAGAGCCTACGGTGAAATTTGATTAAAATTTGATTCCGATCAAAATAATTAGATTAAATTGATTAATATAAGCTCGATTAACTAGCCCTAAACAAAATTGATTAGGCAAACATATATAAGTGACCTATTTACACTTATACTCACTTTTGGAGCTCATTTTCCTCTATTTGGCTGAAATCACACTCTAGAGAGCGAGAGAGAGGGCCGGTTCTAGAGAGAGAGGAAGAGGAAAAATTGTAGAATTGTCCTAAACCTTGAAGATTTAGAAGGCTAGGTTCAAGAACTAGCTAGAATTTGGGAGATTGGGGCTCCTAGGTGAGTAATTGAACTCAACTTTATGAGTTTAAGTTCATAATTGAGTGAATTCAAGCAAGATATGTAATCAAGAGCAAGAATTGAATTGATTCTAATGAATTTGAAATCAATATAATCATGCATGTAGAGAATTGTCATGAATTTGTGTAATCAAGCATGCAACATGTTAAATATAGAGAATTGAGCACCAAATCACACATGCATGTATAGTCTTGTTGAGTTTCATGACTTTGAGCATTATTTATACCATTTGAAGTAGAATTAAAGTCCATAATTCACATGCATGAATGGTCCATGAAGGTTTGAAGTTTGAGTGCATGAGTTGTGAAATGGATAGTTTTGGAAATGGATCATGATTTTGGACAATTGGTCTTAACTTATCCAAGTTCTTATGATATACAATGTTTCTCTATGAATTGGCATTGATTTGCAAACTTTGGAGCCTTTGAAACATGTTTTGAGCTTCAAACAGAATTCTGGAAAACCTAGAATTCGACTTGTCTGCTCGAGCGAGAAAAGCCTCACTCGAGGGTGAAAATGTAACTCCCAGAAGTTTTGCAGAGATTATACGGTGGCTCGAGCGCCGAATCTACGCTCAAGCGTGCCCTGCTTTACATGACTCCTTGCTCAAGCGTCAAGAGTCTCGCTCGAGCATAAATTGCAAGCAACCAGTACTTTTGCAAACCAAAGGGGTCCGCTCAAGCGACCAAATCTGCACTCGAGCGGAGAGCCATGTTTTAGCAATTTTGAAAAGTTGTTCTATGGTTCGTTTTCCGTTCTCTTTCATTTCTGAGCACTCTTAGGCATGCATTGAACATTGTAAAGGAACTAAAAGGATAAGAAAGAAGCCTAAGAGAAATAAATAAATTAAGGACAGATTGAATCGTTTGTGACCTAATATGTTATGTATTGTATAGGGTCAAACGCAAGGGCAAATTCATTGGCAGAACACTGTAAATAATATCTTAGTAAAGATATGTTCAAGTACGTAATTTTCCAAACGTTACTTCTGTATAAGCCTTATGGATTTGTATGGTTGAATTATGAATGAGTTTTAAGTGTCAGTCTTTTGCATAAGACTAATTGAATACAAATATGATCATGATCATGAGTATGAGACACACATAAATACGAATGTGAAAATGAATTGGGCCTAAGGCCGTTTGAATATTATGATGGGCCAAAGGCCGTTTGATACGAATGATTGGGCCAAAGGCCGTTTGATACGAATAATTGGGCCAAAGGCCGTTTGACATGAATGATTGGGCCAAAGGTCATTTGATATGAATGATTAGGCCAAAGGCTGTTTGACATGAATGATTGGGCCAAAGGCCGTTTGATGTGAATGATTGGGCCAAAGGCTGTTTGACATGAATGATTGGGCCAAAGGCCGTTTGACATGAGTGATTGGACCAAAGGCCATTTGACATGAATGATTGGGTCAAAAGCCGTTTGACATGAATGAATTGGGCCCGAGGCCATTCGATAAGAATCAATTGAGTCCGAGGCTGTTTGATATGTTTGGGCCTGAGGCCATTTGATGTTTTCTGAATGAGCCTAAGGCCGTTTGATATGTCTGATACGAATTTCATTCATGTAACTTCTTTATTATGATATTATTCATTGGGCTATCGCTCACTCTCATTTATATGTGTGTAGGTGACCAAAGAGATGCCCAAACCTAGCCTCAGTGAAAGATATGAGAGGAAGTCAAGTTTTGTGAAGTTAGCCCGAATGTCTTACGCACGAGACTTCATTTCGTTTCTTTTGTTTATCTTTTGTTATCTTGGTGAATACGTTGAGTCACCCATGTATATAAGCTTTTTGTTTGGCTAACTGTATGTCTGAAAACTCCTGGATGTATAAGATGATAATCCTACCTATATGTGTGAGTTATGATGAAATGCTTTGGATAATTCTACTTTACCATGTAAGCACAGCTCATTGGACAAAATTTATAAGTCTGCTTCCGTTTTGGCCCCTTAATTCTATTGAAATATGTTTAATCAGTTTTAAGGCCGTAGGTAATCTCATGATTACTGGCTAGTTATGACCTTAATTCATAGGGGCAGGTTCAAGTCATGACATGTTCCTTAGGAGTTAATGAAACCATATTTGCTTTTACTCCAACTTTGTCTGATAGAAAGAATTGAGATTCTTTATGGACCTATTATTGGAACCGTTACTTTGGTAAAATCCTCCAAGCACCTTCACATTTTAAGTACCTTAAAAACAAATAATTTTCTTATTAAGATATTACCATAACGAAAATATCAATACACCTCCACAATTCTGATATAAATCAGTATATAACATCCATCATTTATTGATTATGGTGTGCTTGAATCATAAAATTCCAAATCAAATTTATGAAATAGAAAAATCTAGAATAATTATAATTACACAAGTCAGAATTAATGTTTTGACAAAATCACATCCTCATAAAGATTTTGTCTATAAGAATAAAACAATTCAAAAACCTCATTTGATTGTATAAATTATTGCAACTCATTCGAGTTTTTGTGGGTAACTTATCATAAAACAAGAGTAGCAAGCAACTATGCTTCTCTCCTCCACATTTGTGGTAATAAAAAAATTACCACAAACAATATGACTTATTTATGAATAAGTGTCACTGTCACAATAATAACTCATTTTTGATAAATTCATACATTATTTATTCAAAAATATTTGTAACAAAAGAAAATTAAATTTTCTCTTCAAATTCAAGAGATAAACTCCCACATGAGTAACATATTTACTCTTTCTTTTATGATTAATGCTTAGTGTAACAAATATCTATGTAACCCTGACATAATTGAATATTCACTAAACCCATAAGCCAACTTCACTTCAGAAGTGTCATAATAATTGATGACAATTTATGTCACAATACTTAAAGTTACTTTAAAAATAACTTTCAACTTGATTATTAACAAAATAATAATCAACACAAAAGATTCTTCAATCTATTTCCAATTAAATGGAATGACACCACTAGTGTTAATGATTGTTTTGATATTGCAAGAGTATTACCACCATAATCAAATTACATATATAAAACTCCAAAAGAGATCCATTGGTAGTAGTCTGGATGTCATAAACACCACCACAATTTATTTAAAAGTTCACAAACTTTTAAATAAACTCTAATTAAATCCCATACATAGCACTGAAAAAACAGAATGTAAAATCTGAAAACAAAACCAAATGTTCTGTTCCATGCAAAGGAAAAAATGTTCTTATAACGGATTTGATTTTATACAAGATCATCACAACCATTGCAAAGAAGCAAAATAATCATCTAAAAATTTGAAAGATGATGACAAACCCATGACGAAATTGACATAATCATACTCTTACACATTGACAACATGGATGAGAAGTTATATCTAATCTTTTAGAGTCATGGTTATGGGAAACAAAAAAAATTGGTTATTATTCATACAAAATTAACTCTAAATACGCATCGATTTTACATTTTGAGTAAATAAAAAGATTTGACAGAGTCAAAATCTTGAAAGAAAATATGTGAACGATGTACAAATTTAAACCCATTAACAATAAAGTAATGTCCTTACTCATCATGCAAGTCACAATGCAACCTTTCAAAAATAAAGTCAGTTAATGTCTTTAGGATAGATGTTCTTCATACTACATCATCATCATCATGATAGACACCAAGTGCCATTGTGTGAAAACCAGTGAATGATATGATAAAGCAATTAAACACATCGTTACCGTCTTACAAAAATGATGATAAAATTTAAACATAGTATTCATAGCATTCAATGATCACAAATTACTAATCATTTCAAATATCTGAAAAAACAATAATGATTCAAATCGAAATCAAACTAACATGCATATAAAATTTGTTATATTATTCTAATTAATTTATCCACAATTAAACAGAAAAAACATAGAGAACTGATATGAAAATTTCAAATTATCTGAATCCAATTTCCTAAACAAAATAGAAAATTCAGTACCAAACTTTGTATCGAACACCGGAAGAATTTTTCCGTACAAATAGAACTAATAAATTACCATACCAACATGGATTTTCAACTTACTCACAATTGCCACAGGAACAAATATATATATATATTGATATATATTTTAACAAATTTGTCTTAAGATTGTTGAAAGAAATCTTATGTGTACAGTTGTAACGTGCAATAATTGCACCAAATATATTACCAAATTATATAATAAAAAAAAAGTTGAATATAACGTAAATTGTTTGGGTTAAACTAAACCAAACCATATACCAAGAACCAAAACTACTTATAGAGAAGTAGAAAACTCACAAACAAATTGTAAAAATCTAGAAACGAAAAACAATTTGATTAAGATGGGACTTCAGTGTGTTGCATTCTGCTTAAAATGCACGAGCGGGGTGAGGTGCGGGAGAAGGGCACCATACGTGCGGGGATGAAGGCCGCACGTGGGGGGGAGGCGCTCCGCACGTGCGGAGAGGTGCGCCGCACGTGCGGCAGACGGGCAGTCCGAGGCGCTATTTTTCTTTCTCTTTTAGGGGTGTTTGTATCTCATTTTTTACACACTTCTCTCTCTCTCAAAACATGTTTTTCTCCTCCTTCTCTCTAGAAAACATGCCCAAACATTAAAACTCATTGATTCTTGCAATCCATTGGGTTTAGATCATCATCCTCACTCTCTAATCTTGAAGATTAAGTTAGGGCTCTTCTTGGTGTGGTGGAAATCAAAGCTCCTTCTCATCCTTGAAGTTAGGGTTTCACTTCTCCTTCTTCATCAATCTTTGAGGTAGGGTTGCCTTTGAATTATATATATATTTATGTGAGTTTTGGGTTGGTTTTGTGAGCTCCTTTTGGTCATTTTGAAAATGGGTTTGGGTTTCAAGAAGTTGATGATTTTGAAGGATAAAACTCTATCTTATATTTGTTTTTAAAAGATTTCCTTAAAGATTTGGGTAATAGGGGTTGAGATTTAAGTATATGATGGGATTTTATAAAAGAGATGATTAATGTTTGGGTTTTGTGAAAAACCCTAGAAATTGGGGGATTTTTGAAATGTAGGGAGATGCCTAGAGCAATGTTATTCTTTTTGTGGTATGAGAATGATTATGTGTAGATTTCATGTTATTGTTTTACAAAATGATATATATATATATATATATATGAGATGAAGAATGTATGTTAGAACCATTGTAAATTATATGAGGACATATGGATGTAAGATGGCAAATTGTGTACAATATGGATTGTGAAAATTATGAACATTTGAGAATTTATGGTTTGAAAACACCACATGTAGTCTTAAGGTGACTAAATTGTGAAGGCTTGTGAAATGAGAAATAGTAATTGGGTATTGATGACATGTGGTTACCTTGTCAGAAATATTGAAAAGAGGAAATGGAGAAATGTCATGTGCTTTAGAAAGATCATTGCATTGCATACCCTTAAATTATTTATCATGCATTGTGAATTCTTGATTAAAGTTGTTTACTTCATGAAAGAGAAATGGTATTGAAATAAGAGTAGTAAATACGTTGGTAAGTCCGGTTAGAGGGTGTAGATGAATCTAATAAGCTGGCCTGAGTGTTCATGGTGAAAGACTAGAAAACCGCGCAGATAGGTGTCGAGCCTTCCGGCTAATACCGGTAAAAATGACAATTTGATAGCACTTGTATAGTCTACTTGCAGACACTAGCCTAGGGATTACCAGTGTCGTATTTACCGCCCCTATTGATTGAAATTGGAAGTTGGAAATTTATGAATTTACGAAATGATATTGAAACATGGAGATTTTCATGAAAGGCGTGGCTTGAGGTTGTTTTTTTTTTAATGGCATTGCATGACAAGTGCTTTTACATTTGCATTTATTATCGGACATCTTGCATAAATGTATATACTTTGTTAAGGTTTCTCCACTGGGCTTTATGCTCACCCCTATGGGACTTTGGTGTAGGTAAAGATGTGGTGATCCTGCCGAACTGAGGGCTCGGATATTTTTTGTGAAGAGTAAATAGCTCTCTTATTTTTGTTGTAAATTTTGTAAACCCAAGGGCTAAACGTGTATGGGTCCGAGAGACCATTTTGTGTAACCGGGCTATTGCCTTGGAAGATGTAAGCCCTTAAGGGCATTTTATTGTTTTGAGATTAGGTGCTTCACATGCTATAGATTCGCGTGTAATTTTTATCATTGAATGTATATGAAAAATCTAGAAACCCTAGATGTTGATTTGTGATAATGTACCAATTTTAAGCAAAATATAACAATCCCAATCAAACAATCAAGAGAAAGAGACACAAAGATTTTACGTGGAAAAACCACAATTGGACACCTTCCAATTGTGATCAAAAAACCACGGGCAACTGCCACAAGAACAATCCACTATGAAGATTTAAAGGAATTACACAGGTATCACTCTCAATTATCTAGCGAATCCACAACGCCTAATTGAACCAACCTCTATGTGCCTCTTCCAACCCCATCTTCAGCACGGAATTGTCTTTCTGATGAGCCACTCCGGATTCCCTCCAAAGCTTCAGGCTCGAATTCTTCAGAATTCACAACTGAAGAACAACTCTCTCTTTTGTGTATAACAAACAAACCTTTGATGTACTCTCTTTAAACCATGAGTTGAATACTCAATAAAACATCAAAGAAAATAACAAAAAATAATCCCCAGATATAAACCTTTAAGATCCAAAAAGAAGATCTGGAGGAATAATTGAGTAGTCTAGTTTTGGGAGAAAACCAACTACTTATAGAGATCCAAAAGTAATCCCAGTTGGGAAAGAAGACCAAATCCTTAAGAAATCCAACTTCTTGCAGAACTCCAAAGTAATCCTACTTCTTATAGAAACCCAAAATAATCCTTGTTTCAGAAGAAAACCAACTCCATAATGAATCTGGAAACCTGGGATCGCGAGGTCCGCTCGAGCGTGGGTCTTCCCGCTCGAGCGGAGACTTCAAAATTTGTGATTTCATATAGGCTCCCCGCTCGAGCGTCCGTTTCCCCGATCGAGCGGGGAATCACACCATCCAGTATTTTTCATCCAACGCAGAGATGCTGTGAACTCGCAAACCCAGCTCGAGCGCCCATTTCCCCGCTCGAGCGGGAAGGCCAAAACTGGAAAATCTTGAAAAGTATAACATGAACGGACAGGCAACTTTTGAATGCATTTTTGCATTTTGTTGACATGGTAATGGCCGGCAACTCGACCCGTAATAATCGTAAGTGGCAATCTTGAAAGCATTGACATCACAAACTTCTCTGCAAGGCTCGATTCAGGTTTGGATTTGCATCTAATAAACTCATAGCCTCACTGAAATAAAAGTGTGAATAAAATTACAACTCAAAGGAGTTTTGTCAAACGGGATTGCCAAAAATAAAAACCTAACAGTATATCTGCATGTAAAACTTTTGTATACACGCTCTTATTAACTATGTAAAGATGGGAGATTTATTGTCTTAGCTTAGTGAATGTTAATTAATGTGGGTAGTGTACGGGAAAGAAATACACCTCGTATAATCCTGTTGACCAAGTCTGCGCTCCTCCGTACGACGTCGCTTTATCACCTGAAAACACAAACGTGAACTAGCCGGCGGGTGGGTGCCGGAAACCTCTCCGATGCTTAAGTCAGTAAGCTTGACAAACAGACAAAAGCTCTGTGTATTCAGAAAACAAAGTTGTGTTACCTCTCCAAAGGTGATATGGGTGAGCTTTTATAGGTTTCGCGTGGCATAATCCTGGTAGGACTCACTCCTCCATGTAGAGTCCTCCTAGGATTCATACTCCTGAGAGATAACGCTTCTCTCAACACCCTCCTCACTGCTTAAACCAAGTGAGATGGTTTCTTCTCAGCCGAACTACCTTACGACCGAAGTAACATTGCCGTGTGAGACTAACCGGAGTGACCATCCTACATGCTAGTTCGGCTCTGCGTTACTGTCTTCTACCTCGGCTTCCCATACTACGGCTGAGCTATCCATAGAAGATACTTGCCGAACTAACTCAGGGCAGTCAGGAAGATGGCTTCTCTTACTTCGGCTAGAAGACCCAACCGGGCTGACCGCAGCGCTGTTCCTGAACCGACATAACAACATTCTTCCTTGACCAGGCTAATTGTGACTGAGATAACACACTTCCACGACCGGACTACTTGAACGAGGTCTTTCTACTCTTCTTTTCGTACTCCGGCCCACACCGGCCCATTACTTAGCTCGGCCCAATTTACCTGTATAAATTACCCTCTCAGGTAGTTCATGTTGAATTATTTTGGGACGTTACAAAAAGAGAGTCAAGAAGCAGAATCTGCTAAGTAAGCATGAGTGTTCTCTCTATCTTTCTTGTAATCTCTATAATTTTTAGTTATTCAACAAAAAGTTTTTCATTTTCATAATGTCTTTGTCTATTGTCTTTAATTTTTTGGAAGTCTCAGAGTAGTAATACAAGTAAGGTAATCTTCACTGAGTGTGAGATTTATGCTTACAGTTTACTCGTTAAAAGGCTTGAAAAATATTTACAACAGGCAAGGTAAGGTGAATATGGAAAACGCAAAAAAGAATCTCAATGTAAGTATGTTTTAATTTTTAAGTCATAATTTATAAATAATATAAAGTTAATTTTGTTTTATAGTGTTTAATCATTGATAAGTTGTAACCTACTACTTATGAGTGCATCACACACAATAAAAATACCAAAAATTCGGTTACGATCATTGATAAGTTGTAACCTACTACTAGTTTAGGACTCACAAGACAGAAAGGAAGAAACTGAGTGCATAATACCCTATTTGATTTAATTTGTATTGATTTATATTAGGGCTGGGCATATGTTAGAATAGTAGAGAGAGAGAGAATAATATGTATTGTATTGAATGATTGTAGAGTTGAATGTATTCTATACAATAGAAGGCCTGTATATATAGGCTGAGAAAGAGTATCTTACTAGAAACCTAACTATGGCTATTCCTAAATATATCTAGGAAATCAATACCTAATATATTTAGGAATACCACATATACATTAACATCCCCCCTCAAACTCAAGGAGGATAAACATCTTGAGTTTGGAGAGAGAAACTAAAACATGAAATAAAACTAAATAAAATAAAAGGCAAATAGATTGCAAATCTGAGCGGGAGCGCAAGGGCGCTTGAGATATATCAGAGGCCGGAGCTAATGCCGAAAGACAATTTAAGGTCATGCCAGACCGTTGTAAGAGCTGGCCGGAACTAATGTCAGGACAGTTTAAGGTCATGCTGGACCATTGTAGAAGCTAATCGGAATCAGTGTCGGGACAGTTTAAAGAGGTCATGTCGGACCGATGTAGGAGCTAACCGGAATCAATGTTGGGACAATTTAAAGAGGTCGTATCGGACCGATGTAAGAGCTAACCGGAATCATTATCGGGACAGTTTAAAGGGGTCATGCCGGACCGATGTAAAAGCTAATTGGAATGTTAAACCAACAAGCGTGGCACACACATAACTTATGACGTGGTGCTGAACGATGATGGCAATAGATAACTGAGTGAGCTAGGGGGGCAGCTTGAATTGTGCGCCAAATGGGCCGGCTTGGATTGTGTGCCAGAGGGGGCGGCTTGGATTGTGCGCCAAAGGGGCGGCTTGGGTGGTTCGCATGGTGTATAACCATACTCACCATAATATAGGTATAACACCCCCTCTCAAACTCATATAGGTTTGAAGATAGAAACCAATTTGAGGTTGAAGTAGAGGGAAAGATATAATAGAGGGAAAAAAAAATCACGAGTAAAAAAAAATATATATGATAAAGATATTTGGGTAGGGAATAAACAGCGGACAAAAAGAAGAGATCACCACGAAGCGATACTAATAGAAAAATATGACAGCAGAATAGGTTGAGGTTCGGCGGGCTGCTAAAGCGAGGCTGCCGCCTGCCGGTGAAGTGAAATTACTAGGTTCTTAACCTAGCTCTAATACCATGTTAGAATTGTAGAGAGAGAGAATAATATGTATTATATTGAATGATTGTAGAGTTGAATGTATTCTATACAATAGAAGGCCTGTATATATAGGCTGAGAAAGAGTATCCTACTAGAAACCTAACTATGGCTATTCCTAAATATATCTAGGAAATCAATATCTAATATATTTAGGAATACCACATATAAATTAACAGGGTTATTCGAACCGCCTAACCTGCTCAATCTGAACCGATTTGCATACAAATGGGTGGTTTCGCAAACACAATGCGGGCGAATGCGGTTTGGAATTGGTATGATTGCGGGTTGCGGATTTAACTTGCATCCGCAAGAAACCGCCCGACACTTAGACCTTTTTTTTAATTTTATTTTTAACCTAGACCGTTGTTATTTTATTATTGCATTTTGAATGATAATGAATGAGATTGGATCTAGTTTAGGATTTTGAAATATGTGCTTGTGTTAGTTTATTATTTGATTTAAACGTTTAGGATTTTGAATGATTTGTTTGTGTTAAGAATTGATTTTGTTGTGTTTTTAATTTTTTAAGTTTTAATTCATTATTTATTAATGTTGGAGCATTTTAGAAAATGGGGGGAAAATGGCCCAAAATAAATATTTACAAAATGGGGGAAAAATGCTCCAAAATAAATTTTTAAAGAAAAAAGTCCAATCCACAAACTGCCCGCAACTGCCCACACATCCGCGAACCCTATTTGCACAAACTGCAACCCGCATTGCAGGTGGTTGCGGGTTGAATTTTTCCCAAACCGCGTACATGTAGTTTGCTCTTTATTTATGTTATGTTTAAATATTAAAAATTTGTTTATTTTAAAAGGGTATATATCATATATAAGTTATGATATTTATGAGTTTGATTACAATAAATATCATAACTCAATTCTATAAAAGTCATAACTAAAAATAAATAAATTATTACCAAATATCATTTATGCTGTGTTTGGTTAGGAAATTTGAAAAGGGATAATAGTTTGTTCTTTATTTATGTTATGTTTAAATATTAAAATTTTGTTTATTTTAAAAGGGTATATATCATATATAAGTTATGATATTTATGAGTTTGATTACAGTAAATATCATAATTCAATTCTATAAAAGTCATAACTAAAATTAAATAAATTATAACCAAATATCATTTACGTTGTGTTTGGTTAGGAAATTTGAAAAGGGATTTGCAAATAGAAAGGAAAAAAGTATGTGAAATTAGGTAAAATATATATATATATATATATACTAGTATATGCCTGTGCCTAAAGGCACGGTATAAATATTATTGCGATTAAAATATAATTGTAATTTATATGTATAATGTTAAAATTTATGAAGTCTGTAATATTTTTTGATACAAATATAAAAAAAAAATATTAAGAAATATTATTTTGGTTATAAAGAAATATAATTTATCTAATGTGTTATAAAAATAAAATAAAATTGAGGTCAAATGAATTTATCTAATGTAGTTTGAATTTTCAAATGAATTTTATCTAATTTGGTTGTATATTTTAAAAATAATTTTTATAAATTTGAAATTCAGAACTTATTTAGTTTTAGAGTTTTCGAAAAGAATTTTTTTAATTTTAAATTTGTATTTTATTATTTTTTAGTAAAATTTTTTAATATTTTAATAAACATTTTTTATTTTTCAGATCTATTCAATCTGAATACACTTAAAAATTATAAAAATTGAGAGTAATGCTATAAAATTTACATTTGAAATTTTAAAAATAATATTTACGATTTTAAAATAAAATTTTATAAGTGGTTGTTTAGAATGTGCTATATAAGTGCATTTTTTGACTTTTTGACTAAAAAAGTAGAGAAAAAAAATGACCATTCTATCCTTTTAACTTTTTAACTTGATTTTTAAATTGTTAAATTCAAAGAACAAAATAATAAATAAACAAATAAACCTAAAATTATGCACCCCACTCGCCCACCCACCGTCCTTTCTCACCCACTGCACTTTTTCAAATTTTAAATTTCAAAACACACTCGCTCTCACACACACACACACAGACACACACACACACACACACACTCTCTCTCTCTCTCTCTCTCTCTCTCTCTCTCTCTCTTCCTCTCTCTCTGTCTCTCTCCTCAAAACACACTTTGCTACCCCAAGAAGATGGCAGAATTTATAGCATAATTTTTGTCTTCAATTTTTTAAATTACATTTATGTAAGTCTATCTTACTTAACTGTTTCATTGTTTATAATTATGTAAGTGAGGATGACTATCTTAAGTCCATCTAAAATATTATGTAGTTTAATCTCAATTAATTAAATTATATTGCATTCGGAATCACTTAATATTGTTATTAAACTCAATTGATTAATTAAATTATATTCCATTCGGAATCACTTAATATTGTTATTAAACTCAATTGATTAAATTATTAAATTTCATTCATTTTAAACTCAATTAATTAAATTTCATTCTTAATTACCTAATATTGTTATTATGAGAGAGTTATTTATTATTATTATTATAAGAGAGTTACCACCCAACAAAATATATATTTGTAATGAAAACATATTATATCATTTTAATATTTATGTTACAAAATTTTAGAGTGGTATTACAATATACTTTGAGTAATTTTGAGAAATTAATTAAATATTGACTTTTAACTTTGTTTAATTTTACTGAAAGAGAGAGAGATATCACCCCAAATAAATTAAAAAACTGATTTTGAGGAGCATCCGTAAGAAGAGATTTCTCACTTTTTCCCTTATCTCACTTTTTCCCTCAAGAAGAGGAGCATATTATAATGCCTCTCACTTTTTCCCTTATCTCATCAATTTTCTCTTTCCCTTTCCTTTTTATTTGTTTTTCTTGGGAAGAGATTTCCCCTCTCATACCTCTCTGTCCATCTCTCAAATTTTACCATTGTTGCTCAAGTTCGAGATTAGAATAAGATTAGATTTTGCAGAACTTTCTCCTTACCATTGTTGCTCAAGTTCGAGATTAGAATAAGAATAGATTTTGCAAAACTTTCTCTTCGAAGAAAGGTAGCAGTACATTTCTACGTATCATATTAAAAAGAAAGTGAAGTGTGTAGTATTTTTTTAATAAAGACACTAAAAAAATATTATTTTTATTAAAGAACTTTTAACAATTTTATTTATATAACTCTCCTTAGCCAAAAAAAAAAAAGAAACAGAAAAGAAAAGTCCTATATTTTATTTGGGAAAAGTTAAGGATCATAAATTTTTTTTCATGAAAATGATCATGAAAAATTTATGATCCTTGAATTACCTTGATTAGTGTGTGATGTTTTATTCTAAATGTAATCCAAGGGCCATAAAATTTTTATGATTATTTTCATGAAAGGTTTTTCATGATACCTAGCATTGCTGTATTTTATTTCACCAACAAAAAATAAAATAGTGAAATAAAAAAATATATATAAAAGAAATACTCCAGATAATATTATTTTAATTTGAAAGGGATAATTACTAAGTAATTTTTTATTTTTTTTGGGTCTATCTTTGAAAGTCTCCTGTTCTATTGCATGCTTATTTATGACGATAAAGACCGAAGAAAGTCTCCTATTCTCTATGTACCAGACTTTATCAACAAACCTTATGGCCTTTTTCATCAATACCTGCAAAATTTCTTTTTTCCTATGAACCTCTTCTCTTGCCTGTGCTCTATTAGCTTCACTTGCAGCCTTCTCTGCCTCTATTCGCCTCTGTTCCTCAGCCTGCTTTTCCCTTTCAGCTTCCTCCTTGGCAAGTTTGTCAAGTTCTTCAGTCTTTATGTTCCAGACTTTATCAAATTTTAAAATGTCCTTGGAATGCCCTTACGGCCTTTTCTTTATGTACCCCGTCCAAGAAAAACCATATACAGCCAAAAATAAAAAAACAAACTGAGAGATATCACAAAAACAAACCGCATCTCTCTCTCTCTCTCTGTCATATCAATGTACAACAAAGTCCAAAAATAAAAAAACAAACTGAGAGATATCACAAAAACAAACCACATATCTCTCTCTCTCAGATCAATGTACAACAAAGTCTACTTTCTTTATAGTGTTTTCACTACCAAAGAAGACTAACAGAACAGAACACACACAAAAACCGGCACAAACAGAAGACACACAAAAAAAAAAAAAAAACTGAAACTCATTCTCTCTCCCCTCCATCTTCCACCACTCGTTCTGTCGATCCATCCATGGCGACGGTGATGATAAACAGCAACAGTGGTGATAAGCAGCGGTGGTGGTGATCACTGAAAGAGGTGGCATTGTGAGGTGGCACCACTATGGTTGGTTCAGAGACATGTATCGCCGGAAAGACATGTATCGCCGTCGGAGAGAGATGTATAGGTGGTGTGGTGAGAAGTAAGGTTGAGAGAGAGAGATAGAGGGTGTTTTGAAATTTGAAAATTAGGAAGTGAGACTATGAGAGAGAGAGAGAGAGAGAGAGAGAGAGAGAGGAGAGTATATAGAGAGAATGAGATGAGCGGGAAGTTTATTTTTGAAGTGTGCTCTTGGGCGGGAAGTTGATAGAGTAGATTCTCATCTCTACCGTCCATCCCAGTCAAAAATGAATCTTCACCATTCAAATGTCCTAGTAGGACAATTGTCTCTACTATAAATTTAAAAACCCTCTTCCCATATTATATAAATATATATATATATATATGTATATTTTATTCGCATTTAATCTACATTTTTCCTTTTCTCTTTTCAAATCTCTCAACCAACCACAACATTATGGTATATCAAAGAACTTTTCAATCATAATCAAAATAATGATATAACCAACAATCAAATATGTATATGGTACACATCTCAAAAACCAAAAAATTTCCCTTATTATTAATTGATTCACTTATTTTTAATATAGTAAAATCCTGATTCCAACTTGAATCAACCCGAGCTATATTGGGTTGGATTTGATTTGATTGGATTGGTTATAATACATGATTGATTTGATTCTAAATCCAAAAATTTAAAACCAATCCTAGTTAAGTTGGTTCTAAATTTAGTGATAAATCCAACCAAATTGACTCATAAATGCCCCTAATAACATGTGTTATGGATGATTCCCTCATTAACTAGTCTCCATTATATCCTATTCTATTCTTACTCATCATAATTTTATTCTACTCTAGATTCAATATGATAAGGGTCGGTCCTGACTTATTTGGAATGTTAAATTCTCTTTAATTGAAATTTTCATGTGTAATCACAAAAAGAATAAAAAAATAATTTAAATTTTTTATATATAATTATTAAAATTATACACTAAGTTTACTTTAAAAAATCAAGACATGAAAAATGTTACAAGAACTAAAAAAATAAACATATGATCTTCTTGCTTTATGATTTTTTTTTTTTAAAAAAAAACCTAAATTATCACCCCAAAAAAAAAAACTGAAATTAGCAGATTAACTATTTTTAACATGAACCTGAATGTGATATAATATGGTATAACATAAATAACTAGTTACACATTTTAATATTACTTTCAGTAAGGATTGTCATGATATTTCTAATCTTATATTTAACTCCATCTAGTCGAACAAAAAATTTATGTAAAATAAGAATTTAAGGCTATTATTTTATTTATTTATTTAAGATCTGTGCTTTTTGTTATCTATTTTAGAGCCAATATAGTAAATTAATAATAAAAAAAAATAATAATAGGGGTTTTAATAATTTATTAATAATTTCATTTAGTAAAGATCAATTTCACAAAATTTAATTAGTGAGAAAAATTTAGGATAAATCACACTAACACGCCTTTTGTTATTTTGAAATCACATTGACACCCCTTTATTTTTTGAAATCACACTGACCTCCCTTATTAGTTGACACTGTTAATTAAATATTGAAATTATTATGTTACCCTTATTTGTAAAAAAATAAAAATCTTTCAATTTTTCTTTTTCTTCCGTCTTTCCCTCATTCCCATCTCTATGTTCTCTGTAATGTAATCCAACCATTGCAATTTCTTATTTCATCTGTTCAAAAAAAAAAAAAAAAAAAAACCCAGTGCAATTTATTTCATCTCTATATTCTCTATTTTTGGATTTGCTTTCATCTCTTTATTTATTTTATTTTTTTTCACTTCTTTGTTGTAGTCTCTTTGCTTCTGCATCAGAAATAGATGAAGATTATCACGGTCAATAAAATATTTTCTATGCATATCATTGTTGTTCTACTTTGTAGAGCTTACTGATCACAGGATTTGGTTTGGGGAAAATACATGATGAATGCTGTTGTGAACATGATTTATCTATTTCACTATTGAAATTTATAATTGATTAGGTATGTTAATGTAAACTGCTATGTTATCATTTCTTTTTATGTGGGAAAATGATAGAAGATCAAGGTCCTTTGAGCATCTCTGTTCCTTGTTGTAGAGAAAGTTGGTGAAACTCAACAAATGTTGACATGATTTTATTTTATTTTTTGCAAGCAAAAATAAATTTTTTTTGAACACTCCAACTAATATATGAACTGGAGGGTAATTTTGGCATTTTAAGTTTTATTTTTGCCGATCTCATCATTTTCTATTTGATCAATTGATAGTCAACTAACAGATGGTTTAAATTGTTACATATTTTCTTAAAGTAAAGGAGTTCGGTGTGATTTCAAATAACAAAGGGCGTGTCAGTATGATTTCAAAAGGACAGTAAGGTGTCAGTGTAATTTACCCAAAAAATTAATCTCGCTATACACTAAGTATTTTTAACTAAGAGTGAGTTTTGTCACATTAACACGACACAAATTGCAAAAGACATAACACGATAACATGAAAAATAAATTGATTGAATTAATGTTGAGGTGATTATAACATGAACCCAATTAACACAACACAATGAACACTCCTAAGGGCCGAGGCAACTTGTCACCACTTCAGAGGGCCAACCCGACATAGCCATTCCTCATAACATGAATTTGCCTTTCTACTTGATGGAATAAAAGTGAGCGCACCATAATTATTCGGTGTGACTCACTGTCACAACCCTCACTCTGTTACCGACAAATTACTGATTAATTACCAATTCCTGTTAAATTGAGACTGATCTTGACTGATAATTGAACTGATCGAATTACTGAACTGACTGATTGAATCTGAAACTGAATCGATTAACTGTATCTGTTTGATTGCATGTTTATCTGTTTGAGTGTTTAATTATCTGTTCAATTTTTATATTTAAACTGTTAATTGAAGGCCTTATCGGCGGCCGAACCAGAAATTGATTAGCGAGTTATAATCATGAGAATTTATGTGATTTTATGGTGTACTTGTCTGAAATGTGATTTAGGATGATTAAATTAGATTAAAATAAGCTAAATTGCATGAGTTTGACTTATTTACCAATTTGCCACCCTTAGTGGACCACTTAGAATATTATATTGGGCCTTATTGCATGTTGAACAAAACTTTTCATCAGCCACATTTGGACACACCACCGAACTAGAGAGAAGAGAGTGAGAGGTTTGGAGTGAATTCAACTTGTTCTTGAGGAAATTGCATATAGACTTGGAGATTTGGAAGAATAATTGCATATTTGAGCTCCTACACCTCTAATACAAGACTTAAGGTAGAAATCCATCTCCTTGATTGTGCATTTATGTTGATTCTTGCATGGCTTAGAGCTAAGTTGAAGTCTAGAGCCAATTTATTGCTTGTAATGTTGTATTGTAGCTTATTCCATGCATGCATGTGTGTATTGATGAATTTTGAGTTGATTTCATGGCAAATTGTCACATGCATGTTCATAATTAAGCTTAAGTCCATGTTTTCAACTTGTTTTGAAAAGAATGAGCTCATTAGAGCATGTTTTGAAGTTTTGAAATGGTTTGAATTCATGCATGTTTGCATGTTCTTCATGTTCATGAAAATGGGTTTGAATTTGGATTTAATTGATTCACCCTTGGGCCTTAAATTCACAAATTGAGCTTTGAAACTTGTTGTATATTGAGTTTGGATGTGTTTTTCCAGAATTTAGGCCCAAGAGGTCGAGTTTTGAGCTTAGGAATGCTTGGTTTGAGCTTGGAAGGCAAATCTGGAAATTCCAGAATTTGGCTTCTACGCTCGAGCGAAGGATTCTACGCTCGAGCGACCATCGTTTCTTCTGAGCTCCGCTCGAGCGAGGGAATGGTGGCTCGAGCATAAATTTCAAGCTCTCAGCATCTTGGTGCGCGCAGGCGTACGCTCGAGCGAAGGGACCTACGCTCGAGCGAAGAGCTGTGTCTCACGCTCGAGCGAGCATCGAGCATAAAATCTGAGCATCCAGCATTTTTACTGTAGCACGCAGTCCGCTCGAGTGACGGAATCCACGCTCGAGCGGAGCCCCTTTGTCTGCATGTCCGCTCGAGCGAAGAAAGCCTCGCTCGAGCGAGACCCCTATTTTCAGCAAATTTTATAAAGTGTTTTCTAAGTGCATCTTTGCATCCTCTTTCCATCCTAGGCATTCCTAGGCCTAGTTTAAGGCATCTTAAAGAGGATATAGATGTAGAACACACCAAGGCAAATTTAGGGATTAAATTATTATCTTTCCCAACTGTATAGCTTAGTGTGTGTTCAATCTGTTAACTGTATAGGGTTGGCTTTCCGAGGAGACGCTCTAGTTCACTGTAGCCCAGAACTCTGTGAGTAACAATTGTGTAAAGATATGTTCAAAATGATTATCTTCTGAATACTAACTGAACTGTTTACTGAACTGATATTGATTACTGAATGAATGTATGTCCTTTATTTTTGAATTGTATTGTGGCATCCTTAGCACCCATCTTAATTCTATCGTTACATAGATCTCTGTCTGTTCCTTCGTGGAACCACTATCAAGCATCGATCGATGGCCATCATTCGCTAGGTCTTTTAAGACCCATTTCTTCGTTATGCTAATGGATGTACCACGTGTATTTGTTCTTGTCTTGAACAATTGTTATACTGATTGAATTGAACTGTTTTCACTACTGTAAGGACATTCATTCTAAACCTCTTTACGCTTTATGTTATTCACTGGGCTTTAACTCACTGCCCATATATATATGTAGGTGTACAGGCACCGGATCAAAGATAGAAGCGTCGGGGTGGATTCCCAGTTTTGTCAAGCCAACCAAAGTGCCTCACTGCGAGGTTCCGAGCCTACCAAGCTTAGGCTATAGGGTGTTAGTTTCTTCATACATTCGCTTTTGTACTACCGTATAGATAACGTTTTGCGCATCTTGTTTATCGTGATTAAGTCTCGCTTCGCTCGGGTTGTATATGATATGCATATCGCTTTTGTACGCTCAGATAATTATATGAAAAATCTTTTGGCATACTGATCGTCACAAACTCATTGGACATTGTTTATTTATCAGTATTGGCTTGCAGCTACACTTGTATTCATCAGCGGGCCTTCGTAATCTAGGATTCTTGGCGATTCTGATTGCTAAACCCATAGGGGCGGGTTTGGGTCGTGATACTCACTACACCCAAACATTTTCCATAAGTGTCAATGGTGATTAGGCATGGACTATGAACCCAGCACTAAAAATTGATGTTGTTCACTTGAAATATAGTGAATTGAAGTCATCTGGAATATGTTGTCAGTGGGAGAACACATTCGTATAAATGCGGTCAAATTGGTGGCAAAAACGTGCACACGTATGGGCAAGTCACAATCAGACGTCGATCTATAAGGTAAAGTCATAGATGAAAGTTGGCATGAGGAAAAATATTGGTACCAAGGTAAACATGCTCAACTCAGGTTTGTCACCTCATAATGTTGTGATCAAGTGGGAGATAGATGGAATAAAAGTGATCTCACCATAATTCGGTATGACTCACTACACCCAAACATTTTCCATAAGTGGTGATATACCTTTCCGCAAGAGACAGAGAGAATCTAGAAGTGGGTTTGAATTCAAAATCAAGAGACACAATGTTTTGTGAACCATTGTGACTCTATACTCTTGTCTAATATGTCAAGGGTTGTGACTTTTTGCAAAGTCCACATGATGCCTATAAATACTTGGCCAAAGTAGTGCATTATTCATTCATTGGATTTCCTAACTAATATTGCATTCTTCACTTCCGGATGCTCCATTTTCTTGCGTGATAAACACCCTCACGGGAACTAAGATCTATTTACCATTGTTAGGTTTATCTTACACTACTAACATCAACTCGAAGAAACTTCATCAGCTAAACTTAAAATAAGTAAATAAAAAAAAAATCACTTAAAAAAATCTGATTTACATCAATTTGTCTGTAATCATGAATGGAAACCAGCCAAAAAAATTAAAAAATAAAACAAGAGATGGATGGAGTTCAACAATATTTCTAAGAATACATTCTTCACGAAAGCAATCCAAAAGTGAACAAGAATGGGAAAGAGAATGGCTCTCTCAAAGGACAACCGAAAATTGCACTAGTAATAATGTAATTAGATTTTGAAAACACAAATTCTATCCCACTTGACGTGGACAATAATGCGAAGGAGAAGGTTCTTCATCGTCACAGTGAGAGGATAGCTATCACATCTGCACTAATAAGCATGCCAGTAGGGAAGCCAATCATTGTGAAGAAAAATTTGAGGGTACGTATGGACTATCATTCTGCAATCCAGTTTATCTCCAAGGTTGTTGGTAGAAAGATAATTGTGAAGGACAATAGTAGGTTTCACCATTTTGAGAATGGATTGTGTTCTTATGGGGATTATTGGTAAGATTTTGTAGGTTTGTGGAGTATACAATGCTCAAAATCAGTGAACTACTCACTGTGATTGAGATCTTTAAGATCTTGAGATCACTGAACTTTTTGCTCATGTGCTTCTGTAATTTGGTGCTTTTGGCAAGGAGTATTTGCTTAAATGATGAGCCAGAGTATTAGGAGGAAAATGACTTTCATGGTAACTCTTTTTTGTAGCCAATAAATCAAGGGGAAAATAAGATCAATGAATGACATTCACAACACAAAGGAATGCAACGCATCAAAGCTTGCTTTGCAGAAGATGTGTTAAAATAAGACATTTTGACAATGTCAACTGGACATACACATTTTTATCCTGTAACTAGAATTGCAATCTTAAATTCCTAATGAATTTGAGCAAAGCATCATTGAAATTGATTCTAGTGCAAGACCTTTTTTTTTTTTTTTTTGGACATCCTAGCCAGAGATCATGATCCAATCAATATATTACATCTCTAGCATAGACAAAATAGGTTTCAGAAACGATGTTTGCCACTTGGAATACAGAAGGTGAAATTCAAATGTTCACGTATAGCAGCCTTCATACATATTAGTTGTAACAACCAAAGTCTTGGAAGCAAAAAACAATGCACGACATTTCTAAACGTGGATTTTTTTTTTCAACAGAAAACACAAGCATTGACTTTATTCATTTATTGGATGAAAATCTATTTTTGCATTCCTTGCTTGTAGTAGTGAAATTGCACAGAGAGGTGTAGCGAAAGTCTTCCTGCAAGACTGAAACTCTTGAGATATGCGCAACATTGTTGGACGAGACCTCGGCTCAGAGCACAAGCATGCAATTGCCATTCTAGCAACAAGAACAATGTTCCCCACAACTATTGGATTAGTTGGAGGTGGAAGGCGTGGGTCTAAGACATCAGTTAGCATTATGTTTTGAGCAGACGATGATTCCAATGATGAGAGAAGTTCTCCAGGATGCCTTCCCATGATTGTTTCCAGTGCCACCACCCCAAAGCTATAAGCATCACACTTTTCAGTCACAACCATTGTGTAAGCAAGTTCTGCACAAACAAAAGATCAATGAAAAAAACCATACACTTCACTTTATGTTTAAAGAAATTAATGGACAGTATTTTAAGCTACCTGGAGCAATATATCCATAAGTGCCTGCGATAACAGTTTGATTTGATAAATCGGGATGTAGCAATCTGGCAGTGCCAAAGTCGGAAACAAAAGCCTCCAATTTAGAGTTCAATAGAATGTTGTTGCTCGATATATCTCGATGAACAATAGGTGGGTTGCAATCATGATGCAGGTAGGATAGAGCATGTGCTATTGCTTTAACAATGTTTACCCTCAGAGTCCATCCTAATTCAACAGCTTCCTCATCAATTCTCAAGGAACAAAACAAACTTCCCCTTTCCATGTACTCGTACACCAGGAACATGCATCTATTGTGCAAACAGAACCCATAAAGCTTTATTATGTTTCGGTGCCTTACATTAGTTAACATTTGCACCTCATTTCTGAAACTCTTGTCGAAAGTTGGCTCCTCTGCTTCCAAACGATGGAGTTTCTTCAATGCAATTACTTTGCCAGATGGCAACTGAGCTCTGTAGACGCTGCCATAACCACCGGTTCCAATGCAGTGTTTTATGTCAAAGTCGTCTGTTGCTTTGATGATGTCTTCGTATGCAATTTTTCCATCGTAATTCCATATCGAGCAAATATCCCCATTTTTCATTGCCCTTGCCTCAATTTTGTTTTTTTGGGCCTTATGGCAACGAAAACATGCAAATGCAAGAAAGGCAAGCCCAACTATGATAGGGAGAGAAATGATGATAGGAAACTTTACTATTTTTTTCTTGGACCAATTTCTTGCTTCATATTGGCGCGGACAATGATACCTATATTGTGGGATTTGACCCTTGAGATGATTGTATGACAGGTCAAGATCTTCTATGTGGCAAAGACTATACGGGACTTCGCCAGAGAGATTATTGTGGGAAAGATCTACGTGCCTTGCGAAGAAATCCCCGAGTCCAGTGGGTATTGTTCCATTCAAGTAATTATCACTCAAATTTAAGTTCTGCAAAAATTCAAGTTGTCCTAGCTCTTTTGGGATATGTCCACTAAGCAAATTGTGAGAGAGGTCCAGATATTGAAGTTTGTAGAGAACTTTGATTGGTGATATCTCGCCTAAAAGTTGGTTCCATGACAAACAGAGATTACGAAGGTTGGATAAATGCCCCAGTTCAGTGGGTATGGTGTTGTTAATCTGATTTGTAGACATGTCAAGAAACCGCAATTTTGTCAATTGACCTATGGAAGTTGGGATCTTACCTTTAAGGAGGTTATCTTTGAGGTTCAAGTAAGTCAATTGTGTCAAATCGCCTATTTCTACAGGAATTAGACCATGAAGGCTGTTACCAGCTAAATGCATTTTAACCAAATTCTCTAGCTTTCCTATTTCTGGAGGAATGGAACCGTTGAAATGATTTGACGAGAGATCTAGAGTAGCCAAATTGGTCAATTGACCAATAGATGAAGGGATTGGACCACTAAGGATGTTACCATTAATATTCATTTCAACCAAATTCTTCAACTTCCCTATTTCTGGAGGAATGGAACTGCTGAAATTATTTAACGAGAGATCTAGAGTAGTCAAATTGGTCAATTGACCAATAGATGATGTGATTGGACCACTAAGGATGTTACCATGAATATTCATTTCAACCAAATTCTTCAACTTCCCTATTTCTGGAGGAATGGAACCGCTGAATTGATTTAATGAGAGATCCAGGGTAGACAAATTGGTCAATTGACCAATAGATGAAGGGATTGGACCACTGATATTAGTATTAGATATATAAAGTTGTACTAGTTGGGTGAGGTTTCCCAAGGTGAGAGGTAGCAAACCTTCAAGATGATAGTTGGCGGAGAGAGAAAGCCAGGTGAGCTTTGACAGAGAACCAATTTCCTCAGGGATGCGTCCAGTTAAGTTACACCCTTTGAGATCGAGATATTCAAGATTTGGCAAGGATGTCCAGTTCATGTTTTCAAGCTTTCCGGGGAGGTAAGTGTAATGATAAGAATAAGAACAATAGACAGAAAGGGCTATGCGAGTGACACTTCCTGCCCCATTGCAAGCAATGCCACTCAGGTTGCAGTGATATGTAGAAGAAAAGTTCCCCCACCAATTGCTATTGCGTAGAGCTTTCACTTCTATCATTGACGACGATGATGTCGTAGATGCTGAGGCTAACAAACTAGATTTAATAACTGTCATGGAGACTAGTGCTAAAATAGAGGAACACGTTATGCTGTTTTTACTCATAATTGATGTATGTCTGTATGTATGGATTCTGTTTTGGAAGCTCTAAAATAAGTTATGCCATTTTTACTCGAAGAGAGCTTTTATCCTTAAGAATAATATGGTGTCAGTGAAAAAGAAAGGACTCCAATTCATTTGCATTGACTTGGACTGGTAGTACTCACAAGAAATAAAGAAAGAAAAGAAGTGCATAACACGGTATACTTTTCATCTAAGTAAAATTATGTTATTATATTAAAAATCATAAACCACAGTGAGAAAATTACTAATAAGTTTTATTGTGTTTTGAAAATTACTATTCTGTTATATCAAATTTCAATATTAATAAATAATTTCTATTTTCTTTTTTATTTTATAAATTGTTGTAAAAAAAGTTCAATTATTCATAATAGTATATTTTATTTTAATTTTATCTTTCTCATTAAAATATAAACTAAAAATTTCATTAATAATTTTAATTTATTAAAAATTTTATAATAAAAAAATATTTTTAATTGTTGAAATTAAATGAATTTTCATAAACAAAAACATAAGCATGAGATTAATCGATTATCTCATCCATTGAGAAATATACAGATTTGTCATAATATTATTTGACTTTGTTCAATTATGTCATCCACTATTTGATTTTGTTCAAAAATTTTCTATTCACAAGGATAAGAAACAAAAATTTTCTATTTGTTTTGGCAATGTTAAAACTCATATTTTGGCATGCCACGGTACCCAAAATGGTATAAATGTAATTTTTTGTTTTATTTTCTCCGTAGAATGTCAAATAGAATTCCAATCTTAAATTCTCATGACTTTGAGCAAAGCATTATTGAAATTGATTCTACTGAAAGATTTATTTATTTATTATTTATTTATTTTTAATTTTTTGACATCCTTGCTAGAGATCATAATTGAATATTATATCTTCAGCATAGACAAAATAGGTTTCAGCAACTATGTTCGCCACTTGGAATAAAAATGGTGAAATTCATCTGTTCGTATACAGAAGCCATAATACATATTAGTTGTAACAATAACCAATGTCTTGAAAAAAAGTACAATACTTGACATTTCTAAACATGGATTTTTTTTTTTTTCTACAGGAAACGCAAGTATTGACTTCATTCATTTATTGGATAAAATCTGTTTCTGCATTCCATAGCTGTAGTTGTGAAATTGCACAAAGAGGTGTAGCTAAAGTCTTCCTGCAAGATTGAAACTCTTGAGATAAGCGTAGCATTGTTGGACGAGATCTTGGCTCAGAGCGCAAGACTTTGAGCAAAGCATCATTGAAATTGATTTTACAGCAAGACCATTTTTTTTTTCCTGACATCCTGGCTAGTATTAATAACTGTCATGCATACTGCTACTATGAGTATAGCAGAGGAATAAACAGAGGGAGAAGTAATGCCATTTTTACTCATAATTGAGGTATGGGTGAATTCTCTTCTGTAAGCTCTAAAAATAATCAGAGCATGTATGTATGTATGGAAGGAATCCTTAGATCAAAGAGGGTTTTTAAGAATATTGGTATTGGCAAAATAAATATATATAATCTATATATTAAGGAAAAGGGTCTTTTAAAACCCAAGGCTTGTGGAAGCTCCAACATGTCAATCCTAATTTCTTGATTTTTTAATATTTTTTTAAAAAAAAATTGACTTGGTGATTGGTGATTGGTTCAAAGATTGTAATAATTACACTATTGATTACAATAAACACTTAATTACACTATTGATTACAATAAACACTTACTTTATAATAATTACACTTATTAAATGAATAACGCAATAAATGAAATCCTAATTTTCTTACTTTTTGCATCCCCAAGAGACCCATGTAATTATTGTGTAAATGCCTCTTAAATAAATAAATAAACACTTATTAAATTCTTTCAAACTCTTCGGTCAAACCCCATGTATTTAATTTATATATTAAAAAAAATGAAAGCAAATATAAATATCTATAATTATCCCGTGCATAGCACAAGGCTTGTGGAACCTCCAACATGTCAATCCTATTGGTTCAAAGATTGTAATAATTACACTATTGATTACAATAAACACTTAATTTATAATAATTACACTTATTAAATGAATAACGCAATAAATGAAATCCTAATTTCCTTACTTTTTGCATCCCCAAGAGACCTATGTAATTATTGTGTAAATGCCTCTTAAATAAATAAATAAACACTTATTAAATTCTTTCAAACTCCTCGGTCAAACCCCATGTATTTAATTTATATATTATGTAATTATTGTGTAAATGCCTCTTAAATAAATAAATAAACACTTATTAAATTCTTTCAAACTCCTCGGTCAAACCCCATGTATTTAATTTATATATTAAAAAAATAAAAACAAATATAAATATCTATAATTGTCCCGTGCATAGCACGGGTGATAGGCTAGTAAATAATAAATGAAAAAAAGAAGAAGAAAGACTCCTCAATTATTTAGTCATGACTCGGAACAATGAACCTTTTCACATTGGACTTGAACGTGTCAATAGAAGGAAAGAAAAAAGAAAAGAAAAAAAAGAATCAGGTGGTGGCCGGCTTTACAACTATGCAGCTCAAGTGGCTGCCATATGCCTCATTCCTGTAAAAGCCTCGTAATTTTGTTTTATTATTATTACATATTTTTTTTAAGGGACTTCTACAATTAAGGTGGTCATCAAAGGCTTGTTTTTATACTAAAGGTCCATATAAAATGTACAATTCTTTACTTTATTTTTTTAATTTTTTTTTTTTCCCCCTTTTCAGCCATTTGGTTTTAGTTTAGTCAGATTAAAAAAGATTTAACATCGAACTAAACCTCCAATTTTATAGTTGGGGAACCGAAATCAATCACATATTATAGTTTAATTTTGTCAATTTTTAATTATAAATGAGATATTCATAAGAGGCTTTAAAATTTTTGTAACATCTATAGAACTTCACATCCAAATAAATGAAAGGAAATTATACAGATGCTCTATAAATGTATTACTATTAATAATACATGTAAGGGTTGCTTTTTCATGAATAAATTTTTTAAAATTGAAATCGATAAAATATTACAAGAAAAATAAGTGAATCAACTATTTTTTTTCTTTTCAATTTGAAAAAGACACATTAGAATAACTTGATTACAAAAGTTAAGTTCCTAAATTTGCATCATAAAAAGCAAGAAAAAATAATTTCAAACGAAAATAAAATATTAAAAAATATTATTATTATTTAATTGGCAAAACGTCTCACTTTATAAGTTTGTCTTGTGCCTCCAAAAGAGTTGAGCCATCCTTGATGATCAGGGCCAACGTTGAGTTATTTGGGACCTTAAGACTTTTGAAATTGAGCCCTTCATATAAATTTTATTAAAAAAAGTTATATATAATTATTAAAATTGTACATTAAATTTACTTAAAAAATCAAGACATGAAAAACCATTACACTTAGTATTTTTAACTAAGAGTGAGTTTTTTACATGAAACCAAAATTGATACAATATGATAAAATAAAAAATAAATTAGCTAATTAAATTAATATTGAGATAACTCTAACACGAAACTGATTGAGACAATAAGATGGCCAACCCTTCTTGTTCGGATCATCTTAAGTTGAAGATCCTGCAGTTTCTTAGAGCCCACAAAACAGTGTCGTTTTGCGGCTGAAATAAATAAATAAATAAATTATACTCACACTCACCTCCTTTGAAGTTTGAAAAATAATTATATTTGGTTTCTCTTGAAATTTTATTCATACGACAATTAGATCATTTTTTTCATAAGTAATTAATTATTCATATGGATGAAAAAATAATATTATTCTCATTTTTTAATTAAAATATATATTTAAATGGAGACAATGAGAAAGACCCACCAGTGACCGGGACGGCTAGCGAAGCAGCCAGTCAATGAATGAAGACCACCGGAGCCGGAGCTCTTGAACCTCTTCGTCTGGCCGGAATTCTTGAAAAATGATTAACATGGCTGTTTTATTGAAATCTAAGAAACAATAAAATGATCAAATTTCAAAATTGGAGCAAGAAATAGTTAGTTTTCAATGGAGTAACTAACAAGTAGTTTCCAATATGATTGATTTCAAAGTGATGGACTGTGTTTTGGCTTCCGTTCATATGATTCTTTAACTAATTATATACAGTAGTTTTTTTTTAAAATTTTTTTTCCCTTTTGTTATGAAAGAATGAATTTGTTGACCCCTCTTTTTGACGGGAAATTAGAGATTATTTTATTTTTACTCTTATACTTTGTCACTATTTTCAATGATCCCCCCAGATTACTCTTATTTTCACGCATACCCCTATACTATTTAAGTTACTATCAATTTTGCCCCTGTCGTCAGATTTGAAACGGAAAAAGTTAAAAAATTTACATTTTGGCCCCAAATTTCAAAAGAAAGATGCAAGTCTACCCTTTCTTACCAGCAAACCACCACCAGCAACCAGCACTTCAAGCCCTTCAATCTCCTTCATCATAACTCTGTTTCGCCTCATTTTTATGTCGTTGGATTCAACTCACGGTTTAGTTTTCGTATCACATCTCACACGTCTCATTCTTCCTCTTTTTACATGCTATCGGAGCTCTGAAAGTTGATAAAAAAAAAATAAAACTTTTCTTTGAGCCATCTTTCGGACTTAATATTTTTCTCGATTCTTGACAGTTCTACTTCATTCTTTCGCCATTCTCTTTACCTCACTTCCTACTTCACCCTACACTACCTCACTTTCTCACTTCCTCGTATAATGGCGGTTTTGGTATGCCAAAAGTTGTCCGAAAACTAATTTCGAAAATTTCAAGACATTCATCTTTTGTTTCTTTCTTCTCCATCTTTCTCATTCTTCTTCTTCTTCACTTATAACATGATATGGAACATGGTTCTAAGTGGTAACAGAACTGGTGATGGTGGTGGTGGTGGTAATGGAGTTCGGTGGCGGTGAAGTTGGTAGTTCGGGTAGTGATCTTCCTCTTCTTCTTCAATTATATACATACATATCATCTTTCCTACTAGAATTTTCTCAGTCCATTTGAATGGAACACCGTGCCCAATTTAGACTTGGATCGTAAATGAGATGCGAACCTCAACTGTTTTGCCAAGAACAAAAGAAATTTGCATTGTTAAGAAAAATCTCATAGCAAATAGCTGATTTTGTATTAGAAAAAAGGTTTTGTTGTTATAGCCATTGATGTTGAATTACAAATTAATGAGTACCTATTAATTTCTCTATTTGTTATGATTGCTCTATCATGATTTGAATCTAAAAATGTCAAATAAGAGTTTTTCTCTCAGTTGAATATCCTCTAGGCTCTCTCTCCGAAATCACACCTATTTTCATTGCAGCACCATACACATTACAAGCACTCAACCGAAAGAAATCTTTGTGGGGCTAAACTTCCTCGTCGCATGAGGACTAATATCGACAATGCCTCCTCCACTTTTCCTATGACACAAAGTGCTCAAATGACATTGTTGAAAGTGATATTCTTTGGGGCATATGTAATCTCAACCATCAACTTCACCAACATCACCACCCGAACCACCAACTTCACCGCCATTGAACTCCATTACCACCACTATGAGTATTACCATCACCACCACCTTACAACACCAAACCCACATTTTTGACAACCAAGTTCCATAACCACCGCCATAAACATTACCATCACCACCACCTTACAACACCAAATCCACCGCCATCGCCAGACCGCCACCACCACCATCACAAGTTCCGTTACCACCTTGTCACGCCCCGAACCCGCCCCTAGAAGTTCGGTGACGAGACCGGCCAGTAATCTTAGATTACCAAAGGCCTTACTGTACTAAACATGAGTAAAAGGGGCTCGCGGAAGCGAAATAAATAACTAAGAGTCCAAGAGCTGTGCATAATATGAACATTTAAATACATGCCGAAAATAAGGTTAATTCCCCACATTCAGTTACAAAACAAGCGACAAAAGATCATGTGTAGCACTTAAATACATGTACAAAAAACAAAGGACAAAACTCCGCAAAACGGCCTTCCAGGCCTAGCCCCAGCTCCGAGGCATCCAAAACTCTGGTTGGCTTACAAAACGGCGGCTCAGCTTGAACTCTGCCTAGGTTTGACTTCCCGGCTGCTCACCTATAAATACATATATACGGGGGTGAGCTAAAGCCCAGCAAGTAACAGTAACGTAAAGGGGTTAGCGAATGAAGTCCAACATTTTATATATAAAACCGTAATGAAACATTCATAAACATAGTCAGTCATCAGTCATCATATAGAACATACGTAATGGCGTACTCCATAGATCATAACATAACATATCATAACATGTGTCGACAAACGACTAGAGTAACCGGTCCCGGACACCGATTAAACACATACCGAGATCTCGTAACCTAGTCATGGGCCTACATATCCGTGCCGTCCCCCATGACTCAAGCGCATGGGCCTACACGTCTATGTCGTCCCCCACAACTGAAACTATCTATGGACACCATACTAGATTCGCAATCAAGACATTCATTCACGTAAAACATTATCATTGAAACATATCATAACATTTATCATTGAACATAATTCATAATAACATATCTTTACGAAAATGTTACTTACAGTGGTTTCCTGCTACCGATTACACGGTCTTTACGTCTTGTCCTGCGAATCATCAACAGTATAATACCTTTCTTATCATTCATCATCAATTCATCACATAAGTCATGTCATTTTACATTCATTTCATGCTCATGAGATGCTAAAGGATGCCATTAACATGTTAGAATTGCGTAACTCAATTTTCCCAAAATTTCCTGAAAATAAGCCCTTCCGCTCGAGCGCATACTTGTCCGCTCGAGCGGACTGCACATTTTTCCCAAAACTGCTGAGAGGCTGATTTCTACGCTCGAGCGGGCTCACCTCCGCTCGAGCGGACCCTGCGAAAATCTGAAATTCTGGTTCTTCTTCTATTCTTCATCCTTTCCTTTGAAACATTAACTTCCAACTTGAAATCAAAGTTCAAAACTAGTGATCAACAACATGATTTAATCATCAAACCTCATCACAAAGTCCATATAAACCATAGCTAAGATCAACCCCATAAACTAAGATGAAAATCATGAACACATACATACAAGCTTCATATTTCTATATCCATGGAGGTTCCACCTCAAATGTGCCCAATAACCATAATTTCATGTCATATAGGCTCAAATTACACATAATTCTATTTACTTACCATAGAACCATGGATGATTCAACTTTATTTTAAGAAACTAGGGAGGGATTCTTACCTTAGTTGCTTTAATGGAGTTGTAGAACTTAATCTCCCCTTTCTCTTCCTTCTTCCCCCTTTTGCTTCCTCTCTCTCCCGAATGTTCTCTTCTCTCTCTCTCTTAGATATTTCTTCTTTTGTCTAGTTGAGTCAAATAAGTAAAAGGTACCAATCCTTATCTACATATATATATCACAAAGGTCAAATAAATGGATTTGGACCAAACATATGAGCCAAACAAGCCTTACGAATCAGACGAAGTTCAGTCCTCAATTTATCGTTTCGAATGGTTCTAAACATTCCCGGTAACACATAGGTGTGCTCAATTTCATTTTCTGAACCCGTTACGGTCATCAATTTCAGTCCCAAAGTTGTCATTTCAACAGATATTTTCCCCAATTCAAACAGATATTCTTCAATTAAATCATATAAACACATAATTAGGTACCGGTAATTACGTCCTACAGTTCCGGGTCATTACACACCTAGAACCATGTTCCGTATCATGTTACAAGTGAAGAAGAATGAGGAAGATGGAGAAGAAAGAAACAAAAGATGAATGTTTTGAAATTTTCAAAATTAGTTTTTGGACAACTTTCGGCATATCAAAATTGTCCGTTACACGAAGAAGTGATAAAGCAAGATAATATAGGGCGAAGTAGGAAGTGAGGTAAAGAGAATGGGGAAAGAATGAAATAGAACCATCAAGAATCGAGAAAGATATTAAATCCGAAAGATGGCTCAAAGAAAAGTCTTATTTTTTTTTTATCAAATTTCGGAGCTCCAATAGCATGCAAAAAAAGGAAGAACGAGACGTGTGAGATGTGATACGAAAACTAGACCGTGAGTTGAATCCAACGATGTAAAAATAAAGCGAAACGACGTTATGACGAAGGAGATAGAAGGCCTTGAAGTGGTGGTTGCTGGTGGTGGTTTGCTAGTAGAAAATAGCGGGTCTGCATATTTCTTTTGAAATTTGGGGCCAAAATATAATTTGTTTAACTTTTTCTATTTCAAATCTGACGGCAAGGGCAAAATTGATAGTAACTTAAATAGTATAGGGGTACGCGTGAAAAAGAGTAGTCTGGGGGGTTATTGAAAATCGTGACAAAGTATAGGGGCAAAAATGAAATAATCTCGGGAAATTATACAATACTTCCGGAACACTACGTAGCCATACTCCAAACCAATCACCAATTATCTAGCCCCATGTTATTCCTTCATCCCCAGCATAAATTGTATAGCGACCCCGGTCTTTTCCCTTTTGATTATTGTATTCGGACTTATGTTCCGTAGATTCTATTGTCTTATTATTATTTGTTGTTGTCCTTTAATTCCTTATTCTTGAGTTATAGGATGTTTTGGGCAGGTTGATTGCAGATTGGTTGAGTTTAGAAACCAAGTGTTGATGTTCAGTTTTTGGCTTGTGTCCGCCGGGGAGTTTAACGCCGGCGGAACTTGTTGTTCTTGTCCGGCCGAAGGGTTTTGGCGCCGGCGGGAAAAACACCCATCCAAGATTTCTTCTTGAGGTTATACGCTCGGCGGGAGTTGGGCCGCCGGCGGAGTTCATGAGTGTCACTTCGGCGGGGTTTGCCCGCTCGAGCGGAGCGTCTGGGTATAAAATCGTGTTTTGACGTTTTAAAAGCTTTTTCAAATTTCTTCGGTTTATAAAACCCTAGGTTACGAGTTTTCTCTCTCTCAACTCATCTTCTCTCCTAGGATTGATCTAGTTAGGGTGTGTTTTTACCTTAGTTGCTTTACAAAAAAGATAGAGGAGAGTGAGGGCTTTCATTTAATCTGAACAAACTTGAATTTGGAGCACTTTGGAATTTGGGCTATCATCTTCGTCTTCTTCTTTTGGATTCTTTGCTTCGAGGTAGGGAATTCCTACTCCATTTATACGTTTTAATCCTAAGTGTTGGTATTTTGGTATGTGGGGGTAGTTTGGGTAAATTTTGGGAGAAACCCTAGGTTTTGTCATAGATTAATTTGTATAATTAATTTAAAGGGAAATTGTGTTATTGGCTAAATTCATGAGATTGGGGAATTTAGTAATTTAATGATGTATTGGGTTGGTTTAAATACTTACCTTTGAGAATGTTGGAATTATAATTGTTGTGTATTTGTTTCTTGCTTAGAAATAATTGTTTTGGGCTATCGGTGGAGGATAGCCATTGATTGTTGTAGACCTTGCATGCGGCTTAGGTATAACTGAAATTGAGTCATTTATTTGACAGTTGAATTAGTACAGAACATTCGTATATTGATCATGTGTTGTATATGTCAAGTATTGATTATGTTGCATATGCATTTGATTTTGGAGGAGATAGGGGATGAACTCCACGGTTTAGGGGAAGATAGGGGATGGACCTCTAAACCGGATTTGTTGGGAGGAGATAGGGGATGGACTCCAATAGCATCATTCATATGTGTGCTTACGGATAATAGCAATATTGCTATTTGTTGTTGATATGATACATCATTGTAATGTGTATCAGTTGGAAGTATGGAAGTGTTGTGGTTTGAGCCTTAGTCTCATTTATTTTTGTAACATCTGGATTACTATTATAGTTGGCCAGGTTCTGAGCCATAGTGATAAAAATGGGAAAGTTGAATAAATATTGGAAAGTGAAATGTGTCATAGACAATAAGTCATAGATAATGTAGACTTTCGTGTCATGAAATGGGAAATTGATTATCTTGTGTTAACCATGTATCGAATGCTAATGCTTTAGTTAATTCTTATGCTTGGTTTAGTATTTCTCTATTAATGTGTGGCTCACCCTATATGGGAACTTCATTTTTCAGGATCAGGTGGTTCATTACCTCCAAAGACTTAGCTTGTGAGGATTTGGACTTGAAGACTTTCTTTATTTGCTTTATTTGAACTATGTAAACATTCAAGCCTAGGGCTTTATTTGTTTGAGTTAGAACTCATGGATTTGTGTCCAAGTATTGGCTTGGCAAGATGTAAGCCCGTAGGGCACTTATTATGATATTTCATTTCGTAATACTCTGATGATTGGTATAATATATTGTTTTCTTTTAAATAATGCATGTTATGTTTTATATTTAATGGGTTAAACTTTGAGGGCGTTACAAATTGTGGGCCCCTACCCCTCTCCACTAATCAAAATCTTATGGAGCAATACGTGTCCATACTCCGAGAGTACTGAATAATCACCTATCTCTGACTTGTTGAACAACTAACACGTAATTTCTTTTATCGGTAAATTATACTTTGCCCCTTGAAGTTTCATCCATTTCTCACTTTTGCCCTTTAATTTAATTTTTCTCGCGTTGACTCTTCATGTTTGCAATCCTTCCCACTTTGGCCCTTCTTGTTTGCAATCTTTCCCACTTTACTCCTACACCAACTTACATCCAAAAAACTAACAAAATTTATCACATCACCAACCCATCAGCTCCACATATGATGCAAAAAATTCACTACAGATGCAAAAAATAAAAAAATAGAAAACAAAAAAAATGGGAATTTTCTTTTTTTCTTTAGTGTTTTTTTTTCTTCAAATTTATTCATAGACATAATTACATTATAGATGTATCTAGATTAGATGCACCTAAAAAATAAAAACAAATTTAACTAAAAAAAGAAAAAAAAAAAAAAACTCTTTAAAGACGAAACAAAAAATAAAGTAAACTTTTCATTTCATAATTGACAATACAGGTGTTTGAGTTAGTATATTTTCATTTTTTTTTTGTCTTTAGTAAACTTTTTTCTTTTTTTAGTTAAATTTGTTTTTCTTTTTTTAGGTGCATCTAATTTAGATGCATCTATAATGTAATAATGTTTATGAGTAAATTTGAAAAAAAAAAAAAAAATCACTAAAGACAAAAAAAAAATTCAATTTTTTTATTTTTTATTTTTCATTTTTTGCATCTTTAGTGAATTTTTCACATTACACATGGAGCTGATGTGTTAGTGACGTGATAGATTTTTTTTTAGTTTTTTGGATAAAAGTTAGTTTAGAAGTAAAATGGGAAGGATTGCAAATATGAAGGGTCAAAGTGGGAAAAATCAAACTTAAAAGGCCAAAGTGATAATAATTGCAAACATGAAGGATTAAAGTAAGAAAAATCAAACAAAAAGGGCCAAAATGAGAAATGGGTGAAACTTTAGAGGGGCAAAGTGTAATTTACCCTTCTTTTATTTATATACTGAGGAAATATATATATATATATATATAAAGAAGGTAAATTACATTGACACCTCCTAAAGTTTCTATTTAATACGGACCCTCCCTTACATTTGAAAAATTATATTTACCCCTTGTCAGATTAAAATGAAATATTTACCCTTAGCCTTTATACATATAAAATAATAAAATAATACATATATTTTGTTCATTTCATTTCAAGAGAAATAACAACCATCTTCTTTGATTTAACTCACACAAAAAATTGAGTTTTTTTTTATTTTTTATTTTTTATTATTTTTATCTTTCATTTTTTTTAAAAATTTTTACTAATTTTTTTTAATATTTGAAGCAATTTTTTTATTTTTTATTTTTAGATATACCTAATCTAGATATACTTAAGAAATATGACATTTTGTGAATTTTTTTTTTTAATTCAATGGATTTTTTTTAAAGTTTTTTGTACAAATTTTATACTTTTTAAATAAATCTAGATTAAATTGATCTAATCTAGATATAATGATGGAAATAAAAATGTAAAATTATATTCATATATAAAAATTTGTACAAAAAATATTATAAAAATGTTGTGATAGTGATATTGTTGTAAATATAAATTATGTTTATGGGTGTTTTGTTTTAAAGTGAAAGGTCATCATTAAGCTATATTATTGTGTTTGAAAATTCTATATAAAATTTATGTTTATATATTATCACTCAATAAGAATATGTTAAGGTAGAATTTAATGATGAAAAGTTATAGAATATAGTCATGGTGATAGGAAGAAGAAATTAAAAAAAAAATGGCAAGATGATCATTTAGAATATTTTAGTGCATGACATCAGCAATTTATGGGGTAATTTGTAATGAGATTACAAACTTCAGGGAGGGGAATGTAAATTTTCAAATGTGAGAGGGGGATCTAGATTAAATAGGAATCTCAAAAGGTGTGGTGTAATTTACCCAAAAAAGGAAGAAAAATACCCAAATATAACAGGCCTCATTAGATATGGAGAATTTCGGTGGAAGGCAGAGGTGCAAGAGCTCTGGCTTCGACAATGACAATCATGGTTGTGGCTGAGGTTGTTGATGATGGTAGTAGTTGCGAGTGGGTCTTCCTCCTCCGTCTATTCTCTCTCTTCGTTTGAAGTAATTATCACATGTATCAAGAATTTCATATTAATTGTATGCCTAAATAAGAAAAGGACCTAGAAAATTACATAGAAAATGATGGTGAAATTAGAAAATATCACAGCACACTGCTACATGGTCTTACTCTTGACTCATATTATAATTTCTGCTTCGTTGCCTTCGGTGGCATTTGAAAATGTTTTCGCTTTTCGTTTATGTTTATAAAAAATAACATTGCTATTCAAGTTTAAAAATTAGACTCATTTTTTAAATTTAATAATGTGACGATTAATTAGAATATTTAAAGCAACACTCTCTCTCATATATTACTTAATCATTAACCAATCATATAACTTATATTTCATTAGGTCTAGAAAACCGGTTTAGAAAATGGGGTTGTATATCATTTCTTATAAAAAAAAATAATTATAAACTAGTTTTAAAATAAACAAAAATTATAAACACGTTTGGTTTGAACAAAAATTTATTTGTTTCCCTTCGCCTGGGGTTTGAACTCCATATATCGCGCTCAGCCCAATGTTTTGAAAATCAGACCGGTGAGCGAACTGGAAAAGGGACCAAGTGAACGGGTCATCGGTTCAACCGTTGAATAAAAGCGGTCGAACCGTAGCATCATAATTAATATTATATAATTAAAAAATATAATTATAAATTATAAATAAATAAAAATATATATAAATACTCAAATAAAAATAGAAATTGTTGCATAGTATTGATTAATAATATTTAATAAAGTCATAATTGATAAGAAAAAGTCACTTGTTTTAAAAAAATTAAATTTTTTTAATATTCCCTCCAAATAAATTGATTGAATGCTAGATTTAATTTTAGAGAGAAATGAAATTTTCAAGTCTCCCTCAAATCAATATGATTCAAATAATTTGATTGAATCCCACATAGAATTTTGTAGGTTCTCTTTGAAAAATCTTTTCCTATAAATAGTAATCGAATTTTATAATCTCCTTAAGCTTCCAATGAGACTCTTCCTCATAAGGGAAGACTCTAGAAGTAAGAGTTTTTAGTCAAAATTTTGATATATATATATATATATATAAATATAAGAAAAGAAAAGAAGAAAAATGAAAAAAGTTAAAAATTTTCCAACTGCTGAGTCGTTCCAAAACTGGTGACTGATTTTCTCGGTTAAGCTGGCAGTTCTTTTGGTTTTGACAATTTAAGCCAGTTTTCAGCCTAGTTCAGGTTTTGGGGTTCTTCTAGATCGGAATTAGGCCCGGGTCTTTGTTCCACCGGTCTGACCGGCCACTCTGGTTTGGGTTTTAAAACATTGGCTTAGCCCTTCCTTCCACCTTTTTTTTTTTTTTGTCTGCATTTATATCCATTTATAAACAAATATGCAAATACTCTTTTTGAGTTTATGATTTTTGCATTTTTAATTTGAGGGAATTTATTTATAAACTCAAAAAGTTACCAAACAAGTTTATATGATAGGTTTTTTTAATATAAAGTGAAAATTGAAAACAAAAACATTACCAAGCAGGTCCTAAGCATTTTGTCTTTGTTTTAATTTTTTGGGTAAATTATACTTTACCCTTTTATACTTTGGCTTTTGATTTTTTTTTTTTCCTCATTTTGGCCCTTCATATTTCAAGTTTTTGTAAATTTACTCGTAAAATTAATTTTTGTTCAAAATTAGGAAAGAAAATATCACGTTAACTACTGCATGACATAAAAATATATTATTATATTAAAATTTGAGTTTCTGTTAGAGGTGTTAGTTATATATAATAAAATATTTTTATGCTATGAGATTGTCAATATATCATTTCTTATCTAATTTTGGACATTAGTTACTTTTGGAGTAAATCTGAAAAAACTTATAATACAAAGGGTCAAAGTGGAGAAAAATTATTCACCCAAAAAAAAAAAAAAGTGGAGAAAAAAACTTTAATAGTTAGATTAGAAAAATGACCAAACATGAAGGAGGTAAAGTTTAATTTACCAACATGGTGGTTGTATGGAAGGCCTGCCCTGAATAGCCATTCATAGTAACATGGATTTGCCGTGACTTCATCAGCTAAACTTTAATGAAAAAAAGAAGTAGAAGAAAGTCGAGCAGAAAATCTGATTTACATGAATTTGTCTATAATCATGAATGGAAACTGTGTGAGTGATTTTTCGACCACTTTGCTAACTCAAGATTAATTTGGAAATCTTGGCGAATACATGACACTGGTGACACCTGTGAAGAGAAGATTCCAGCAGTGGTTCGTCCACCCGGGGGTACTCCGACGATCAAGTCAGTATATCTCTCAAAGAAAATCAATAGTGCTAAACTTACTGTTCAGAATATAGATTGCGTCCCTTAGACCCATCGGGGGTGCCTTTCTTTTATAGTTAATTCTCTCCTAGTCCCAATAGAAGCCTAGCTCTAATGGACTCAGGATTACTGATAATCTTGGACTCCCAGTAGGATTGGGATAAACTCCCTAAGAGTCTTTTCCTTACCCAACTGAAGTTTCTCCCCATTCTAGGACTCTTTGTGCCTTATCCGCTTATCTCGGATTCCGGTTTCTTCGCAGATAACCTCGGCCTTGCCAAATCACCTCGGCGTCATGACCAAGACACGTGGCACCTCGGCTGACACGTCAGTGTCACCTTGGCCACGTGTTGGTACTTAGAAAATATATCCCTACAACTGCCCCCTAGGTTCTATTACCTCGGCATTCTGAGGTGATGGAACCTATGTTGGAACTTTCTGCCAATACATCGGTTTAACGTCTCTTCAGCCGAGATCATCATATAAGCCGATATGTCTCTTTAAAGATTAAAGATCCCAAGATATCCTTCACGCGTATGAGCTGTCATGCAAAATAACACAACCGTTTCAGCCACGCAACTTCCCTTTACTGGATCGTACACTGTACGCGCTTGTAAGTCGTCTTACGCCTGTATGCGCCGTCTGACGTATTCGTTGTTCCAGGCGCATTAATTGCCCTTTTGCTGCCGTTTCAAGTTTTTGACAAAAAACTCGTTTCTTTCCTCCGTCTATTCACTTTTCACTTTCGCGTCTGAAGCTCTTTTCTCTTTCTAATTTTTCCTTTCAAGATCGTCCATTGTTCAAGCTTTCAAGCTCTGCCATTGCTGTTGTTCACTTCCACCGGTGAGACTCTTGCTATCCTTTTCCGTTGCTGCCGTTCACCTGACTTCGGCGAACTCAACACCGGCTTCCTTTATTCTGGTAAGCCACCGTTCCTCCTGGTCTCAGTTTCTTGTTACCTTACTGAACTTTATTGTTTTACCTGCTGTCTTGGCAATCTTGTCCATATTTTTGATTTTTCATCTTACATCTTGTTTTCCACCATAAATTTGAACATGTTTGTTTCATGATTCTGTTTTTACCCAAATCATCTACTGTTCACACACTTGTTGATTTTTGCCACTGCTCTTGGCCTTGTCACACTCTATCACAGTATTCTTGGTAGTTCACCCTTGTTCTTGATTCTGAAACATGTTCTTGTTTTCTGTTTTCTGTGTCTTTTTCCAGATTCCTGCCTTCAATCTTTGTTCCCACAGACTTAGGTTTTGGGATTTGTTTGTAGAACCCACAATTTTTAGGAAAAACTGAAACGAATCCCTTCTAGATCCATACAAACCCTTACCATAGTGCATTTTTAGGTTTTTAGCCAAGGTCCTTTAAACCCTTCAAAAATACTTCTTCTTGAAATCCGATACCTTTATTTAAGCCGACGTTATGGGTATGTGGAAGCATAGGGTAGACACCCCATCCAAATTAGAGTACTTTAAGCGAGAGTTTGACATCCCCGCCGACGTCCATCTGAGGTTGGCTGGGGAGGATGACTCTATCATGCCTACAACTGATTCTATGCCCTTCCCTGTGGTAGCCTTTATTGAGTGCGGACTTCGGCTCCCACTCAACACCCTTTTTTCGCGAGATACTTCACTACTACAAGTTGAACCCGATGCAACTTGCCATCAATTCCTATCAAGTTATTCATGGTATCATAGCCTTAGCCAAACAAGAAAACGCTAGGATTACCTTAGCCGACATCCAATATTGCTATACCATGTGTGGCCTTAAAAAAGATACGGGCTACGTTTACTACCTTAAGCCGAGGTCCACAGAGTATAAAATCGTAGCCGACCTCCCAGACTCCAACAAGGGAGCTAGAGACGATTACTTCATTACCTCGGGGAACTGGGAGTTTGCTACAGACGAGGACCTCCATCTCTACCCTCTTTCTCGTTCAGTTTTTGTAGAGGGAAATGGTAAGAGCTCTGTGTTCATTCTTACTTGTTTTTAAAGTCTTCAATACTTTGTTCATTTTCTAATGTCTGTTTTTTCTTGCAGCTCTTCCTCAGCCACCAAAGGGCTTTCGTCAGTCTTTCTTTCCCAGCAAAGCCTTGAGAAAACTCTTGGACTTGCCAGTCCACAAATGGAAGGCCCCTCTGCTTCTCAACTTCATCCCCACCAATAAGTCGGCTCTTTCTGACGTCCTAAAAAAGAAGAAGAAAAGCCTTTCTCCACCTTCTGCCACAACTCCACAAGTTGCGTCCACATCTCGGACAGACCAAGGATCAACTTCTGATCCAGCCGAGCAGCCGTCAACCTCGGCTCCATATCTGATCCCGATATCCCAACGCCAACGCCGGTGACGAACCGTTTTTTCTGCCGAGATGGGCCGTCAGAAAGCTGTCGCAAAAGACCTCTTAGCCAGCATCCCTTTTGACGTTGACGCTCAGCCAACACAAACCCAACCTCCACCAAAGAAAAAAAGAATAAAAAAGGCTCAGTCAAAGGCAAAGGTGACTCAGGTTGAGATTGAGGACACCTTGCCAATTTCGAAATTGGCTCCAAGTAAGAAAACCTCCTCCATCCCCAAGAAGAGGTCTGCTGAAACACAATCATCTGAATCCACCAGATCAAAGAGGCCGAGGTCATCTGTTGCAACCACCTCGGGGTCTTCAAAGCACGATGCCTCCTGGGCCCCCCAAATCACTTTGGAAGATAAGCCAGTTATGGCTAGTGATAGCGCTGATGACATTAATGTCGGCGTTGCCCTTAGTACTGCTCTGCTGCTTCCCCGCGATCTTGACTGAAACGCCGAGTTGAGCGAGTATGAGAACTATGCTCTAATGCTTCAGCGTTCTATTCAAGTAAATGCCTTTATTTGGTCGTTTTTCTTTCTTTCTTTCTTTTTGTACTTTAGAAGATTTTGTAATAACTTTTGCTCTGATTTATTTTTTCTCAGGCCATCCAGCATGCCCATTCTTTCTCAGTACAATCTTTCGAGAACCGGGAGAAGCTGGTCGAGAAGAAGAGGGAGATCTCCAGTCTTCAGAAAACTCATAAAAATTTGCAGTCAAAGATAAAGACGCTGGAGGATCAGGCCGAGGTCGCTATCAAGGCCAAGGACAATGTCGAAGAAAAGGTTGGTGCTGCTGAGGCGATAAACAAAGTCCTTCAAGCCCAGCTGAAAGAGGCCGAGGAAAAGATGGCCGAGGCCCAAAAGGAGCTTCAAGACGCCCTGGCCACCAAAGAGGCCGAAGTCAAGGCCACCGACGAGAGGGCATATGATGAGGGGGTAGCCGACGTTATGGCAGACTACGAAAAGCAGGTGAAGCAGGCATGCAACAGGGGCTTCACCCTCGGCTGGATGACCTTGCTGAAAAGACTTGATGTCCTCGAGGACTCTCCCCTCAGGAAAGCCGATGTCCTTCCTCTGCCATTCCCCCAAACTCCAAGCCAATTCGCCGAGGACGACTCTGAGTCCGAGGAGGAGGTTTTGGTGAGGAAGTCAAAAGATGTTGCTGGGGCTAAGTCTCCTCCTCAAAATGAGCAAGTCCTAGACTTGACTCAAGATGAGGAGGTTGAGGAGGTTCCCAAGGAAGCTACCCCTGAGCAGGCATCATTGGACGTGCCTCTCGTCGACAAGAGCCTTGATCAGACCCTTCAAAAGATTGATACTGAGATTGCAGCCGAGAAGGTGGCTGAGATGTCCTCCCAGCAGTCTTCTGAGATCCAGACCCAGCCTTGTTCGAGGGCTGCTTCAAATCTGGCCACACAGGCCTTACATCACGGTTGATCGTTGAACAGTCTGAACCCAAGGTCCAAGGTTTGAAAACAAGGGCTCAAGTCTCGAGGCTGAGAGCGATCCTAGGATGTACAATCTCAAGAGCGATTCTACACAGGTCTTCGCAGGACTGCGCAAAACATTTTTTTTGAAAGTTTTTAAGAAAGCGACAAATCGCTCGCGCGGAAGACAATATAGGACCAATCTGGATTAAGCCAAGATCCTTCCCAGTACTCACACTAACAAGCATGATTTCACTCATTAAGGGCTTAGCACGCCTCTCTTTCTCTCAGTTGATCAAATTTTGCAAAACCCGAGGAATTCCTTCCTCTTCGTTTTCATCACATTGTTTGAAAAGTTTTGAAAAACTTAGGTCAATACAATGTCTTATAGGCACAAAAGAGCAGGTAAAATGCACTGTCATTTCATTCTAAACTTGCTGGCACAACAGGCTCAAAGTAGCAGTAAGCACGGAAACATGATAGCCGTAGCTGTTTCATTCAGATTTCCGGGTTGCAATTGGCTCCACAGCAGAGACAGACTCAAAAGAAAGCAAAAACACAAAATAAAATAGTGATATCCGAGGTAACACCCGCAAAATCACCGAACTTCTATACAATGGGACTGACTTGACACAATAAGACAAACTCGACTGACATAGTACAAAAAGACTGCTTATATACATACAAGATAACAAAACTGACTGAATACCCAAGTCAGAAAGTGCAAAACTAGCATTCGCAAATGCTCCAAAGTGCGTGCCATACGCCACATCCGAAGTAAACTGAGCGTCGCCCGCAGGTGGGCCAACTTCTGATCACATACTCATAATATCCTCGAAATCTAACAACTCAGCAGTGACAGACTTCACTGAGGTAGGCGGGAGGATGACCTCATTGTCGATCAAATCCTGTACTTCATGACGAAGACTTTAAAGCGATTCGGTGCTATGACCAGCTTCTTTCGGTGGTAATGCCAGTAGTACAAAGTAGCATCATGTAAGGGAAGGAGATTCTTCGAGAGAGGCCGAGGCTCGAGGGGTTTAAGGTGCCCCCTTTCGGCAAGAATTTGGAGCGCCCTAGACAGAGGCATGTAAAGGGCATGGAAGACTCTGCGCCCTCGGGGCAGGTACTTCGAAGTTTGCTGACTTTTGCCGGGCACACTGGCAAAAGGATCGGCAGGTGCCGCCTTGACTTTCTGATCCTTTCCCGGTGCATGGTTGGGATTGGAGGAAACAGTTCTGGCATGACGAGGCCTATCCTGATTTTGTGTTTGGCAGGAACTCCTCTCGGTTGGAGTGGGAAAAGCATCATCCACAGTTTTGGCCACCACTGCGAATATTTTCTGTTTACTCAATCCTCCGGCTTTCAAAGCCTCGACGCCTACGTTAGGTTGTTCAACGGATCAAGACTGCTTCCCACTTTGTTCTTACCTCTGGCCTCAGCTTGATCGAGGGTTTGGGTTGCTATATCAGAGCAAAACCCGGTTGTTGTTGACATGTCATGGCCATAGCTTGAGACAGCCTCAGGCTGGCTGAGTTCGATCACAATTCGCCCCAATAGCAGGGGCTCCTGCGGTACAAAATTCCTGGCATAGGATGTGGTTGGTGGCGAAGCCAACATTCCGTAGGCGAGATCAGCCACAGATCACTGAAGATCACCAATCATTCCCATCAATTCAAACGTGGTGGGCTCATGAGCTTGAAACAATCGGGCGCCACACCAAAGCGACCTGGGCGAATGCGGTACATCAACATTGGTTTCATTCTGTAAGATGATTCCTTGGTCTAATGCGGCTGCCATAACCACAATTTCCTCTGAACTTTGGGTCATCATAAGTCCTCTTGAACTGAACAGAGATGATGGATTAGATGTCTGTCTTGCCTTAGCAAAGGAGACCATTGGCTATTCTGTACTAAATCTCTGAACTGAAAGAGAAAACACGCAAAGATTTCGCCCAATCGTAATGCATACAAGCCTAGTCAATAATCAGATTTACTCGATCATCGTTTCCCCAAAATCATCGCTTCAAACCGAATCGATACCCGCAGATATAACTGATTCTCAAATTCCGATACTGATGCCCTCAGGCCTGATACTCGGACTTGCAAACTGATATATGCATTCTCTGTAGAGGTCAACTCAAAAAGCACATAACGAGCAAGCAAGAGCCAAGACACTCCTATGTTGGGATAGGGTTTCCCTGTCCTATTTTGTCAGGAGCTAGGGTTTCACTACGTACGCAGCGATTTTAAACAACCTATAATCGGGTAGCAACCTGTCCTAGCTTGGAATGGTCACTATGGATTCCGAATATGCACTAGGTCGAATGGTCAAAAGGGTGCCCCGGTAACAACCAGGGTTTGTGTTTCCATCGTGGCAGAGCCCGTAACCGGTCAACCTTATGGCACGCTTCTCGAAGCGAGCCTCCGGCAAACTGTTCAGGAATAGAAGACGGCAAACACTGTGACTTAGGCGCACCAATGCAAATGCAATGCAAAGAGACACATAAGTGTTGCCAAAACAAGATATCACGAGTTTGAGTCAAGCTCTCTAAACTCCCCAGCAGAGTCCCCAGAAACTGTAGACGTGCCCGTGGGCCTCATGCTACAGTTCGGAGTCGAATAGTCACGGTTCTAAATCTAGTCTGGCAAAGTGCAATGCAAGGCCAATAAATCACCAAAGAGTCCAAATCCGGCAAATCGTTTTGGAAAACAGATTTTTTGAAAGAAGTGCCAAACATGGACTGCTTTGCCAGATACAGAGTTGCCACTTAAATATTTTTTATGGGGAGATTTAGGAAACCTTGACTCGTTGCCTAAGGCCACGTGTCCGTCATCACCAAAGTTGCCTCGACTCGGGAACTTGGGTACGATTGGGAAAGGTCACTTATGAGCACCCCCGCTCGCCCGATCAAAGATTGGCCTCTACTAACCATGATATTTAGTTTTGAAAACTTTGTGTATTCTTATTCCGATTAATTAGCTAATCTTACTATGTGATGCGCACAACACAAAAGTATAGACTAGATCGCCTAATTTGGAACAAAGCATCGCATATCCGTTTATTTGGAAAATGGTTCGAAATTTGCTACTCGCGAGTTGGCTAAAATACGGATTTCAATGAGTCGTTCTAACTCAAACAATCCAACCTTCACCCACAGGCATTCAGGCAGTTTACATCACATAAGCGTATAGCCACATGGTAAGCATGATGTCATGTTAACATTCACACTCATGCAAGATGCTAAAGCATAAAAAGCTTACCGAGTACTTCGAGCCAAAACAAAGAACTTGTTAGCAATCAATGTATGATCCAAGTCCATGTTAAGTGGCTAATGCATTGCATACAAAATGCAACTAGAATAGGCTCGGCTAATCTACAGATGGCATGTGAAATGCAACAGATAACATGTATTCAAGTTAGATTTGAAATACTATGTAATTAGTATGATGCGCCGAGCCCGGTGCATGTAGTACAAATGAATGGATGCACACATGCATAGCATAAGGATGCTAAATTAAATATGCCCTAATACTAACCATCAAAAGTAGATAAGTAAATGGGAGAAAGAAGTGGGGATTGGAAGACATGCATCGCACGCACGCACACTTATTACAGATTCGCCCTCGCTCGGATCGGAGGGGCCAAAAAAATAATACAAATTAATTAACCTACAAGCTAATTAACTAATTTATACAACACTAAACTAATTTATGAATCAATTAAGCTACTGAAAGCAGTAAAAGGCCTCGGGAAGAGGGATACACACATGCTTGGATTGGCTTCTCTCAGAAATCCACCGCCATGCACAAGCTGCCTCTGTTTACACTGCTTGGCATCTCTGAGAACTTCACAAGTCCCAAGGAGCACTCTCTGATCACAGTGGAAGGTCACTGGCCAAGAGGGAACACCACCGGCCATAGAGGAGTGGTCATCGACCATCTACTGAGCTCTCGGCCACCAATTCATGGCCGGTCGGCACTGGATGTGGTCGGTTGGCCATATATGCCTGCAGAATCCTGTTTTGACAGCAGCAGAGGGCAAACATGGCATGGCAATGCATTTCAAACAAATGTGTTTGCCAACACCCTCCTTATCATGTTCATGACTCAAAGGAGGTTGGTCCTTGATTCTTGGACCACAAATCGCGCATTTCAATGCGTGATGGCCCAAGAAACCAAGTGTGCCATTTCAATATCAAATGAAATGCAAACCAAATAAACACATAAGGCCCAACCTCGATCATGGTGATTTCAAGAGGCAAGGCATGCATGCTCAATGCAATGCAACCTAGGCATGCAAGCTAAGTATGCAACATGACAATGCAAACAAGCACACAAGGCATGTAACATGTTAGGCAACCAAACAAAAAGCGAATGCATGCCAAATACAATGTGATTCAAGCATGGAACACATGCGATAGGCCAAGTATGCAACAACGCGCAAGGCGAGCATGCAACAACATGCGAATGATAGACTTAAGCTAATTTAGGCAGCTCTCAAACAAGCCCAAAACAGTGGCCAAATGCTATGGAAATGAGGTACAAATGCACATGCAAACATGCATACAAATGGCACCAACACTCAAGCATAAAGAGGGGACTTTTAAGCACACTTAAAAGAGGACAAATAGCATACATGATAAGCTTTGAAAATATGTAGAAGAGGATGCCAAATCAACCTACCAATGCAAGCAAAGCATGCAACCAAGCCCAAGGACTTAAACTACGATCATGTGACACATGAAGCAAATGACCAAAGCGGACCAAAACAGTCCCAAATCATGCCAAAGTGAGCCCCAAAAACCACTTAGATGGCATCTAAATGACCTAATCTTAGAGGCATGCACAATGGTACAAACATGGAGTATGAAACACCAACCTTTTAAAGCATTAAAGGAACGTCAAATGCAAACATGGCATGGCAGATGCACAGTGGTCGGCCAGCTAAAAATGACAAATTGGCCAAAACAATGGTCGGCCGACCACAAAGAGTGTCGGCCGGCCAAACATTTGGCCGATGGCAACAAAACAATGGCCGGTGGCCTCAAGCCATGGCCGGTGAGGTGTGGGGATGGCCAACAAGCCATTCCCTGCCCCTCAAAAGAAAAACACAAGTGTTTGGTGCAAAACCAAACACAAAACAGTCGAGTCGAGAGGTCTTAAGGCAAGGCATATAGCCGAGACCTCCGAGAACTCAAGACGAACACAAACAATGATGATCACCGAGTGTTCAAACGGTGACGTCCAAGTCTCAAGGACGGTCAAAAATGGGGTGTCTACACTTGTAAACTTTTCTCAAGTTTCAACAAGTGTTAAACATCATTACTCCTTTTCTTCTCTCTGCCCCCTGATGTGAACCTAAGTTCCACTTGGGTTCTCATTATACATGTATTCCAGAAACAACGTTATGTATCTTTATTAGTCACGAGTGTATAAACATATATAAACAAGCTAAAAACTTTATTTATTTACTTCGGCAAAAAGACAAAGAATTCTAATGATAGAAAAATTTTAAATTGCAAGTGTTCCAAGGCCTTGGCAACTCTTTGCCTTCATTATCTTCAAGCCGATATGCCCCATTTCTCAGTACCGAGATGATTCTGTAAGGTCCTTCCCAATTTGGGCCAAGCTTCCCCTCTCTGGGATCCTTCTTGTTGCCGACGACTTTCCTCAGAACGAGGTCACCGATTTGAAACTCTCTTGGTTTGACCCTTTTATTATAAGCTCTGGCAAGCTGCTGCTGGTATGCTGCCAGCTGTATTGTAGCTCTCTCCCTTCTTTCTTCTAAAAGATCCAGATCTCGGGCTAAGAGTACATCATTAGTCCCGTTCTCTACTCCTTGGGTTCTGATCCCTAGGATGCCGACCTCCAGCGAGATGACAGCTTTTGTGCCATAAGCCATGGCAAAGGGGGATTCCCCTGTTGATCTTCTCGGCGTAGTCCGATATGCCCAGAGTACGCTTGGCAGTTCATCTACCCATTTTTCTTTCGCTGCTTGCAGCCTCTTCTTTATCCCATCCAGGATAACTTCGTTAGATGCTTCTGCTTGTCCGTTGCTTTGAGGAAAGCTTGGGGTTGAAAAATAATTCTTGATCTTGAATTTTGCATAGAAGCTTTTGATTAACTTGCTGTCAAATTGTGTTCCATTGTCGGCAACTATTGCTCTTGGAATCCCAAATCTTGTGATTATGTTCTTCCATGTGAAGCTCTTTACGTCCACATCTCGAATCTTGGCTAAGGGCTCAGCTTCTATCCACTTGGTGAAGTAATCTGTTGCTACCAGCAGGTACTTCCTTTGCCTAGTTGCGTGGGGCAATTATCCGACAAGATCCATTCCCCATTGGGCAAACGGCCAAGGACTGGATACTGGGTTTAGGTCTGCTGCTAGTTGGTGTATCAGAGGTGCAAACCTTTGGCACTTTTCACATTTCTTGACATAGGCCTCTGCATCTTTCTACATGTAGGCCACCAATACCCCTGGGTAATGGCCCTATGGGCTAGTGATCTGCCCCCGGTATGGCTTCCACAAATTCCTTCATGTATTTCATATAAAAAGTCTTCAACTTGTGAAGGATGTACGCACCTCAAAAGGGGGCTAGTGAAGGATCTTCTATAGAGATGTCCTTCTGCTGTCAGACTGAATCTTGCCGACTTCAATCTGATCTTGTGTGCCTCCTTGTGGTCATCTGGCAGCTTTCCTTCTTTCAGGAATGTAATAATTGCATCCATCCAGCTTGGTCCCATGTCCATACACATTACTTCATGTTCTGTGGTCAGTGGTTCAATGCTCAGGCCCGACAAGTAGTCCACCATTATTGTCCTTACTTTTCCAGGTTGTATTGCACTAGCCAGATTGGCCAGTGCATCGGCGTGACTGTTATCATCTTGGCTAACCTGATGTAGTCGGCAATTCTGAAACAAGGGTACTAACCTATTGACTTCCTTCGCGTAGGCTGACATCCTTTCATCTCGGGCTGCAAACTCACCCGTTGTCTGGTTGACTATGAGCTGGGAGTCATAGAAGACTATCACTTCATCTTCTTCTGCTGCTACTGCCAGCTTTAGTCCTGCAATCAACGCTTCATACTCTACTTCATTGTTTGAGGCCTTGAACACCAAACGAATCGACTGTTCTAGTATCTGTCCATCTAGAGATACCAGTACTACTCATGCCCTCACTCCTTGTCGGTTTGAGCTCCCATCAACAAACAGTCGAAAGGAGTCGCCGATGTAAATGCTGCCGGGTTTGAGTTTTTCTTTTTTCCTTTGTTCTGCTGCATTTGGCTGGGCTCCTCCTTGCTTGTTTGGACATCGTTCACCTTGGCTCGACGGAGCCCGATGTTCGATAGATTCTGGCATGAACTCTGCCACGAAGTCGGCCAAAACTTGGCCTTTGATTGATGTTCTGGGTCTGTACTCCAGGTCATACTGGCCCAAGGCGACTGCCCATCTGGCTATTCTTCCTGTCAAGTCTCCTTGTTGCAGCAAGGACTTCAAGGGGTGTTCAGTTAGCACCACAATTTTGTGGGCCTGAAAGTAATGGTTCAGCTTCTTTGAAGCCATTACTAAGGCCAGTGCCAATTTCTCTAAGGGTAGATACCTCGTTTCTGCATTGGCCAGGGTTTTGCTTACATAGTAAACAGCCCTTTGTTCCCCTTTTTCTTCTCGGACTACCACTGCGCTTATCGCATGTTCTGAAACTGCTAAGTATAAAAACAGCTCCTCTCCAGGTTCTGGAGTTGAAAGAAGTAGGGCTATAGTCAGATACTTCTTTAGGTCGGCCAAGGCGGCTTCACATTCTTCAGTCCACAGGAAGTCTGTGGCTTTCTTTACTAAGTTAAAGAAAGGTCTGCACTTGTCTGAGCTTCCACTGATGAACCTATTCAGGGCTGCGGCCCTTCTGGTTAGCATTTGTACCTATTTTGCCGACGTTGGGCTCTTCAACTCCAGGATGGCCTTGATCTGATCTGGGCTGGCCTCAATGCCCCTTCTGGTCACCAGGTATCCCAAAAACTTACTAGATCCAACTCCAAATGTGCACTTTGATGCGTTAAGTCGGAGCCGATATGATTTAAGGATTTAAAAGATTGCTTTGAGGTTGGCCAGATGACCTTCTGGTTCTTTGGTCTTCACGACCATGTCGTCGATGTATACTTCCACCGTTCGGCCAATCAGGTGTCTGAACATCTTGGTTACCAACCTTTGGTAAGTTGCTCCTGCGTTTTTTAACCCAAAAGGCATCACTTTGTAGCAGTACAGCCCTTTTGAGGTGATAAACGTAGTCTTCTCTTCATCCGCGGGGTATATGGCTATCTGATGATACCCCCTGTAGGCATCTAGGAAGCTCATCCTTCCATACCCTGAAGTGGCGTCCACTAGCTGGTCAATCTTGGGTAGAGGGAAGCTATCTTTGGGACAGGCCTTGTTTAGGCTGGTAAAGTCCACGTAGACCCTCCATTTACCATTCTTCTTCTTCACCACTACTGTGTTCGATAGCCATGTCGGGTAATTTACCTCACGAATGGCCCTGGCTTCTAGTAGTCTGTCTACTTCCTCCTCCATTGCTTCGACGTGTATTATCGTCGGTCTTCTTGCTCGTTAGATTACAGGTTTGGCCGATCTGTCAACATTCAGTTTATGGCAAGTGACCTCGGGGTCAATGCCAGGCATTTCGTAAGGCGTCCAAGCGAACACCTCAATATTTGCTTTCAAAAAAGCTTCCAACTCTTTTTCCTCTTCTTCGGCTAAGCCCGAGCCGAGAAGAAAGAAGTGTTCTTCATCCCCTTCCTGGACGAGGATTTTCTTCAGTGCTTCTTCACTCTTCTCGGCTGGCTCCTTGCCAACATAGGTCGGGTTCAATCAGATGGTTGTGTTTCAGCAGACCTCTTCTCGGCTGGCTCCTTGCTGACATCCTCTAGGACCTCCACGTCCTCGACTTCGATCTCTGCTTTCTCTGGTTCTCGAATGCTGCAAGTGGATTTCATTGCTGTCATGGAGCAATTCTTTGCCTACAGCTGATCTCCTCTGACCTCCTCAATTCCATGCTCTGTTGGGAACCGCAATAGTTGATGCAATGTTGAGGGAACAGCCCCCATTGCATACAACCATGGCCTTCCCAAGATGATATTGTAAGGGGAGGGTGTGTCCATTATGGTGAACTCTGTTGTTATCTTCCTGGTGCCTGTCTGCACCTCCAAGCTGGTTGTTCCCAATGGCCATGTCGGCGTTCCATTCAACCCGACCATTGGGCTGTTGGACTGCTCCATATCGTCTGGGTGAAGGCCGAGCTCCTTGTAACATCGGACGTACATGATGTCACCAGAGCTGCCTTGGTCAATCAGGATGCGCTTAACTTGGCATTCCCCAACCTGGAGGGATACTACCAAGGCATCATTATGCGGATGCTGCACCATCTCAAGGTCGGCTTCAGAAAAGGACACTACTGGTCCTTGGCCCTCCTCTGCCCGATGTCTCTTCTCTTCGACTTGGTAGACATGCTGCAAGTGCTTCACCTTCTGGGTCTCCCCCCCCCAATCTTGTTCTCGTTGACCTTTGAGTGAATTACATTAATTACCCGAGGTCCTCCTGCCTGAGGTTATTGTGTTGGGGGAGGCGGAGCTGCTGGTGCCTGAGGCAGTCTTGCCTGTTCTTCCCTTGTTCTGGCCTCATCGACAAGGTCTCTCAGATGACCTTGCCTCACCAGGTCTTCCAAGTGTGTTTTTAGGGCTCTGCAGCCCTGAGTCATATGCCCGTTTTCATTGTGGTAAGCACAATGCCTGCCAAGGTTTCTTCCCATAAATTCTCCTGGTGCCCTTGCTGGTGTTCTGAAGTAGGGTTGATTCCGAATTTGATCCAGGACTTTGTGAATTGGGATTCGGAACACAATTGTCACTGCTTGTGTAGCCCTTAGTTTTGTCTCTTGCTTGCTCGATCCATTGTTACCTCGGCCTCGCTTCGGCGAGCCGTTTATTTTCTCTTACTTTGTCTCCTTAGTCCCCGATGTATCTTCCTCGGCTCTGGCGTATTTTTCAATTCTGGCCATGAGCTCTTCCATGCTTTTTAGCAGTGTCTTTGCCAAAGACTTTCGTAACGGGAAGTTGTCTTTTAGGCCGTTCTTGAAAGATACGACTGCCACCTCTTGATTACACTCTGGTATTCGGTTGAACACCTCATAGTATCTTTTTGCATAGGCCCTTAAGCCTTCATCTTTACTGATCTTCAGAGCCATCAATGCGTCTACCCTCAATGGCTGCAGTTTGTTTGTCATGAACCTGGCCACAAACATCTCGGCCAGGCCTTCCCAAGTCTTCACGCTTCCCTTTGGTAGTTTGTGGAACCAATCTGATGCAATCTCCTCGAAGGATGAGGGGAACACTTTGCAGAGCAATGGCTCATTCCCACTATACAATGCCATTGAGTTCAAGTATAATCCAACGTGGAAGTTGGGGTCTGACTTACCATCGTATATTTGGAACCTCGGTATACTAAATCTTTTCGGCGCCTCAAACTTGTCAAATTCCACCGAGAATGGTGTTTTCGGCTTATTTGGGGAATTTACCTCGGCATCGGCATTCTGTTGCTTCCTCTTAAGGTAATCTCTTAAGTCCTTCTTTGTCCGCCCAGGAGCTCGGCTATCTCCTGCTTTCAATCTTTTTGGTGCACTACTTTCAGCCTCGTGGTGAGTCCTCTTCGACCTTTCTCCATTAGTTGTGTCGAAGCATAGTGCCTGCCCCTGAACATGCCGATGTTCTTTGGGGTCTGCCTCCTTTGTGCGATGCGTCCTCTGCGATTCTTCCCTTCTTGACTCCCCTCGTCTGACTTCCTTGGAAGGTCGGTGAGAATGTCTTTTGCTCCTGGTGTGTTGAGGGGCTATGGGGATTGTTTTCTTCCCTCCCTTCTAGGTATTGGCCGCTGGAATCAGCGTGTCCTGTAGCGGGAATGGTGGCTGCATAACGTTGTTTTGCATCATGAAATTGACGACCGATTGCAGGTTCGCCAATTTGTTTACCATCTCTTTTACCTTTTCGTCCCTTCGCAGGCATCTATCCTTCTATATCTGGAGGTCATCCTCTTTCTAGTACCCACTTCGATCTAGCTTCTTTGGTACATCGCCATCCTGGCCAACGTCTTTGTTGCTGTGATTCTGGTCATGAGTTTTTGTGTTGCGGTTGTCTCCTTCGACGTCAAGGTCGACAGCTCTGCCACTCTCAGCAGGAGTGTCATCCCCAATCTTTTCCTTCTCTCCGTTACTGGCCATCTATTCTCTTTTCTTTCCCACAGACGGTGCCAAATTGTGTGAGTGATTTTCTGACCACACCGCCGACTCAGTATTCAGCTGGAGAGTAGTTGCAGAATAGATGACACCTGGTTGACCTACAACAGAAAGAGAAGATTCCGGCGGTAGTTCGTCCACCCGGGGGCACTCCGACGATTAAGTCAGTATATCTCTCAAAGATAATCAATAGTGCTAAACTTACTGTTCAAAATATAGATTGCGTCCCTTAGACCCATCGGGGGTGCCTTTCTTTTATAGTTAATTCTCTCCTAGTCCCAATAGAAGCCTAGCTCTAATGGACTCAGGATTACTGATAATCTTGGACTCCTAGCAGGATTGAAATAAACTCCCTAAGAGTCTTATCCTTACCCAACTGAAGTCTTCCCCCATTCTAGGACTCTTTGTGCCTTATTCGCTTATCTCGGATTCTGGTTTCTTCGCAGATAACCTCGGCCCTGCCAAATCACCTCGGCGTCATGACCAAGACACGTGGCACCTCGGCTGACACGTCGGTGTCACCTTGGCCATGTGTTGGCACTCAGAAAATATATCCCCACATAAACCATCCAAAAATAAATAAATAAACAAATAAAAATAAAACATGAGATGGAAGGAATTGAAGGATATTCTAAGAATACACTCTGCAACAATAGGTACAAATATGTGTTTACCATATCTGCTAATAGAAGTTACATATAACCAATCTCTTAGAACCCACTAGTTATTGAGAGACAGTTATAGATATAATAGTCTTCTTGATCAGATCAAGAGAGTGGATATGTTGACATGGATGATGATATGAAGGAGAAGGTTCTTTATTGTCACAGTGAGAGGATAGCTATTGCATTTGCACTAATAAGCATGTCAGTTGGGAACCCGATAATTGTGCAGAAAAATTTGAGGGTATGTGTAGACTGTCATTCTGCAATCAAGTTTATCTCCAAGGTTGTTGGGAGAATGATTATTGTCTTTTCACCATTTTGAGGATGGATTGTGTTCTGGCGGGGATTATTGGTAAGATTTTGAAGGTTTGTTGAGGATAAAGTGCTCAGAATCAATGATCTACTCACGGTGATCGAGGTCTTTGAGATCTCTGAACTTTTTGTTCATGTGCTGATGTAATTTGGTGCTTTTGGCAATGAGTATTTGCTCAAATGATGAACCAGAGGATTGGAAGGAAAATGACTTTCATGGCAATTCTTTTTTGTAGCTAATTAATCAAGAAGAAAATAAGATGAATCAATGACCTTCACAACACAAAGGAATACAAGGCATCAAAGCTCGCTTTGCAGAAGATGTGTTAAAATAAGAACATTTTGACAATGTCAAGTGGACATACACATTTTTATCCTGTAACTAGAATTGCAATCATAAATTTCTCATGACTTTGAGCAAAGCATCATTGAAATTGATTCTTGTGCAAGACCTTTTTTTTTTCCTTTGGACATCCTGGCTAGAGATCCTGATCCAATATATTACATCTCTAGCATAGACAAAATAGGTTTTAGAAACTATGTTTGCCACTTTGAATATAAAAGGTGAAATTCAAATGTTCACAAATAGCAGCCTTCATACATATTAGTTGTAACAATCGAAGTCTTGGAAACAAAAAATGACAATTTTCATTTCTAAACGTGGGTTTTTTTTCAACAGAAAACACAAGCATTGACTTTATTCATTTATTGGATGAAAATCTATTTCTGCATTCCTTGCTTGTAGTAGTGAAATTGCACAGAGAAGTGTAGCGGAAGTCTTCCTGCAAAACTGAAACTCTTGAGATACAAGCAGCATTGTTGGACGAGATCTCAGCTCAGAGTGCAAGCATGTAATTGCCATTCTAGCAACTAGAACAATGTTCCCCACAACTATTGGATTAGTTGGAGGCAGAAGGCGCGGGTCTAAGACATCAGTTAGCATTATGTTTCGTGTAGACGATGATTCCAATGATGAGAGTAGTTCTCCAAGATGCCTTCCTATGATTGTTTCTAGAGCCACCACCCCAAAACTATAAGTATCACACTTTTCAGTCACAGCCATTGTGTAAGCAAGTTCTACAAAAACAAAAAGATCAATGAAAGAAATCATAAACTTAACTTTCACTTTTTTGTTGTAGTCTCTTTGCTTCTGCATCAGAAATAGATGAACATTATCACAGTCAATAAAATATTTTCTATGCATATCGTAGTTGTTCAACTTTGTAGAGCTTACAGATCACAGGATTTGGTCTAGGAAAAATGCATGATGAATGCTGTTGTGAATATGATTTATCCATTTCACTATTGAAATTTATAATTGATTAGGTACGTTAATGTAAACTACTATGTTATCATTTCTTTTTATGTGGGAAAATGATAGAAGATGAAGGTCCTTTGCGCATCTCTGTTCCTTATTGTAGAAAGTTGGTGAAACTCAACAAATGTTGACATGATTTTATTTTAATTTTTGCAAGCAAAAATAATTTTTTTGAACACACCAACTAATATATGAACTAGAGGGTAATTTTGGCATTTTAAGTTTTATTTTTGCGGATCTCATCATTTTCTATTTGATCAATTGATGGTCAACTAACAGATGGTTTAAATTGTTACATATTTTCTTAAAGTAAGGGAGTTCGGTGTGATTTCAAATAATAAAGGGCGTGCCAGTTATGATTTCAAAAGAATAGTAAGGTATCATGAGTGTAACTTACCCAAAAATTTAATCTCGCCATACACTAAGTATTTTTAACTAAGAGTGAGTTTCGGCACATTAACACGACACAAATGGAAAAAGACATAATATGATAACATGAAAAATAAAGTGATTGAATTAATGTTGAGGTGATTATATAACACGAACCCAATTAACACAACACGATGTCCACTCCTAAGGGCCGAGGTAACTTGTCACCACTCTTGAGGACTAGCTCGGCATAGCCATTCCTTATAACATGAATTTGCCTTTCTACTTGATGGAATAAAAGTGATTGTACCATAATTCGGTGTGACTCACTACACCCAAACATTTTCCATAGGTGTCAATGGTGATTGGGTATGGACTATGAACCCAACACTGAAAATTGATGCCATTCACTTGAAACATAGTGAATTGAAGTCATCTGGAATATGTTGTCAGTGGAAGAACACTTTTATACGAATGCAGTCAGATTGGTGGCAAAAACGTGTGCACATATGGCCAAGTCATAATCGGCTGTCGATCTATGAGGTAACGTCATAGAAGAAAGTTGGCATGCGGCAAAATATTGGTACCAAGGTAAACATGCTCAACTCAGGTTTGTCACCTCATAATGTTGTGATCAAGTCGGAGATGATGTAATAAAAGTGATCACACCATAATTTGGTGTGACTCATGAAAAATCTAAGTGATTCGTGATTAGATCAGGATTTAATTATTCTAACTCCCAATCAAATAAAACTCACAATCTAAATCATCAAGCACTTACGAGAGTGATTTAGATTGTTGTTTTCGAAAAACAATAAATTGACACAAACGATTTTTAAGTGGAAAAACCACAATTGAATCACCTTCAATTGTGATAAAAAAATCACGGGCGAAATGCCACTAATCAATCCACTACTGAAGAAAGAAAGATTACAAAGATAACAAACAAATTACCCAAACGCTTCCAATTTGTCTTCAAATCTTCTGTATATCTCTCACTGCAACCTTCATCTTGGAATTGATTAGATTGAAATTGAATCCATAACTTCTATTGTTGAATCAACGACCACGTACAGTATCAAACTCCTTTGATACTCCACGCTTGAATCTCTGGATTCCACTAAAGAAGAACACTCTTGAATATGAACAATCAACCTCCTTGATGTGTGCATCTCAAAACATGAGTTTAATACTCAATCAAATCATCAAGGAAAACTCACAAAAAAACTCCAAAAGAAAACCCCAAAAACCTTAAAGTAGATCTCTAAAATGTAATCCTAGATTTGGACTTAAACAAGTACTTATAGAAAATAGGGGCAGCGAAGCTAGCTCGAGCGAAGACTCTCTCGCTCGAGTGAGGAACCAAAAACACGTGTTTTCCTTAAGTGGCCTCGCTCGAGCCACGCTACTTGTGCTCGAGCGTACAATCATCCTTCTTAGGTTTTTTTACAGAAGTAGCTTTCGCTTGAGCGAGCAAGACAAAAAATTTAGGAAAATTATAACTCAATAAAAACATGTTTGTGCACGTGATTGACAAGACTAAGGGACCTAACAATCTCCCCCTTTGTCAATTCTCGGACAAAACATTCTAACAATTTCCTAGGCAACACAAGAGCTAAAGAAAACAACCAACCTAGCTTAACAAAACAACCTGAACCAAATATCTGCAAAAATAGAAAATTATCACCAAGAAAAAGAATGAGAGAATATAGAGAATATTGGTTCAGAAAAAAACATATTAAGACATAACACATCAGAAGCTAGATCATAATGTAAGCAAAAAAACTAGTCCAGCAGTATGTCCAGTTTGCTTGCAAATTCCACAATGAGTAGCAATTTCATCAACGCGTATCCCATATATCCCACATATCCCATATACCCCAAAAAAAACAATACTCCCCCTTTTTGTTCGAGAGAGACAAAAGAAACAGTATATACAGTCCATAATAAACTAAAAATTGTCTAAAAAAAAAAAACATTGTCCATAAACTGACAAAAACTATGAGTGGTGGAGGCATCTGCAACAAATATAGAATCTGAGTCAAACGGGCAGTCTGCTGGTCGAGGCGGCCATCAAGAGTATCAAGCCTGGCATCGAGTTGATCAAGGGGCTGAGTGACAACCTGCTTAAACTGTTGTAGCTGCCCACGAAAGGAACGAGGATGCATCTCAGGTGCACCAGTAGTGGCTGCATCATACTCGGCCTCCTCAGCTATGGGATCATCACCTGTATCAGAAACCCTGACTCCCGATGGACCCCCCCGAATATGAGCTTGACTTTGAGACACGGTCAACTTGGTAATAGGTTTAACAGGAGAGGCAAACTCGTCATCCTCAAAGACGAGGACACCAAGAGAAGTGAGAAATCTAGTGAGGAAACAACCATAAGGAAGACCTAAGGACTTGCGTCCCTAAAAAACATTGATCATTTTGGTGGCAATCATCGCGGGCAGGTCAATGGAAAGACGGTGATCAATGCAATACAACACATAACCCTGATCTTGGGTAATGTGAGAGGAATGAGTAGTCACATGGACGTTGTCACAAACAATGATGTTAAGAAGACGAAAACGAGGAAGAAGCTCATTTTGTTGGATGTGCGCCCTACCAATCCAAGTCCGGGGAGTACCACAAAGTTCAGTGGTAACTCGATCAAAATCAACACCACTTTGAGTAAGGAAAGGAAAATGAAAATTCCGAACTTCCGGAAGACCAAGAAACAACCGAAACACTTCGTTAGTGATGACCAAAGATTTCTTCCTAACCCAGGTGCTAAAAGAGGGAGCAAGTTCCTTGCGGATAGAATACATATTACAATAAAATTCATGGACTAGACTGAGATTTTGAGGCCCTGAGAAAAGCAAAACTTGATCACCCCCTAAAGAATCAAACAACGAACGAATGGAGAGCAACTCAAAGGCACTAGGAAGGACATTCTGTTCGAGGTGAACTTTCCAAGAGGCATAGAACTCCCTAAACAGTTTGAATTTTTCCTTGGATTCAAATTTTTCAGTGTTGTAATTTGGATGGGACACAGTGGATTTACGACGTTTTGAAGGCTCACCCATGACTGACCAATTAAAAAGAGAAGACACCCACATGACCACAACCCATCAAGGCATAACCAGAAAACAACCAAAGCCCATAAGAACCCCCAAAAGAAAACATAAGAGCACAACAAACAATAATTAGTCCAACAGAATTAAACCACAGCAAAATGCACAAAACCATGATATAAAATAATAAGAGCAAAGCTAGGGTAAAGTTCCAACATAAACCAATTGCAGTAATATGATAGCTATAGAGACAGTAGAGCATGAAAACCAACAGTCATACAATGTACTAAGGCCACCATAAAGTAGAATTAGAAACATAGGACAACAAGTAAGGTAGGAAAAATCAAGCCCTAAGAACAAAAATCCTCATAATGTACTCTAGTAACAATGTGCCAAATCACCAAACCAAGATGCAATTGAGAGACAATAAACCATAATGAAAAGACCAAAACCAACAATGAAGAACCCTAGACACTATAGTCGAAACAGAACAGACACAAAGACAAACTGAGCATGAAAAAAAATAGAGAAAAGAAAAGAAAACTTACCAAGTAATGACAATGTAAGACGGATGAAGGAGAGATGCCCAAAAATCAAGTGAAGATCAAAGGATGAAAGGCAATGGGAGAGTAAAAACCCTAGGTGAGAGAGAGAACTCGAAGTAAGAGGGAAAACATGAAGTGAAGGGACGCAGCATCAGAATTTAAACCACGACAGGTCGCTCGAGCGAATACTCTCTCGCTCGAGGAAAGACACTTATGCGCAAGAGGTCGCTCGAGCCAAGATCTTGTCGCTCGAACCTAAAAAGCACACTCTTAGAATCCAAGCCATCTGCAAAAGCACACTCGAGCGTACACTCCCTCGCTCGAGCAAAGAAGAAAAAACAAAATAAAACTTTCTGAGCAAAAACACAATACTCACACTATGAAGTGGAACCTGAAACACAAGTAAGTGAGCACACTAGCATGAAGGTGATACTAAGATGAAATAATCTACAAACCATGAAGCCCGCAAACTTGCAATTATAACAATATGAAGGATATAATCTTGAGCAACTCAGATAAAATTTAATCAATGATCATAAGCTACATGAGAATGCACAACTCAAAAAAACAACATGAGAGCTCACAAAATGAATGTGTGTGTGTGTAATCCTTGAGAGGCCACAGAGCTAGAGTTAATCCTCGTAGTGATCGGATGGCTAGACCTCCGGCAAGAGCAACTAAACATCACAAAGAAAAGTCAAACCACTAGGAATTACGGGGTATTTGTTGAGTAAACACGGAGGCTCTCCCTTAATCAATGAGTCCCTTTTTTTATTATTTTTTTCAAATTTTCTTTCTTGTGGGCACTCACTGGTGGCATGCACACTTAAGAGCATGGAGACCAAACCAGAGAAGTATGAAAACCAAAAAGGATGGCCTGGTTGGTGCCTCTGAGGTAGCCTTTTCCTAATACGCGGACTTCAATGACCTGAGGAAGTGAAAAATGATGGTAGATGGTTAAGAGACTCAACATCACCTATGATATACTAGTTTAGGTCAATTCCTCTAAAAAAGTACAAGAAACACTATTAGTGGTCCATAGAGAACTTTGATCACTTGTGCAGAAACCCCTGCAACAGTTTATCTCAAGAATGTGTACAGAATGACTTCATGAAGTCAATGAGCAGGGCATTCAGAATGAGCTATGAAGAAAGAAGACTAAGATCTTGTAAGCAGCATGAGTAGTGTTCATATAAATTTAGATGCAAAGATGACAGGAATTAATGACAATGAGATTATAGCATCCAAGCACACATAAAGTCAAACACTCACACCCACTCAAGGAAGAGGTAACACCCTAGTGACTGAGCACTACACCCAAGGTCTTTCTAAGGAACTCAAACCGAAGAAGATCAAGGGGTTTTGTAAAAATATCAGCTTTTTGATGCTCAGTCGGTACATGTTCAAGAACAACAAGGCCCTCTTCCACTAACTCTCGAATAAAATGATGACGAATGTTATTGTGTTTGGTACGAGAGTGTTAGACAGGATTTTTTGAAATGTTTATGGCACTTGTGTTATCACAGAAAAGAGTGAGAGTGTTCTGATATATCCCATAATCATGAAGCATTTGCTTCATCCACAGCATTTGTGTACAACAACTCCCTGCAGCAATGTACTTAGACTCAGCAGTCGAAAGAGAGATGGCATTTTGCTTTTTGCTATGTCAGGCAACCAAATTATTCCCAAGGTAAAAACACCCCCCGGATGTACACTTCATATCATCAGCACACCCTGCCTAGTCAGCATCAGAAAAACCAGTAATTTTAGCTGTAGTATCGGTAGTAAACCAAACCCCATACCCCAGTGTCCCATTAACATATTTAATGATACGTTTGACCGCAAGAAGATGAGGCTCTTTAGGACTGGTTTGGTAACGGGCATAGACACCTACACTAAATGCAATGTCAGGACGACTGGCTGTGAGGTAAACAAGACTCGTTATCATACTCCTATAAATGGTAGGATCAACATCAATACCAGAGGAATCTTTGGAAAGGTGAAGACTATTGCTCATGGAAGTGCATGCATGTTTGGCAGACTCAAGACCAAACTTTGACACAAGATTTTTAGCATACTTAGTCTGAGAAACAAACATACCTGAAGGAAACTGTTTAATTTGAAGACCCAAGAAATAAGACAACTCTCCCATCATGCTCATCTCAAACTCATGTGTCATGCAATCCGAAAAATATTTTACAAGATGATCAGCTGTGGATCCAAACACAATATCATCAACATAGATCTAAGCAACAAGAATATGAGACTTAGTATGTGTCACAAATAAAGTATTATCCACACTACCCCTTTGAAAGTCATTATCAAGAAGAAAGGTAGTAAGTCCACCATACCAAGCCTGAGGGGCTTGTTTCAACCCATACAAAGCCTTGTCTAACTTGTAAACATGGTTTGGACATTTAGGGTCCTCAAACCCTTTTGGTTGCTCAACATAAGCCTCTTCTTTCAAGTACCCATTCAGAAAGACACTTTTCACATTTATTTGATACAATTTGAAACCAAGAAATCATGCAACACCAAGTAAAATATGAATAGATTCGAGACGTGCAATTGGGGAAAACTCATCATAGTCAACACCCTCTACTTGTGTGTAGCCTTGAGCAACCAACCTAGCTTTATTTATAACCACAGTACCATTCTCATTAGATTTATTCTTAAAGATCCACTTGGTACCTATCACATTCATGTCTCTAGGTCTGGGAACTAGAGTCCAAACATTGTTACGTGCAAATTGACATAATTCTTCATACATAGCATTAACCCAACTATCATCTAGTAAGGCCTCTTTTATATTCTTAGGTTCAATTAATGAAACATAACACATATGAGATATCTCATCCCGAATTTGTCTTCGGGTTTTCATTCGATCCGATACACTTCCAATCACCTGTTGAGCTGGATGATTCAGTTTCACCCTTGCTGATGGTTTGAACTTAGGACTTGAGGTGACAGAGGCATCAGAAATGGTGTCTCTCTGTGCACTCTTTGGACTCTAACTTACCTGAGAAGTTGGTGATGTCTCAACTTCTTGTGCTTGGACCTCAGCTTCTCTTTGACTTTGTCGTTCAGTATCTAGGATTGGAGACTCACCATGTTCTTCTTCATTTGTTGCTAGAGTAGGAGAACGTGTGTCATCTATAATCACATTGATCGATTCCATTAAAGATGAAGTTCGTAGGTTATAGACTCGAAAAGCCCTACTAGTGGTTGAATACCCTAGAAAAATATCTTCAACACTTCGGGAGTCAAATTTTTCCCAAAGGCTTTCTATCTTTGAAAATGTAACACTTACTCCCAAAAGTTTTGAAGTATTTTACATTAGGTTTCAATCCCTTCTACAATTCATATGGAGTTTGTAAAGTGTCGGGCCTTAAATACACGTCATTTATGACATAAACAACAATATTTAGGGCTTCAGCCCAAAACTTTAGAGGAACTTTCTTACTAAGGAGCATGACCCTAGCCATCTCTTGAACAACCCTGTTCTTTCTCTCAACCACTCCATTTTGTTGTGGAGTAATGGGTGCAAAAAATTCATGCTTAATTCCATTCATATCACAAAAATCTAAAACGAACTGTTTTCAAACTCACGACCATGATCAGTTCGGATTCTTATGATACGCCCAATGGAAACGCCTTGTTCATTTTGGATTTTAAGGACTAAAGCCTGGAAAGCATCAAACGTATCAGATTTTTCTCTAAAAAAATTTACCCATGAAAAATGAGTAAAATCATCAACAGTTAAAAAAATGTATCTTTTACCTCTAATGCTTTTAGTGCAAGTAGGTCCCATTAAATCCATGTAAACCAATTCCAGAGAACGTTTGGTTGTAAAGCTGTTCACCTTTTTATGAGGGGCATGGGTTTGCTTTCTAAGTTGACATGGTCCACACACATGGTTCAGATTCTTACCCAGCTTAGGTACGCCTCTTACAAGCTCTTTGTTGGCTATCTTAGTTAGGTCTTTGAAATTCATATGACCTAATCTTTGATGCCACAGATCAATGTTACTTATGATGGCTGAGTGGCAAGTGAGATCATTAGTAGTAATAATCCCGTAGCAGTTATCAGATGTGCAACCATGCATGACAGTATTTCCCTTTTTATCCAAAATTTCAAATTTATTTTTTGAAAACAATACTTCGTGGTGGGAATCACACATTTGACTGATGCTCAAAAGATTTACTTTAAGGCCATCAACAAGTAATGCATTTTCAAGCTTGGGAAGACCAGCCACACTTATAGAGCCTTTACCAATGACTCTAGAAGTGCCACCATCTCCAAAGGTAACAATTCCACCTTCATATTTTTCAAAGGAGGTGAAGTAGGATTTGTCACCTGACATGTGATGAGAGCACCCACTATCAAGATACCACATGTGTGAGTCACGTGCTTTTAGAGTAGTGTGAACAACTAAACAAGTCAAGTCATCTTTTCTCACCCATATCTTTTTGGTCTTAACAAAATCAGGACTGGCGGTTTTGGTAAATGTCTTAGCATTGTGAACACCCTCATGTATCTTGGTGTTCCGCCTAGACATTAAGGTTGTCTCCTAACCCAAAAAGTACTAGAATTTCTACCCTTTTGAGACACCTTACCAAACAATTCAAAGCAATATGGACGATTGTGGCCATACCTACCACAATGATGACAAGTAAAAACAGGTTTTACCTCTCTTTTGTTGATCTTACCCCCGTTAGGTAGATAAAGAGAAGGATCACCCTAGTACACCTTCGGCTTTCCCTTTGCTTGAGTCTTCAGGCCATGAGATGTAGAGGCCTGTCCCTTGTGAGCTGTCGCATTACCATAGCCTAGACCACTTTTGTCACAACCCATTTGTTGAGACCCGAGGATGTCTTGTAATGATTTGGAACCTTTGTTCCACATGGCAGTTGTGGCTCTAGCAATTCTGAGTTCTTCATCTTTATGACAAACCATCTCTTCCAATGTAGCTTGTGACATCTCAAGGCATTCAATCTTCTTTTCATATGTGGAATATACTTTCAGGAGTTCATTCCTTTTAGTCTCACAAGATTGAAGTTTCCCACATAGGTCTTGCCTGTCACTAGAGATTTTGATGACATTCTACTTTGCTATTACAAGTTCTCCTTGTAGCTTGACATTCTCGCTTTCACATGCTTTGAGCTTGAGAGTGAGTTTGTCATTGATCATGGACAAATTCAAAGATTCATCGTAAAGCTTTTCGTAAGCTTGTTGTAAATCATCACCATCAATCTCATCATTGTCTTTTGATGTTTCATCATCTTCTTTTTGCTCCTCTTTCTCCTTGACCTCATCCAGTCGAGCAACTAAGGCAGGAAAGGTGATAGATGGTGGTGAAGATGACTCTTATCTTTCATGAAATTGGCTTAGAATGTCTTATGCATCTTTGGCCTTGGTGCAGTGAGCAATCCGTTGCTATTCTTCATCAGAAATTGCTTCACAAATGGTAATCAGAACTCTCTGATTGCTCGGATTGTCAGCACTTTCAACATCCTCTTTAATGGCTTGCCAGCCTTCCGGGTCGAAAGCTCTCAGAAACGCCCTCATTCTGATCTTCCAATACAAGTAATGACCCCCATCAAAGGTGGGAGCACAGTGTTGATTCTGACCACGAGCAAATTCCACTGGCTTCGGAAGAGGTTGAGTGAAAGTGGACCAGAATGCCATGAAAGCACTATCCCCGTCTTCACCGGATTTAGTTTCTTCAGGTTCTTGCTCCGACCCACTTCCATCATCCCAAGTCATTGTATAGACTTTCTTCCGATTCTTTTTCGATGGACATTCAAGAGCAATATGTCCAAATCCTTGACGTTCATAACACTTGACCCCTTGCCCCTTTACCATCTTTTTTTCAGTTTTTGGAGTTGGTGGAAAAGTTTTGGGTTTATCATTACTCTTGTCTTTTAAAATAGGGTCTCTGAAATTAGGTTTCTTTTTCTTTAAATTTTTTTTGAACTGTTCGTAAACATAGCCGTCATCTCGGACTCTAGATCAAACTCAGCCTCAGAAGTTTTTGCAGTCTCATGAGTAGTAGTAAAAGTCACACTATCTTTTTGTTTTTTCTTAGAAATTTGGTGGGCTTCATAAGTCTGCAAGTTTCCAACCAACTGATCAAGCTTGAGGGTATCAACATTCTGAGCCTCCTCAATAGCTGTCATTTTTTATTGGAACCTCTCGGGAAAAGACCTCAAAATTTTTCCAACAACCCTAGCTTCAGGGATTTTTTCACCAAGTGTGAAATAGGAATTCATGATATCGCTAAGTTTAGCATAGAAATCATCAAACGTCTCATCATCACGCATAAAAATGGTTTCAAAGGCAGAGGTGAGACATTGAAGTTTTGACCTTTTAACAGAAGTAGTACCCTCGTGAATCATTTCAAAAATATCCCAAGCCTCTTTTGCTATCTCACACATGCAAATACGACAAAACTCTTCAGGTGTGACGGAGCAAAAAACAGAATTGAGAGTCTTACTGTTCCAACTCGAGTTTTGATAATCGAATGCGTCCCATTTATCAGGAGGTTTGGGAATATCAACACCATCAATGGTGACAATAGGTTCACTCCACCCATAGATCACATAGTGCCAAACTTTCTCATCAATAGATTTTAAAAACGCTCTCATACGAGCTTTCCAATAAGAATAGTTTGTACCATCAAGTAACGGAGGTCTATGGGTCGAGTTCCCTTCATGAATTGAATCCATATCACCAATCACACAAAATCACACTCCTACAGTTTTGATAAAAACAAAGAGTGACTTGCTCTGATACCAATTCAAAAACCTAAGTGATTCGTGATTAGATTAAGATTTAATTATTTCAATTCTCAATCAAATAAAACTCACAATCTAAATCATCAAGCACTTACGAGAGTGATTTAGATTGTTGTTTTCAAAAAACAATAAATCAACACAAATGACTTTTACGTGGAAAAATCACAATCGAAGCACCTTCAATTGTGATAAAAAAAAACCACGGGCGAAACGCCAATAATCAATCCACTACTGAAGAAAGAAAGATTACAAAGGTAACAAACAAATTACCCAAACGCTTCCAATTTGTCTTCAAATCTTTTGTATATCTCTTACTGCAATCTTCGTCTCAGAATTGATTAGATTGAAGTTGAATCCACAACTTCTATTGTCGAATCAACGACCACATACAATATCAAACTCCTTTGATACTCCACGCTTGAATCTCTGGATTCCGCCGAAGAAGAACACTCTTGAATATGAACAATCAACCTCCTTGATGTGTGCATCTCAAAACATGAGTTTAATACTCAATCAAATCATCAAGGGAAACTCACAAAAAACTCCAAAAGAAAACCCCAAAAACCTTAAAGTAGATCTCTAAAACGTAGTCCTAGATTTGGACTTAAACAAGTACTTATAGAAAATAGGGGCAGCGAAGCTCGCTCGAGCGAAGATTCTCTCGCTCGAGCGAGGAATCCAAAACGCATGTTTTCCTTAAGTGGCCTCACTCGAGCCACGCTACCTACGCTCGAGTGTACAATCATCCTTCTCAGGTTTTTTATAGAAGCAACTTGCGCTCGAGCGAGCACTCTTGCGCTTGAGCGAGCAAGACAAAAAACTTAGGAAAATTACAACTTGATAAAAAAATGTTTGTGCACGGGATTGACAAGACTAAGGGACCTAACAACTCATTACACCTAAACATTTTCCATAGGTGGTGATATACCTTCTCGCAAGAAACATAGAGAATCTAGAAGTGGGTTTGAATTCAAAATCAAGAGACACAATGTTTTGTGAAGCATTATGACTCTATACTCTTGTCTAATATGTCAAGGGTTGTGACTTTCTGCAAAGTCCACATGATGCCTATGAATACTTGGCCAAAGTAGTGCATTATTCATTCATTGGATTTCCTAACTAAAATTGCGTTCTTTATTTCCGGATGCTCCATTTTCTTGCGAGATAAACACCCTCATGGGAACTAAGATCTATTTACCATTGTTAAGTTTATCTTACACTACTAACATCAACATGAAGAAACTTCATTGGCTAAACTTAAAATAAGTAAATAAAAAAAAATCACTTAAAAAAAATCTGATTTACATCAATTTGTCTGTAATCATGAATGGAAACTAGCCAAAAAAATTAAAAAAATAAAGCAAGAGATGGATGGAGTTCAACAAGATTTCTGAGAATACATTCTGTACGAAGGCAATCCAAAAGTGAACAAGAATGAGAAAGAGGATGGCTCTCTCAAAGGACAACTGGAAATTGCGCTAGTAATAAAGTAATTAGATTTTGAAAACACAAATTCTATCCCACTTGACGTGGACAATAATATAAAAGAGAAGGTTCTTCATCATCACAGTGAGAGGACAGCTATCACATTTGCACTAATAAGCATGCCAGTAGGGAAGCCAGTCATTGTGCAGAAAAATTTGAGGGTACGTGTGGACTATCATTCTGTAATCTAGTTTATCTCCAAGGTTGTTGGTAGAAAGATAATTGTGGAGGACAATAGTAGGTTTCACCATTTTGAGAATGGATTGTGTTCTTATGGGGGTTATTGGTAAGATTTTGAAGGTTTGGTGTACATATAATGCTTAGAATCAGTGAACTACTCACTGTGATTGAGATCTTTAAGATCTTGAGATCTCTGAACTTTTTGCTCATGTGCTTCTGTAATTTGGTGGTTTTGGCAATGAGTATTTGCTTAAATGATGAGCTAGAGTATTAGGAGGAAAATGATTCTCATGGTAACTCTTTTTTGTAGCGAATAAATAAGGGGGAAAATAAGATCAATGTATGAGGATAATATTAATATAGTATAATTATGTGAATATTGTTTCCTATTTAGGATTGGTTTAGGTTCATTCTTGTTTCCTATTTAGGATTAGTGTTCTATATCAATTAGAATTCTATTTGTTCAGTAAATACAATTGAATATACAGAAATTCTTCAGAATTCTTACATGGTATCAAAGCCGTATCTGAAACCCTAGTTCTCACCTCTGATTGGTTCAAAGTTCTTCATTCAATTTGAAGGTTCCCTCTGGTTCGAAATCATCTTTGGTTTTTCTCTTTGGATTCAATCAAGTTCGAGTCATCAGATCACCCTCTGCCTCATCAGGTTCTTTCCAACTCTTCTGTTCTCGAAATGTGCGTGATTCAAGGCTTGTGGGTGACCATCGGAATCATGTTTTCTCGCCGGAATTGCAATGTTGTTTGTCACGAATTGGTCTCTTGACTGTCGTAACCCATCTGTAATTGCATCGCGACATCTCTCTCTCTTTTTTGTTCTAAGTCTGGTGACCTGGTTCTTGTTTGGTTGACTATAGTTCTCCCTTATTCTTCTTTGGACCACACAAGGTTCTGGATATTACATTTAGGCCCATCAGTTTTTTTTATTTTTTTATTTTTTGGTTTCGCCCAATTGGTTCTTTGGTTTTGGTTCATTATGGTGTTGGATATCCATCAGCTTCAGCCTCTTGCAAAGCCCAAGAAAGGGCCACTGACTTCAAATGAGTGTGTCTTCTGCCATTAGAGGGGTCATTGGTAGAAGGGATGTCTGTCTGGCTCATATTCTTAGTAGTCTCGGACCAAGTTTTGCCTTTCTTCTCCGAGTATTTTTCGAGCTTCTGCCGGTTTTACTGTATCTGCTCCAGCTCCTAATCTTGATTTGGCTTCCTTGAGTGCTCAGATTAGTCAGCTTCAGTATACATTATCTATCTCCCAGCCATCTTCTTCTGCCTCCATTGTTTCCTCTCTTCATTCAGGTTTGCTTAGGTCTTCTTCAGGTATCTTTTCGTCTGTCTGGCTTTTTGACTCTGGTGTCTCTCATCATATGACTCCCCATCTTTCCTTACTTCAGAATTATACTTTCCCTCCCTTTCCTATTACTGTTAATGCTGCTAATGGGTCTGGTATGTCAGTTATATCTATTGTGTCTGTCTTACCGTCTGGTATATCTGCAGTCTCTATTCTATCTGTCTTATATGTTCCTCAATTATCTGTTAGTTTATTATCTATTAGTCAACTTGATGCCTCTGATTTTGATGTTATCTTTTCTTCTTCTATCTGTTCTATGCAAGATCGGATGTCCAAGCAGCAAATTGGGATTGGCCGTAGAGTTGGAGACCTCTATATGGTAGAGAGCTTGCATCTGCCTATGACTATCTCTCCGACTGCCTTTTCTTCTTTTCAGTTAGATTCTCTATCAAGTCCTTTCTATTTGTGGCATTCCAGATTAGGGCATTTCTCTGCTGACCGCTTACGGTCTTTAGCTCAGTCAGGTGTATTGGGTAAAGTTTCTCCTTGTCAACTTACCGAGTGTCGGGGGTGTAAACTTGCCAAAATGACAGCCTTACCTTTCCATAAAAGCACTTCTATATCTGCTACACCGTTTTCTTTAGTTCATGCTGATGTTTGGAGCCCTTCTCCTATTCTCACCAAACGAGATTCTGCATACTATGTGTCATTTGTTAATGACTGCACCTATTACACTTGGCTTTATCTTATGACTCATAAGTTCAATTTCTATAAGATATATGGTACTTTCTTGTGATAACCATGTCCCGTGTTATGCTAATTAATCCTAATTATGCCTATAATTATGAGCTTGATATGATTTTGAATGCTAATTATGTGATTATATGTGTTTTTGAAATTCTATCTGTTCACCGTAGGAAGATTTGTTTGAATATCTATTATAAAAAATTTAATAAAAGGCCGTAGAGGCGACATAAACTGAAATTGACTGTGTTTTTGCATTTATATGATTTTTAGAGCCCACGGTGAAATTTAATTAAAAATTGACTCGGATCAAAATAATTAGATTAATCTGATTTAATTATGTTCATTTGATTACTCCTAAGCCTTTATTAGCCAATATAATTAGTGAGACCTATACACATGCTAATTAGGGACCTAATTCACATTTTGAGCTCATCTTCTCACTTCTTGGGTGAGTTATACACTTTAGAGAGGGAAAACACTTGATTTAGAGAGAGAGGGACCGAATTCTTGGAGAATTGACTTCAAGATTGAAGCATTTGGAAGCTGGACTCAAGAATTAGACAAAATTTCAAGGGTTGAAGCTCTTAGGTGAGTAATTGAACTCAAATTCATGAGTTGAAATCTATAACTAAGTAAATTCAAGCAAGATATATAATTAAGAACAAGAATTGAGTTGATTGTAATGAATTTGAAGTTAATATGTACATGCATGTGAGGATTAGCCACAAATTTGCATGTTTGACTATGAAGCATGTTAATCATGTTGTATTGAGGGTTATTTGACACATGCATGTAAGAATCTCCATATGTTGAAGCTTGATTTCAATCCTTGAAGCTTGTTCATGCAAGATACAAAACATGAATTGTGTATATATAAGTTTATGGTTTGAAATTGGTTAAACCCATAGAATTTTGAACTATGGTTGAAGGTTCTCTTCAAATATATGTTTTTGAGAGTATTCTTGCATAATTAAGTGAGTTATACTCGAATTGGACCTTTGGAATTGTGTTTTGAGTTTCAAATAGAATTCTAGAAAACCTAGAATTCGACCTGTTCGCTCGAGTGAGAAAAGTCTCATTCGAGCGTGAAAATCAAGCTCTCAGAAGTTTTGCAGTGAATTGCATGGAAGCCCGAGCGGCAAACCTTGTGCTCGAGTGAACCCTGTTTTACAAGACTCCTCACTCGAGCGTAAAATTTATGCAACCAGAACTTTTACAGAGCTTTGCAGTCCGCTCGAGCGGAGAACTCTATTTTAGAAATTTAAAAAACTGTTTTGTGTTTCGTTTTCCGTTCTCCTTCATTTCTAAGCACTCTTAGGCATGCATAGGGCATTGTAAATGAACTAAAAGGTTAAGAAAGAGGCTTAAGATAAATAGTAAGTTAAGAACGGATTGAATCGCTTGTGACCCAATGTGTTATGAAATGTGTAGGGTCAAGCGCAAGGGAAAATCCATCGGCAGAACACTGTGAGTAATATCTTAGTAAGAATGTGTTGAAGTATGCTACTTTCCAAATGTTTACTTCTGTATGAGTTTTGCGGATTTGTTAATTTGAATCGAATATTCGTTATGCCAATGAATGAATAAGGCCGTTGGAATATGATTATGATTATGACATGCTTATGATCTCAAGTATGAAATGCGCATAAACATAAATGATCGGGCCAAAGGCCGTTTAACATAAATGAACTGGGCCCGAGGCCGTTTGATAAGAATAAATTAGGCCCAAGGCCATTTGATATGTTGGAGCTGAGGCTGTTTGATGTATTAGATAGAAACATGAATGGGCCTAAGGCCGTTTGATATGTCTGTTACGAATTTCATTCATGTAACTTCTTTATTTTGATATTATTCACTGGGATTTTGCTCATTCTCATTTATATACATGTAGGTGAGCAAAGAGATATCCAAACCCAACCTCAGTGAAGAATAAGAGAGGTAGTCAATTTTGTGGAGCCAGCCCGAATGTCTCACGCACGAGACTTTGTTTTTGTACTTTTGTTTACTCCCTTTTGCTATCTTGGCGAATATGTTGGATCACCTATGTACATAAACTTTTGCTTGGCTGACTACATGTTTGAAGTTTCTGGATGTACAAGATGTTAATTCTGTCTATATGTGTGAGTTATTATGGAATGCTTTTGGAATAATTTTGCTATGCCATATAAGCACAGCTCATTGGATGAATTTTTTTTTTTTTTTTTAGTCTGCTTCCGCTCTGGCCCCTTATTTCTATTGAAACATGCTTAATCAAGATTGAGGCCATAGGTAATCTCTTGATTACTGGCCGGTTATGACCTTAATCCATAAGGGCGGGATTGGGTCATGACACTTTCAATCTATGATTACTACTCAGTTTGGGTCTACAATTAAAGTGTTACGGTCTGACTTAGGTGGGGAATATTTAAAAAATGAGTTCTATGAGTATTTGGCCAATTTAGGTACCATTCACCAAACTTCCTATACAAATACACCTGCCCAAAATGGTCGAGCCGAGCGTAAACACCGTCATCTCATTGAGATAGCTAGGTCTCTTCTTCTCTCTGCCTTAGTTCTGGCTCCATTCTGGGGGGAGGCAGTTTTTATTGTTGCTTTTCTTCTCAACCGCATGCTTACTCCCCTTCTTTCTGGTCGGTCTCCTTATGAGGCTTTGTTCTCCCAAATTCCTAACTACTCCATTCTTCATGTGTTTGGGTTTGCCTGTTTTGTCTTTCTTCCTCGCAAAGATAGGACCAAACTTAGTGCCCAATTTGTCCTTTGTGTCTTTTTGGGTTATAGTCCTACTCAGAAAGGTTATCGGTGTTACGACTTTATTTCCTGTCATCTTTATGTCTCCCGTCATGTTTCTTTTCTCGAACGTTTACCATACTTTTAGCTTCCTCTTCTCACCACCCTAGTTTCCAAAGAGGATTTGGTTCATATTGATCTATTTCCTTCTAAGGTCCCGTCTAATGAGTACATCTCCACAATTCCTCCTGAGCTTGTTCCATCTTCTCTTCCCGCTTCACCTCTTGCTGCTACTCCTCCTCCTTTGGTTTATTCTTCTCCTCCGTTGTTAGTTTATTCTCGTCGTAAGGCTCCTCCTCCATCGGTTGTCTCTCCCCCCTACTACTGATCCTCCTACTTTTGATGACTCTGATCTTGCTGCACACCGATATCCTACTCGAGCACGCCATCCTCCAAACAGGTTGGGTTGCTCTAATATATGTTTTTTTGCTTCCTATCGCACTTTTTTTTTTTTTTTTTTTTCTGATATTCACTCTTTTTCAGAACCTCAGTCTTACAAGGAGGCTTGTTAGGATCCTTATTGGGTTCAAGCTATGAAGGATGAGTTGTCTGCTTTACAGAGAACTAGTACTTGGGAGTTGGTTCCTTTGCCTGTTCGTAAGAATCTGGTTGGTTGCAAATGGGTTTACAAAATCAAGACTCATTTTGATGGTTCTTTTGAGCGCTACAAAGCTCATCTGGTTGCCAAAGGTTTCTCACATGAGTATGGTATTGATTATGAGGAAACCTTTGCTTCTATTGCCAAGATGACTACTGTCCGTACTTTGATCTCTGTCGCTGCTGTTCGTTCTTGGCCTCTTTATCAGATGGATGTTAAGAATGCTTTTCTGAATGGCCATCTCACTGAGGAGGTTTATACACGTCCTCCTCCTGGCCTTCACCATTCCTCTGGACAGGTTTGTCACATTCAACGTGCTCTGTATGCTCTAAAACAGTCTCCTCGTGCTTGTTATGATCGCTTTCAGACTGCTGTTACTAAGCTTGGGTTTCATCCTTGTGCCCAGGACTCTGCTTTATTTCTTCTCCATACCTCTGCTAGATTTGTTGTGTTATTACTGTATGTGGATGATATGATCATCACTGGTTCTGACTCTTCTACTATATCTAAGGTCAAACAGCATCTTTTCCGCACCTTTGAAATGAAGGATCTGGGCCTATTACGGTATTTTCTTGGTATTGAGGTAGCTTTTTCTCCCAAGGGCTACTTTCTCCCAATGAGGTTATTCATCATGTCGGTCTTACTAACACTAAGATTTCTGATACCCCTATTGAGCTTAATGTCAAGCTCAACACTACTGATGGTGTTCTTCTGGGTGATCATACTCTATATCGAGAGTTCATGGGTTGCTTAGTCTATCTGATGGTTACTCGTCCTGATCTTGCCTATGTTGTTCATGTGGTTAGCCAGTTTGTCTTTGCTCCTCGCTCTACACATTGGGCTGCCTTAGTTTGGATTCTTCGCTATGTTTGAGGTACTATCTTTTAGGGTTTACTATTGTCCTCTATTTCCTCTCTAGATTTGGTGGCCTATGCTGATTCTGATTGGGCTGGTGATGTTACTGATCACAAGTCCACATTTGGTTTTTGTATGTTTCTTGGCGATTCCTTGATCTCTTAGAAAAGCAAGACACAAAATGTTGTTGCTTGCTCTACTGCTGAAGCTGAGTATCTTGTTATAGCTCATGCTACTGCTGAAATTGTCTGGCTTCGTTGTCTTCTTTTTGACTGGGCATCCCTCAGTCTTCCCTGATCTCCCTCTATTGTGACAACCGCAGTGCTATTCAGATTGCACATAACACTGTTTTCCATGAGCGGACCAAGTACATTGAGATTGATTGTCACTTTGTTCATCAGCATCTGCAGTCTGGCTCTATCTCGCTTCCTTTCGTCTCTTCGACTTTACAACTTGCTGACTTCTTTACCAAGACTCACACCACTGCTCGGTTTCAGTTTCTTCTTGGCAAACTCTCAGTGTTTTTTGCCCAAACACCTTGAGTTTGAACAGGGGTGCAAGAATAATATTAGTATAGTATATATTATGTGAATATTGTTTCCTATTTAGGATTAGTTTAGGTTTATTCTTGTTTCCTATTTAAGATTAGTGTTCTATATCAATTAGAATTCTATTTGTTCAGTAAATACAATTAAATATACAAAAATTCTTCAGAATTCTTACACAATGAATGACCTTCACAACACAAATGAATGCAACACATCAAAGCTTGCTTTGCAGAAGATGTGTTAAAATAAGAACATTTTGACAATGTCAACTAGACATACACATTTTTATCCTGTAACTAGAATTGGAATCTTAAATTCCTAATGACTTTGAGCAAAGCATCATTGAAATTGATTCTAGTGCAAGACCTTTGTTTTTGGACTTCCTGGCCAAAGATCATGATGCAATCAATATATTACATCTCTAGCATAGACAAAATAGGTTTCAAAAAACAAGTTTGCTACTTGGAATATTAAAGGTGAAATTCAAATGTTCACATATGGCAGCCTTCATACATATTAGTTGTGACAACCAAAGTCTTGGAAACAAAAAACAATGCATGACATTTCTAAACACGGATTCTTTTTCAACAGAAAACACAAGCATTGACTTTATTCATTTATTGGATGAAAATCTATTTCTGCATTCCTTGCTTGTAGTAGTGAAATTGCACGGAGAGGTGTAGTGAAAGTCTTCCTGCAAGATTGAAACTCTTGAGATACGCACAACATTGTAGGACGAGATCTCGGCTCAGAGCGCAAGTATGCAATTGCCATTCTAGCAACTAGAACAATGTTCCCCACAATTATTGGATTAGTTGGAGGCAGAAGGAGCGGGTCTAAGACATTAGTTAGCATTATGTTTTGAGCAGACAATGATTCCAATGATGAGAGAAGTTCTCCAGGATGCCTTCCCATGATTGTTTCTAGCGCCACCACCCCAAAGCTATAAGCATCACTCTTTTTAGTCACAACCATTGTGTAAGCAAGTTCTGCACAAACAAAAGATCAATGAAAGAAACCATACACTTCACTTAATGTTTAAAGAAATTAAGGGAAAGTATTTTTTGCTACATGGAGCAATATATCCATAAGTGCTTGCAATAATAGCTTGATTTGACGAATCAGGATGTAGCAATCTGGCAGTGCCAAAGTCAAAAACAAAAGCCTCCAATTTGGAGTTCAATAAAATGTTGTTGCTTGATATATCCCGATGAACAATAAGTGGGTTGCAATCATGATGCAGGTAGGATAGAGCATGTGCTATTGCTTTAATAATGTTTACCCTTAGAGTCCATCCTAATTCAACAGCTTCCTCATCAGTTCTCAGGAAACAAAACAAACTTCACCTTTCCATGTATTCGTACACCAAGAACATGCATTTGTTGTTCAAACAGAACCCATAAAGCTTTATTATGTTTCGGTGTTTTACATTAGTTAACATTTGCACCTCATTTCTGAAACTCTTGTCGAAAGCTGGCTCCTCTGCTTCCAAACGATGGAGTTTCTTCAATGCAATTACTTTGCCAGATGGCAACTGAGCTTTGTAAACGCTACCATAACCACCGGTTCCAATGCAGCGTCTGATGTCAAAGTCGTATGTTGCTTTGACGATGTCCTCGTATGCAATTCTTCCATCGTAATTCCATATTGAGCAAATATCCCCATTTTTCATTGCCCTTGCCTCAATTTTGTTTTTTTGGGCCTTACGGCAACAAAAACATGCAAATGCAAAAAAGGCAAGGAAAACTATGATAGGGAGAGAAATGATAAGAGTAAACTTTACTATTTTTTTCTTTGACCAATTTCTTGCTTCATATAGGGGCGGACAATCATACCTGTGTTGTGGGATTTGACCCTTGAGACGATTGCATGACAGGCCAAGACCTTTTATGTAGCAAAGACTATAGGGGACTTCGCCAGAGAGATTATTGTGGGAAAGATTCAAGTGAGCCAATTGCGTCATGTGCCCTATTTCTGCTGGAATTAGACCTTGTTGGTTGTTAACACTTAAATCCATCCAAACCAATCTCTCTAGCTTCCCTATTTCTGAAGGGATTGGACCACTAAGTCGATTTGATGAGAGATCCAGCCCGGTCAAATTGGTCAATTGACCAATAGATGAAGGGATTGGACCACTAAGTCGATTTGATGAGAGATCCAGCCAGGTCAAATTGGTCAATTGACCAATAGATGAAGGGATCAAACCTTCAAGATTGTTGCCGGGAAGATCAAGTTCGGTGAGCTTTGACAGAGAACCAATTTCCTCAGGGATGCTTCCAGTTAAGTAACACCCCTCGAGATGATGCCGTAGATGCTGAGGCAAACAAACTAGTATTAATAACTGTCATAGATACTAGCGCTATGAGTATAGCAAAGGAATAACAAACAGAGGGACACGTTATGCTATGTTTACTCATAATTGATGTATGTCTGTATGTATGGATTCTGTTTTGGAAGCTCTAAAAAAAGTTATGCCATTTTTACTCAAAGAGAGCTTTTATCCTTAAGAATAATATTGGTGTTAGTGAAAAAGAAAGACTCCAATCCGTTGTTGTCTTCCTTGTAACTTCTGTTATGTTATTATATTAAAAATCATAAACCACAGTGAGAAAATTACTAATAAGTTTTATCGTGTTTTGAAAATTACTATTTTGTTATATCAAATTTCAATATTAATAAATAATTCCTATTTCCTTTTTTATTTTATAAGTTGTTGTCAAAAAAGTTCAATTATTCATAATAGTATATTTTAATTTTAATTTTATCTTTCTCATTAAAATATAAACTAAAAATTTCATTAATAATTTTTATTTATTAAAAATTTTATAATAAAAAAATATTTTTAATTGTTGAAATTAAATGAATTTTCATAAACAAAAACATAAGTATGAGATTAATCAATTATCTCATCAATTGAGAAATATACACATTTGTCATAATATTATTTGACTTTGTTCAATTATGTCATCCATTATTTGACTTTGTTCAAAAATTTTCTATTCACAAGGATAAGAAACAAAAGTTTTCTATTTGTTTTGGCAATGTTAAAACTCATATTTTGGCATGCCACAGTACTCAAAATGGTACAAATGTAATTTTTTGTTTTATTTTCTTCATAGAATGTCAAATAGAATTCCAATCTTAATTTCTCATGACTTTGAGCAAAGCATCATTGAAATTGATTCTACTGAAAGATTTTTTTATTTTTTTTTGACATCCTTGCTAGAGATCATAATCCAATATTACATCTAAACATGGATTTTTTTTTTCCCTACAGGAAACGCAAGTATTGAATTCATTAATTTATTGGATAAAATCTATTTTTGTATTCCATAGCTGTAGTAGTGAAATTGCACAAAGAGGTGTAGCCAAAGTCTTCTTACAATATTGAAACTCTTGAGATAAGCATAGCATTGTTGGACGAGATCTTGGCTCGGAGCGCAGGACTTTGAGCAAAGCATCATTGAAATTGATTCTACAGCAAAACTATTTTTTTTTTTTGTTTTGTTTTTTGGACATCCTGGCTAGTATTAATAACTGTCATGCATACTGCTAGTATGAGTATAGCAGAGGAATAAACAGAGGGAGAAGTAATGCCATTTTTACTCATAATTGAGGTCTGGGTGAATTCTCTTCTGCAAGCTCTAAAAATAATCAGAGCATGTATGTATGTATGGAAGGAATCTTTAGATCAAAGAGTGTTTTTAAGAATATTGGTATTGGTAAAATAAATATATATAATAAATAATAAATAAAAAAAGGAAGTCTCATCAATTATTTAGTCATGGCTCGGAACAATGAACTTTTTCACATTTGCACTGGCTTTGACTTGGACTTGAACAGAAAAAATAAAAAGAATCAGGTGGTGGCCGGCTTTACAACTATGCAGCTCAAGTGGCTGCCATATGCCTCCTTCCTGCGAAAGCCTCGTAATTTTGTTTTATAATTATTATATATATTTTTTAAGGGACTTCTACAATTAAGGTGGTCATCAAAGGCTTGTTTTTATACTAAAGGTCCACATAAAATGTACAATTCTTTACTTTATTTTACTCTTTTTTTATTTTTTTATTTTTATTTTTATTTTTCCTTTTTAGCCATTCGGTTTTAGTTTACTTAGATTAAGAAAGACAAAAGGAATTACACAATTGTATTCTCAATTATCTAGCGAATCCATGCCCGAATTAAACCGACCCCTATATGTCTCTTCCACCACGATCTTCACCTTGAAATTGTCTTGCCCAACGTTGAATCCACAACGTCGATGTCGAATCACAACGATGAACCACCCCAGAATCCACCAACGCATTAGGCTCGAATTTCCCAGAATCCACCGAAGAACATCTCTCTCTTTTGTATAGAATAAACAAACAATTCTTTGATGTATACTACTTAAACCATAAGTTGAATATTCAATCAAACATCAAAGAAAACTAACAAAATAGCCCCAGATGTAAACCCTAATATCCAAGAAGAAGATCTAGAAGCATAACCCTAAAATATGACTGAAACACATATTTATAGCAAACAATTCCGCGATCTCCTCTCGAGCGCAGGAATGGCCGATTGAGCGGACTGACGCTCGAGAGCAGGAAATTCCGCTCGAGCGGAAAAATGCAACTCCCAGTACTTTTGCAGGCGATCAAACTTCTAGAACCAAGGATTCTCCGCTTGAGTACACAAACGGCCGCTCGATCCCTGTCATAGTCAGCGAAGTGGCAAACCTGATATGATTAAGATCACAAACTCCTCTACATAGGTACACTTCGGGTTTGATTCACATCTAAAAACTCATAGCCTCATTAAAATAAAAGTTGAACAAAATTACAACTGAAAGGAGTTTTGTCAAACGAGATTGCTAAGAATAAAAACCTAACAAAAATTTTAAAAAAAAAAGGGGGTAAATTACATGACACCCTCTGAAGTTTCTAGTTAATACAGATTTTTCTTTACATTTGAAAAATTACACGTACCTTCTGTCAGATTAAAATGAAATATTTACCCCTTAGCCTTTATACATATAAAATAATAAAATAATACAGATATTTTGCTCATTTCGTTTCAAAGGAAATAACAATAATCTTCTTTGGTTTAACTCACACAAAAAATTAAGTATTTTTTATTTTTCGTGTTTTTTTTTTTATTAATTTTGTTTTTAATATTTGAAGCAATTTTTTTATTTTTTAGATACACCTAATCTAGATATACTTAAGAAATATAATATTTTGTGATTTTTTTTTTTTTAAATTGAATGGATTTTTTAAAAGTTTTTTTGTACAAATTTTATACTTTTAAAATATATCTAGATTAAATTGATCTAATCTAGATATAATGGTGGAAATAAAAATGAAAAATTATATTGTTTATAAAAATTTATACAAAAAATATCATAAAAATGCTGTGATAGTGATATTGTTGTAAATATAAATCATGTTTTTGAGTGTTTTTTTTTTAAATAAAAGGTCAACATTAAGCTATGTTATTGTGTTTGAAAATTCTATATAAAATTTATGTTTGTATATTATCATTTAATAAAAATATGTTAAGGTAAAATTTAATGATGAAAGTTATAGAATATAAGTCATGATGATAGGAAGAAGAAATAGTGGGAAAAATGACAAGATGGTCATTTAGAATAATTTAGTGCATGACATCAGCAATCTAGATGTCAATTTGTAATGAGATTACAAAACTCAGGGAGGGAAATGTAAATTTTCAAATGTGTGAGGGGCATCTAGATTAAACAGAAGTCTCAGGAGCGTTGTTTAATTTACCCAAAAAAGGAAGAAAAATACCCAAATATAATAGGCCTCATTAGATAGGGAGAACTCCAGTGGAAGGTAGATATGCGAGAGCTCCAGCTCTGGCAATGGCAATCATGGTTGCGGCTGAGGTTGTCGACGATGGTGGCAGTCGCGGGTGGGTCTTCCTCCTCTGTCTATTCTCTCTTTATTCGAAGTAATTATCATATGTTCCAAGAATTTCATATTAATTGTATACCTAAATAATAAGAGGACCTAGAAAATTACATAAAAAATGATGGTGAAATAAGAAAATATCACAGCAAGCTGCTACATGGTCTTACTCCTGACCCATATTATAATTTTTGCTTCGTTGCCTTTGGTCTTCGTTTATGTTTATAAAAATAGCATTGTTATTCAAGTTTAAAAATTAGACTTATTTTTTCAATTTAATGATGTGACAAACAATTAAGATATTTAAGATAACACTTACTCTCATATATTGCTTAATCATTAACCAATCATATAACTTACATTTTATTGGGTCTAGAAAGTAAGCTTACATATCAATTTAAAAAAAAAAAAAAAAAAAAAAAAAAAAAAAAAAAAAAAAATTGTAAACTAGTTTTAAAAATAAACAAAAATTATAAACACGTTTGCTTTGAATAAAAGAAAAAATTTGTTTCCCTCCGCTTGGGGTTTGAACCCCATATATCATGCTCGGCCCTTCCTTCCACTTTTTTTTTGCTTCCTTTCTACATTTATATCCGTTTATAAACAAATATGTAAATACTTTGTTTGAGTTTATGATTTTTGCATTTTTAATTTGAGGGAATTTATTTATAAACTCAAAAAGTTACCAAACAAGTTTATATGGCAGGTTTTTTTAATATAAACTGAAAACTGAAAATAAAAATATTACCAAACAGGCCTTAAGCATTTTGTTTTTGTTTTTATTTTTTGGGTAAATTATACTTTACCCTTTTATACTTTAGCTTTTTATTTTATTTTTTATTTTTATTTTTATTTTTATTTTTATTTTTATTTTTATTTTTATTTTTTGGTGCTCATTTTAGCCCTTCATATTTTAAGTTTTTGTGAATTTACTCTTAAAATTAATTTTTGTTCAAAATTAGCAAAGAAAATATCGCGTTAACTACCACATGACATAAAAATATATTATTATATTAGAATTTGAGTTTGTGTTAGAGCTGTTAGTTATATATAATAAAATATTTTTATGCCATGAGACTGTAATGTATCATTTCTTTTCTAATTTTGGACATTAGTTACTTTTGGAGTAAATCTGAAAAAACTTATAATATAAAGGGTCAAAGTGGAGAAAAAAAACTTTAAGAGTTAAATTAGAAAAATGACCAAACATGAAGGAGGTAAAGTTTAATTTACCAACGTGGTGGTTGTATGGAAGGCTTGCCCTGAATAGCCATTCCTAGTAACATGGATTTGCCGTGACTTCATCAGCTAAACTTTAATTAAAAAAAGAAGTAAAA